>JAGIQG010000010.1:65340045-66540045 GCA_024679065.1 Sphyrna mokarran
CCACCCGTACGCCGCTGTGGATCTGGACTATATATCAACAATACTTAAGAAGGCTGGAGAAATTCCACCACATCCTGCAGAATCAATGAGATGACCATCAAGCAAATGACAGTGTCCTTCTTGAAGCCAGGTCCACAATCATTCAGGCACAACTTCTGGAAAATCACCTTTCTTGGGCTGGATATTGTGTCCAGATGGTGGGAAACTGTCTTCTCTACTCTCAACCAGTTAGCATTCCAAGGAGGCAAAAGAAAATGTTTCACAAAACATTTTGAAGCTCTCCTCGAAATGCAACAACATCGATCTTAATGACTGAAAGGAGCTTCTTATCAGTCATTCAGAATGGTGGCTAGTCCATCAGGCTGCATCACTCTGTGCATCTCAAAGTTTTAATGATGAGGCAGAATATGGGTAGATAAGGAGAGAACAGGAAGCAAATCCTGCTCTCCAGATCCCCTTCCCTTGCAGGCATCTTGCCTGGTGGTCCAAAGATCAGCAGGCCGAGTACAAAATCTGAGTTGACATTCCAGTGCAGAACTGAGGGAGCACGGCACTATCAGAAGTGCCATCTTTTGATTAAGATGTCAACCCTAAACCCTACCTGTCCTGTTCTCTCTTGTGCATCAGCCAACATTAATACAGACTCTAATCATCACCACATTGCTGTTTATGGGACTTTGCTGAGAATAATGCAGCTGCCGTATTTTCTACATTACAAAGGTGACCAGACTTAATTGGGTGTAAAATACTTTGACATGACTTGTGGTCATGAAAGGTATTATATAACTGCAAGCTCTTTCTTTCTTTCTGAAAAAACTTGTTAGTTCTCAAGCTAGAGTCAATTGTTAACTCTGGAACCACATTTGTAGGAAGGATGCCAAGACCACAGAAAGGATACAGAGGAGTTTAACTAGAACAGCATCAGGAATGAGGGATTTGGTTATGTTAAGATAGAAGCTGGGATTGTTTTCTTCAAAAGTACAGAAGATTATAGAGACTTAATAATGGTTTTCAAAATTACAAAGGGTTTTGAGAGAGCAAATCTGAGAAACTATTTCCACTGGCTAGAAGGCAAGTATTCAGAGATAAGATTGGAGATTAGAACAGGTTTTTACACCATGAGTTGTGATGATCTGGAATATACTGCCTGAAGTCTTGTGGAAGCAGATTCAATCGAAAAACTTCAAAAAAATGTACTGGAAATATAGTTGAAAAGGAAAATAGTGTAGTCATATGGGGAAAGAGTAATGGAGTAAGATAAATTGGATAGCTCTTTCAAAAACCTAGCACAGGTACAATGGGACACGTGCCATGTGATTTTACGAATAAACAAAAAAAACTAAAACGAATGAGCAGTAGAGTAGCTAAGTATGTTGGGGCCCAAATTTTCTGACATACAGAGTTGTAAAGTATGATTGTCCAGATGGTAAACTACAGATATTACTTTTGTCACAATAGGAAGATGGCACAATGTTCTTTACAATTCTAAAAATTTGCTAAATGTTCTAAGGTCACTATTCATTATGCTTACCAGTGGATTAGCAAATGTTCTGTAAAGGAACATTAATGAACCCCAATAATGTTTCTTCAAATATTTTAAGTAACATAGGCTGTTTACTTTCCAGAAATCAACAAAACTGTGGCTCTCCGCCACCAGTACTGGATTTCAAGCATACACACACATCAAGATATCATATGAATAGAGAAACAACTTTAAAGAAAAAAATCTGAATATCCATCAAAAAAACGAAGTAAAATATGTCAGCAAAATAAAAGTGGAGATATATGGCTTAACTTAGATGGAGATTACGTAACAGAGCAGAAGGACCAAGGGCCCTTTGCATTCTTTTGGGTTTTAAATTTGATTTAAAAACCCATTTTCAAAAACATTTTTGGAAAAAATAAATTCAATGGAAAGGGGCCATCTCAACAAAATTTGTTTCAATTCAAGTCTGACCTGCTATTGCTACTGAGCTAATTATAAAGATATGAAACAACTTTGCTAGTGATACGAAACAAATTACAAAACATGCAAGAAGTATAACTTGAAAATCATCATCAGACTAACCAATCAGTTCTCTGGTCTTTGCTTCTATCTCTCCCAGAAGCGTCTCTGGGTTGGCTGTAATTTTTTCTTCATCTGCACAGTAACTTTCCAGAAACTTCTTGTACTCAGGATCTATAGTTTAAAAGAACTACATTCAATTACTTGTTGAACTTAATACAGATTTTTAAAAATGCAATATTTCTCTTTTAGTGAGACCATTTAACCTTCTCTGTAATGACTAATGTAACAAAATTACAAAGGAATTTTGAATTGTGTGAATGTTGGCAAATTGTTTTGCAGAGAAATTTAGGTAGTTCTCTAATTACCATTAAAAGGAGCTACTTAGATCAGATTCTAAAATTCTTTCAGTCCAGCTTCTGCAAACATTTTAAATACATATTTAAAGGATATTGAAATTCCTTTTAGGTAGCACTAAATATTAACTTTTCACTGACAAATTCAAGCTTCTGTCATGTGCCTATTTTGGACGTTATGACAATCAAGAAATATGGGAATTTGCAAGAAAGTATAGTTGAGGTAGAAAATCTTATTGAATGGCAGACGAGGCTTGAGGGGTCATATGACTTACTCTTGCCATGTCTTAAGTTCTGATATTTGAAACAAAATTTTTTTTTTTTTGCATCTTTTTTCTGTCAGCCTGTGATGTTCATGACAAAATTATGTAATTAGCAAGTCCGATGAATTTCTATTTAATCCCAGCATTCTAAAATTGTTACCAATCAGAGGCGACATGGAGGTAGAGGGGATTTTTTGATCCCCTTCTTCAGGGAGTGGAATCAGTGGTGGGAGTGGGAAATCCTGTGGGAGTCCCAAAACATGGTTTACACCAGCAGGGTTTACATAAATTTATCAAGTCTTTACACTTTAATGCCCCACAAAGATAGATTGTCCATTCACATCACTGTATGGGCTCGATGTCAATCATGGGTGGTACGGTGATACTGTGGTTACAATGCCAAGGTCTGGGTTTAATTCCTGGCTTGGATCACTGTCTGTGTGGTTTTGCACATTTTCCCCGTATCTATGTGGGTTTCCTCTGGGTGCTCTAGTTTTCTCCCATAGTCAAAACACGTACAGGTTAGATGGATTGGCAACGCAAAATAGTCCCTTGGTGCCAGGATGACTAACTAGGGTAATTGCATGAGGTTATGGAGTTAAGGCCTAGGTGGGATTATGATCGGTGCAGACTTGTTGGACCGAATGATCTCCTTCTGCATTTTAGGATTCTATGACAGGTCTCCTATAAAGGCCATAAGCTGAGCAGAACCCACTGGAGGCTCGCAAGGGAGTACATCCCCCAGCAGGGCGAAGGTCATGTCCAGGCAGTACCTTGTAGTTGCAGAGAGTGTTCCATGTAGGTGGATGGTGTTTCTTGGTGGGTGTTTGAGGATTAAGTGGAACGATTATGATTGGAGATGAGGAGTTAAATTTTTAAAAATCGGGACACCTTTTTAAAGAAATATTTAGATGTTTTACAAACTCAGTTGCTGGCGAGATGTTGTAGGACCCTCTGCTTAACTTTGTTTTATCTAAGTACATAAAAATACAGGGAAGGATGGGGCTGGTGGCTTTCACACCATTTTTCCTACCCATTGTGCCACTTTGCCAAAATATGACTAAATACCATTCATTGGGTGGTTTTTGTGCACTGACATATGAATGAATAATGTATCAGTTTTGTTCATTTCTTCCATTTTGCAAAGTTTCAGATTTGAGGTCTCGAGACCACGTCAGAAATCTTCAATTGAATCCAACTAAATGAAACAATCTCCAATCAGACTACTTTTTCATGATTCCCAGAAGATTGCTAAAGTTTATTTCATTTATTGTTGGCGACAGTGCAACACATTTGTATTACGATCCATGTAAAGATGAAAACATAAATTCAAATTTCCAATTAATAGCTGAACTGATAACACAAGATTTCATGTTTTCAAATGTTTAATGTAACAGACTAAAAGCACTCATGACTACATACTAATTTTGTAGAAAAACCCAAAAACTACAGAACTTTTAATACCCTCACCAAAAAAATCCACCTTCAGGGATATGTTACATTGTTCTTTAAGCAGACATTCAATTCTCCAGAATCATTTTTAAGTACTGGAAAATTTAACAGTCTGGCAACATTTAACTCCAAAACTATCTTTCATGATACAAGTTTTCCCAGAGAATCTATCCTTCTAGCTAAGCATGGTAAGTCGTTCAATCTCATTTTCACTTCGCATGAATTTGGATTTTCCAATCTGAAAACAAGCTCCTACATACATTCTTCCTGCCTAAATATGCTATATTTTTCCTGGATCCTTCTATACATGATAATCAGCAAAATTTTAGGAAAGCAAGTAACCAAATATTTACAACGGCTTCCTCTGCATCCTTCCCTATAGCAATGTGATTTACGTGGACCTTGTATCCAGGTGGAGATGCTGATTGACTATTTTTTAGGATCCAACTCTATCCTTTCTTGGACCGTTCAAAGTTACCATTTTACCACCTAACATTTTTAATGGGGCTTGGAAACTTGCAGTCTGATCAATGGTATCACAGATGCTTTACCTTTGTCTATAATTATGTCTATCTTACACCTTTTTTATGGCAAACTCCACAAGTTTACGTGGTGACAGGTCTGGTGGGAGGATTAGCAAAGGCTCCGACTGAGCCATTTGCAAGGTATCAGAGGTTCCACTACCCAGTATTAATCAGCTTCCAGGAACATCTAATGTCACGGTGACCATTAATACAGCAAACATTTCAGTGTTCATTGCCACTGTAAGAATCCAAAATCTCCTATGTGGCTTGGTGTCATTTTTTTTTGATTGTATGTGAAGTGACTTCACAAAACAGAGAGGGGATTTAATCAAAGTGTATAAGATTGACAGGAATAGCTAAAGTAGGAAGAAAAAAACTGTTCCCCTTAGCTAATGGACAAGGGAACACAGACTTAAGGTTTTGGGCAAGAGATGCAGAACCTTTTTATACAATACGTGGTAATGAACTGAAATTCGCTGCATCCAACAGTGGTGGAAGCACAGACGATTTCAAAAGGAAATTGGATATGAAATAGCAAGGCAATGGGGATAAAGCAGTAGAATGCACTGACCGAAATGCCAGCACGGACTTGATTGGAAACGGTCTCCTGCGTCATACTGGCTCCATAAAGGAAAACATTTTAGCAATTAATTTTGCAAGTTTGGTATTTTGCAATTGTTTTCCCCCGTGCTGCTCGACAATTCAAAGCAGACATTTTGGGCTAACTTCTATTTAATCAAACCAAGTAACAGGATAGAAACTGATTTGTCATTGATACTGGTTTTTGCCACAGCATTTAAACTCATCCACCACGTTAACATTCTCTTTTTAGGTTTTCAGGCCAAGTGGCAGTAGTGGGGGATTACAGAAGCCATCAAATGAAAGATTTCAAATTAAATTAAAAGGACCCCCAGTAGGGTTCAGAATGGTTTTGATTCCTGTGGCTCCAGCAACTACAGGAATGGAAAGGAGAGCTGGGCAGGCCACATACCACCTCTACTCAGCCCATACCACTCAGTCTCTGACTCTTACCTGGAGATCCCGCTATAGGATTTGAGGACTGGAATGATGATACCAAGGACAGAAGAGAGAAGACTGCTTCTCCAACTTCCCTGCAATTTCTGACAGAGCTCACTCACTCCACAGAACACTTCACCGAAGACAGAGCTCAAACTCTCCTCCAGGGACAGCTGAATTCTCACCACAAGCGAGAATCTCCTTTCAGATGACAGCATAGAACTCTACGTCAAGTCCACGATTGGGAAGAAGGTCTTGGTCCAAGAGACTGCATATGTCAGCAACAACCTGCTGTGAAAGCCCACAACTCCTATGGCAGTGGTGTTCACAACATGTTGAGAACGAGTTGACTCTCTCCCTAAACACCATGTCAGAGACATCACCTCAGTCAAACTGCATCATCATGCAGGGTGCCATAAGGAGGCGGCAGCTGGCATTTCTGTTGTTACTCTGGCTGCTATTTCTCCTCTTGTTCTTAACCCAAAGCGCAAGGTACAGCTGTAGCTATTCCGATACTGTGCTGAAAGCTGACATCAGGGATATGCAGATCAAAGTGAGTGAACTGACTTTCAAGATGGAGATCAGCTATCAAACAGCAAGAACACTCTCAGAAGAATGCTCTGAGTAGCAATCTCTCATCGAGTCATAGTAGAAATGATTCACAAGATTCCTTATTTGAAGCTTTCCAGCCTGTCAAGTTCATTTAAGGATCACTCACCTACAGCCTTGCCTTGTTGACTCCAATGGGCTCTACAAAGCTAACAAAACTCTTGCATTGACTTTTAAAAGACAGAACGTTGTGTTAAAACCTGAATTAATTGCCTCTTAGCATATTTTAATTACAAATCAAACAGCTGTAAAGGGGATCCCCTGTTTTCAGCTGTAAACCCGCAATGTTAAACCAAGGAGAGGATAGAAGCATTTAGATTCCCATCACCATTCCTCGCCTGCCCTAAGCAGTTAAAATGTTTCACTTCAACTTTATTCACCTTACTCAGTCAATTTGTTTAATTCAACTGTGCATTGATTGATGGTCATTAAATATGATAGAAATAATGATCCCATGCAGAAATGTTCTTTTCCAATTATTTTGCAAGCAGCTCAAACACAATTTGATTGTTTTAAGTTATTTATTCAATAAATGCGAACTTTGCTGACTAGGTTAGCATTTATTGGTTATCCTCAATTGCCCTTCAGCAGGGTGGTGAAGAGCTAACTTCTTGAACTGATGCAGTCCATGCGGCATAGGTATTCCCACAGTGCAGTTAGGGTGGGAGTTCCAGTATTTTGATCAAGTGACTGTGAAGAAATGGCAATATACTTCCAAGTCAGCATGGTGAGTGGTTTGGAGGGGAACTTCCAGGTAATGGTATTTCCATACATCTGCTATCCTTGTCTTTCTAGATGATAGTCATGGGATGGAGATACAGGTGAGCACAGGTGTTGGATTGGGGTGAGCACAGTAAAAAGTCCACAACACCAGGTTAAAGTCCAACAGGTTTATTTGCAATCACGAGTTTTCGGAGTGCTGCTCCTTCATCGGGTGAGTGGAGGTAGGTTCACAAACATGGCAATACATAGACAAAGACACAAGTGCTAATTACAGATTGGAATTCCAACCACTCTTCACATTCCACTCTGAATGGTGGAACAAACTGAGTGCCTGGCAACAGGTTATTGTGAGGTAAGTGCTACTTGATAGAAAGTATAATCAACAGCACTATCACTTTACTGATGATCGAGAGTAGACTGATGGGATAGCAATTAGCTGGGTTCGGTTTGTCCTGCTTTTTGTGTACACGACACACCTGAGCAATTTTCCACATTACATAGAAACATAAAAACTAGAAGGAGTAGGCCATTCAGCTCTTCGAGCCTGCTTTGCTATTCACCTTAATCATGCTTGATCATCAAATTCAATATCCTCTTCAACCATCCTCCCATATGCCTTAATGCCTTTAATTCCATGAGTTTTACCTAATTTCTTTTTGAAATCAGACAATGTTTTGGCCTCTACATTCTGTGGTAGTGAATTTCACACATTCACCACCTTCTGAGTGAAGAAATTTTTTCTCACCTCAGTTCTAAAAGGTTTACCCCTTATCCTCAAACTATTACCTCTAGTTCTGGACCCCCCACCACTGGGAATATTCTTTCTGAATTTAACCCTGTCTAACCCCTGTTAACATTTTATAAGTTTCTACGAGATCCCCTCCCTCTTCTAAACTCCAGTGAATGTAACTGTAACTGATTCAGTCTCTCCTCACATGACATAATTGCCATTCCAGAAATCAGCCAAGTAAACCTTCACTGTACTCCCCCTATAGCAAGTATATCCTTCCTCAGATAAGGGCATTAAAATCGCACACAAAACTCCAGCATTGGCCTCAATACCGTATACAATTGCAGCAAAACATCCTGATCCCTATTCTCAAATCCTCTCATTATGAAAGCCATCATACCATTCGCCTTCTTTACCACCTGCTGTAGCCGCACTTTTACTTTTAACGACATATGCACGAACCCTTCAAGGTCTCATTGAGTATTGACCTCTCTCAATTTACATCCATTCAAGTAATAAATTATCTTTCTATTATTGTTACCAAAGTGAATAACTTTACATTTATCCATAGTATACTGCATCCGCCATGCAGATGTCCATACACTCAGCTTGTCCGAATCAAGCTGAAGCATCTCTGCATCCTCTCACAGCTCATTCTCCCATCCAACTGTGTATCGTCAGATGGGATAGATTTTGAATAATCCTAACAACTTAAGATTGGTCAACCATGAGGTACTTTGGGGCATCAGCAGCAACATTGTTGAACCAGGGAATCAACCCTGGTTCAACAAAGAGTATAGTAGGCATTCCACAAGCAACACTAAGCTTACCTAAAATTGAGACGTCAACCTGGTGCAGCTACAACAAAAGACTACTTGGTTGCCAAACACTATAAGCAGCAAGCGATAGACAACTCAGCAAATCCATAACCAATGTAAGAGATCTAAGTTCTGCAGTCCTGCCACATCCAGTCATGAATGACAGTGAACAATTAAGCAATTCACTGGAGCAGAAGGCTCTACAAATATCCCCATCCTTAATTATGCTCAATCACAATTTGTAAACCTCATGGGAGAACAGCCTGGCTAGGTGCAAAACAGATCTGGTGCACAAGTCATCAGTACGGTTTCCGCTATATTGTTGGTGCCCGTAACCTTTGCAATATCCAGTATTTTCAGCCATGTTTTGATATCATGTGGAACACTTGAACTGGCTGAAGGCTAACATCTGTGATTTCTGGGGACTTCCGGAGGCCAAGATATGTCATCCAACATGGCTAGAGATTGTTAAAGTACATTAGTCTTTTTCGCATAGATGTGCTGAGCCCCTCCATCATTAAGGATGTTGCTGCTGATGGCCCAAAGTGCCTTTAGTTACTCAGTTTTGAGTTGCTAGATCTATTCAAAATCCATCCCATTTAGTATGGTGTGCAACACAGCATGACAGATGGTCTTTTTTATACAGGTAGTCCCTCAGAATTGAGTATGACTAGCTTCCACATTAAAACGAGCTGTCGGGTGATTGAAGAATACAATGCTTGACCTACAGTCACCATCACAGACGGCAGTGATCAGAGGATGAATGCTTGGGTTACCTTTTTTTCCGTTGTTGAAGTTTGGTTTTAACTTGCTATTGGTGGTGAGCTCCTTTCCAGTGCTTTTCCTCTATTTCAGGCAGTCTTGAGCCAGGCATTCCCAAGCTCTCATTGAGATGTTGCACTCTCTCAAGAAGGCTTCAGGCAGGGCTTGCTCGCCATGTTGAAGCCCCAAGTACAGCACTTGTTTCAGGAGTCTCGTGTTAAGCATGCAGATGATGTGCCCATGCAGACTGGTCAATTTTCAATGCCGTCTGAGCGACAACATTGACGTTGTTGCACCTATCCTGCCAATGGATTTGTAGGATCTTGCAGAAGCAGTGCTGGTACTTCTCCAGGTTTTGAGGGTCTGCTGTACATAGTCCATGTCTCTGAATCATACAGGAGAGCAGCTATCACTACTTCTCAGTAGACCACAAGCTTGGTGCCGAGTCTGAGATCCTGGTCTTCCTCAGATGACCAAAGGCTGCGCTGGCATACCAAAGGTGGTACTGAAACTCATTGTCATCTTCTGCCCTTGTTGACTGTAGGCTGCCAAGGTATGGAAAGTTTTCCTTGGGGATTTTGATAACCAGAGGGCAGTGCTTTATGATGGGCACAGGTTAGAAGAGGACCTTTGCCTTATGGATGTTTAGTGCAAGGCCCAAGCTCTTATATGCCTCAGCAAAGGTACTGGTAATCGCCTGGAGCTCAGCCTCCAAGTGTATGCACGCACAAGTATTGTCTGCATACTGTACTTCAATACAGTAAGAAGTCTCACATCACCAAGTTAAAGTCCAACAAGTTTATTTGTAGCAAACACCATTAGTTTTTGGAACTGGCTATTCCTTCATCAGGTAGGTGGGAGCTTGGATAACAAACAGGGCATACAAAGACACAAATTCAATTTACATGAATAATAATTGGAATGTGAGTCTTTACAAATGAATGAACACCATTCAATCACCAGGCAAGACTGTTCTCTTCCTGTTAGGGAACACGTCAGTGGTCATGGGTATTCAGCCTCTGATCTTTGGGTAAGCATTCTCCAAGGTGGCCTTTATGACACAAAACAGCAGAGCAGAGACTGATAGCCAAGTTCCACACACACGAGGACAGCCTCAACCAGGATCTTGGGTTCATGTCACACTATCTGTAACGCCCACAACTTACATGGATTCGCAAAATCTCATTAACTTTCCTGTCTGGAATCAATACACATCTTTTTAACCTGTACTTAACATTCTCTCCATTCACATTGTCTGTACCTTTAAGACTTGATTAACTGTAAAAACTCACACGCCAATCCAGTTGATCAGGATCACAGCTTGAATGTTAACATAGAGCAACTGGAAGATAGTGACAAAGTTTTTGGGACAGCTGAAACAAAAGAAGACAGTTCTATAATCCCTTGAGGTTGACAGTGTTGAAAGCCTTTGTGAGATCAAAAAACGCCATGTACATAAGTTGATGTTCTTCCCTGCATTTTTCTTGGGAGTTACCACATGGTGAAAATCATTCCCATTATGTTCGTTAATGTGCAGATGCTGCACTGCAACTCTGGAAGGCACTCTTCAGCCACAGGGAGAGGGTGATTAAGAGAGACCCTTGCGATGACTTTCCCTGTGGCAGACAACAGTGAAATGCCTCTGGAGATATTGCATTTGGACTTGTCATCTTTCTTGAAGATGGTCACAATTACAGCATCTCTGAGATCTCTTGGCATGTTCTCCTGCTTCCACAGAAGGGAAATGAGCTCATGCCTTTATAATAATGGTGACTCTCCATCATGTTTTAATACTTGGTTATAGCGTATGATTCTTTGTTGTAAAGTATGACTACGCCAGGCTGTTGCTTGACTAGTCTGTGAGACAGCTCTCCCAATTTCGTTACAAGTCACCAGAAGTTAGTAAGGAGTTCCTTGCCTGAGTGGCCTGCTGGGCCATTTCAGAGGGCATTTAAGAGTTAAGCACCTTGGATTTGAACAACAGCAAAAAGTTTCATGGGGATCATCATTAGGCTTTAATTCCAGATTTTTATTGAATTCAAATTCTACCACCTGCCATGGTGAGATTCGAATCCAGCTTCCCAGAGCATTATCCTGGTTCTCTGGATTACTCATCCATGGGCAACAGAACAGCACTGCCATCTCTGTAGTTATACAAATGATTATGGAGCAATAAAATGTAAAGAATGCACTTTAAGAGTTTATTTTGTTGGTGTTATGTCACAGTGACATTTGTATTTTTTGATGGTTGATGGTGGAGGAAGTTCAATCAATTAAACGCAAAAATCAAAAAATTTGAAGAGTTTTGAGGCATCGTGGCACACCTGTGAAGCTTGGAGATCTGTGTGAAATTGTTGCTCTACCTTAAACACACAGCAATACAGTAAAAAAAAAATGCCCTTAGAGGCTCAAAACAATGTTAGAGCAGTGAATACATTTACGAAAGAAACCCCTAATGTTCTATAATTCTTGAGGATATTTTGATGGCATATTGTGAATACAGTGCAGAATCCTATTCTGTCACCAGCTCAGAATTGTTGCTGCAAGGACAATTGAGTCACCCTGTTCTTGAAGAAGTGCATTGGTAAACAATTTTCCTTTCACAACAAAGAATTATTACAGGCAGAGAACTTCTTTGATGAAATTTGTAAAATATTTCGTGAACATCTATGGTAACTTTTTAAAATTAATGTTAATTTTTTTTTAACTGACCAAGACTTTATCAGATGTTATATAGCACAAGCAAGATAGCACATTTTCTTCTGTTTCTGCTACATAATTTTGTTACAAAAATGGATAATTGCATTATTTGGCTTTTTTAAATTTTGTAAATAGTTTTGCTAGAAGTAGCAAGCAATTAAAATCCAAAACTGTAAATAACTTCATCTTGGGCTGCTACTGAAATCACAATCAAAGTATTATATTGTTAATTGATTAATTAGCCAGAGTCATTAGGGTCAATCACAAGCAGCTTTTTTATCATTGGTGTTGTAAATCTATTTAATATTGGTAACTAAAGTATAACATTCTATGAATGGTTTTTGATCTAATGAATTTAAGGGAAAAGTAGCCTTTGCTTTCGTTTCTGTATTGTGTCAAAGGAACTGAAACTATAGGGGCGATTTTCCCAAAAGTGCTGAATTGATGGGAAGACTGTTCTCGATCTGTTTTTTCAGTGCAGCTTCTCACTTGAATCTCCCACACTATGCATTGCAGAGGTCACAATCATGAATATCATTTAAAAACCTGGGAGGGTGGAGCTTATTCGTATTGGAGTCTGACAGCTCCAAAGCTCTGCACATGCGCAGTGGTCCCGAACTGTCAGTCTCCCCATTTGCTGGCCAGTTTGATTGCTGGCAGCCTGGGACTACCCCTCTAATTGTCCCCCTTCATGGTCTAATCGTGGCCCCCACAACAATCCCTGAGCCAGCCCTGACAACAACCCCCTATCCCCCTCAACCGGCCAGCCCCGGAGCACCCCAATGTCCAGCCACCCCCTTCCCAACCCCCCAAGCAGTGGCGACCTCCCACTCCCCTCAACCCGACAAATTCCACCCCACCCCGGAGTCAGAACCACTCCCAGCAGACCGTTCCCCTTCCCCAGCCCATCCAATTGCTGGCCTCCCACTAGCCCAGCCCAATCCACATGCAGAATGGCTTGCACTGCTAGGGTGCTCATGCCCAAGGAGCACCATCTTCTGCTGCCTAACCTCTTAAGAAGCCCAATTGTTCCCTTCCTTTTGTCCAGCAGGTTCTGCTGCAAATTCCCTGCACGTGTGGAGTTACTCTAAACCTCCCGCTGGAATGAAGTACTCTTGGCGGAGTGGGAAATGCTAGCAGGGCAGGCACGGAATAGATAATCACATTGAAATAACATTTAAATTGCATTTAAAATATATGCAAATTACTTACCTCACTACCCACCGGACTTCTGTACATTCCCGGTAGCACTATTTTCTTCTGGTTGGGAGATGCACCAGGTTGTAAATACTCATGTGGAACACACAAGATGACTGAATGCATTTCACCCAACCTATGCCACCCGAACAGTTGCGGGTTGCGATGGGAGAATCAGGCCCTGTATTTCCATCAGAAACCTCTCTCATGAGAGAGTCAATATCAGCCTTTCAGACAACAGCAGAAACCTATATGTTAAAAACATGGCAACCATAGAAACTAGACGAGTGTGTAAATTGCAGTATGCTCCACAATTAAGAAGTGTACTTATATTCTAGGGTGAGTCAGAATGGTGCTTCTATTATTTTATGTATTAATATTGATAGTAAGATGTATAATCCATTTTTTTACTGTTTATCATTTATTTACATTTTCTATATAATAACATTTATTGATTCATACTCTGCATTTCAATCTAATAATAATGAATATGGAAAGCCTTTCAGACAAAGAACCATATGGTGTCATCTGATACATCCCAAGATGTGGTGTAAAAAGCAAAAGTTCTCTGTTTGTGGCCCCTCCATCTTGCTATAGCTTAGCTAGATATTGGACAGATAAAGTTACTCTTTGGATTAAAGGGGCATGGAGGCCACTCACAGAATGGCCGGAGAGGCTGAACCCAAGGAAGTATCTAGTGTAAAAACCCAAAAACATGAGGAGTATTTAAAAATATATAGGCAAAATGTTTTAGACAAATTATTTTTAAAAGTTTAAATAAGTCTGACAAGAAGTCATAAGCAAGACTTACAATTTTATGTTTTATTAAATATAGTTATTAACAAAATCGGTACAGATTAGGAGTGTTATACAATCCCCATTGTGGCATGATTTGAGGGATTTTGCCTTCATGACTCTACCTGAAAGTCTATTGCATTTGTTGATCATTATTTGTTCATTAATTTTGACTATGTGGTCACAATTCAATTAGTTTTGTCACGATTGCTGTACTAGTGTTTGAATTTGAAAGTATTAAAAACAGTTTTGACAGTGCTCTGCTACTCTGTGGGTTTTCAGCTTATGCAGGTCTTAACTAATTACCTTCTTCGATGCTCCCAGATTTTGCATCTTTCTTTTTCAGTTTCCTTTTAGAAATTTTCTGAAATGGAGCAAATTCAACCACTGCAGGGTATTCCTGGCCTGGAGGTGTTACAATCACAAAAAAAAAGTTCATTGTTTATATAAGAGTCAGCTAAACCAGAACTATTCTGTAATAATGTCAGCATTTCATTTCTGAGCAATAGTGAATCGAAATAATCAAATGTGACTGGCTTACAGATAAAGACTAAATTGTTGTTAGTTATATGATCACACATAGATTTGATCTCTATGGTCCAACCAGTGTGATGTATTTTAGCTATTGGACGTTTTAAACTTTTAGACTGAAATCCACTTACCAGATTGAAATGTGATGCAGCTTGATCTAAAGCTCAGCATTAAGTTTTCTTCATTACTTCTGTGACATCAATAAATGTAATAAGTTGTGCTGATTTAAACAATCATGAAATTATGAATTCCTGATGGCATGATTAAAAATTGTGGATTCAAATAGGTAAATATTTTGTGGCAATAATAATCCAGTCTAATGCTGTATGGCACAAACATTATTGTGCAAGTTGCTATCTGATTGACTTTGTGGAAAATGTAGCACTAATGAGAATTTTCTGTGGAAAAATAGGAAATCTGGGATGTTTGATCTGTAATTAAAACTTCTTGCATCCTTACCTTTATTATCAATGAAGATATATCCATCAAATCGGTCTCTGAAGAGAATTATGTCATCAGGATTTTTAAAATTAATGTAAGCTCTAGAGAACAAGTGAGGGTAAAGGCTGCATGGAAAACAAAAAATACACAGTTGATATCATATTGATCACATGAATGCATGCAATAAACAGTTCCAATAAAAGTGACTGACAAGTAAAAGACCCAAATATGTCTGAACATCTGCAAGGATCATTAGTAATAAATAATAAAAATCCATTCATCTACTTCTAACTTACCTGCACTATCACCAAATTTACCCAACTTAATTAAATCTACAGAGGGGAATAAATGAAAATAGATAACATTTCCAAAGTAAATACTCTCAGTATTCTCCTTGATCTGCAAAGATCAGAAAAGTGATGACCAAATTATCTATTGTAATAGATGATGTTATGAAAATGTCCAATTTCATGTTTCTTATGTTTTAAGAGTATAGATTTTAGTGTGGGGCTTGAAATATTTAAAATGTAGGTTAAGACTGGTAAACACATCTAAAGTGACTGCAATCCAAACAGTGGTGTGTTTATTAACAATAATAAGTTAGAGTTGGAAATGGGAAAACACTCAATAATAGGTTAGCCATTTCTGACTTACTTGGAGGAGAAAAGATAGAATCATAGAGATTTACAGCATGGAAACAGGCCCTTCAGCCAATTTGTCTACGCCGCCTTTTTTTTGAACCCCTAAACTAATCCCAATTGCCTGCATTGACCCATATCCCCCTATACCCATCGTACCCATGTAACTATCCAAATGCTTTATAAAAGATAAAATTGTACCTGCCTCTACTACTACATCTGGCAGCTTGTTCCAGACACTGACCTCCTTCTGTGTGAAAAAACTGTTCATCTGGAAACTTTTGTATCTCTCCCCTCTCACCTTAAACCTATGCTTTCTAGTTTTAGACTCCCTATCTTTGGGAAAAGATATTGACTATCTTTTATAAAATAATGCCCTTCATTATTTTATAGACGTCTATAAGATCACTCTTCAGCTTCCTATGCTCCAGAGAAAAAAGTCCCAGTCTATTCAGCCTCTCCTTATAACTCAATCCATCAAATCTCGGTAGCATCGTACTAAATATTTTCTGCACTCTTTCTAGTTTAATAATATTCTTTCTATAATAGGGTGACCAGAATTGCACACAGCACTCCAAGTGTGGCCATAGCAATATCTTACATAACTTCAACAAGACACCCCAACTCCTGTATTCAATGTTCTGACTGACAAAACCAAGCAAGCGGAATGCGTTCTTTTCACCAGTCTGTCCACCTGTGACTCCACTTTCAAAGAGTTATGAAAATGTACCCCTAGATCTCTTTGTTCTGTAACTTTCCCCAGTGCCCTACTATTAACTGAGTAAGTCCTGCCCTGGTTCAAGCTAACAAAATGCATCACCTTGCATTTGTCTAAATTAAACTCTATCTGCCTTTCGTCAGCCCACTAGCCCAACTGATCAAGATCCTGCTGCAACTGGAGATAACCTTCCTCACTGTTCACCATGCCACCAATCTTGATGTTATCTACAAACTTATAAACCGTGCCCCCCATATTCTCATCCAAATCATTAATATAAATGACAAATAACAGTGGGTCCAGCACTGATCACTGAGGCACACCACCGGTCACAGGCCTCCAGTTTGAAAAACAACTCTCTACAACCACCCTCTGGCTCCTGTCAAGAAACCACTTTTGTAACCATTTAATACCTCAGCCTGGATCCCAAGAGGTGTCTACAGTTGTCTTCATAACGGGTTAGATTATTTGAATGGTCCCCAGATGGAAAAGAATATATTGGAATGGGAGTTGATAATGTACCAAAGTCCAAAGACGTGCTGGTTAGGTGGATTAGCCATGGAAAATGCGCAGGATTATAGGGATAGAGCAGGGGATATGGGCCTGGGTTAGATGCTCTTTCAGAGAGTCGGTTCAGATTTCTTGCACCAAATGGTCTCCTTCTGCAGCGTAGGGATTCTACAGTTCTATGGTTTAATCTCTAACTGGGATATCGTGACAGATTGCAGGAAGGAAGTTTTCTTGGTTTTGGGCTTTATCTGTGCATTTTCTCACAGAAGCAGTTAATTGGATCCTGGAAGGAGCTGTGAAAAACAGAGCTATTCCGATGGCGAGCAGGACGGAAATTTCTGTCCAAAAAGTCCAAATATTGTGGCCGGAGACAAAAAGGTAGAATTTTATTTTTGACAAGGAATCAGCAATTATACCTCTGAAACTCAGAACATATTTAAAAATGATGGATTTCCAAAACATCAATGTCAGAAATCTGCTAAATGGCAGAAATTTCTCTACCTGCCTGCAATTCACTAAGTGGGAAGAACCAAAGAAAATGAATATTAGTCAGGGCTGCACTTAAGCACGGAAATGACTAACTTAACTTTCACCATATGGAATACGTGAGTGTTCAAGCTAAGTTTGGAACTCATGGGGGAGAAGCTAGAAGATTTGCCTAATTTGAAGCTAGAGGAAGAAATCTACAGTGATCCTCAGAGTTCTGTGGCAGAAAGCAGTCAATATGAATAATTAGCTTGGAAAGCACAAAAGCTGTGGGAACATATTCATAAAAAGCTCTCTATGAACATCCAAACCCAGGACAAGAAGCTTAAGAGTCCATAGTAACAAGGTCTGTAAAGGAAATTGGAGAGACACTATGCCATAAGCTAATTGAAGGATTCCATAAATCGTGTACTTTGGAAAAAGCTGTAATATGTCTCCATCTATAATGTTTGGACTTTCTGTCCCACCCACCATGGGAATAGGCTCTGTTTTTCACAGCTCCTTCCAGGGTCCAATTAATTGCTTCTGTGAGAAAATGCACAAATAAAATCAAAACCAAGAAAGCTCCCTTCCTGCAATCTACCACAACGTCCCAGCCATAGAACCACTGAATCCCTACAGTGCAGAAGGAGGCCATTTGGTGCAAGAAGTCTGCACTGACTCTCTGAAAGAGCATCTTATCCAGGGCCCATATCCCCTGCTCTATCCCCATAACCCTATGCATTTCGCACGGCTAATCCATCTAACCTGAACATCTTTGGATTTCGGTACATTACCAACTCTCATTCCAAAACATTCCCTTTCATCTGGGGAGCCATTCGAATAATCTAACCCCTTATGAAGACAACTGTAGACATCTCGCCTCCTCCAATAAGTCAGAAATGGCTACTTAAGCTGTAATTAAGTGAATTCTGGAAAACTGTGACATACTTTGGCTTGGTCCTAGGAAAAGAGAATAAATTTTCAAGGTTTCGTTAAGATCAGAGAAATCTTGGAGAGAAGTAAAAAGTAGGACTGTGTTTATAGCACAAGTCTTTATAAGCTATAATGTTAACTTACTGGATTTTGCTTTGTTTAATTTCTCGTCATATACAGTAACATTTCTGTTTAAAAATGAGATGTGGCATAGTTCTGTCTATTAATTGCTAGGTGTTCAGATTTCTTCTTTAAATCATAACAGTCAACAGCAATGTGGATTTTTCAGTGTTAGTTACTAAGTGATTTGTTTCCATGTACTGGTTAACCTGCTTGTAAAAATTTGCCACATGCACTCGTTTAACAAAAGTCACCAACAGATTTAAAACAAGAAATGTATTCGGTAGAATTTCAATTCTAATTTTTTTTGGACAAAGATCTAGGATGAAAAAGTTCCAATAATATGATAATCCCATTTCCATGCTTTTCAAAAAATGATGATCTTGCATGAAATATTTAATGATGTGACAATTCTAAAAGTAAATATTTAAAATGATACTTCTAGTTTTTGAAAACTGAAACACATCCTGTAAAATAAATTATATATTGGAGACTAATGAACTCTAATTAGATTGGACTTGAGAGAATGAATATCAAGTACCAAATCAGTTTTACTCAAAAATTATATTTCTATACTATTTAATGCGCATTGCTGAATCCTTCTTTATAATTGCAAGTTGCATGTCCTTTTAAAAACAATAAAATCAATGTATGAGGGGATCCAAATTTTGTTTGTACCTTATATCTGCAGCACAAAATTCAAAATAATCATGCGTTGGTAGTGGGTGCAGCTGTTCCTCTAACTGTGCTTTGGTTAGGTTAGGAGGTAATCGTCGAATCACCACCTACAAACACGTGAAAGAAAGGATTAAGGAGATTTTTCAGGAAGGACAACATTCATGAGATAATGATGGATGACAGAAACTAATCCTCCCAGTTTAGTTCATTTCTCCACAGAGATTCTAACTGCCCCCTCACAAACGCATCCAGGTTTCAAAAAAAATGATTCTCACATTTTCTCTCCATTAGTGTGGTACATCCAAGAGGTCAAAGTGATGCATCCAGTATGAGTGAAGAGTTAACATGCTTCTTGCTCTTTGTACAATAATCTGCTTCTCATTTTCGGTCCAAAAACCAGCAAAGCAATGCAAAAAGGAGAGCCAAACGCACCATCTTTCCCTGTAAGTACATAGCCTCTCCATGAACAAGTCTTCTGCTGTCCTTCATGGTGAAACCTGAAACTAGGCCCCTTGGGGTCCTACGTTAAGCTTCAGAGGAGGTTTGCCATCAGACATGTAGCTCATAGGCCCACTGACATGTGGACACACACTGCCATTAATTTACCAAACTCCCAGCAATGGACAAATAGGTCCAATGCCCTGTGGATATCTCAGGAGAGATTAAAACTAAGAGAATTCATTCCATTAGGGTTCTGCCTTAAGGTAGATCCCTGACTCATTGTCTGCTGATGCTTCACCTTGAGTCATTTTCCTTCACAGTTTGTCAGTGGTGGTTTGCCATTGCCTTCCACTCTCGAGGCTCGAGTGAGGATCTAGGTCCCATATTTATCTTAGTCAAAATGGGAATTGATCCTGCACCATTGGCATTATTCTGAACCACACACTAGCCATCTAGCCAACTGAACTAACCAACCTTTACCAAAGGAGTAAAACCTGACACAAAATCTGGAATAGAACCCAAAAGATGTGCAGGTCAAGTGGACGAACCATATTAAAATGTCCCTTAGTGTTCAAAGATGTGTAGGCTAGATGGATTAGTCATGGTAAATGTGCAGGGTTTTGGGGATAGGGCAGAGGGGAAGGCCTGGGTGGGATGCTCTTTTGGAGAATCAGTGCAGATTTGATAGGCCAAATGGTCTCTTTCTGCACTGTGGGGATTCTTGAATTCTAAAGGCAGAGTTTAATTCTGTCATCAACAGAATTTACCAACTCCAGCAATCAAGCTAACGCCAAATATAATGCTCTGCATATCTTTGCACCCAACTGGGGACCTTCTGGGAAATCTGATGTTTGGGCAGCCTAGAAACTCTGTAAAATAATGGAAAACAACACAGGTGGGCCCAAGTACGGTAAGCTGCTTTGACAAAATAGAAGCACAATGAAAGGAATGTGATATTGGTGTTATTAAAGGACAGAAAACATGTAACAGTGGTACCCATTATGGATCAATGAGAGGATCATTGAGCTTCTTGATAAAATATTCCAAACATGAGTACAGAAGGCACAATATCAAAACTTACAAAATCTAAGTGACTACAAGGGCATCTGTCTGGGAATCTGCCATGTGAAATTTAATAACAAGAAAAATGTGGTGATCGATTTGGGCACAAAAATCAGAACAATTTTGCACTATGCTGAAATAAAAATAATAGTGACACAATGGTTCAGCTACCTTGATCCACAGAAGTAGAAATATAGAAATGCGAAAAAGAGAGGGGTTTGTAAACAGGGTGTTGAAGTCCAAAAGCAGAGAGGCATTACTCGGCTATACAAGGCAAAGTTATGATTGTGTCCAGTTTTCTGATCTTTCTCTTAATGATTATTCCGGCATTATACCAAGCTGTTGCTTTTTTTATGTTTAGTAAGAATTTCAAAATTAATCTCCTGCCCATGCAGGATTAGATATAGTTCTTTCAAAGGTTAAATAGTGAATAAATTTAAGCTTTCATAACCAGTGGCTTTGACAAGGTAAACAAAAAAAAGTGCTGAATATCAATGAACTGTTAAAAAGAGGATATAACATTAAAAACATCACCAAATCAACGAAGATCTACACAGAATATCCTCCCAGAAGAATATCAATAGAGAGAGAAAAATAATCAAAATACTCACAGATTTACAGTACTTTCCAGCTAAAAGAGAATTTCAATCTTCAGTAAAAATACAAAATTCTTCTGTTTTCTGTAGTTTGTTTTTACAATTAAATTACTTACCAAGTTCAGTATCGAATCCTGAATCCCTATTTATTGTAATGCAGTACTGCAACATTGAGAACTGAAGATTTAATTTCCTATGGGGTCTTTAAAGATCATCCCTTGCTATATCATTCTTTTTCTAGTCGTTCTCAAAACCAGAAGTAAGGTTGTCAATGGGAGGGGGGTTAAGTGGAGAACATAAGCCCAAGAACAGTGTGTAACCTGGTTACAAAAAATTAACCCCACTGTTCAAGGTACTGTTAAAATACAAATAATGAACTGTTAATATAGGATTAAGTGTCCATTATTCTTTTAATTAAGCCTACATTAAGCTTGTTCTTTCAAAAGCCATTGCTCTAGTTCAATTTTCTCCAATGCCCTTTTCTGACAAGATGTGCTAGATATCTCTAATAATAGCAGATATCAACCCCAAGGTAAACTTGGATTTGGCAAGTTTGACTGCCAAGAAAACATGTTTTTAAAATTGGGTATACTTGCAAGTGACTTAGTAAATCAGGCAAATAATAGGTTTGCTATTAATTGTGTTGCATTCATGGTTTACAACTCTGCAGCAGTAGTCTCTCTGAAATAGTGGCATAGAAACTTATTCTGTTTCCACTAACATGCTTGCAGATATTTTTTGCAGAAAAGGTACCAACACTCTGTAAACAATAAATATGCACATACATAATATACATGGGTAACATTAGATGGAAAATGAAAAACACAATAAATGCTGGAAACGTGAATAAAAAATACAAATGCAATATCAAAAGTGGATGTCACAATGATGTTGAATAGGATAGAAAAAGATAAAAACAAGGAACTTAAAAGATTGGCAGCACTCAAAAGAGAAACATAATGGTCCAGGCAGACTCTATTATAGATTGCTAAGGGAAATAAGGGAGGAAATGGTGGCAGCTCTGTCCATAATTTTCCACTTCCCCTTCAATATGTAACTGGTACAAGATAACTGCAAATGTTAAAGAAAAAAAGAGGAGTAAATCTGGCCACTACAGGTCAGGCAGCCTGAAGTCAGTGGTGGGGAAACTTTGAGACACATTCAAAAATGGCAAAGTTAGTCTGCACTTGTAAAAAAGGAGATTACTAAGCACAGATTTGTTAAATCTGAGGGCATTTAACTTAATAATTGATTCATGACTGACAGTAGTGCAGCCGACGTTGTGTACTAACAAAGCACCACATAATAGACCTGTTAACAAATTTAAAGCTCATGGAATAATGTGATAACGGGAGTATAGATACAAAATTCTTTAAAGGATAAAAAGCAGAGATACAGGTGCATGGTTTCTTTCAGACCATGAAGTTTACAACAGTATCCCCAAGATTTATTATCTGGGCCACAATTCCTCTTGCCATATTTATGATCTGCTCTTGGTAGACAAATATCATTTCAAAGTTTGCAGATGACACAAAATTCAAATGCAGCAATGTGGAGATCAGTAACAATTTTCAGAAAGATAGAATAATGAAATGTGCAGGCACATGTTGGATGAAAATAAATGCAGAAGAACACGCAGTGATACATTTTAGTAGCAACAATGAGAGGTAATGTAATCGAAATGGCATCATTCCAAAAAGGATGCAAGAACAGAGACACCTGCAGGCGTATGTGCACAAATCTTTTAAACTGGCAGGACAAGTTAAGGCTGGTTTTTTAATAAAAAGCACTTGGGATGTTTGGTTTTATTTCGAGGCACAGAGTATAAAAATAAGACAGTTATGGTAAACTTGAATGTAACCAGTTAGGTCTCAGTTGAAGTATTATATTCAATTCTGGCCACGAGCCTTTAGGAAGTCACAAACTTTAGAAAGGATTTTATTAAAATGGTATTGAGTAATGGGACTTCAATAATGTGAAGAAACTGAAGAGCTGGGATTGCTTTCCTTAGAACCAAGGTAGTTAAGAACAGATTTGACGGAGGTGTTTAAAATTATGAACCTTTTTAATGAGAATAAATTAGGAGACGCTACTTCCAAAGGACATAGATTTATGGTGAATAGCAGAAGAATGAAAAGACAAAGGGAACTTTTCTAATGCAGTAAGTTGCTGTGATCTGCAGTGGACTCTCTGAAAGGATGATGGAAAGATTCAATGTTAACTTTCAAAAGAGAATTACCTAAGCACTTGAAGGAAAAAAATTTTATGCCCTGGAGAAAGAGCCAGGGAGTGGAACTAACTGGATAGCTCTATTAAGAGCTGGTCAGGCACGATATGCTGAATGGCATTCTATCATAGTGATTCTATGAAAATGCTAGAAACAGTCAAGTATGGGAGGATCTGTGAGCAGAGAAATCTATGTTGTAATTGACAATATCAAGCACATACATTATCCAGCTGTGGTGCAAAAGCATTAATTAGCTGCAAGAGCACTCAAGTTTTAAATAAATTAAGAAATTAATGAAAAGGTGTCCACATTTTCATGACACTAAAACAGCAAAAAGATTGAACAAAAAAGCAAAATATTGTAGACACTTAAAATTTGAAAAACCAAGAAACACTTGTTGGTCAGGGACCACCCACTCACAATTCAGTATTTTAGACATTGAAACCATTCTCAGAATTGGCTGTGTAAGAGATAAACAGCATTTAGAATGGAATAAAACAAAAATGTGGGAAAAGAGCACATGATGACCACACACAGAAAAGAATTATCATGATGTAACATGCTTAGGTGGAGAACAGAAGGTGATAAATGATACAAGACAAAACCAGCCATAATTAGAAAAAAAAGATTTATATACATGACATTCCTGACTTCATTAGTAAGTGTATAGAAGACTGTGTATCAAAGAAGAAAATCCATGTGTTTCCCAGGACGAAAACATGGGATATCCATTGCCTGCTGAAATCCAGTCAGGTGACCCTAACCTATACAAGAAAGCCAGATCTCTAGAGATCCAAAGATGCCAAAAGACAGTACCGGACCAAGCTAGAATCCCAGGTTAGCCACACAGACTTCTGCCAATGTCTGTAAGACTTAACAGGTTACAAGATGAAGGCAGGTAAAATTGCCTGCTCCAATGCTCCCCTCACGGATGAGCTCAACGCATTCTATGCGTTTTGAGCAAGAAGTCAACAAGAGCACACCTCCATCCCCGAAGTCTTGGGCAAAGCTAAATCTGAGATCACCATTGCTGACGTTAAAGCAGCCTTTTCAAAAGTTAACCCACGGAAAGCATCTGGCCCAGACGGAGTACCCAGATGAGCACTCAGGTCCTGCGTGGATTAGCTGGTAGGGGTATTAACAGTCATCTTCAACCTGTCTTTACACCAACCTGAGATCCCTAACTGCTTCAAAAAGATGACCATCATCCCGGTACAAAAGGAAAGCCAGGCAGCATGCTTTAATGACTCCTGTCCGGTGGCTCTGACATCCATCATTAAGAAGTGCTTTGAAAGATTAATCACGGCACAAATCAATTCCTGCCTAGCAGACTGCCTGGATCCACTACAGTTTGCTTATCAAAACAATAGGTCCACAGCAGATGCCATCTCCCTGATCTACACTCAACCCCAGAACACCGAGATAACAAGGACATCTATGTCAGACTCCTATTCGTAGACTATAGTTCAGCCATCAACACCATTATTATTCTAAAACTCACCTCCAAACTTCATGGTCTGGGGCTCGGCTTCTCCGTCTGCAATTGATTCTGGACCTCCTAACTCACATACTGCAGTCAGTAAGGATAGGCAACAACATCGCCTCCATGATCATCGTCAACACTGATGCTCTACAAGACTGTGTCCTCAGCCCTTTACTATACTCCTTATGCATCTTGGACTATATGGCCAAATTTCCCTCCAACTCGATTTTCGGGTTTGTTGATGACATCACCGTTTTGGGTCAGATTTCAAACAATGGTAATACAAAGTACCAGAAAGATGTAGAAAATCTGGTGAACTAGTGCAATGACAAGAATTTCTCCCTCAATGTCAACAAAATAAAGGAGATAGTCATCACCTTCAGGAAGCGTAGTGAAGGGCATGCCCCTGTCTACATCAATGGGGATGAAGTAGAAATGAGCTTCAAGTTTTTAGATGTCCAAATCACCAATAACCTGTCCTGGTCCCTCCATGCGAATGCTGTAGTTAAGAAAGCCCAACAACACCTCTACTTTCTCAACTCTCACTAACTTCTACAGATAGATACTGTCTACATTTCCCACTGCCCTGGAAAAGCAGCCAACATAATCAAGGACCCTACACATATTCTCTTCCACCTTCTTCTGTCAGGAAAAAGATACAAGTCAAAAACAGTTTCTTCCCTGCTGCCATCAGACTTTTGATTGGACCTACCTCTTAAGTTGATCCTTCTCTACACCCCAACTACGATTGTAACACTACATTTTGCACCCTTTCCTTTCTTCCCCAATGTACCCTTTGTTTGTTTGTGTAGATGCAAGAAAATCACTGTATACTAATACATGCAACAAAAATAAATCAAATCAAATCTTGTGTGTGAATAGCTAAAGAGCAGAATGGCCAGGAGAAATAAAGAAAAAAAAGGGTTGGGATGTCCACTTTTCTGCTGTCCCAGGAGGTCATGTTTTGGGGTAGTGGGGAGAGCATAACTACACATAATTGTGTGGGAATTATGTAAGAGTAAAGCGTATTCGCTGATGGGATGTACAGCAAACTAACTCTATCTATCCCCATCCCAAAATCACAGCTCACTAATTGCCAGAAATAAAATAAGGGCCAAAGCTAAAATCTGAATTGTGACTTGTTAACATTAAAGCCAAGGGTTTGTAAGGTGCCAAGTTGAAAGAAGGAGCGAAATACATATTGTCTTATGCCATCTTATTTACCTTTGGTTGGCACACAATAGCCTTGGATATAGAATTGGGAGAAGTATGAAATGTAGTTGAAAATACTGCTGACATTCTTAAGAAGATCAAGAAAAATGATTCACCATTTAAAAAAAAGAACATTTGGAAAAGATTAGCTTCATTTCAATGTTTCTTCCATCAAAGATCCATGCTGTTTAACAGCTTTTGTGAACATACAAACAATGATGGATAGGAAAAGACCCTCTGTTCCATCCAGCCTGTCCCACACAAATATGTATAGTTATGCTCTCCCCACTACCCCAAAACATGCCCTCCTGTGACAGATTTTTACAAAGCTTAAATTTTTATTTGCATGGAACATCCAATTTAGACAGAAGACTTCGAAAAGAGATAAAATATTTTTATTCAAGTATTCTTCAAGTATTTCACTGTTAAAATTCTCCAAGTCATGAAAAATCAACTTTTCCTACCTATCTATTTGAGCCAATTACTAAAAGCAATAATCTGACAATTAGAAACATAAGAAGAGATATAGTCCATTCAGCCCCTCAATCTTACACCAACATTTAATTAAACCATGGTTAATCTGAATCTCATCTCCAAATCTCTTGATGTCTTTAATCAACAAAATATCTGTGTATCTTGGTCTTGAAAGCTCCAATTGTCCTGGTTCTCCAGCCTTTTCCAGGGAGATAATCCCAAAGTTTTCCTAGCCTTTGTGTGAAAAAGAGGTTGCTGATTTTGCTCATGACTGAGCTAGTCCTAATTTTATGATTCTCTTATTCACCACATGAGAAAATAGTTACTACATGTTTATCACAACAAACATTTTAAACATCTCAATTAATATAGTGGCAGCATTTAGCTTCCATAAAGTTAGAACAAATCAATGTTACTATTACGTACTAAAAATATCCAATACTTTTTGAACAGAAGCGTTTATCTTGTTAGTTGCCTATTTTTTCAGAAAATCCAGCAAATGGGGAAAAAACAATGAAAAATGTCTGAATGCTTCAAAAAATGTACTTACAAAGAAGGATCAATGTTTGTTTTAACATTTTTACACAAAGCCTCCAACTTTAAGTATTCTGACAGCTAATACTTCCCTTTATCTTAAGAGTCCCATGGGCCCTATAGATCATTAACCAGTCCTCTATCCATGTTAACATATTGTCCCCAGCTCCATTAGCCCTAATCTCTTGTATAAACTTTTCATGTGGCACCTTGGCAAATAAGACATGTATTGATTTCCCCTTATTTACCCTACGTGTTACATCCTGAAAAAAATTTAAACAATGCCAAACATAATTTGCCTTTTGATAAACTACGTGAAACTGTGATTTTCCAAGTATTCTTTTAAGATAATAGATTCAACCATTTCCTGATATTCGTGGGATTTGCAACCTGTACCAACCTGTGCCCCTGGTGGTGCCCAAAGGGCAAAGTGCCCATGCCCAGAGAGTACCTTGGCATTGGGCAGTGCCAAGAGGGAGTCTGGGCCTAATTGTGGGTAGAGCCTAGGGGACGATCAATGGGGATGAAAGGTCCCATTCCTAGTCTATATTGGGATTGATCCAGGACTGAAGGGAAGTCAGCGATTGGGACAAGCTACTGAGAGATGAGGGGCGTTTGCCTGTGGGTGAGCTGGAGATTGCAGTGCTCTGTGATGGGGGGGGTTCAGGGCTGGCCCAGGAATGCTTGTGTGGGACACAATCAGGCCATGGGGGTGTTGGGAGGTACAGCACTATGAAGGTCCTGGGCTGGCCAGTGATCAGGAGGATGAGAATTCAGGACTACTGCGCATGTGTCAGACTCTACCGTAAATTGGTCCTGCCTCCTTAACTTTTAATGATATTTACAGTTGTGATCTCTGCAATGCACAGATTCAAGTCTGAACTCCCACCAAAAAACAAATGTGTATTACATTTTTCTCACCAATTCAGCACTCAGAATTTTTTTGGGAGAAATGCCCCCAGTGGTTAATCAGTGTGACGAAAATAATTTCTCCCTCAATGTAAGTAAAATGAAGGAAATTTCACAAAATGCAGTGGAGGATATGCTCCTGTCTACATCAACGAGGATGAAGTGGAAATGGTCGACAGCTTCAGGTTTCTAGGTATCCAGATCATCAACCTGTCCTGATTCCTCCATGCCAACACTATAGTTAAGAATGCCAACCAACACCTTCACTTTCTCAGGAGGCTAAGGAAATTCCACATATCTACTACAACTCTCACTAATTTTTACAGCTGCACCATAGAAATAATCTTTTCTGGATGTATCACAGCTTGGTATTGGCTCCTGATCTGACCAAGGTCACAAAAAACTACAATGGGTTGTGAACATAGCCCTGTCCATTATGTAAACCAGCCTGCCATCCATTGACTCAGTCTACACTTCTATAGATCACTTACTAACTGACTCACGAACAGCTTCTTCCCTGCTGCCATCAGACTTCTGAATGGATCTACTTCGAATTAAGTTGATCTTTATCCACACCCTAGCTATGACTGTAACACTACATTCTGCATCCTCTCCTGTCCTTCTCCCCTATGTACTCTATGAACGGTATGCATTGTCTGTGTACTGTGTAAGAAACAATACTTTTATTATATATCAATACAGGTGACAATAATAAATCAATCAAATGATAACTGATATCAGGCTAAATGGTCTATAAGTCCCTGCTTTCTCTCTGGTTCTTCAATATGGTATATTTTGCTAACTTCCAGTCCACTGTAACCAGCCTAGAATCTTGGGAATTTTAGTAAAGACATGAGTACATCTACTATTTCCACATCTGCTTCTTTTAGAACACTATTATGCAGACAATCAGGTCCTGGAAATCTGTTAGCATTCAGTTCCTTACATTTCTTCCTTGTTCTCTACTGATAATTACCTCTTGTTCCAACACTGTTTAGCCCTCTCAATTATCCTCTATTCCTGGTATGTAATTTGTGTCTTCTACTATGATGATAGAAGGAACCGTAATCTAACTGGCCACCAGGGGAGACCAGACACAACGGCCAAGCTGGTGGGAGGCATCAGAAGCCACTGAAGTCCCTGGGTGTTCAGGGACATGGCCTGACAGTACCCAGCTGGCAATGCCCACCTGGCATCCTGGCAGTGTCCAGTTGAGCACATATGCTAGGGGTGTGGCCTGAGTATGGGTGGAGCTTTAATTGAAAAGGGGGGTGACTATGCACAATAACAGGGTCTTATGCAGGGTGGGGCTCTACAAGGAGGAGGCTGTGCAAGTGGGATGCAACATGCAGGGAGGTTATATGTCAGGGGGGTGCATACAGGGTCCACTAGGGAACTCATAAGGAGGATCCTGATGCCATGGTCCTGGTGCTCATATTGGTGTAGGAAAAGAACATGCTGCCGATGATGCGGGTTGGGAGAGGTCTCCCAATTCACAGAGATCAGGACGTCTACGCAATGACACCTGAACGCTCTGCAGCTGATTTCCCTGGCAGTTTAAGCTCTACTCTCCCCTCGCCCCCAGCCAACCCCCAACCCCAGTGCAAATGTCACTGCTGCCACAAAAACTGAATATGTGGTAAGATTGCAGTGCCAACCTCGTCCAAAAAACAGGTATGAACACAACCATTTTCAGACTTTTTTGACAGTTAGACCAGGATTGTCTGGCCATTCACCCCCACCAAGTGAGGGTGAAAAATTTGGTGCTCAGCCAAATCTCTTCCATTCACAGCAGTGGGATTAGAAAATCCCATCATTATGAATGGCCAGAAAATTCCAATCATTAGAATTTTTTTTGGTAAGATTGAGCCCAAAATATTTCTTCAAAGTCTCTATCATTTCTTCATTCCCTATGAAAATTTCTCTTGCGTCTGATTGTTTATTTTAACTATTCTCCTTTCTAATATGTTGTAAAAGTTTCTTTTTTTGAAATCGTCAGTTTACTCGTGTTCTATTTATCAACATTTTGGCATTTGTCAGTTTCTAAATCACTCTCAATCATCAGACTTTTATCTACTATATTATAAGCTTCTTTCTTTAATCTAACACTATGCTTAGGTGGATTTTCCTTGTTGAGTTTTTGTTTTTCAATGTAATGTATTTGTGCGGAATATTTTGAACAGTTTCTTTGAATGTTTCCCACTGTTCATTTAACATTATCATAAGACAATAAGGAGCAGAATTAGGCCACTCGACCCATGGAGTCTGCTCTGCCATTCAATAATGGTTGGCTTTCTCTCATCCTCATTCTCCTGCCTTTTCTCTATAACCCCTGATTATAGAACTTATCTATCTGTCTTAAGAATACTCAATGACCTGGCCTCCACAGATTCATCATTCTTTGGCTGAAGAAATTCTTCCTCATCTCTGTCCTAAAGAATCATCCTTTAGCCTGAGGTTATCCCCTCTGGTTCCAGTATTTCCTATTAGTGGAAACATCCTCTCCACATCTACTCTATCCAGGCCTTGCAATATCCTATAGGTTTCAATAAGATCCCCCCACCTCATTCTTTTAAACTCCAACGATTACAGCCCCAGGGTTCTCAACCGTTTCTCACAGAACAAGCTTTTCATTCTAGAGATCGTTCTTGTGAATCTCCTCTGGATCTTTTCCAAGGCCAGCACATCATTCCTTAGATATGGGACACAAAACTGCTCACAATATTCCAAATAGGATCTGACCAGAGCCTTATACAGCCTCAGAATTACATCCCTGCTTTTGTATTCTAGTAGCCCTCTTGATATGAATGCTAACATTTCATTTTCCTTTCTGAACCTGCACGCTAACCTTAAGAGAATCTTGAACAATCACTCCCAAGTCCTTCTGACTTTCTAAGCATTTTCCCAAATAGTCTATGTCTCCATTTCTCCTTCCAAATTGTATAATCTCACTTTTCCATATTGTATTCCATCTGCCACTTCTTTGCCGACTTTACAATTCTGTCCTAGTCCTTCTGCAGTCCCTCTGCTTCCTCAATACTTCTTGTCCCTCTATATATATTTCTATCATTTACAAACTTAGCAACAGTGCCTTCAGTTCCTTCCTCCAAATTGTTAACATATAATTGTGAAAAGTTTTGGTCCCAGCATTGACTCCTGAACCCCACCACATGTCACTGGCTGCCATCCTGAGAAGGAACCCATTATCCCCACTCTCTTCTGCCAGGCAGCCAATCCTCTATTCAGATCTTACCCTTATCCCCATGGACACAATTTTTTAATAGTCTCCTATGTGGCACCTTGTCAGAGGCTTTGTGGAAATCCAAATAAATCACGTCCACTGGCTTTCCTTTATTTAACTTCCTTGTTACCTTCTTAAAGAACTCTTAACAGATTTGTCATTCATGACCTCCCCTTGACGAAGCCATGCTGATTCAGTCCTATTTCATCATGCACTTGCAAGTACTCAGTGATATTAGTCTTAAATAAAATCAAAAATCTTGCCAATGATCAAAGTCAGGCTAACCAGCCTAGAATTGCCTGCCTGCTGTCTCCCTCTCTTCTTAGTAAGAAATCTCACAACACCAAGTTAAAGTCCAACCAGTTTATTTCATAGTAAACCAGCAAAAGCTTTCGGGTTTTGCCCCTTTGTCAGGTGAGTGAAGAATTCTGGTCTCAAACAGAGCATCTAATGTGTGCCTTTTATATGCTCTGTTTGAGACCAGAACTCTCCACTCACCTGACAAAGGGACAAACCCTGAAAGCTTTTGTGGGTTTACTGTCAAATAAACTGGTTGAACTTTAACCTGGTGTTGACAGACTTCTTACTGTGTTTACCCTAGTCCAACGCCAGCATCTCCACATCATCCCTCTCTTCTTAAAGTGTTACATTCGCTACTTTCTTGTCTTCTGGGACCCTCCCTGCCTCTAGTGATTCCTAAAAGATCACAGAAAGATTCCTCTGCTATCTCTTTTAGAATGTGGGATATAGTCCATCCGGTCCAAGTGACTAATCCACCTTCAGATCTTTCAGCTTCCCAGGACCTTCTCCTTAGTGATGGCCACTACACTCACCTATGCCCCCTGACTTTCCTGGTATCTTCCACCATGAAGACTGATGCAAAGAAACTATTCTCCTCTGCCATTGCTTTGTTTCCTATTATTACTTTCCCAGCCTCATGCAATGGGTATTTTTGCCTCTCTTTTACCTTTCATATATATTGAAAAACTCTTCCTATCTGCTTTTATATTACTAGTTAGCTTACACTCATTTTTCATCTTTTCCCCCCTTATTGCTTTTTTTGGTTGTCTCTGCTCGTTTTTAAAGGTTTCCGAATCCTCTGGCTTCTCACCAATCCATGCCACTTGTGTGCTTTTTCTTTTGCTTTTATGCTATCCCTGACTTCCCTCGTCAGCCACAGATGGCTAATCCTCTCCTTAGTACGTTTCCTCCTCCTTGGGATGACTTTCTGTTAGGCCTCCCAAATAATTCTCAAAAATTCCTACTATTGCTGAAGCACTGTTTTTCCTGCTAGGCTCCCTTTCCAATCAACTCTGGTCAGCTCCTCTCTCATTCTTTGTAGTTACCTTCGTTTATCATTTTAGTCTTTCTATCCAATCAACTTTATATTGCTCTTCCTTCATATCAATGTAATTGGCTTTAAGTTTAACGTTCTTGTCCGAAACTGGGGTAGTTGCTTTTAAACTTAATATGGAATTCACTGTATAATGATTACTTTTTACCCCAGCAGATTTGTTACTATTAGATTACGAATTAACACTGTCTCACTGCACCATACTAGATCTAAGAAGCTTTATCCTTAGTTGGCTCATGATACATTGCTCCAGGAAACTGTCACAAAAGCGTTCCACAAATACATCTTTCATACCATCTTTGCCGATTTGATCAGTTCAATCGCTATGCAGATTCAAGTTCCTGGCAATCATTACAATGCTTTTGTTACAAGCTCCATTTATTTCTTGCTCAGTGCTCACTTGTCCATTCGCAAAAATTAGCCTGCCAATCTATAAATTTATAAATCACGCAATATTAATATGCAACATGCCTTTGTCTACTTATAATTAGTAAAATTTAACATTACGCACAAAACGTGACATCTTCAGCAAATAAGCATACCTTTAGAAACATTTTAATATTTATAGCTTAGGAGGCCCATACAGTCCGCGTCAATCTTAAAAGATCGGTAAAAAAAATGCAATGAAGAAATAGGATGTTCTTATCTGCACAATGAATGGACTGCTAACAAAATGACAGCGCCATGCGGCTTTAAAATATGCGATGTGAGACTACGGGATCGTGGTTGCAGAAGAAGCTGTTTTTCTCTTTGGGGAAGGGGGCAGGGGATTTCACCGCGCTGAATTAAAAAAATCTGAACCCGTCCCCATGTCATCCAATCTACGACCACAGAAATATAAGCCCAAAAATGCACATTTATGTTGCTCCAGATGATGATGGTGGTGAAGTGAAGCCAGTTTAGCCATGAAAAGGACCAATGTCCGTTTCTGTATGAGATGCGTTGGAAAATTTCTGCCCCAGCAGTGTAGAATATGGATGTGGATCACGCACAGTGATGACAATGGTTGATGAAGTGCTGGTCAATGAGCAGGTACACGGAGCGAGCAGTAGCAGCATTGAGGAGGGACGGTGCAGCGGCGCGTGCGGTCCCGGCGCTCGAGGCTGTCGTCAATCACCGCCCGCTTGATCATTTTAACTCTCCCGTCACCTTGGAAACCCCGCAACGCTCTCCGAACGCCCCCCGCCCCCGCCCCCGCCCCCGCAAAATAAAAACGGTTTTTCGTGCTTGAGGGCAGAAAGCCGGCAACCCGCGGCCCCCACACCTTAGTGAGCACCTCCTTTTTCTCATCTTTCTCTTTCCGTTTCTCCCCTTCCTCTCTGTCTCTGAACTGAATTTCCACTCGCCGCTCTCGCCCCTTGTTCTCTTTTTCCTCTTTCATACCGCACTCCCTCTCCGCTCCCTCTCTCGCTCAACCTCTCTGCTCATGCGCATGCGCTACGCCTCGCGAGATCCCTCGCGCCCCCACTCTGATTGGCTGCTTTCTCCCAGCACCGCAGGTGCTTCTCAGAAGCCAGCCGTGTTCTTGTGGTGAGGCTGAGAAAGGGAAGGGGTCCGTCCAGCCTGATACAGCTCGCTGACATAACATAGCCCAATAAGAAGTCTCTCACAACACCAGGTTAAAGTCCAATAAGTTTATTTGACAGCAAACGCCAGTAGCTTTCTGGGCTTTACCCCTTCGTCAGGCGAGTGGGGTGTTCTGATCACAAACAGAGCATATAAAGATTTTGTTATCAGAATTCCCACTCACCTGACGAAGAGGTAAAGCCCCAAAAGCTAGCACCATTTGCTACCAAATAAATCTGTTGGACTTTAACCTGGTGCTGTGAGACTTCTTACTGTGTTTATCCCAGTCCAACGCCAGCATCTCCACATTAAAACATAGCCCACCCACAGATCACAGCTTACCCACACAACACAGCTCACTCACACATTACAGTTCACCCACTGATTACAGATTTCACTCACAGGTCACACAGCTCACCCACAAATCACAGCTCACTCACACATCATACAGCTAACCCACACATCACACTTCACCCCCAGATCACACAACCTACCCACACATCATAGCTCACCCACAGGTTACAGACCCACAGATCAAAGCTCACCCACAGATCACTGCTCACTACAGATCAAAGCTCACCCATAAATCACACAGCCCACACACAGATCACACACCTCATTGACAGATCACAGTTCAGCCACAGATCACACAGCTCACCCACAGGTTACAGTCACTACAGATCACCAACGGATCACAATTTACACCACGGATCACAGCTCACCCACAGATCACATCTCACTGACAAATCACCATCGCAGCTCAATCACAGATCATATCTCACTGATGGATCACTGACAGATCACAACTCACCCACAGATCACAGTTTACACCCATCCAAATCGTACTTAATGTTCATAGGGAAATTACGTATCTAGCTATCTTCTGTATATCCGTCCATCTATCCGTCCATCCATCTGTCCTTCCACCCACCCATTCATCTGTCTGTCTGTCCATCCATCCATTTGTTCTTCCATCTGTCCATCTCTCCATTCCTTCTGTCTGTCTATCCCTTCCATCCATCCATCCACCCATCCATTTACCTTTTGCTGTGCAGCTGTTTTGACATCTGCCTTTACTGTTCAACAGTTTTAATTGTGGCTTTAAAAAAAGGGAGCACTCAGACATCAGTCACAAGTATAGGCTGAGAGGGGGTAGATTTAAAACTGAGATAAGGAAGAACTACTTCTTGCAGAGGGCAATGAATTTGTGGAACTTGCTGCCCCATAGCACAATGGAGTCTGAATCATTAAATGGTTTCAAGAAGGAGATAGATATATTTCTGATCTTAAAAACAGGTTAAAGAGATATGAGGAACAGGGGGAGAAATGGATTTGAGACCAGGGAGAGAGCAACTATGATCTGATAGAATGGTGGAGCAGGCGCAAAGGACTGAATTGCCTTCTTCTGCTCCTAATTCCTATGTTCCAATCAGAACTGAAAATGTTAAAAATTTTGCAGGTATAACCAGTGTTGAGGTGGTGTATTGCAATGAGTAGTTGGTAGAAAAACAGAAAATGGTGGAAAATCTCAGCAAGTCTGATAGCATATGGAGAGAGAGAGAATAGAACCAATATTTTGAGTCTGGGTGACCCATCATCAGAGCTCCAGCATCTGCAGTATTTTGCCTTTATCTGAGTAATTGGTATACTTGTACCAAACTGGGACAGAGGAATTTATGATGCAACTCATCAATGATAATAAAACATGAAGTAAAGAAAATGGAAGAATAAAGATAAGTTTTCATATTTTTGAAAGCCTTATTTTAAGCTTTTAAATTTGTAATGTTTTAAGAATTCTTGGGAGAACTTGGGAGAAGTTCAGCCCCTGGAGCTTGTTCCACTATTGTGTTTGTTCATAGCTGATTTATATTTCATCTATTGTATATTTGTGATTCTGCAATTCTTAATGTCCTTGCTGAAAAGAAATCTGTCAATCTTAATTTTGAAATTTTCATTTAAAAACTTTTTGAAAGATTGAATTTCAGATCAGCAACTGAACCAATGTTACATTAGTTTCATTGGCAAGGATTGCCAAACTATTAAATCTTGTTAATTCTTGACTGACCCATATTACCCACTTGTATTTCTTCACATGTTGAACAACACCTTAGATTTATTTAACATAATTAATAATTCCAGAGCTCTTCAAAGGAATGTTATAAGATCAAATATCTTATAACAAGCCTTGTAAAGAGTTATTAGATCAGATGATCAAAAGCTTGGGGTCAAAGAGGTATGTTTTGAACAGTGTCTCAAAGGAAGCGAGTAGAGAAGTGATGAGATGTAGAGATGGTATAAAGCTGGAGGTTAGGCAACTGAATGTATAGTCACCAATGGTGGAGCAAATAAAATTGGGGATGAAAAAGATACCAGAATTAGAGAAGCACATTAGATATCCCAAGAGTTGTGGGTTTACAGGATAACACAGAGATTGGTAACAGCAAGGCCATGACAAAACAAGGAACACTGTAAATGACCTTTCTGTCTGAACTGAGATGCTGTCAAATAGTTAAATATGCACAGTTCATCAAACAGGTTAGAGGAAAGGTCTGAACAGAAACTTCAAGCAAATTATTTACAAAATAAAGTGGCAATAATTTTATTTATTGATTTCTTCATTTGATGGACATACCTTTTTGGTGGCAGCAGAAGGGTAATTTGGCAGTAGATGGGGATGTACAGATTTCAGAAAGTGAAGGACTAATGGGAGCAGTTGATTGATGAGTAATTTAAAGAGTTTATCCAGCAGGAGACCTCAAGCTGTGGTTTGCTCCTCTTGCTCTATGTGAGGAGCCACACACGTTTCCAGTGCTCAGGACCAGCATATGTGCAGGAAGTCTGTCCGGCTAAAGCTCCTGGAAACTTGAGTTTCAGAACTAGAACAGTAGCTGGGGACACTCTGGAACATACACGAGTCTGAGAACATTGTGGATAGCACGTTTAGAGTGGTGGCCACATTGCAGCTAAAGGAACTTGAGTAAAGAAAGAAATGAATGACCACTAGGCAGTCCAAGAGCAACAAGCAGGTTGTTCAGCAGTACCTTTCAAATTGGTATTCCATTTTGGAGGCCGATAAAGGCATTGGTACCCTCAGAGTGTGCTGATAGAGCCAAGCTTCTGCACCATAAGCAGCCTTGACTGTACAAGAAAAAAGATAGAGAGGAAGAACAAAATTATTGGGGACTCTAGGTCAGGTGAACAAATAGGCACTACTGTGACCATCAACAAGATTCTAGGATGGTGTGTTGCCTCCCTGGTGCCAAGTCTGGAATGTCACTGAACTGTAGTGCATCCTGAGGAGGAAAGGTGATAGCAGAGGTTATGGTATGTGATGGTACTATTGACATATGTAGAAACAGAGATGAAACCTTGCGTCAGGAATTCAGGGAGTTAGTAGTAGACTAAAAAGTAGGACCACTCGGTTGTAATCTCTGGATTACTCCTGCCAGCACAGAAATAGAAGAGTAGCACAGATGAATGTGTGGCATAGGAGTTTGTGCAGGAGGGAAAATTTTAAATTTCTGGGAAAGGTAGGAACTTTACGAGTGGGACAATCTACATCTGAATCAAAGTGGAACTAATGTCCTTGCAGACAGGTTTGCTAGTTCTGCTGGGAGGAGTTTAAGCTAATTTGGCAGGAGGAGGGGACATAGACTGTTAATGGAATAGGAACACAGCATAATGTGGTAAAACAATTTAAACAGAGGGAGTAAAGCTTGAATTAAGTTGTCAGCAACTAGTTGGTGGTAAGACAGGAAATAACAGGAAGTAAGGATAGAAGATCCTTTTGCCAAGCTATCAGTAATGAATGCTATTCAGTATCTGATATGTAAGCACAAGACCAGAAATAAGAGGAAAAAATTAGTCAACTGAAGTTAGAGAAGATGGAACTCCTGAATAAGATTAGTGACAGCGAATGGTAGTGAATATATAAATGCATAATCTCACAAAGGGATATGAGAATCTGGAATGCAAGAGGCATAAATGGGTGTAGCCACATCATTGCATCAATGTCAATTAACGGAGTGTGAACAGAAAGTAATGAATGGGGGAGAAGAATATGTTTAAGAAGAGAGAACAGAGAGACTGGGAAAGGAAATGGATGATGTAAAATCCGTTTCATGGTTTGCAAAATGTTTCACCCAGTAGAATAAGCCATACCAATTTGAGGCCCAAATTTGGAAATTGACACAACAGTTGAATAGTGTAGCATAAGAAGTTGACATCAGAAACACAATACTGATATCATAATGGTGTAACATTATATGATTGAGTAACAAAGATCTTGTGCAGACATAGTACTACATAGTAGCTGTAAATAAAGAAATTAAGGTTTTAATAGACAGCAGTTTAGATAGTTCACTTTGGGAGAATAGGCAAACCCCAAAGAATCCAGTCTAGAACATGAATGCACAACAACATGCAGCCCAGGGACTTCTATGACTAATGAGTCCAGAGATAGGGAGCCTCATAGGCATGTTTGTGGGAGAATGACCATAACAGGGGCAGAGGTCAAAGGTGACCCCTATTGACCCTCTAAAGTCCTCCTTATTAACAACTGGAGGCTTGTGACAAAATTGGGACAGCTGTCTCACAGTCTAGTCAAGCAACAGCCTGACATTGTCATATTCAAGGGATCATACCTTAAAGATAATGGGAGCGATCTTACCAGATCACTTTGCTGGTCAATCAGTGCAGTGAGTTGGTAAGTATATGTGAGAGGCAAAAAATCAGGTTTGTGCCTGATTTCTCATGCCATACAATCATATTGGCCCTGTTTTGCTAGCAAAAAATGCTTTGTGCCTTGGAATCATCAGTAAAGTGATGGAATGGATCATAAACAGTACTATCAAGCAGAACTTGATTGGAGGCAGCTACTAATTTATATGAACAAATGGGTGCATTATAATCCATCCCATTCTTGCTCTCCCTGTGAAAATGGCAGAGACTAGATTCAGGTGTAGGCCTTCTGGATTCTTCCAGCTTTTATAGAATCTCTATGACTGCTTGAAAATTCAGGCCAGGAAGTCATAGGCTTAAACTCCATTCCAAACACTTGCACATGTAATCTAATCTAGTTCTTCAGTGTGGTATAGAGAAAATACTGCATTTTCAGAGGTGACATCTTTCAAATGAAACATTAAACTGAGGTCCCACTCGATTCTTAGCTGTAAGTAAAATGATTCCATTGCACCATTAGAAGAAAAGCAAGCTATCTGATCTGATAGACTGGTATAAATAAATAAAATATTTATTTTCCTACCAAGACGTAAATGAAAATGATCAGATCATTTACTTCTTTTTGTTGGAACTTGCCATGTGTAAATTGACTGTTACACAAAGTCAATATTTCCCCAATAGTACTTTTTATTTCATCTCTGGACTGACTAAAAGTTATCAAGAAATTAGAAAGGGCATGATTTGTGGCGTGATCCACAAAGAGCGTATCTGGGAAAATTAAATGGAAAAAGAATCCAGAAGTGTAACACACAAAGACATCTGTCATTCTTTCCTCTCTGATGTTTGTATGGATTGGCTGAAGAGATAAGAATAATTGGGAATGTTTTCATATCAATTGTGTTACAATTTCCATAAAGCAGGAATAACAATGATTAGATGTATTGAATGCATAAGAGCTTTAATTTTCTTGAATTGTTAGAGCAATCATTGGATAATAGCAAACATAGAACCATAAAAGTGAAATGTAATCCTTGAAATAACTCCAAAATTCAAATGAATAAAGGTTATTACAGATAAAAATCAAATGATAAGGCAAGGCCAGAAGCTGGAACAATATTATCATGGCAAAATTCAATGACAAGACTGATAACTCTTGAATCTGAAGCATAATATTACATTTTTCAAGAAATGGCACAAATGTATTCATTATCTGCAAACTACTGAATTTGCATACATAATATCCATGACTCGCTTGTCCCTGTAGTAGTAGATAGACATTGTGAATCCATGGAAAAAAAAAATGTATTCTGAAAAAGTAAAGATAATAATTTTAAGAGTCAGCTCAGAAATATAACCAAAGGGCTTGTTGAAAAAAATCGTACATGGTACATTAGATGTTCTCATGTTTTCGACAGCCATACAAAAAAAATTAAGTGAAATAACTGCCACGTATGAAATGCAATCATGTCAGATGTGATATATTATCAATGAACTTGACTACAAGGAATTGTGGATTTATGAATTGGTTATGCTATCCAGGTTTGCAATCAATATTCTCCTGGAGCTTCTTGGATGTTTGGCAATGCAACAATATGAAGTGTATCAAAGAGCAAAAAAGATGCAGACAGGATACATACAGGCTCATCTGTGCATCATTCTTAAAGAGACTGCACAGTACAACATACACAACAAGTGGAATGGAGGAACATTGTTCAAAAGTGACATGGAAACTGGGACAATAACGTGTCCTGCTTATTGTTCCTTTTAAATCTTTGGAATAGTTCAAAAGGTGACAGATTATTTGGATGTTATGATTCCATAAATGTGGTGTAACACATTGTCCAGTTAAAGAAGTGGCATTGCAGGTCAACTCCCATTTAGAAAATCTGTGCAATTTATCTTTTCAATAGAAATAAAATTATGTGCTTTCTACAATGATCTGCTGATCTGCAAATATTAATTTCATGACCAGGTGGCAAGCTGAATAACTATCACATAGAATCCTATAGTGTTTGAAGGCATATTATTAACTATTAATATGTGCCAAAGTTGGTCTTAATAGCAATAAAAGTAGTAAAAAAAAGTCTTTTAAAATGTATCTTTTATTACACTATGCATTCATGAGTCTTTGTAATTAAACCTGGCAGAAAGCAAGTTTAAAGTATTTTTGTCCCACAAAAAAAAGCAGAAAATATAGACTCAAAGCATTACCTCTAACCCTGGCAGGAATCCTAACATCCTGCTGAATTAGGATTTGGGGCTAAAACGGGATTCCATCCGAGATACCACATGGAAATCTCCTCTTTTACATTTAATAATAACTTGAAGCTCAATTCAAAGCCCTTCTGCAATGGAGTTAAGTGCTCTGCCTAAGTGCTCCTCTGACACTGCCAGGCTGCAGAGGGAAAGTTCCCCAAAGAACCTGGGGATTTGTTGGGGTGGGGGTGTCAGGCTGAAGGCAAGAGGGTTATGAATAAGAGACTATGAAATTCTCCCTCGGGATGGCGATCTCATGGCTGGAGTGCCTCTTTCTGTCCTAGGAAACCTGAAGATTACTCTTGGCATTGTGATTTCAGGTAGCTCTGTGATCAAAATCTTCATTCTTGACTGTGTACTGTGGAAACTTTGAAAGGGCTTCATCAATTTAATCCTGGGTACCTGGAAGGCATCCAAATCACAACAGCATTCCATTCTACAGAAGAGATTCACCTTTCTTTCTTTAAGAAATTGCAGGTGTGAGAAAACCCTTTGATGTCTTCTGACTCACAGGAGAAGTCACTTTCACTTGGGGGTGGGAGAGTGCGGAAAGGGGACAGGTTGGAATCCATTCCCACAGTTGCTCACTCATCCCCATTCTTTTAATAATGCATTTTTTCCAGTCTCTGAGTCTTTCTAGAAAGCTCAAAAACTTTAGAAAGCTTTGAAGCCTTTGAAATCCTTTGCAAACCTTCAAAATTCTTTGAAATCCCTTGCAAACCTTTGAATCCTTTGAAATCCCTTGTAAACCTTCGAAGACCTCTTTCTTCATTCAATTTCATGGTCCAGTACCTTTAATTAGCCTTTGATTGACAGTTTAATGGTTTTCATACAGCCTGCCAGTTGTTTATTTATCTTTCCTTTAATAGTTAAATGCATCTGAAGTGTCTCCATTCTTTTTAAGTTTGATTTTTGTAAAGGACCTTGTTCTGCTTGACAACTTCAGGCAATCTCAAGGAAGCAAAGTGCTTTGCTTAGGGGTGGGGCGGGAGGGTGGGTGGTTGCTGAAAGGATCCTGTATCAGAATCCTATAGGGATTCTAAGATTCTTTTTCAAAATCTTTGTCTGGTAGTGAGAGTGACGGAGGAGCGGGGGGTGAGGGGGCAGATGCAGTCATCCTCTTGACTGTATGGTATGAAGGGAGATGTTAACTATTCTTTCAGTGATAGTGCCCCTCTCTGCTAAGAGATTGACGCTGCTCCTCTGATCAGCTGGGGGAGCGGGGGTGCACGGGGGGGTGGGTGGTAACCTTTTCTGTTGTGAGTGGGAAGGAAGCCAGTGTCTGAAAGTTGGATTGGCTGTTGTGTTTCCTGCGATGCATAAATTTACATCGATCAAATGGATGAATCTAGTTTTCCCACTGGCCTAAGTTTTCATGTCTGGTAAAAATTGAACATTGAATCTATTATAATTATATGTTTGATACATACAGAAGGTGTTACTTAAAAATAATTCTGTGACTTGAATGAAAACATACCTCTCTGCTGAATAACAGCATCCACATTGTCACTAATACCAGGCCAGTCATCTTCTATCCACTTTGGATATCCTTGATCCATTTTTTTTGCACGCTCATTGTAACTAATAGACAAAAGGACATTGCACAATTATTTTTAGAAAGAATGCTGATTCAAAATCTCAATGGAACATTTACAAGAAGTTCATTCTCTTACCTCCAGCATTTGTTCCCTACAAAGAAAAATGTCTTTGCAGTCTCAGCAATGTGTAGAGCTGCATCGATTTTCTTCACAGTTTTGGGGAAACCAAAATCATAGATAGTCCTGGGGTATCCTGGTAAAATGTCATATCCCCTGACAGCCCAATATTTGTCCCCTGTGTAATTGAAATATCTTACATGAATACATCATGAAAATGAATCACAAATCTCAATCAAAATTTCACCTACACAGTTCTAAAGCTCATTTAAACCAAATAATATGACCCAGAACTTATGCGGAATGGCAATCTCCATCGGATTCCTATACTGCACTTCCTTACTCACCTGTGCCTGGAACTGTGCATTTTTCGTCCAATTTTCTGACCTGGGCCTGGTGAGAAATGTGCAGCTTCCTAGTTTTGGAGACTTTTCAGGGCAGGGTTGCAGCATCAGGGGAAGTGAAGCTTTGCCTCCTTTTTACAGCATTGCTACCAAAAAATGGTAAGTGTAAAGGTCATAACTGCTCAGGAGGGAAGATAAATGTGCAAGTAGATGAGGAGGTAGGGTAAGTGTTTGAGTGTGAGAGGGTTGTTCAGAAAGGTGGGAAGGATAGTCAGGGGTGGCTATTATGGTCAGGGATTGGTCAGGTAGTCAGAGCGTTGAGAGTGTTTGGAAAGTGTTTTGGAGGGGTTGGAAGGGTAGTTGGGAAATGAACTTTAGTTAGTGATTTGGGGGGGGGGGAGGGTGCTGTGGCTGGGTGGGAGTTCGGTGGGGTTTCAGGAGGCGTCAGGACCAGAGATACATTATCAGGGGCTTTGATCCATCTAACTTTTCCTGGCTATCCATTCTGCTCAATAGCCTGAACAATCTGAAGTTTCCCTTTTAGAATATCGGAGTTGCAGCGTGGCTGACAATTAACTGCCAAATCATCATCAACCGATATGTTCTCCATGGTAAACACTTCTACCAATCAGAGTCCCCCTGCCAACAAATCAGCATTCTGTTCTAATACAGTATGAATTGTTATTTTCCCCTGGATTAGTATTCATGTGAAGTTTCCTGGTGAGTGCGAGATGGAAAGTTTTGATATGTCTCTTTTCTCAACAATACTCAAATTCTGTACTATCAAACAACTATAACATCAGCTCTGTTGATGTTTCTTGGTTCTGTTTACAGCTTGTGGAGTGACTTTGTTAATTGTTGGGAGACAGCGTTGGAAGTATAATCTACATCTGGCCCAAAAAGATCCTATAGTGCTTCATAATTTGTGCCCCAATCCCTGTTATCAACATTCTTTACATTGAGTCAAAAAATGGACAAAGACATGAATACATATTTTTCAATATTACGAAAACAAAAAACTATGATGAATTTCAGAAAAGATTTCTAACCTTTGAAAAATAGAATAATTTCCATAAGGGCATTTTCATATGAAGCATCAATATTTGCTGGGAGATCCGGCCATTGAGATTGGATTGTCATAAACAGTGAATGCGTCATTTGTGGGTGTACACGCCAAAGGAACCTAAATAGAAATTCCAAAAGTTAGTGTTGATCAATTAAATCATAGAAATCCCTACATTGCAGAAGGAGGCCATTCAGCCCATTGAGTCTGCCCCAACTTTCCAAAAAGCATCTTATTCAGATCCACCCTTGCACTATCCCCGCAATTCCATGTAATCACACTGTCAATCCACTTGACCAATACATCCCTGGATATTAAGGGATAATTTAATATGATCAATCCACCTAACCTGCACATCTTTGGACTGTAGAAGGAAACTGGAGCACCTGAAAGAAACTTTCACAGACGCAGACATGCAAACTCCATTCAGTCACCCAAGGCCAGAATTGTACCTGAATTCCTAGCATTGTTAAGCAACAGTGCTAACCATTCTGCCACTGTGCACAATGGTTTAATTTATATTTAGTTATTATTTTCATGTTGGTACTGAATACCTAACAGCTCACCAGACTAGAAAAGAGATATTTTCTGACATATTAGAGTGATTGACTATAGTGTTTTAATTGTTGTGCATTGGCAATTGATCTCTTTAAAACCAACACCATTCTTCATGAACATCATTTTAGCAATGGTACATTTTCATTATTCGTGTAAATGTAAACATTGCCTAGTTAAATGTTCACTAACACTGTATCAAAATAAAAATAAACTATTAAGAAATACACAACAGTTTCTAGTTAATAAACCTGAGAGGCAACACACTGAGAAGAGAGTATATTTTCTTCATTGATGTTCCTGGGAAATCAAAAACTGAGTATATTGAAGAAGAAAGTCATTATTTCATGTTTTCTGTACTGGTGCTGGTCTAGAAAAAGCAGACAAATGATGTGAAATATAGGAGTCCTGAATCTTCTACTTCACTTTACTCTTCACATAGCTGTTCCCACAAAGCTAGCAATAGAACTATAGCAGGCTGTAAGATTGGTGAACAAAAATAAGACCATACAAAATTAGAGTCATCCTGAGTGGGGAATTGGTTAGGAAGTTGAAGAAAGAGTAGAAATAAAGGGAATTTATCCAAATTAATAGGATTATTAGGATCTCAGGGATATGAACAAGAATCTTAGCTTTTCACTAAATCTACAAATGACTTAAATGAAGGATAGAAAACAGAATTTCCACAAATTTGCAGAGAAAATTATTGCAGACCTGTCTTTAAAGTACATCATTTCTCCACGTAATTTACTGGCTGCATCGAAGGACAGAGAAGGATTGCATTTCTCTGGAGTCTTTGGGTGAGGTCTTGGGTCATACTTATTTGATGAACCTGCGTTATCATATTTAAAACATATCCAAATGAACAAGCACTTAAAAATAAATAATGTTAGTTTGTACTTAACATTGGCATCATTATGCTGAACAGAATACAATATGTATGACCATTGGATAACTTCAGTCTATTTTTGTTACACAAGGTTAATTTTTACTTATACTTTTAAGTGATGAGATTAATGTACTGCTAACATACCAGAATAATGGTTTACCAAATCTTAAATAACAGTTTGAAATTCTTACCTTGAAATATCAAGGAATATTTTTGATACATGGCAATATGAACTGTAACAGTTTCTAGTAAATAAAGTTAAGTAAGCACTTATTTGTAAAAGTGATTTGAACTTACCATACAAAGCCTGAATTCCCTGAACGTCATCATATGGTAGATTGAAGTCTTGAGTGTTAAAATATGAATACTGGGGGAACATCAAAGCTCCCACATCTTTAGAATGAGCCATTCCCAGAGCATGGCCAATTTCATGAGCAGCTACCATGAAAAGGCTGAATCCTGCAAATCCATACATGACATTCTATCAGAACAGCCCATTTCCAAAATTCTATTACAACACAGAGAATGTCAAAACCTCAGTTTTGAATAAAAATTTTGTGGAGAATTGATTAGCATAAAGTCACAACATTGCATAGAATATATAAATCTGGGATTAAAAAGAAAAAAAAAACAAACTATACATGTCCAGTATGTTTTGTTATGCAAGTCATGTTCATGTACATGATATTATCATACAGCTGTTATCACAACTTCAACACAATTCCTCTGGTAATATGTTGAGTGAGGAATGATATTACAGCAAATGTTTTAACTTTTCTGTTCTCACAATGGTCCACATGGCTGGCAGAGAAAATACATAAATTTCAACATTTTATATCTTAAAATTTTAAATAAATAATTTTAAAATAGAAGCTAAGCTCCTGATGACCTTTCACAATTAACTTTAAAAATCCTGCATTGTGCAAGTATCGACACTCAGTGTAAAAATCATTCAATTGGCTGGCAGCTTTTTAAGACATGACTTTTGCTCCTGGAGTGTGCAGGTCTTGCTTCAGAAAATTAGCAGTCCAATTGCTGTTAAATAACTGTGGAGCAAGCTGACCAGTGGGGGCAAAATTCCTGTCTTAAAAAGCCACCAGCCAATTGAATGGAGTCAGATTTCCAGTTCAAAGTTCTGCAATAGCCAGACTGGCAGCTTGGAGTTGAGGGCATTGAGGACAATAATGGAGGGGGGAGATATATCTTCCTGGCAGGGGGAGCACAAAATGGCCCCTGGGACACACGAAAAGGAGTTTCCCTTCATTGCCCAGACATAGTCTGCCACATTTCGCCAAGTGGACTGGATACTTCATGTCGGCCTTCCCCTGTCATAATTAAAATCCTAGTGACTGCTGGAAGAAGCCCTAATTGGCTGCTTAAGAGCCCGAATGAGTGACTGAATGGGTCTCCTGGCAATCCCTTTGCTGCTGGTAACATTGCAATGGGAGTGAATGTGGGGTAAGTGCCAGGAACTGCTAGCATTGCTAGCATTTATACTCCTCTCACCCTCTCCACCCACTAGTGGATTGTGAAATTCAGTCCAAAGTCTCTTTGATATTTACATCTGTGGAATGTGTAGAGATCGGTGCATGTGCAATGGCCTTGCACTGCCAGCCTCCTGATCACTGACCAGCCCTGTAACCCCACATTCCTGCCCCTTCGACCACCACCAGCACCCCGCCCCCAACCCATGGCTCAATCACCAGACTCCAAACATATCGTGGCCAGCCTTGACATCCCTGCCCTCGGCCTGCATCGGTCTTCCATTTCACCCTCACCAGCAGCCCCGATCACCCAATTCCCCCCCAACAGCAGTTCTGACCCTTCCCTTCCCACAGCCCCCATCTGTTCCAACAAGCTGACCCTCCTCATCACTCCAGCCCAGTCCTGATCACTGGCCTCCCTCCCTCTGTCACTGCTGAGTATAGTGGGACACCCCACCCCCACCAATTGCCCCTGAGGCTTACCCCCATTAGGCCGTGCCAATTACACCCCACCCCCTTGGCACTCTCCAATGCCCAGTGGGCAGTGCCAAAGTGCTCTCTTGGCAATGCCAGAGGCCTAGACAGGCACTGACAAGCTGACAGTGCCCAGGTTCCCGCCCCCGCAACCTTAGCTCCAATCTCCCAGGGGAGCCTCAATGACCCCACTTCAGTGGGATTGGGCTGCCAGCTCCCTATTAGTGGGGAACTGTTGTTAACTCCACTGGAGCGAAACATTCCTGATGGAGGTGTGGCGGGGGTAGGATAGAAGCTAGCAGGCCCGGAGATTTCAGTCCCAGGTCTGCTAATAATACGTAATTTATTTTTATGTTTATATTTAAATTATGATTTACCAATTTCTGGCACAGACTGACAGTGCCGAAATCCAGCTGCTGGATAAAGCGGATGGCCAGAAGAATCCGGCCTTGTGGGAATATCCAGCAACTGGATTTGACACTGTCAGCTCTGCGCTAAAAATCAGTAAATCATAATTTAAGTATAATTTTGTGGGCAACCAATGTCGTATCTTTGTGCAACATTCAGTAAAAAGGTACCAAGAATCTTGCTCCTGCCATCTCAAATGCAGCATACACAACATTGCAATGTTTGATCGTGAGAGACTCATTCAGCTAATGGAAGTTATATTTTTCTACAAAAACAAGATCGAATTTAAATGAAAATGTACAAATTATAATTGCAAGTTCATCATCTAGTTTTGCTGTACTAGTGGTGTGGAGAGGAAAGAGTTAAAGTGGCAGCATCAAGTACAAACAAAACAGTAGTCCAAGTGAAGAGAAGGGAAATAGGATTACAGGTTACTATGGACCAGTCCCTTGCACTTCTGAACAGTCAGTTAAAGCTAACAGAGGGCTTGAATAATATTCTCACTCATTCACCTGGCTGAGGAATGGTAAGTCATGCATGGAGACTAAGGCCATGATTTTCCTAAAAAAATGAAGTGTCATAATGATGATCAAACCTGGACAGACAGGTGCGGACTTGGCTGCAATCATCCCATTTTTTTTAGGAGAGTTGTGCACCAGCTCTGGGAGGAGTGGGGCTTAAACACATTGGTGAACCCAGCTGCAAAACAGTTGGGCACTGTTTTGAATGCATTCTAATGTCATAATGCACTGGAAAAATCATTTCCTGCACCTCTAGATATTTGGACACTCTCCCTGCATGGGTGGCATATTTCCCCACCTCCATCTCCAGCACAATCGCTGGCATCAGGGCTTGGGGCCCTCCCAGAGGGTTTTGCTTCATGAATCCCAACATGCCACCCTACATGACCCTGATATGCCCCCTTTCATTTCCATTCAGAGCCAGTCAGCATAGATCCCTGTCATACTCCCACTCGGTCCCCACCCCTGTCCTGGCCCCACCGCTATAAACCCCACACCCTTGCACAGCTAAGATGCCAAATGGACGCTGCTAAGACAGGGCCCTGACCACCCAGAAGTCTTCAAAGGCCTCTGAGCCCCCTGGTGTGACCACCACATCTGGTCTCAGCTAGTGAAGACCAGCAGTGATTCTCCTTGAGCTTGCTTTGCATCCGAGGATTGGAAGGGTAGGAACTGGGAGAATCTAGTGTTGAACAGGCTAAATATATTTAAATGCTATTTTAAATGTGCTAATTGGCTTTGCGCTTTTTCTACGTGCCATCCAGTTCGTCATTCGAAGGGGACCGGGACAATTCCAAACCATTTGATGCTGGGCGTGAAACCTGTTTTTAGGCTCATACATAATATTTGAAGATTGGTGCAGCGAAAATGGAAAATTGTCCCTTAAATATACTATAAATGTAGCTGCTTAAAATTGGAAGAGGTGATCTAATTCTTAAAAATACATTTGGAAGTGGTGTTGATGCAGAAATGCTTTGCTATAACATAATTTAATTTTGACCAGGTAGGTAAAGTGCATAATTTGCAGAACTTTCTTCTGATGACAATGGACTATATTCTGCAATGACCAAATTTGATTCCACTATTTAAACTCAATACCTTCTGAGCCCATTGTCCAGGTTTCTGCTTCATCAAAATGTACATCACCACCAAGTCCTCGTCCGGGAGGAAATGCATGGGCTAGAAGTCTTCCTGGCCCATCAAATGGATACCCATCACCATGTACTAGTAACGGGAAAAAAAGTTGAAAAATTAAATCTTTACAGTACTTAATTGCGCTTCCCAAATTCATTTCAATATTAAAATGCTTATAAATTACCTCTCGGTGTAAAGGCCATCATAATATCTGCTTCACCATCCAGAATCTTGGTGAAAGTCAATGGTGTGACATCACTCCACAATTTGAAAGCTAACTGGATAGCTCGGTCGACTTTTTTATTTTCCAGATCTGGTGTGTAGTTGGTGATCCTTTTGGAAAATAATTGGAAAAATAAGTTAGAATCATCTATTGTCAAAAATACCTTCAAAAATACCAGGGAAACATAACATCTACCTGTAGGTCAGGTTTGTGTGTTGCCATTTGATCTTGTTTGGAAAGTGATTATATTGAGGACTGTCTGGAACTCCACATCGAGGTCTCTTCATTATTTCCAAAGTTGCAGAATCCAGCTCACCAGTTACGGGGAGGCCAAAAAACTTTTGCATTTTCATAACATTTGCTCTTAGACTGTCATCATTGCTTGTTCTCAGACCATCGGAAGAATCATCTTCAAAGTCATAAATCTGTTTCAGGTATTGCTGGAAAAGCAGAACCACACAATGCACATTAACATTTCTCAAACATCAGACATTTCAAATTACTTAAAATGTAACAATAGTTATTGTGTTCACTTTAGAATCTTCAGATACCTTAGCAAAACTGTAATCATCTTGACTTATCTCAGAAATCACAGGATATGCAAACGTAAACATAGAATTCAGCAGTATCAGGAGAATTGGAACCTGGAAGCATTTCATTTTCTTCTTTCTTGGAGATATAGGTAGGATGTATGCTATTTCTTTCAGCCCCATTTATACATTTGACAGATCTAGCAGCATTGCATAATTCATTTCACACTGTCATGAACAGACGTAAACTAAAAGATTGCAAATAGGGCTAGGATATGATTTTAATTTTTAAAAAAATGGACATCATTGACAAGAAACCACTTTGCCACAATGTTGGAAGTTGCATCATCATTAGTTCTTGGACAATAAATCGATAATATTTCCTTTCCTTTAGTATGCTACTTGCCTTCTCAATAAACTGTTTCCTTAAATCCCTCTTCTCTGACTTTACTATGCTAACCTTCAACAATAGGCACAGAGAGCTCATAGACTTTATTGTAAGCATTAAGCATTATTTCATTGCATAGGTATTTTCATATCTAAACCATAAGACAGTAAAATACAGTCTTCATCTCTGAGATTGTCCACAACTTGGATGTACATCCAAGGTGCATGTGAAGACCATGTAGAAGTCCGGACAATCTACTGGCCTCGTGTTTGGTGACTCTGTTGTGTAACCCATACACATTAGTGCAGCAGGAATACCATGGAAGTCATGCTTGCACATGAAATGTGATAGAGGACACCATTAGTGTGCTGAAATAATACTTTAGCTACCTGAACAGTCCTAAAGGATTCCTCCTTACTCAGTGGAGAGGATATCATTATTTGTGCTAGTTGTTGTAAGCTGAACAATCTTGTCATCGTGAGAACATAGGCTTTGCTGGCAGCTACACAGCAAGCAGCTAAAGAGCAACACCATAAGAACTGGAAGGAATATATGAACATAGGAGCAGGCTGCTGGAGTAATCCATTTGCCCCTAGGAGCCTTGCCTGTCATTCAATAATTTCACCATATTGGGTTGATCTGATTGTGATTTCAACACCATATCTGGCTGTCCCCTCATTAACCTTGACTCCATTGTCTATCAAAAATCCATCCAATCAACCTTGAATAAATTCAATGACTCAGCTTCCATTGTTTTCTGAAGAGGATTCCACAGATTAACAACCCTCAGAGAAAAAAAGAAAATGAGGAGAAAAGCACGATAAAGAGAAAGAGGAGCAGGAAAAGGATGTTTTGTAGTCCATTCATGAGTGGGTATGGCAGGACTACAAATCCAATCTCCTGGTTGTAAGATCACTGTTTAACATTTATGTAGTTGTGATATAAATTCACTCGATTGATACCTCATTTTCATGCACAATTTGTGCTGTTCATGGCTTACTCTTCTACACTCTTATTGAATCAAGGTTGATTTCCTAGCTTGATGGTCATATTGTCGTGAGCAATATGGCCAAACCATGACTGAGATTGTGCTGGAACATAACTCTGCTGCCTCATGGATGTCCAGTATTGAGTTACTGTTCTGCATCAATTTCAGTTAGCATGATGCTGCTGCCACACAATGCAATGGAGGGTTTTATCAGTGTGGGGAATTTGCCTCCAGCGGCAAAGCGATTAAAAGGCACTCACTCCCATCAATGCTGTTATAGTTAGATATATTATGACAGCTAGATTGGTGAGCACAACATCAGGAAGGTTTACCCCTCATGTTGGTTCTCTCACTACCTGTCACCGGCACAGCCTGGTGGCTATATCCTTAAGAACTTGGCCAGTTTGGTCAATAAAAGTGCTACCAAACCACTTATCCCAATCTTAGTTTTTCTTTCAGGTGAAGTACTGATTCATCAGGTGTAAGAGGGAGGTAGGTGGTAATCAGTCAGAAATTTTCTTGTCTATGTTTGACCTATTGATATGAAGTGTGCTGGGATCTGCAGAGAATATTAGTCAATATTGAGGACCCCACTCCTTCCTGAGGCTGCCACCATCTCTGATGGATCTGCCTTGGTGGGAGCGTACATCGCAAGTGCTGGTCATAGCAGAGGCTGGGATATTGACCTAAAAGTATGATGACATGAGTATGAATTTATCAGGATGTTGCTTGAAATTGCTATGACATTTTACCCCAATTTGACACAAGTTCCCAGATGCTCATGAGGAAGATTGTACACAGTTAGTTGATCTGCATGTGCCTTTTTTTGTGTCCCATGCTTAGGTTAAAGTTGGTGATTTCTAGGCTTTTGTTTTATTGGACATTTTAGTAGTAATGTACTTAACTGATGTTAAAAATAAAGCTATTAAATCAAATGTTAAGGACAGAGGGCTGTAAAGGGCAAATTGTTGAAATGTGTTCAACTAAACGGTCAACAATTGAAGCAATCAATTTTGAAAGACACCAGCCTATTAGAGTGTGATCTAAAGGTGTAATCTGTTAGAGGCCAGAAAGATAATCAGACCAAAGACAGTGAGAAGTGAAGGGCACAGTGACTGGGAACTCTTAATTCCCTCTCACTTATTACCTCTGTTGCTAATCTACATTGGCTCCATGATCCTCAACACCTCAAATTTAAAACTCTTATCATCATGTTCTAACTCATTCATGACGTCTCCCCTCCCTGTCCCTGCAGTCTACTATCAATTTCTGCAAGCTTCGCTGGCAAATTATGCATCCCTCATTTCCTTTGCACTACTTTTGGTAGCTATCTAGCTTTGACCCCTAAATTCTGGAATTTCTTCCTTAAATCTCTCTGCATATCTATCTCCAATTCTTCTTTAAGAATCTCCTGAAAAATCACCTTTGTCCAAGCTTTTAGTCACCACGTCAAATGTTTCCTTCTGAGATTACAATGATAGAGAAGAATGTATTATGCCTTCTTGGTGCATCTTTTTACCTTTTTACACCAAAAATTGCAATACATACAATTAAGAGAGCCTAATTTTTAATGGTATAGATACTTGAGGAAAGTCTCATTAACTAGTTAGTCATAGAAAAAAACAATGATTTATAAATACTAAGTGCACATTGCAAACCATAATTGGTAATGTAAAAACAGATTGGAACTATTCATAATCGGTAGTATAAAGCAAATTTAATGTTGAAAACTCACACCACATAGTAATTTTCCATGTATATTCAGTAATATAACTCAATTGGAATTGTTCAGTGCAACAGGAACATTGATGCAATCAAACATATTGCAAAATGAATGTTGAAATGTACAGATATCTTACAAATATATGCTGAACCAAATGACTGCAATATAATTCATAAAAGTATTTAGCAAACTTTTTATGCAAAAATCTAGTTAGAGTGTTCATTCATTGAATAAATATTTAGCTTAAATGCATTAGGAACAAATTATGTTATGTGTAGTGATTGAATTACTGGATTGATAATTCAGAGAATTTGAATTCAAACCCCATTATGACAGTTCAAGAATTTGTATTTTGCTTACAAAATCTGGAAGTTAAAAAAGTCACTATTTATAAAAATGACTGTGTAAAACCCAACTAGTTTATTAATGTGCTACCCTTGCCACACCCCGGTCCCACTGTAACATTCTTGCACGGTCATCTGTAGCTGCTTAGCAAGTCATGTAGTTGTAACAAACTGTTTGCAATTCAAGACATAGGTCACCATCTCAGGACAACTGAGAGTGGGTTCTGCCACTGATATTCATTTCCTGAGAATAACTACTGTTTTAAGTTTACACAATGTGGGCAAAACTCATTGTCCTGTTGCAATTCCAGCAGCCATGCTGGAATAGAGGAAAATCTGGTTTAAACTTGGATATACACAGAACAAATGCACCACAACAAAACAAACTACAAAATGTGCATGCGCTACAATGTGACATGGCTGCTGTGTCAAATGTTTTATGCATCCAATGTTCACTTTATACTCTGGGCATTAATACTTGGATTGGATTTTACACCCACTGTAAAAACAGAGCACTTTTTACAGCTACTCTTTCATAAAGCACCATACAATTAATAGACAGACTCAAGAAAGTAACTAGTTTAGGTGAAGTCAGCATGGCCATTTGCTTTTTGTGAAATATCATTATTCCCTCCACAAAGCACACAAAAGTTGGAACTGTCCACTCATAGGAGTACTTTTGGACTAAGTTTAGAAGGCCTGTCAGCTAGGGGCGCAGAGTCTCTCTTGTGTGACCTAAGACTACAAAATCAGCTGCACACCTAATTTGCGGTTACTGGCTTGTGAAGACATCATTTAAAACCAGCCCAGTGACAAACCATTTAACTTCGGAGAGGAGTGCATTTCCGATTTTTTTTGTACATGCATTCACCATTTTTGCTGAGTAGTCAGCCATTTTTTATTGAAATTCCATCTGGCATGGCAACATTAGTGCCATTGGGTGTTCAAAACACACTGCACGATTTTAATGAGGAAGGAAAGTTTTTGAGGGAATAAAATGAGAAAATGTTGGAAATGTTCAGCATATCTGGCAGCATCTATAGGGAGAGAACAGAGTCAACATTTTGGTATCTACTTTTCAAGTCCTCAATTTGCATTACATGTGATCAATGAACATTGTGTATAATATGGTATTCGACCATTAGTGTTTCTGAGTATTAGTCCCTGTGTGTGTGCACAGTACAAAGAGATTAAATTCACTCTCACCTGCTACATATGTACCAACCTTCACACTGTATGGATGCCATAATCAATTTTTTTTATCATAGACAAGGTCTTTGGTTTTCATTTTCAAAGAACATAGAGCTAAATTGTGATACTAAAAACTCCTAAACCTTGCAATTCCATGCAATGAAATATGGTTCAACTCAGTCAACTTTAATGCAATGGCCTTAATCAATGGCCTACACTCAGGGCTGTTTTGAGTTATTAGTTTTTACTGTGTTATGACCTTCTGCGGGCTATATGTTGCCCTTTAAAAGTTGTTCAATAAGCTTTATAAATTTTCTAGGTTGGCTAGATGAACAATTAAATTGAAACTTAATGCAGTTGATGTGATTCACTTTCAACCTTCATTTATAACAAATTATCTACCAAAAAATTAAATGAATGTTTACCTTTGTTCCCATGTAGTTATTGTTTTAAAGCTTTGTTAAGTCCATTAATATTTTGTCTTCAGTATTCTTTTTAACAATTCTGATGTAATAATATTTTGAGTTTATTTTTCTAAAACAGCCTTAAAAAGGAGATAGATTGGAAATATAACAATTATAAAATATTCAAAAACTTTGGGATGAATTTCCTTCAACCCATCATTCAAATTGACGGAGACCGATTGGGATGGAACTTACTGACATAAACCTGCCTTACCTGGCCCAGTTTCCTTTCTGGGTTCTATTAAATTATGCAGGCTGGTCTCTGGTAGAATCCCAGATGGAAATTTGCCTCCATATAGAAAAAAATGTAGATTGCTGTGCAAGCGCTGCAACACAAATGCAAATTACTGTTAAAGCAACAGAACAGCCTTGAAGATATTATAAGATTGGAATAATGCGCCTTAGGAGCTGCAAGATGGCTCAGAAAAGGGAAGGAGAGCAACTCGGTGGCACAGTGGTTAGCACTGCTGCCTCACAGCACCAGGAACGTGGGTTAGATTCCTGGCTTGGGTCACTGTCTGTGTGGAGTTTGCACATTCTCCCCATGTCTATGTGGGTTTTCTCTGGATGCTGGAAACAGAGCATCAAAGATGTCCAGGTTAGGTGGACATGCTAAATTACCTTTAGTGTCAGAGGGATTGGTGGAGTGAATGCATGGGTTTGCGGGGATAGGGTCTGAGTGGGATTGTTGTTGGTGTAGACTTCATGGGGCAAATGGCCTCCTTCTGCACTGTAAGGATTCTAAGATTCTATGGTTCTGCGAAATCCTTAGGTATAAAGGTCTGCTAATGGCCTGACTTGCTCTAAGATTCTGTTGATATAATTCCCAGCACTATATAGATATTTAACACTATATACATTCTGTTGGCATTCACTTTGCCATGGCATGAATATAAGACAAAAAAATTGGGATTGTTGTTGGGCCCCATTTCCCACTGCCACTCACATATTGGGGCAGTGATGGAACATTCTGTGACTTTCTGAGCTGGAGTAAGGGGGAGCAGCGTCACGAAGAGAGACAGATTTAACCTTGCAGGTGTGGAATTACCTCCCTTGTGAAGCAGTTGAAGATATCTTGTTGAATGTTTTTAAGGCAAAAATAGATCGATTTTTGAACAGTATAGGAATTAAGGATTATGGTGAGCATGTAGGTAAATGGAGCTGAGTGCATGAAAAGATCAGCCATGATCTTATTGAATGGTGGAGCAAACTTGAGGGGCCAAATAGCCTATTCCTTCTCCTAGTTTTTATGTCCTTATGTGATGACACTTCATTCGAACTTTTTTTTTGTATTGCTATTTCAGATTTCCAGAATCCACAGAATTTTGCTTCTGTATTAGTGGTCTACAGATCACACTTTGAGAAACACTGTAATAAATAATCATTCAGTTTTGAAAACCAGGCACGATGTGATAAATAATTGGCAAACAATGAGAACATTGCTTAGAGGACAAGGCTGCAAGTGGTAAGTGAAAGTCTGAACAATTATCCTCAAGACAACATACCACAAATAATATGATCTACTAATGGCTGATGCTTCATAAGCTTCATTATTTATTACAACAAGTGGTTTGTGGTTATTATAATAAAACCTCATGCATGCTAGGCTGATATGACTACTTTCCTCCCCACATTGTTGAGAAATGAGAATGACTAATCTGATATAATGTTCCAGGTATTTCACCATATAGTGCAATGATATTACATCGGATGTGAATCAGTATATACACATTCTGCATGGCCATTTCCTCAAGTACGACTTTCATAGACCTATAACCCAACATTGTTCACTTATTATTTTAACATTTATCTTTTTAATCCTTTTGTTAAATAATGTGCATCTTTCTGTCTTGACTCGTAAGTTCTGTATGCCCTTCAGTTGGTTGGTAAATTGAAACAGAGGGATCCGTGACTGTTGATTGCCTTCGCTGTCACAAGAAGACCTAAAATAACATGAATGGATCAATTTTTTTGGTCCTTACTTCATTCTTCATTTACAGGATAATTGATTAGTTATTGTCACAATGAAAAATATTGTTTCTTGTGCACTATACAGACAAAACATACCATTCAGAGAGTACACACAGAGAAAGAAAAGAAAGGGTGCAGAATATAGTGTTGCAGTTTCAGATAGAATGAAGAGAAAGGACAGCTTAGTATATGACAGAACAAAGAACAGTGCGGCACAGGAACAGTCCCTTCAGCCCTCCAAGCCTGTGCCGATCATGATGCTTGTCTAAACTAAAACCACATGCAATTACAGAGTCCATATCCTTCCATTCCCATCCTATTCATGTAGTTGTCTAGTTGCCTCTTAAAATGGCATTATCGTACCTACTCCCTACACCTCCCTAGGCAGAGCTTTCCAGACATTTGCCATGCTCTGTGTAAAAAACTTACCTCGCACATCTCCTTTAAACTTTTTCCCATGCACCTTAAACATATGTCCCCTAGTACTTGATTTTTCTACCCTAGGAAAGAGCGCCTGACTATCCACTCTGCCACTTATCATCTTGTAAACCTCTATCAGGTCACCCCTCAACTGCCGTCGTTCCAGTGAGAACAAATTGAGTTTATCCAATCTTTCATCATAGCTAAACTCCTCCAGATCTGGCAACATCCTGGTAAATGTCTTCTGTATCTTCTCGAAAGCATCCCCATCTTTCTGGTAGTGTGGAGACTGGAATTGTACACAATATCCTAAATGAGGTCTAACTAACATTCTCTGCAGCATGATGTGCCAATTTTAATACTCAATGCCCCAACCATGAAAGCAAGCATGATGCATGCCTTATTGACTACCTTATCCATCTATGTTTCCACTTTTAGTGATCAGTGGACATATATGTCCAGATTGCTCTGCCTGTCAATACTTCGAAGAGTTCTGCTATTTACTGTATAATTCCTACATGCATTGGACTTTCCAAAATGCATTACCTCATACTTGTCTGGATTAAACTTCATCTGCCATTTTTCTGCCCAAGTCTCCAACTACTCTATATCTTGCTGTATCCTGTGACAATCCTCTTCACTATCCGCAATTCCACCAATTTTTGTGTCATCTGTGAACCTACTAATCAGACCAGCTACATTTTCCTCCAAATCATTTAAATATGCTATGATATTTAAAGTCCCAGAACTGATCCCTATGTACCACCGCTACTCGCAGTCTTCCATTCACAAATATTAATACTATTCTCTACTAATATCCTCTGTCTCCTTCAGCTAAGCCAGTTCTGTATCCATCTTGCCAGCTCTCCTCTGATCCTATGTGACTTCACCTTTCCCCTTTTGCTGACAGGACATTCAAAAGTCTGATGGCAGCAGGGAAGAAGCTGTTCTTGTGTGCATTGGTACTTGTTTTCAGATTTTTGTAACTTTCTCCCAACGGAAGAAGGTGGAAGAGGTTATGCTTCTAGTATGTGAGGTCCCTGATTACATTGGTTTCTTTCCTGGGGCAGTGAGAAGTGTAGATAGAGTCAATGGATGGGAGGCTGGTTTTCATGATGGACTGGGCTGCATTCACAACTCTTTGTATGTATATGAGCTTTGGTGGCTACATCCTAGGGCAGCATTTATTGCCTATCCTAATTGCTGTTGATGCTAGCTGCTTCTTTGAACAGATGTGGTCCATGTGGTATAGTTGCACCCACAGTGCCTTTAGAGAGAGTGTTTTAGGATTTTGAATAAGTGACAGTGAAGGAATTGTAATTTTTTTCAAATCAAAACGGCAAATGGCTTGGAGGGGAAGTTGTAGATGGTGCTGTTCCTACTGTGGAACAGATTGGTAATGGTTTGTGACATATGCTATACTGCAGAGTAGTCTTATTGTACCAGATTCCTTAAAATGTGAGATGGTGAGCGAGAGTACCACAAGATAAAAACGTCAGGGAAAAGAAGAAATGAACTGACATGTCTGTGGCGATCAACAGTTCTGATATGGAGATGCTGGCGTTGGATTGAGGTAAATACAGTAAGAAGACTGAACACCAGGTTTAAATCCAACCCTTGGATTTAAACTCTGGTGTTGTCAAACTTTTTGCTGCATCAACAGTTCACCAATACTATGGTTTTTCATTGGGGAAGAGGAATCCAAGCCCACTTCTTGTACAAAACTCTATAAAGAACAGGACTGCACCTGGATTGGTCTTGTGACAAAACCAGGTGATCTCAGAATGGATCATTGCTTATATTTAGAGCTCTGGTACAGGACTCAATTTATGATTATGTTCCCAAAGTGACAAAGAAGTGCATAACCTGCATGTTAACTTGGTAAATAATGCATCATGCCGCTCCATTTATGTGATAACAATTGGAGATATGATGCTCTTGGTGTGTACAGTACTTGTCAAATATTTGTCCTGCTGTGTTTGAGTGTATAGAAAATGGATAGAAAGTGTTTTAAGTTTACAGGGTCAATTAACATGGTTAAGCAGTAAATATAGAACAAATTGGTAATGGTTTATGACATATATGTTACTGTAGAGTAGACTTATCTATCCAGATTCCTTCAAATGTGCCAGCTTTTCTTTACTCAGAGAGTAGTAAAGGCGTGGAATGCCCTGCCTGCAACAATAGTTGACTCGTCAACATTAAGGGCATTTAAATGTTCATTGGCTAAACATGTGGATAATATTGAAATAGTGTAGGTAAAATGGGCTTTAGGTTGGTTTCATAGGTCGGTGCATCATTGAGGGCCAATGGGCCTGTACTGTGCTGTGATGTTCTAAATTCTATGTTCTATATAGTTTTGGTATCTGTGCTTAGTTCCTGCAAGTAATGTATGCAAAACTTGATACGCCCCCTAAGCACGTGTTTGGAGGTGGGGGGAGGGGAAGGGGAGATTGTTGTGGGGTAGGTAATCAGGCAGAAAGGGACGGGATACAGATCCCACTGATTATCCACCTTTCTCTGTTCTAGTTTAGTGAGAAAAAAGCCTTCCTCCCTGAAGACCAAATTAGACTCTTGAGTGACCATGTGAGGACCTCATCGCACAGTTTGTGGTTAACCAGCAGCAGGCAGAGGCCACAGCAAGAGGGCCAACTGCCAGGAAAACTGAGGCATGGTAGCCTGAGACCCAGCTGGTGGATCCTTCCTTGTTGGATATTATGCCCAATGAAAACATCCACCACAGAAATGGAGTGCTTCAGAATTAAAAACATTTTCTAACCCTCAAATCAACCCTTGTCCCTTGATGCAGCTTCCTGTCGCTTGTCTCCAGATGCTTTAACATCAATCCTTGTTGTAGGTTGTTTTGTAGTACTAGTAGTGCTCACTGCTTCTGGCGGCGCTGCCAGTTTCTAATTGGCTGGCAGCATGCTGAGGCAGGCCACCTAAGGAGCCCAGAATCACAGGCAGATAAGTATTTGATTGGGATTAAATTCCACTGGGCATCCCGGGAAAGGTCACAGTGATTATCACCAGTTTTTGAGTCAGTGGATGGTTCCCATATTGTTATTAACTTCAGTCCATTGAATTTAATCTTCACCTTATTGCCTGGAATATGTGAACAGTTGTTCTTAAATGTCAAATAGGGCAACTGTTTTTGCAATCATGCATTAACTTTTTATTTACCAGCTATCAATTTTTTTCTGGGAGAACATTGCATTGCTTCATCAAGTGCTGACAAAATCTGTTACTTTGTCCTAATCTCTGATCGGTATTTCCTTCCTAACCTTTTCAAAGGTGCACAACTATTCACCTCAAAACACGTAAACCCAGATTTTGTGAATCCTATGCTAGCTGAGCTGCCTGGATAATATCAAAGCTGTGAATGCTGTTGTGTACAATTAAACAACTAAGTTGACTGTAACTTGCCAAGGCTCCTTTGACAGCACTTCCCAAACCTGTGACCCAACCATCTCGAAGGACAAAGGCAGCACATGCATGGCAACACCATCACCTGCAAGTTCCTGAAGGTACGCTCTATCCTGACTTGTTATTCCTCCACTATCAAAATCCTGGATCTACTTCCATATCAGTACTGTGGGTGTAACTACAGCAATGATTCAGAAAGGCTCACATCCTGAACGATAAAACAAAATTGTTGGCAGCAAGCTGATTGTATTGCAGGTGAAAGGAGCCTGGATTTCAAAATTTGTTTATTTTTTTTTACCTGAGCGTTGAGAATTAGGTTGCATAATAACTTCAGTTTATTGAGTAATATTGTTATGACATCTATTGCAAAAGCTGTGCATGACAGTTGCTAAATTAATGTTTGGACATTACACTCCAACATAATCTATAAGCATCCCTGGAACATCAGATTTAAAATCCTTTCTTTTCTCTTTAAAACTCTTTGTGATGATAGGTGCCTGAATGCATTACAATGTAAAGGTGCTTTGCTGAGCAAAGGTTAATATGGGACTGGAGAGTGGCATTACATAGAGTGTGACATATGCAGTCACAATGGTAAGAGATGCTCAGAATAATCGAGATGCACTGGAAGCAGCTAACTTACATGATAATGCACCATCATGCATGAATATATCTTGGAATTGTAAATAGTTAAAGCCTCCCATTAAAAGTGTTTATACTAAACCAACAAGACTCAAGATCCCATCAGTGAGACGCCATCACAGCCACAGAAATAGCCTATATCATGAAATCCCATCATGCTTTCTCCTTCCCTTTCCTTTCTAATGTCCCCCAGCTGCATTGCCCTTCCAGCGTTCTTAAATATTCTGACTTTGTATATATTCCTCACTTCCTTCACTCCAATACTGATGCCAATTTTCTGCCATTTTGATTCCACATTTCCTCCTGACTATTTCTCTGCCTTTAGAAACTCTTCTATTCAATATCTTTTGCTACCTTTTAAATTTCTTACCATGGTTGAGCATCCATTTGATTTTAAGTTTTATTTTGTAAATGCCATTGATTTACATAAACATAATTTACAATAATAGATCATAATTTTGTTCAGTTTTTTACATGATTCTTGCTTTCTAAATTACCAAAGTCACAATTTTTTATTGATTTGAAACTAAAAATTAATCTAGCTTTGTTTCATAAGATTTTGTTCATGCTTTGGTTCATTATAATGGTTTGCTACATAAAATGCCATACAAGACATTAAAAAATTGTGTCTACATAACATAAAAAAAGTTAGAAAATAAACTACACAAGACACCCCTCCACAGTTACAAATTCAATAACTTTCTTTAATACAAGTTGGATCTTTAGATATTTAACATAAGTCACAATGTTCAATGCTTTGAGAATACTTTTTGAATATTTATTTAGCAGCATCCATAACATGGAACTACTTGATGAAAGTAATAATAAGATGGAGCTGTTATCAGGAGACTCTCTTCAAGGCTATTGGATTTCTGGGATCCCAACCAAGCCCTATTATGTATTCTTGGCTGAGAGGCCAGACACCCATTAGACTACTAAAACTCCTGAGCCTCAGTGGAAACACTGCTTGATTGCCAGTTCTAGCTCCTTGATCTAGGCTGTCAATTGTGCAATGTTTACTTACCAAAAAGGTTTCAAGTTCTGCCTGTTTCTGTTATTGATATTTGGATGAGTCACACTTTAATTGAAATGTAGGAAAAGGAGATTTAAAATATCAATGGAAGTTTTTTAAAAAGTTTTTTTATAATATTGTCTATTGGAGCTTTTTTCAGAGACCATGTATTATGCCGGCTTTCTCAGCAAACACAAAGACTTGCGGAGACAGTATTCTGGTTAAAGATATTTCTTTATTTCCCAAGCTTGGTCCATGCACATAGGAGAGAGATTTGGGGCAGTCCAAATCTACTCTCAAATTACATCACCCACAACATTACAATTATACAATTTTCAAAAGTCCACCTCTTTGCTCACACCAGCTGGTTTTGAGTCAATCATTATTAGTATGAGTTATTTATCTTGGCCAATAACATTTACTCTCTGATATCATGGGAATACGTGAGTTCGTAGACTTTAAGAGTTTCTCACAGTTTCCTGAAATTCTTCTTGCCTGGTGTTATATCTGTCCCATTCATTAAGCTGTCTGGGACACTAGGACTATCTGGAACCCATATTAATAAAAGGTACTTCTTCCCCCTTCACTCAACAGCCACATTATTCTGAAAAATGTACTTTTTTTTACTTGACTACATCCCATCATGCCTTAGGGCATGTCATTAGCCAAGATTTATGCTTTTAGTACAGAATATATTTTCAAAAATACACACTTAAATTCTCTAACTGTAGTTATATGTGTTTCCATGCAAACAGTACCGTTGTGAAATATATTCTAGGTGCTTTGTGACTTCATTCTAAATTAATCTACCCTGATCTATTAATCTTTTAGTCCTAGGTTATTCTGAATTCCATCTTACACCACCTCAACTAGTTCACACCTTTAGAAGGCCCTGCTGAAAATCAGAAGTCCTGCGAATGAGATTAGAGTTGGGAATTTCAAAATTGTATCTCAACCACGAGTTTAAAAATCCAGAGAGTTTCCCTGATTCAGTAAAAATGCAACCCTGAATAATGATTTTATGCATCCACCACTTCGTTATTTTCATTTCTAATCTGACAGTTAACAGCTTTTACAGGACAAAATGGGATTGCTCAAAAGGTGGACAGGTGTTACAATGGATTGGAATTAAGGGAATGAAATGATATCTTGCTTCAGCTTCTGATTATAGCCACTTACAAGCCTTTTACAAAATTGAAATGATAGAGAAAACAAGCATCATGCGGGACTGTGAATCAGATGATTGTGTTAATTCTCAAGAGGTTGGCAATATGCATGTGGCAGTCATGGCGCAGAGAGTAATTTGTGTGAAGTTGGTCAAAGCATGCTAAAAGGATGTCGGTGATGTGACTAGGATAACATGGAAAAGAAGATGATTGAATCTTTGGCTGAAATCCATGAGGAATGCATCAGTGTTGAAATATAATTAAAGATACAGCTATGAAAATAGGTTATGACAAGTAAACAAAAATAAGGGAAAGTGCTGACAACGACAATGAACAAGAAGAATGGGACAAGCAATATTCAGAGGAGCACAACTTCAAATCTAGCATAGTTGTAAGAGAAATGATGTGGGATCCTGATGGAAACAAGATGCAGATTAGCTGTGATCTGACCAAATAGCAGAACATACTCTATAGGGAAATAGGAAATAGGAGCAGATGTAGACTATTTGGCCCATCAAGCCTACTGGGACATTTAAGTAGATCATGGCTGATCAACTACCTCTTCGCCATTTTCCCCACTTTCCCTATATCTCTTGATGGTAATAACATCTAAAACACTACCAATTTCTATCCTGAATTTGCTCAATGATTAAACTTCCATCCTCTGGAGTACAGGATTCCAAAGGTTCGTCATCCTCTGTGTGAAGAAATTCCTCAATTCTATCTTATATGATTTGGTCCTTATTCTGAGATTACATCCCCTAGTTCTAAACTCACCAGCTAGTCATTCTACCCATATCTATTCTGTCATGTCCTTTATGAATTTGTTAAGTTTTAATGACATTACTTTTCATTCTTTGAGACTCTAGAAAACACCATAGAACTATAGAATCCCTGCAGTTCAGAAAGAGGGTAAACCCAGTAAGAAGTCTCACAACACCAAGTTTAAGTCCAGCAGGTTTATTTGGTAAGCAAAGCACTAACTTTTGGAGCACTGCTCCACGCTTTGAAAGCTAGTGGCTTTTGCTACCAAATAAACCAGTTGGACTTTAACCTGATTTTGTGAGACTTCTTACTGAGTTTACCCCAATCCAACACTGGAATTTCCATGTTCAGAAAGAGGCCAGCTCGCTCATCAAGTCTGCACCATATCTTCCAAAGAGCATTTCACCCAAACTGTCCTTTTCACCCTATCCTTGTAAATTGGCTTTACTATGGTTAATGCACTTAAACCGTAATTTTGGATGCTAATGAGCAAATTAGCATGGCTAATCCATCTGCATACCATTGGACTGAGAGAGAAAACCGGAGGTAACCTAAGCAAAATGTGCAAACTTGACTCAGACAGTCACCCAAGCTGGAATCAAACCGGGTCTCTTGTGCTATGAGGTAGCAGTGTTAATATAAGCTAGGTTTCTCAATCTCTTCTCATGAGATAATTCCACCTTCTCAGCCAAACCTCTGCTGTACTCTCTCCATGGCAACTACATCCTTCCTTAGATAAGGAGATCAAAACTACACACAATACTTAAGATGTGATTTAGCTAAAACTCTTGGCAATTACAGCTAGTCATTTTTATTCCTGTATACGATCCCTCTGCAAAGTTGGTCAACATACTATTTGCCTTCAAGCCTTCATGCTTGCTGTGCATGCTAGCTAGCTAGCTATTCATAACTCATGAACAAACACATCTATACCACATTGAACTGAAATCCCTCAACATTTAACAAATGCTCTGGGCAGAGTTATCCAGAAATTAGCAATGTCTGATTTCAAACAGGGAGAGTAGTGGATGATATGCTGATACCAATATTAGGTTTTTCTGCCTCGTGGTGTGGCACTTCAAAAAATTAGCAACTATGGGTTTTATATCAGGTCGTAGGTTGGGAGGCCCCTGATTTCATACCCCTCCACCCAGCAATTTTTTTACAGCAATTTACCCTCTTTCCCTAGTTTAAGTAAGTTTTGTTAAACTGATAGTTCCACTAAGAGTTTGTGTGTGTGTGTGATAGAGATATACAGTATGGAAACAGGCCCTTTGGTCCAACTTGTCCATACCACCCTCTTTTTTAACCACTAGGCTAGTCCAATTGTCTGTGTTTTGCCCATATCCCTCTATACCCATTCAACCTATGCAACTAAGTGCTTTTAAAAGATAAAGTTTTGTACCTTAAATTGTGTTTTGTGTGTGCGTGTGTGTGTGTGTGTGTTGGAAGTGTGGTGGGGAGGGGCTGTTAGCAATGTACTACGTAATATATATTTTGTCTGGTTTGCCATACTTTGCAAGTCAGTGCATTATGGAATCAGAGGATTTCTGTTTTTTGATTCTTAATTGTCCAGAGAAGGACACTTACAATGTTAATTACCTCCGGTTTCTACACGTGTGCTGAATAATCCTTACAATCTTTGAAGGGTAACAGTGTTAAAAAAAGTTCCCAAGCAAGTGATGCTTCTGCATTGCCAACATCCATCAGACAACCACATTGTGAGCAATGTCTCCTGCTTCACACGCCCCGGCCATGCACTAATGAGCTGTCATTTCTTTTGCAGGCACATCTGTGAAACAGCTGTGGGGGTCCACTAGGCTTTCAAAGAGCACAAGAGGGGAATACACAAACTGCAACATTGTTGACCCATCACAGTGCTCACCCACACCCTCCAGCAGCACAGAGACACACCTTGATGGGATCTAGTTGTAGAGTAGCCTTAGGGTCATAATCTGGTGAGCATTTTGCAATGTCTGATCCACAGCAGGTGGAGGCAGGGATATCCCAGGATGCTGGCACTTGCTAGATTGCTGGAGGCCAGCAATCTGCTGAGTCCCAGCTAGATGATATGCCTCTGAATTCGTCATATCTCAGTTGTTGGAATTGCAAAGGCAAGCTCAGGAACATCGGGCAGGAACGTCTGCCGCATTCCTCAAGTTGCAAGACACAACTGAGGAGTCTGAGGTAATAGTGCTGACGTGGTAGGTTGGCAGTCACTGTGGAGACATTGGTCTAGGATATCTGTCTTGCATTGCTGTGGGAGCTACACTCCATTGCTGAGGCACTTGCTGGCTCCCATCAATGTTAACGCCAGAGGGGTTAGGGTAGCTCAAACTCACTCCAGCTGCCTGTCCCTCTCCAGAGAAAACCAGCAGTCCTCAAATACCCAGAGAACGGAGAATCAGCGGACATACACCCTGGGACAATCTACTCAGGTGGTTCTGGGAGTATCCAGCCCACTTGAATTCCCTTATCCCATGACTCCCCCTTGAGGTCCACCTCCACAGGCAGAGGAGCATGGCACTGTCACAGAGCTGGACCCTAAAAGCAGACCAGGGCTCTGCAATTCTTGTTCCTCCAGAGGACAGCCGCCCCCAATGACACGTTTGTCATGTCCACATCTCAATAAGAATGATCATTGCTGCCAGAATGTTCTGGGCTGGTGTCACAAGAATGCTGTCATTCTCTCTGTGTGCTCTCAGCACTTTTGAGGTGTGTCCGGTCCTCTAACTCATAAGCATCTGTGTTCCATAACACAATGGTTCTGAAGCATTCAGCTCATGAGGAATGCCATATGATTAGAAGAAGTTAAAGTTTTACTGCTCATTTCCATGAAATGACCCTGTTCACTAACACAAGTGAGCTGCCATCAATGAGACATAAACTCATCATCCTCTAGGACTGTAGAACATAGAACATAGAACATTACAGCACAGAACAGGCCCTTCGGCCTTTGATGTTGCGCCGACCATTATAAAAAGCAATGACCCTCCAAACTAAACCATTCCCTTCTCTTCCATATACTTATCAACTAACCTCTTAAACGCCACCAAACTTGGCGCATCTACAACTGCCGCAGGCAGGGCATTCCACTCCCTAACCACCCTTTGGGTAAAGAACCTACCTCTGATATCCATCCTATAACTATCACCCCTTAATTTAAAGCTGTGTCACTTAGGGACTATGGGACCTGTGTAGTAGGGACTATGCATAGTAGGGACTATGGGAACCTGCTGTCTCTCCATGTCAGGGGCCTTAGCACAGAGGGTATGTGCATTTCCACCAGCTAGATGTGAGTTAAATGCTCATAGATGCAACGTGAGAATATATGGACAATCCTCACTGTATATCGTCATCATCCTTCATGAATTTAGCTGCTACAAGCATGTCCTCAGCGTTTGGATATCATAATGTCTTCATAACTGGCATCCTCGACTTCGAGGACCTCCTCACCCTTATTGCTGTCAATGTCCTCCTCACTGGGGGAAATGCAAGCCATTCAACTCCAATGTTAACTATGTTTTTCTCTTCCCAGATGTTGCCCGACCTACTGAGTATTTCCAGCATTTCTAGTTTTATTACATTACTTGGTCTGATACCTCAGTAAATCAAGACAGCTTTGCAAACTTTAGAATCTGCATTTCTTTTGCTTTTTGCTTCAGGGAAAGAACATAGATATGACAATACCTCTGCATTAAAGGATTTTCTGTTTTGAGTGATTTTGAAATAGATATGTCTCTTCTGCTGTTTCAGGGTATGGTGAAAGCATATTGCACAACTGCAATTTTTGAAATTTTTATGGTTTATTTGATTTCAAAGAACAAAGAACAAAACAGCACGGGAAACAGGCCCTTCGGCCCAACAAGCACACGCTGCCACCCCAATGTTCCCACCTCATCCCGCGATTCCTGTCCATGTTTATAGACATATGGATTAAAAACCAAATTTGAGTCAAATTAGGGAGAATTTGTTTTGCCAATTAGCCTAAGAGCACATCTTTGGGATGTGGGAAGAAACCAGAGCACCCGGAGAAAACCCACGCAAGCACGGGGAGAATGCGCAAACTCCCACAGACACAGGACCAAATCCATGTATCTGCACAGCACAGCAATAGTCACTGAGCTGTCGTCTTGCCCATCAAATGGTCCAGGTCAAGCATACACTAACAACGTGAAGCACTAGGATACTCTTGGAAAAAAATCCAAGAGCAGCCTTCTCACGACCCATCGCGTGTATGCCTCTTGTTAGACAACAAGGTGGACCAAAGCACCTGTAGGATAAAAACAAGTACATCAATACAATCAACTATTTACACCCTTCCCAGGGACTCCCAAGGCTCATGATCCCTATTTTAAATCAGTTTTCTATACCCCTCCATTCCCATTCTGATCATGTGCCCATCCAAGTATTTCTTAAATAACTCCAGAGCACCTGCCTCCACCACTTTACTTGGCAGCACATTTCATACCCCCACCACCCTCTGTGTGAAAAAAACTCCCTCTAGCATCCAAATTATACCTTACCCCCCTCACCCTAAGCCCATGACCCCTCGTCCTATTCGAGTCCATCCTAGGAAAGAGCTTAACCCTGTTTACTCTATCTATACCCCTCATAATCTTGTACACCTTGATTAGATCTCCTCTAAGTCTATGTCTTTCTAAGGAAAACAGTCCCAATGTGCCTAACCTCTCCTTGTAACTCAGACCTTCCATACCAGGCAGCATCCTGGTAATCCTCCTCTGCACTCTCTCCAGAGTCTCCACGTCCTTCTGGTAGTAGGGCGACCAGAACTGGACACAGTATTCCAAATGAGGTCTAACTAACGTTTTATACAACTGCAACATTAAAGGCCAGCTCTTGTACTCTATACCCCTTCCTATAAAGGCTAGCATACCATATGCTTTCTTCACAACCTTCTCCACTTGTTCTGCCACCTTTAGAGACTTGTTCACCTGCACCCCCAGGTCCCTCTGCGTTTCTATACTCTTAATAGGTCTACCCTTTATCATATACCTCCCTCCTACATTCTTTCTCCCGAAATGCATCACCTCACATTTATCAGGATTGAATTCCATCTGCCATCTATTTGCCCAAGCTACCAGCCTATGTTCTGCTGCATCGCCTGACAATGCTCCTCACTATCCGCAAGTCCAGCCATCTTTGTATCGTCTGCAAACTTGCTGATCACTCCACTTACTCCCTCTTCCAAATCATTTATATATATTACAAATAGAAGAGGTCCCAGTACCGAGCCTTGCGGCACACCACTAGTGACTGACCTCCAGCTAGAAAAACACCCTTCCACTATTACTCTCTGTCTCCTATTACCAAGCCAGTTACTTATCCATCTAGCTACCTGTCCTTGTATCCCATTAGCCTTGACCCTTTCAACTAACCTCCCATGAGGGACTTTGTCAAACGCCTTACTAAAATCCATATAGACGGCATCAACGGCTCGCCCTTCGTCCACCGTTTTCGTCATCTCCTCAAAAAATTCTACCAGATTCATAAGGCATGACCTCCCCTTAACAAATCCATGCTGCGTATCCCTAATCAGATCGCAACGCTCTAAGTGCCTATACATCCTATCTCTAAGAATCCCCTCCAACAGCTTCCCTACCACTGATGTCAAACTCACCAGCCTATAGTTTCCAGGGTTATCCCTACTACCCTTTTTAAACAATGGTACAACATTAGCTATTCTCCAGTCCTCTGGGACCTCACGTGTCCAAGGAAGAGACAAAGATTTGCATGAGAGGCCCAGCAATTTCACCTCGCACCTCCCTAAGCAGCCTGGGATAAATACCATCAGGTCCCGGAGATTTGTCAGTTTTAATGTTACCTGGAAGCTCTAACACTTCCTCCTTCAGTATGGATATTTCCCTCAACTGGTCCACAGCTCCCTCAGAGACAGGAGCTGTCAACAAGTCCCTCTCCTTCGTGAATACTGATGCAAAGTATTCATTCAGGATCTCTGCCATTCCCTCGGGCTCTAAGCACAGTTCCCCTCCTCTGTCCCTAAGAGGTCTGATTTTTCCTCTAACCACCCTTTTATTCCTAACATAGGAGTAAAAAGCCTTTGGGTTTTCCTTAATCCTATCCACCAAAATCATTTCATGCCCCCTTTTTGCCCTTCTAACTCCCCGTTTGAGCTCCCTCCTACTCTTTCTATATTCCTCCAACGCTGTCTCCGTTCCCAGCTGCTTTGACCTATCATACACCTCTCTTTTGTTCCTAACCAAGTCCTCAATATCCCTAGTAATCCATGGCTCTCTAATCCTACCTTTCCCATCTTTCCTCTTGGCCAGTACATATTTATCTTGCACCATTTTCAGTATTCCCTTGAAAGAGTCCCACATGCCTAGCGTCGACTTACCCTCGAACAACCGTTCCCAATCAGTTTCCCTAAGTTCCTGCCTAATCCGACCTTAGTTAGCCTTCCCCCAATTCAGCACCCTGCCCCTAGGGCAACAAGCATCCTTTTCCATCTGTATCCTAAAGTAGATAGAATTGTGGTCACTGTTAGCCACATGTTCCCCCACTACATCATCAACCACCTGCCCTGGTTCATTACTCAGAACTAAATCCAATATAGCCCCTTCTCTAGTCAGACTAGCTACATACTGCTCCAATGATCCTTTCAGTACACATTTTACAAATTCCTGCCCGTCCAAACCCCCAGCTCTAGGTACTTTCCAATCCACCCTAGGGAATTAAAATCTCCCACTATAGCGACTCTGTTCTTTCTGCACCTATCCAAAATGTCTTTACATATGCCTTCTTCAACTACCCGCGGGCTGTTGGGTGGCCTATAATACACGCCTAGCATAGTAATCGCCCCCTTTCTATTCCTCAACTCCACTCACAGCGACTCCACTCCTAACTCCTCTGTATTGTCCTCTCTCTGCACCGCCGTGATGCTCTCCTTAACTAACAACACCACTCCCCCACCTCTTCTGGACCCTCCTCTGTCACGCCTGAAACACTTATACCCAGGAATGTTCAGTTGCCACTGCTCCCCTTCCTTTAATCACTTCTCCATCACCGCAACCACATCCAAGTTCCTCGCAAACACTAAGGTCCTAAGTTCATCCGTTTTTCCCATTAGCTCCTCGCAATGAAACAGACACACTCCAGACCTCCAAGCCCACTCAGAACCTCCTCCCTGGCGTATTTCTGCTCATCCAAGCTTACTCTATCTCTCATCTCGCTCTCTACCGAGCTATCGGTATCAACCCCTCCCCCCTTCATATTAATTGAAATCCTGCTGAAGCACTCCAACTAACGTCCCAGCTAAGATATTCACGCCCTTCCCATTTAAGTGTTCCCCATCCCTTCTATACAAGTGCCCTTCTTTCACAAAGATTTCCCAGTTATCCACAAATATGAAACTCTCTGCCCTACACCAGTCCTTCAGCCACGCATTCAGCTGTAGGATCTCATTTCTCCTAGCTCCGCTATTACCCGGCCCTGGAAGCAGCCCTGAGATCGCCACCTGGAGGCCCTGCTCTTCAGCCTACCCCCCAACTCCCTGAACTGCCTTCGTATATCCTCCCTGCACTTCCTTCCTACATCCTTCTCTCCTACGTGAATAATCACATCCGCCTGGGTCCCCTCACCCTTCAAGATGCCCTCTACCCTGTCAGACACATCTTGCATCCCTGCTCCAGGGAGGCAAACTACCATCCTGGAGTCCTGCCTTGGACCACAGAAGCGCCTATCTGTTCCTTTAACCCTTCCATCCCTCACCACTATCTCCCTTTTAGCCTCTTTCCTCCCCTTTGAGTACTCTGGTCCTCGTGCCTTGCCTTTTTTACCCCTCCACCCTCGATATTTTGGGGGGCTGCCACTGGGGAATTCTTTGGACTGCCTCCCCTCTCCTTTTTCCCCTTCCTGACAGTAATTCACCTGTAAGGGTCAGGTTCCCCCCCCTTAGGCTCTGGGTCCACCACCTTATTCTGCCTCCCTTTCATGATTGCCTCATTCTCCCTGACTGAAAATGCATCTTCCAATCGCCGCTCTAGCTGCTTGAGCCGAGCCCTCAGACGCTGCAGCTCCAAACACATGACACATACGTGGACTTTTGGGAGAGGTCTTGCCTCCAGGAAATCCCACATATGACACTGTACACAGGTGAGGCCTTTTTTACTCTATCAAATTTTGTAGGCTCCTTAGGAAATGCTGAATGGAAATGATGCTCAAAAATCAAAATCTTGGAGATCTGAATCTCCAGATTTGGCGCTGATAGTAATAGAGCAGATCAAAATGCATTTCCACAAGAACTTTACACTTGTTAAATCTTGTGATTCATCAAACAGTTGTCCTCTAAATAAACCTCTCCATGTCCATCCGTATTTGTCATTATGGATATGAATGAGAGTGCTCAGTTAGGAAACGAATACGTGCCCTTCGACACATGATGAAACATTATTTTAAAGTTCTACCACATCACATAGTTTAAATGACAAGATATGAAAACCACCACGAAAAATAATTAAAATGAGTTTGTTCAGACCATCTGATATCGACCTAGGGACCAAACTTGACAAAGATATACCTTGCCTCGTTAACTCTGCAAAGACCTGGGATTTCAGTCAAAATTGAGGGATTACCCATAGTTTGACATAGTCATACTCAAAAGCTTCTTTTATCGCATAGCCATCATCCCAGTCTTCTTTATTAGCATCTGTTTGTGTCCTCTCCCAATGACACAACAGGACCACCGAGGTGGTAGCACTGTGGAATTGTCAGACTCTGAGTGACCCTGGGGATCATCAATATTCACTTCAGACTACATGAAGTCTCATGGCATCAGGTCAAAAACGGACAAGGAAGTACCCTGCTGATTACCATCTATTGCTGGCCCTTAGCAAATGAATTTGTGCCCATCCATTTCTTCCCTCTGAACAACACTGTGGGAGTACCCACACCACAAAGATTGCAGCAGTTTTAAAGGTGAACTCACCACCACCACCTTTGCAAGGGTAATTAGAAATGGACAATAAATGTTGACCTTGCAAACAACATTCACGTGCCACAAAGGAATTTTAAAAGATACCACTTGGAAAGAGTACCGTGGGTAGAACAGAAGCAGAATGTACACTGGATGCAGGGGCCCCAATGTTCATCATCTTGAATAGCATAGTTGCACCTCTATTAACTCCCTCCAGTTGAATCCTGAAAGGCACAACTATCAGACTGGGCCTGCAGCCAGTGATGAGAGAACCACAAAGGTTAAAACTCAATTAACATGACTCTCACAGCACATCCATTGCAGATTTCTGTATCCATGACAGTATTGGTAGAAGTGACCAGTGACCACTGTACAATTCTTGTGAAGATGAATTCCAGTCTTCACATTAAGGACACCCTTCACCATAGTATGTGACACCATCACTATGCTAAATGAAATAAATTAAGAACAAATGCAGCAGCTCAAATCTGAGCATCAATAAGCTGGTGTGGGCCATCAACAGCAACAGAATTGTATTTCCCATGACCTATTATCTCATGGTCCAGAATACTCTTTAGTATAACTATCATCATGACTCCAGCAACTGCCCTTGGTTCAATGAAAAGTGTAAAGAGCACCAATAGCACTTCTATTAACTGTGCTAGCTGAGTCCTGAAGGGCATAACTATCAAAACTGTATATCAAATATACCTAAAGGTTAGGTATCTGATAATTGAATAAATCAAGGTTAAATGTCTACAGATGGGAAGTACCCATTAGATAATGACTTGTGCACATATAAAGGGTCAAGACCTCTCATTTATGTATTTTTGAGAACTGTTTTAAAACACAGTATAAAGAGACATTGCTGGTGACATGGAGAGTTAGGACCAACATGTAGATACCAACGTTCTGAAGTTATGACACAAAACTACATGAATGATAAAGATTGGAAGCAGTGTGCCTACGGGTCAGACCAAAGCTCTGCTGTCATGGCACATCCAGACATGAATGATAATGGATAGTTAAACAGCTGACAGAGTCATTCTTTCCCTTCCTATCTTTACTGATGGCAGAGCCCAGCACTGCATTCAAAAGGCAAAGCTGACATATATGCAACAATCTTCTGATAGCAATACTGTGATTTTCAAAAGGGAGTTTGATAATTATTTGAAGAGATAAGATTTTATAGGATACTGGGAAAAGGTGTAGTAGGATTAGCTGAGTTGCTGTTGCAAAAATTGAAAGTTTTATCTTCAGCGAAGGTAGTGAGGCATTTTCTGATCAAGAACTATGTTCAAAGAGTTTGGATGTTCTGCCCAATCTTCAGTTTCCTTGGGTAATCTGGTTTTCTCCCACAGTCCAAAGATGTATTGATTAAGTGGATTAGCTATGGAAATGTGCATTTATGGGATAAGGCAGAGGGGAGAGCCTGGATGGGTTTCCAGAGGAACATTGCAGAATTCATGAGTCAGATAGCTTCTTTCAGCACTGTAGGGTATTTATGGTCAATAAATGTGGATCATGAAGTTTACAGGGAACTTGAGATGGTCAGGGCTAGCTGGGATCATAGGGAATAGAGACTAATCAGTATAGAATAATAATGCCAGTGGTTCTGTAGTTGCCCCACTTAGATGAATAGTCTGAATGGGAAGTTTTCAAGGGGAAATCCTTTGGAGTTTTGTAAGAGAATATCATTGTATTCTACACATTTTTGTCAAGCATTCTTATCAACCAAAACTGCACATAAGACAGAAAATGTTCAGTGCATGGAATTGTACCAGTGCAATTAGAACTAGCACAAATTAGTCCACATCCAAAATCTGGGTATGAGAATTTTAACAATGGATTTGAAGCTAAGAGCAGGTGCTCAGCACCACATAAAAATCAATTACATGTCCTGGCAACTACCCAATTGGATCAAAGGATGTAAAGGGGCTATAGTTAACTACGTAACAATGAGTGGTGGGGAAATGTTGAAGGATATTAATACATAAAATTAATTAACATTTGAAAAAAGGATAATAATTGAAAGCCAGCATTGGAAATGCTACAAATTCTATAAGACTAATTTGAGTTTTTTGACCAAGTGTAGATGATGAGTCTAAGGACTTACAAAGGATATTTGATAAAATATTATAAAATCTTGATTTGCAAAATTAAATGAAAAAGACAAAATTAGCTAAGGGATAGGTAGCATTAGTGAATGGGTGTACTTCAAATTGAGGGAAATGTACATTAGTGTCTTCTATGTATGGGTATTTGAATGACAAAGATACATTCTTGAACTGTATATTCATACATAGGACAATATTTCAAAGCTTATATCTATAAACAAAATTCAAAATGGATTAAACAATTTTTTGCAGAGTATCAGGCTTCAGGACAGAGACAGATGTAGAAAATAAATTTAACATGAAAGTGTGAAGTGATACATTTCAGTCAGAAAAATAAGTGACAGAGTTAACATGGTACAATTCTAAAGGGATGGAGGGACAGAACAACCAGGGGACGTATATATGGTTTGTTGAAATTGGTAGAACAAATTGGCATAGCAGCAGTGGTTAGCACTGCTTCTTCACAGCTTCAGGGACCTGTGTTTGATTCCCCAGTTGGGTTGCTGTCTATGTGGAGTTTGCACATCCTCCTTCCGTCTGCATGAGTTTCCTCCAGGTACTCCAGTTTCCTCTAATTCTGAAAGACATGCTGGTTCAGTGAACTGAGCCAAACAGGCACTGGACTGTGGTGACTCGGGGAATTTCACAGTAACTTCATTGCAGTGTTAATTTCAGCCTTGTGACTAGTAAATAAACTTTAAAGTTGAGAAGTTATTGAAAAGGCAACAGGAATCTGGATTTTCAGAGAGACACACTACAGGTGTTTATTTGACCGCATGTTTACTGAGGTTGCCAGTGGCAGCTCAAGATCTGAAGTCGCAATTCTTGCTGGAGAGAATGAAGCTTCAGATCTTTCTTGTCCCTCATCAGCAACGTTAGCATCACACCCTTCAATGTAATTAACACATCCACTTGCTATATCTTTCAATCATGTCAACGTGACGCGGTTTGTGGGCAGTGAGATGGAACCTGACCAGTTTCCCTGGGGGAAAAAAATGCCACGTTTCTTGCCAGAAACACTGCCATTTTTGGTAACTGTAAAGGGAATTATGTTATACTAAACCTTTATAAAATGCGAGTTAGACCCAAACACCAGTACGGCCCAATTCTGAGCACCGCCCTGCAACAAGGGATAAAGGACTCAAGATAGAATGGAGAAAAGATTCACTGGAATTATATGAGAAATTAAAGACTTCAGGTATCGGTGAGATCAGAGAACCTAGGAATGTTGTTGTTACAGTGGAGATGGCCAAGAAAACGTTTGACAGAACAATTCAAGATTTTAAATCTCTCTGATAAATGGGGATAAACTATTTCAAGCAGAAGGGTCAATAAAGGTGGCAGAGCAAGTGGAGAAGATTGTGAAGAAAGCATATGGTATGCTAGCCTTTATAGGAAGGGGTATAGAGTACAAGGGCTGGCCTTTAATGTTGCAGTTGTATAAAACGTTGGTTAGACCTCATCTGGAATACTGTGTCCAGTTCTGGTCACCTTACTACCGGAAGGACGTGGAGACTCTGGAGAGAGTGCAGAGGGGGTTTACAGGATGCTGCCTGGTATGGAAGGTCTGAGTTACAAGGAGAGGTTAGGCAAATTGGGACTGTTTTCCTTAGAAAGACGTAGACTTAGAGGAGATCTAATAGAGGTGTACAAGATTGAAGGGATAAACAGGGTTAAGCTTTTTCTAGGATGGACTCAAATAGCATGAGGGGTCACGGGCTTAGGGTGAGGGGGGGTAAGGTATAATTTGGATGCTAGAGGGAGTTTTTTCAGAGGATGGTGGGGGTATGGAGTGTGCTGCCAAGTAAAGTGGTGGAGGCAGGTACTCTGGAGTTATTTAAGAAATACTTAGATGGGCACATGAACAGAATGGGATTGGAGGGGTATAGAAAACTGATTTAAAATAGGGATCATGAGCCTTGGGAGTCCCTGGGAAGTATGTAAATAGATGATGATATTGATGTACTTGTTTTTATCCTACAGGTGCTTGGGTCCACCCTGTTGTCTAACAAGGGGCATACACGTGATGGGTCGTGAGTGGGCTGCTCTTGGATTTTTTTGAGAGCATCCTAGTGCTTCACGTCGTTAGTGTACGCTTGACCTGGACCATTTGATGGGCAACACGACAGCTCAGTGACTATCGCTGTGCTGTGCAGATACATGGATTTGGGCCTGTGTCGGTGGGAGTTTGCGCATTCTCCCCGTGCTTGCGTGGGTTTTCTCCGGGTGCTCCGGTTTCCTCCCACATCCCAAAGATGTGCTCTTAGGCTAATTGGCAAAACAAATTCTCCCTAAATTGTCTCAAATTTGGTTTTTGATCTATAAACAGACAGAGATCATGGGTAGAGGTGGGAACATCGGGGTGGCGGCACAGGCTCGATGGGCCGAAGGGCCTGTTTCCCGTACTGTTTTGTTCTTTGTTAACCAGGAGACAGATTTTTTGCTTAAGAGGTTATTATGCATTGCCTGAAAATACGATAGCAGAGTAAATAACATTCAAAAGTTAATTGGATAAATGCTTGAAGATTTACTGGGCCAGAGAAAAAGAGCAGGGGCATAAGTTAAATTGGATAACTTTGAATCCCAACAAGCATGATGAGCTGAATGGGTCTCTGAACTGTATTGTTTAGCGATTTCATCTTGCAGTCATTGTGCTTTCGACTTGAATCTTGAAATATCAAAAATAATCACACTTATTTTATACACACCAAGGACACACAGAAGTTATTTCAGTAATCAGGGAAACTAATTTTTAGTGTAGCTGCCAATCATGAATTAAGACACTTCAATCTCACTGTTCCTTTTTCTTTATTGTACAACTAAAATGCCAAAGTTCACAGTTCTTGGCATGCCAGTAGTTCTGCTTCTGCATTGCATTGGGTTGCCTCTTTTCACCAATATCTTTAAATACGAAAACATGCAAAGTCATTGATTTATTCCATTATGAACTTATCTTTATAAAGTTTATCATTCAATTTAAATAGGTTTGCAATTAGGCAAAGCACAAACAAACATAATTCTAATCCAAGATCCAAAGAAAACATTGAGTGGATACCACTTTCAGTAGAAACAGTTAAATTAAAGAAAGTTGTACTCCTTTTGTAGGATCCTTCCAACAATGCAAAGTTGTAACAAGCTAAAATAGTATTTTCAAAAGCCATAAACTGGTAGTGGGGATCAATTGTTGTGAACAATATTGGGACGCCTTTAAATACAACTTGTATGCACAGTAACCCCCGCTTTGCAACATCACAATATTCTTTTGCATCAGTTCAAAGGAGAACTGAGGGATTACCAATACATAAAAAAATTTGGAAAGATGACAAGAAGTTGCAATTACATATTCAGCAGCACATTTCAGAATTAAAGTACACAAAAATATTCAGATGTTTTACCACAGTATTCTCCTCTAAAAATGTTATCAAGTACATTTAACTTAAAAACAGCTATTAAGTTTTGTCAGTCTCTTTGTTTTCCTTTCAAATACTGCACTGTAAGACTCTCAAAGATGAGCACATTATTTATGTACAAGATGAAAGAAACATTTCCCTGCAGCCATTTTGCCCTATTAAGTCTTTAAACACAAATGAGGCATGCTTTAGAAATTCTGGATTTAAGCTTAGACCATTGGTTCCTCCAGTTTATGAAAACTCTTACAGCTTTGACTATATCCGAATTGCAAAAGAAAATAAAAAGATAAACTTAACATTCAGCCACACTATATTAAGTTTCTAGGACATCCCAAAGTACTTCACAAACAACGAATAACTTCTTCCAAGTTTAGTCACTTATGCAGACAACCAGAACCTGGCATTTGTCATTAGGAAATTTGAGCTTTTAAAAGGCAACTATGTGAACTTAAAAATGGCAAACTTTAAAGGGAATAATGTTCATCCAAATACTTATACGGTTCCTGCCTTGCTCATTTCTGAAGCTAACCCAGTTATCCACTAATTAAAATACTTAATTTAACTGAGCTGAAAGTTGACGTCAGAGAATTTAAGCTGGTGGACAAATTTAAATATAGTAAGGCAGTTTTACCCCAGTTAAGAAAAAGGGAAGTTTTGAGTGACGATTAGCAAATTCCTATCAAAGAGTGAACATTAAATCTTAAACACAAAGTATCAAACTGTATTGTTAAAACTTGTGCTCAGCTTTTCAAGGATTGGCAATAGTTGGACCCCATGCAATTATCGATGTTGGTTTAACTTTCTAAAAAACTGGATAGGGAAATTTAAGTAATTTGCACAATAAAAGCCGACCAGTGTATTTATAAATATATAAATGCTTCACTTTTGTACATTTTCCAGTGCAAGGTCTAACAACTGTGGTCGCTCTCTCAATAGGAGTTGCTCAAAGTTTTTTTCTGACTTTGGGCTCAAGTAATTGGCATTGAAACAAGAATTCATTACTGCAAGAATATTGGCAGCACTGATATCTTATCAGCTTGATAGCTAATTATGACACTCAAGCTGACATTGGTGCAGTCACTTTCTGGTGAAATTGAAAACATTTCCAAAGAACTAGAAATATATGGCAACATTAGGGTATCCACTTCTATAATTTTTTTTTAAAAATGACTTTCAACAAAGAGGGGAGAGGAATAAACTTTAAATCATTGCAGTGTTCTCCTTACAGAAAAAGTAGCCAAACAAATTTTTGAAATACAGGCATCAGGGTTTTTAAATTTCTTTGAATAATTACCCCATTAGCTTTGCGGGTTTAAAAGTAAACATTGTTTGTTTGATGATCCATTGAAGTTCAGTTCCTAGAAAACAATGAACTTTCTTCACTGTCACTTTATTACTGGGACAGTCCCTAGGATGAGTACATCATTTCAGAGAAATAGGCAAGATAAATAATTTAGTAGCTTAAAAAGCACACTTTTTAAGTAGCCGCTTTTACTATTCTGTAAGAACTTTAGTCTCATTTAAATTAAACAGATTTGTATATGATGGTGCTGGTGTAAACAAAAAGAGATAATCCTCCCTCCAGCAATAAGCATGACAGCATACCTGGTGCAAGGTGGACAATACCAGTATACACATTTACCAGCATAGTGGTTACTGTGTTAATCAATTGACATTCAGTCAAGCAATGCTCTGCTAAGTTGGAGAATCATCAAATTTTTAAAAATCCATAAGACTTTGAGTCAATTTTGAAATGTTGAATTATGAAAAAAAAAATGCACTACTTCTGAATATTAACTGGCACTAGGATGTACAGGTCTGTGAAAAGTGCATCCCAAAACACTACATTTAATTTTCAAGTGAACAGTAAATCAATAGCTTAGTGTTTCTAGACCAGTCATACTGTTCCAGTCTTTAGACCTCCCCAGGAGATCCTACAGGAGATCATTTTGGGGGAATTTGGAAGAATCTGCTGAAAACCAAAGCTAAGGAAAATAAAAAAACCACTACACTCCTGCTTCAATGTTAAATTCTGGGTATTTAGGTCACGACTTTCTTTACACAGAGATCCATTGACAAAATTTCAATTTGTCTTTTAAATACTAAAGAACATAAAAGTATTTTGTTTATTCAAGGTCCCACAGTATCACCTCCTTACAAAAGCTTCAATTAATCCATAGCATAAGAGTGCTTAGTTCAGACTAATTTACAACTTTATACTCTAGAGAGTCACATATATAAAGATAATACCACAAAATAATCTAATACTGTACTGTTAGTACAGTAGATCAATTACTCAATGATGTGTTTACTTACCTGTGTTGACTAAGTTATAGACAAAACCACATGCTTGCTAATACAATGCTGATTAGTTGTCCCATATGCAATTCCGATTTTACATTTTCTCCACCTGAATCAGGTGTAAACTACTATATATCACTTTGTTCTTAATGGGTGTAAAATAAAACAAGTTAAAGCTTTTGGAAACAGGTAAATCATTGTGGATACCTTGGCAACATAAACTGAACAATTTTGAACATACATTTGTACCACTTGTAATGTTCTATTACGTGGGCCTTATAGTGGTGCTGTTATTACCATAAACCCTGAGCACACAGGTCTAGACTAGCACCAGTACCTATTGATATACTATAATCACAGAAAAGGTGCTACATAGTTACAATAACATGACGAGGTTCAGTAAGTTTTTGGTATGGTACCAGAGCAGCAAGTGTCTGATACAATAGCATACACTTTCTAAAATTGAAAAACGCATCCATACACTTCAAGGCCTTTTACCTACAGTCACCCATGAAACTGATGACGATTTCTGTTTCTAATGAAAATCTATAATTTTTTTAATGTGCTTCATCAAAGTACTTTATGAAGTTATAAACTGGTATCGCCAAAAGCATTAAGACTCAAGACTGGACAAAATCCCAACATTAGGTGCCGTAGTCAATGAATACATAATAAAATGCTTAATACAGATGCAACTTGAAAACCTTCTCCCCACTTGTAACACTGAAAAGTCTGTAGCTAGCATAAAAGATGGCTTCTGACAAATACTTTACACTTCATAATTAAAGGTGTAGTTTGGTCGGGTAGCAAAGCATTATTGCTCTCCCTTTAGTTCTCTTTCACTCCAACTTGTTATGATGACTGCCTTGCCTTCTGCCACTCAACAAATTCATCAAGAAGCACTGGCCCTGAAGAGAAAACAAGTTAAATTACAATTTTGTTGCAGCTATATTAGAATAAATGCATAATCTTATTTATGGGAAAGAAACTTACATGCACCATCTTCATCATAGTTGCTTAGGTCTGCAAGTACAGTTCTGCTGAACTCCAATACATTGAACCACTGATCCTTATTCATAACTCTGTATTTTGATTGCTGCAAGAGTTCATATGCTATTATGAAAAACATTTACTTAATAAACCTCAGTTATTATTATATTTAAAATCATTGGGATTATTTTGCCATGACTTGAGTTTTTGAAGAAATAACAATTTACCTCCAAAAATTGGTAAAATGCAGAGAACAGAGCCCATGTTCTTCCCAGGAGCAGAGCTAACATAGACTTAGCAGTATCAATATCAAGGCTACGTTGGTCTTTATCCTAAAAGTGAAAACAGATGTTTTGAATTTACGACATCTTTCAAAAATACTAAGGAACAATCCAAAGATCCAAGCAAAGGAAGAATATGGGCACCTTACCCGAGCAAAATCAAAGGCATATCTGTAAATTTGTTTGAAAGCTGACAAATCATTCAGTTGTGAGCGCAAATATTCAAATTTGCTCTGTAATCTTTCTGTGCAGTCACATCTAGGTTAAAAGAAATACAAATTAGGATTTCTTAAGAACAGATACAAAAGATAACCTGGAAACTAACATACAGGCTTAATGGAATAAGCTATAGTTTATAGATAGGGGAAATCAATGTAGGGCATCACAGTTGAACACAGGAATGGACTGTTACTCATTCAATTTATTCTAGAACAGGCACAATCAGATTCCTTACTGTAATGAGGTCATTCCTTTTAGCCATTCTTCTTTAGTGAAAAATCCCATGTTCTGAGCCTCTAGCTTCCACGCTAATACTAACATGATAATCTGCAGATCAAAAAAGTTAGGATAATTTTTGAACAGAGGTTTTAGCAACAATTTTTAGCAGCCATCACAATCAGATCTGGAGTTTTTTCTCTCCTCTTCAAAGTTCTACCAATTCAGTATAAAGTAACTAGACGTAATTCTTAAATTAATTTTTCCATAATAAAACTATATTTAGGTTTAGACTACAATTGTAAAAAGCTTAAAAAGTGACGCTTGCAAATTCAGCTCACATATAGCTATAGCAGGCCAGTATGACAGAATCTAAATCAGTTTACTTTAAACAGTGTTTTAAACCCACAAATAGGTCAAAGCCAAGAGAAAAGGAAATTGCTAAATTATATCTCCACCCAATCTTCAGCTACATAATTTATTACTGCATATAGAGAGATTTTCATGTACTTGAATATATCAGAAAACAAGTTATTTAGTAATTATCTGTGCAAGTTGGCTGTTGCATTTTCCTGTTACAACTGTGATTACATCAAAAAAAGTATTTTAATGACTGTAAAGTACTTTGGACATCCTGAGGTTATGAATAGTGCTCATATGCAAGTTCCTTTTTTTTTAAAAACAGAGTGGGAGATATTACTGTGGGGAAAATGTTAGCCAAATTCAGACAGGTAGCCAATGTTATGGAGCTGGTCCATGAAGCAGTGGTATTTACAAAAAGGAAATTTTTGGACTGTAGGTCTTTCTTTCTCAACATTTCCCCATCTTTCAATCCCTGTATTCCAAATCTTATTCACTCAAGATGATAACATGAATATCTTATTCCACAAAATTGTGTATTAGCTATAAACTGCCAGAAACAGTTAACTCAATAGCTTCCCAAGCTGCTTGGCCATATCTTTGATCCTGGATCCTAATCAGAAAAGTCAATGCTCAAATATTGCTTGAAAATGTAATTTCACACTCCTGACTGAGATGGAAGAATGAAAATGCCACTGAGCATCACAGGCAGCCTGAATGCTGCTGGGATGCTTGAGCTGAGCCAAGTCTGTGGAGCCCTCTTCACACCAGAAATGGTGCCAAGTCAAAGAGATTTACAATACCTGATCCACCTAATAATCTAGTTCGCAAAAATAAATAATTACGCTTAGTGTACTACATTCATTGCTAAATTAAACCTATTTGTGGATTTTTGTGCCATTAGATTTTATTTTAAAACCTGTATAGTTGGCATGCTTGCTATTAAAATAGGTACAAGCTGCCTTACTACAAGTCTCTAAAGCATTTGAATGAGTCATTGCATACATCGTGATTGTGGAATAAAAGTTTGAATGTTGATACAATAAAAGCCTGAGGACTCCTATTTCCTTGTGCAAGTATGTTTTTTTAACATCACCATGATCAACAATACTGATAAGGATGCTCTACAAAATCGAAAATTAGAGCACCATCTAAAGGATTGCATGTTTCCTGCAAGTTCAAGCACCAATATTGTATTAAGACATTGAGGTAAATATAATTTAGCGGGAAATGATCAGCCACGTAGACAGCTGCCTAAAACTTTAATAGATAAGGTTATAAATATATTTTATATTAAGCAGCAGAAGTGAAAGTGATCAGAAAGTAAATATGATAAAATAGCCAAGCCATTTCAATACCTGCCTGAAACTTTAATAAACAGCTAAACAGTATAAGTATAGATTACATTAAGCAGCAGCAATGAAAAGTGATCAAAAATAAATACAAGAAAATTGCACAGAATGTAAATCTTTAATTCAGGTTAGAAAGATGAAAGGCTCTCCATTACATGCCAATGGCTACAGGGTCACATTATGCGCACACAAAAAGATGAATTGTTAGTGTATCGGGTGTATTTATCATGTCATGATAACAACTGGCATTTGTACAATGCCTTTAATGTAGCAAAACATACCAATGCATTTCAGAAGGAAGTTTTTGCATGAAGCCACATTAAGCAATATTAAGACAGGTAACCAAAGGTTTGGGTCAGAGTTAGATTTTAAGCAACACCTTAAGTATAGGGATTTGGGGAGGAAACTGTAGAACATTGGGTCTCAGCATTTAAAGATGTGGCTGCTAATTGCAAAAGATGTTCATATGTTAAATTATTGGACAAAGATAGATAAGAAATCAGCAGAATATAGCAAATTAACTTGTTTTAACAATTTTTTTGAGGTGATGGTCAAAACATTTTCTCCAAAGGTTCCCAAAAAGTGTACAAGCCTCAGAAACCTGGACAATAAATAAATGCGGATGTCAAGACATGGGCTGAAAATTTCTTAGACAAACAACAAGTCAAATAAAGTGCTCAAAATTGCAAAAATAAAAATGACTGATAAATGTGACATTGGAAAAGGAACAGACCAGAATTTTGCCAATTTGATAAGAGCTGAAAACCTACAGGGCAGTTTGGAGGGCAGCAGAGGGGTCAACAGATAAACTAGCATGATGCTTCTTGATAGCAGAAGCTTGGTTGGAGCAACTATGAGCAGCAACAGTTGGTTACAAAAACAATTAGAGATGCCCTGAAATTTTGAGGAATAGGATGCTTATCAGAATTGCCGATATTGAACTACAATTGTGTATTGGAACATATTGATTTCAATTATTTATCCTGGCTATCTGATAAGATGCATGTCTGCATAACAATGCATCTTAGGGAAATTAAAAATGAAGTTTAGTATGTGTGTATGAAATGCATTTTCTAGGACAAAATTTTCTTATAACATGGGTCCAGAAAATTTATGAATACAGGGCTTGGACAAATCCTCAAACAGTTTTTCTTTGACAGTCAGTAGATAAATGCACACTAACATATTTTGTTCAACATTCTTGGATTATAAGAAGTCAGGGTAGCCAACAACATGCCACACTCTTCTGGTGTAGTCCTCTTGCAAAAGTTAAGAAAATCTTTACGTTTTCAGAACACTATTAGCTTTTACCTTTTTAGGGCAAGATATTTGCACTTTAGTACTAGGTAAATGAAACGTAATTTATAAAGATTGAAATTCATCTAAAAAATGGCCACACATCTACAAACACCACAAAAGGCTCAACACAAAATTAAAAACTAATTACTGACTCCAAAACTGAAACGGAAATCTCCTTTACTGTAATTGAAAGGAAAAATCATGTGCTATAACTAGAACCTATGTTTCGTACAAGTAACTTTATTTAGCAATTATTTTAACTAATTGTCATTTCAGTAATTGTTGACTTCCAAAAAGAAATTTAAACTTACATTTTCAGGCTCCACGCCTATATCTTCACAAAATTTTTCCATTCCCTCAGGGCCAACAACTTCATCTGTTCCTTGAAGAGAGAATGGGAATTATGTATTCTATCCAAAACTCGTTTCTAAAATGATTGGTGTCATGCATGAAGTTCAACTAATCTTTTAACCCAGATATATATTCTTCTTGAATCCTGTAAAGAAGCAACTGATGCATATGGATAAAAATCAAATCAGCATCAAGTGTGCATGTGACTTTCTCAGAAAGGGAAGCCAGCTCATTGCAACAATTAACATGACCTAAATGCAGCAGTTTCAAAAATAACAAAGGTAAAAACTTCAATAGATTAACATTTTGAAGAAACCGATATACATTTTAGCCAATCTAAACTAATCCAACAGGTTTCTACTCAAATTTTCAATGTTTCTTGAGACGATACAAAGATGGCTGGAATTGTGGACAGTGAGGAGCATTGTCAGGCGATGCAGCAGGACATAGTTAGGCTGGTAGCTTGGGCAGACAGATGGCAGATGGAACACAATCCTGATAAATGTGAGGTGATGCATTTTGGGAGAAAGAATGTAGGGGGGAGGTATATGATAAAGGGTAGACCTATTAAGAGTATAGAAATGCAGAGGGACCTGGGGGTGCAGGTGAACAAGTCTCTGAAGATGGCAGAGCAAGTGGAGAAGGTTGTGAAGAAAGCATACGTTAGCCTTTATAGGAAGGGGTATAGCGTACAAGAGCTGGCCTTTAATGGTGCAGTTGTATAAAACGTTGGTTAGGCCTCATTTGGAATACTGCGTCCAGTTCTGGTCGCCCTACTACCGGAAGGACGTAGAGACTCTGGAGAGAGTGCAGAGGAGGTACCTGGTGCTGCCTGGTATGGAAGGTCTGAGTTACAAAGAGAGGTTAGGCAAATTGGGACTGTTTTCCTTCGAAAGATGTAGACTTAGAGGAGATCTAATAGAGGTGTACAAGATTATAAGGGGTATAGATAAACAGGGTTAAGCTTTTTCCTAGGATGGACTCGAATAGCACGAGGGGTCACGGGCTTAGGGTGAGGGGGGTAAGGTATAATTTGGATGCTAGAGGGAGTTTTTTCACACAGAGGGTGGTGGGGGTATGGAATGCGCTGCCAAGTAAAGTGGTGGAGGCAGGTACTCTGGAGTTATTTAAGAAATACTTAGATGGGCACATGAACAGAATGGGAATGGAGGGGTATAGAAAACTGATTTAAAATAGGGATCATGAGCCTTGGGAGTCCCTGGGAAGTGTGTAAATAGATGATGATATTGATGTACTTGTTTTTATCCTACAGGTGCTTTGGTCCACCTTGTTGTCTAACAAGGGGCATACACGTGATGGGTTGTGAGAGGTCTGCTCTTGGATTTTTTTGAGAGTATCCTAGTGCTTCACATCGTTAGTGTACGCTTGACCTGGACCATTTGATGGGCAACACGACAGCTCAGTGACTATTGCTATGCTGTGCAGATACATGGATTTGGGCCTGTGTCTGTGGGAGTTTGCGCATTCTCCCCGTGCTTGCGTGGGTTTTCTCCGGGTGCTCCGGTTTCCTCCCACATCCCAAAGATGTGCTCTTAGGCTAATTGGCAAAACAAATTCTCCCTAAATTGTCTCAAATTTGGTTTTTAATCCATAGATCTATAAACATGGACAGGGATTGCGGGTAGAGGTGGGAACATTGGGGTGGCGGCGCGGGCACATTGGGCCGAAGGGTCTGTTTCCCATGCTGTTTTGTTCTTTTGTTTGTTCTTTGAAATGAGCTTTTTGTCAGGCTACATACTGTTGCTACAAGAACAGGTCAGAGGCTGGGAATCCTGCAGAAGGTAACGAATTTCTTTGCTTCCCAAAGCCTGCCCATCATCCACAAGTTAGGAGTGTGATGGAATATTCTCCACTTGCCTCGATGAGTGCAGCCCCAACAGAATTCTAGAATCACAACACCATTCAAATCAAAGCAGTCTGCTTCACAGACATCCCATTTATTAACTTGAAACATTGACTCTCTTACCACCAATGCATGATGACAGCAGTGTGTGCCACTGACAAGGCTACTGCAGCAATTCACAAAGGCTCCTATCAGAACACTTACCAAACTTGCAGTTTCTACCACCTCCAAGGGCAGCTGCAGCAGATGTACACGAACATCTACACCTGCAAGTTCCCCTCTAAGCCACACACCATCCTGGCATAGAACAAAACTGCGCTTCCTTCACTGTCGCTAAGTCAAAATTCTGGAATTCCCTTCCTAACAGCACTGTGGGTGTACCTATACGTTATGGGACTGCAGTGGGGTTCAAGAAGGCAGTTCACCATCTTCAAGAGAAATTAGGGTGATCCAATAAATACCAGCAGCCTATTCAATGATGCCCACATCCCTAAATAAATAAAAATGGATAAAACATGGAATTTTCTTGAAATTAACGACTAACTAGAACATTCTTTCCTGTTGCTAGCAAAAAAACAATTATATTAGATCGCTTGAAGAAAACCCAGACCCCAAAAATAAAACTCACATTGAAAACAAATTCCTAAGACTCCTTGTGAAATCACATTTGTGGCATATAGTTCACACTCTGTCAATCTTTATAAAGCTTGAGGTTCCAATGGCATTAACTTAGTTTTCACAATGAATACAAAATAACCAATTCCAAAATTAGTTATCTTGAGAGACTGTACTACTAAAACAGATTTGAGTCGATTTAATACTGCAACAAAGTAGCTTATTTTAGACATTTTAAAACAAATTTAAAAATGCATCAATTGCCTCGAACCAGACCTATCTTCTTTTTGATTGGATCAAATTAGCATGTACAACAACAGGTTTGGACAGAAACTTTATTCTCAATTGATCCTTGAGGATACTAGTGGAAACAAGTTGTTCAAGAGCATATTATCTATTTTATTCCCTTCTCAAATCACCATGAGGTCATTGAACTGTAACAATCAGCGCAATAAACTCATACAAAAGCAAAATATGATAGATGCTGGAAATCTGCAATAAAATCAGGAATTGTTGCAAACATTCAACAGATCAGGCAGTATCTGTGAAGAGAGAAACAAAATTAATCTTTTGGATCGTTCATCTTTCATTAGAACAAAATGAATTAGGAATCCAACAGGTTTAGAGCAAGTGAAAGATGGTGAGTTGGAACGAATGGCAGAGAAGGGAAAAAACAAGAGGGCAGGTGAGATCAGATGAAAATAGGGATGATACAGAATACAAAAATGAGATAAAGAATCTGGTGAACTGGTATGGCAATAATAATCTCTCCCTCAATAAGATGAAAGAGATTGTCACCTAAGCGTAAAGGAGAACATGCCCCTGTCTACATCAACTGGAACGAAGCAGAAAGGGTCAAGAGTTTCAGGTTTTTAAGTGTCCCAATCACCAACAATCTGTCCTGGTCCCCCCCATGCTAACACTGTAGTTAAGAAAGCCCAACAATGCCTCTACTTTCTCAGAAGACAAAGGAAATTTGGCATATCAGTTGTGACTCTCAGCAACTTTTATAGATGCACCATAGAAAGCATTCTTTTTGGTTGTATCACAGCTTGGCATGGCTCCTGCTCTGCCCAAGACCCCAAGAAACTACAAAAGGTCGCGAATGTAACCCAATCCATCACACAACCAGTCTTCCATTCACTGAACCTGTCTACGTTTTCCGCCGCCTCGGCAAAGCAGCCAGCATAATTAAGGACCTCCATGCACCTTGGACATTCTCTCTTTCACCTTTCCATTCTTTTTCTTCAGGAAAAAGATGCAAGAATTTGAGGTACTGTACCAAGCAACTCAAGAACAACTTCTTCCCTGCTTCTGTCAGACTTTTGAATGGATTTACCTTGCATTAAGTTGATCTTTCTCTACACCCTAGCTATGACGGCAATACTACATTCTGCACTTTCATTTCCTTCTCTACGAATGGTATGTTTTGTCTGTATAGCATGCAAGCAACAATAGTTTTCACTGTATGTTAGTAAATGTGACAATAAATCATGTGACAAAAATACACAAGGCCAAAGGGAGTGATAATGGGACAAGAAACAAAAAGATGTTTGCTGAGGAGTGAATGGTAGGATAATTGCTGTCCAAAAAAGGTAAAGGAATGAGAGAGGAAAGAAACAAATACTAAAACTAGAGGCCAAAATTATGATCTAAAATTGTTGAACTCAACGTCAATTCCAGAGGCTGTATAGTTGAAAGAAGAGATCCAGTCCCTTGAGCTTGTGTTGACATCACTGGAGCACTGTAGCAAGCCAAGAACAGAAAGGGCAGAGTGGAATTAATGGAAAATTAAAACAACAGGCAGCAGGGAGCTAGGGTAATGCTTGCACACTGAACAGAGGTGTCCAAAGCGATCATGCAGTCTGAACAACGACATGCAAGTCAAGTGGATAAAGTTGTTAAGAAGGCTTATGGAGTCTTAGCTTTTATTGGTAGGGGGATTGAATTTAGGAGCCGCAGCATCATGTTGCAGCTGTACAAAACTCTAGTGCGGCCGCACTTGGAGTATTGTGTGCAGTTCTGGTCGCCACATTATAAGAAAGATGTGGAGGCATTGGAGAGGGTACAGAGGAGGTTTACCAGGATGTTGCCTGGTATGGAGGGCAGGTCTTATGAAGAGAGGTTGAAGGATTTGAGGTTGTTTTCGTTAGAAAGGAGGCGGCTAAGAGGGGATCTTATTGAAACATATAAGATGATTAGAGGTTTAGATAGGGTGGACAGTGATAGCCTTTTCCTAGGATGGAGAAAGCTAGCACGAGGGGACACAGCTTTAAATTAAGGGGTATGAGTTATAGGACGGATATCAGAGGTAGGTTCTTTACTCAAAGAGTGATTAGGGAGTGGAATGCCCTGCCTGCAGCTGTTGTAGATGCGCCAAGTTTGGTGGCGTTTAAGAGGTTAGTTGATAAGTATATGGATGAGAAGGGAATGGTTTAGTTAGGAGGGGCATTGCTTTTTATTTTGGTCGGCACAACATCGAAGGCCGAAGGGCCTGTTCTGTGCTGTATTGTTCTATGTTCTAACAAAGAACAAAGAAATGTACAGCGCAGGATCAAGCCCTTTGGCCCTCCAGACCTATGCTGAATTTTGTCTCACCAGGGTAGAGACCATATCTAACATAGTAAATGCAGCATACTAAATTAAGAGTAAATTGCAATTTCACTTGGAAGGAATCGTCGAGATCTGATGTTTTGTCTAAGCTTGCAGGGAATAGTGTTGTGGGAAAGTGGTGTGGGACCTGACTAATGAGTTGACCACGTTATCACAGAAGGAATGGTATATTTTGAATTCTGGGAGGAAGGGAAGATACATATGGTGCTAGTACCACATTGGAGGTGACGGAAATGACAGAGAACGATCCACTAAATATTGAGATCATGGAGTGGAAGGTGAGGAAAAGCAGCACCTTAAAGTGAGATGGGGGAAGGGTCAAAAGCATAAATGTGTGGAAGATAACGGACAGATCCAAGCCTGTCAACCATACTGGGAAAAATCCTTGGCTTATGTAAATGGTTAGCATGGTCAACGTACCTAACCAACACGTTTCGGATCTTGGGAAGAAACTGGAGCTCCCAGAGAAAACCAACAGACATGAGGAGAACGTGCAGACTTTGCACAGACAGTGATCCAAGCCAGGAATCGAACCCAGGTCTCTGGCACCGAGGTAGCAGTGCTAACCATTGTGGCATGGTGCCACCCCGTAAACATGTTAGGAGTGCTGGTATGAAAGACTGCAGAGATGAAGAACTTTTATCGATTTGTCACATGTATTACTATAATGAAAAGTATTCTTTCTCACGCACTGTACAAATAAAGCATACCATTCATAGAATACATGGCAGTGAAGGAAAGCAGAGGATGCTGTTCATAGTGTTACAATCATAGCTATGATGTACAGAAAGATCAGCTTAATGAGATAATTCCATTCAAAAGTCTGATGACAGCAAGGACGAAGCTATTCTTGATTCAGTTGGTACGTGACCTCAGACCTTTTCCTGACAGATGAAGGCGGAAGGCAATGTGTCCCAGTGCATAGGGTCCTTGATTATGCTAGCTGCCTTTCCAAGGCAGCAGGAAGTGTAGATGGAGTCAATGGATGGGAGGCTAGTTTGCATGATGGACTGGGTTACATTCACAACCCTTTGTGGTGTCGTCATCTTGATCAGTGCAGGAGCCATACCAAGCTGTGATACAACTAGAAAAGATGCTTTCTATGGCGCATCTGTAAAAGTTGGAGAGAGCTGTAACAGAAATGCTGAGCTTTCTTAGCCTCCTGAGAAAGTAGAGGCATTGATGGGCTCTCTTAACTATAGGTGTAGAGGGACCAGGACAGGTTGTTGGCGATCTGGACACCTAGAAACCTGAACTTAGAAAATAGAATGAAGTCATTAAAAAAAAAAACAGGGCATGAGGAGGTGTAGTCAAGTTAGCTGTTGCATTCCAGGGACTTCGAGTGATTATTGGTTGATGGCCTATCCCAAGAAATGGAGATGTAAGACAAGGAATGGAAGAGAAGGCAAGCGGTTAGGATGGATCTTGTGAGGGTGTAAGAAGGGAAAAACTGGAAACAAAATTGAGGAAATTTTTCAGCTCATATCAAGAGTAGAAAATGTCACTAATACAGTTATCCATGTTATGGAAAGAGAGATGAGGTAGTGAGAAGTAGGCATGGAACAAAGATTATCCCACAATGAAGCAGGCATAGGTTGGACCCATGTGTGTACCCATAGCAACACCTTTTATTTCAAAGAGGTGTATGCAACTGACAGTGAAGTTGTTAGCCATGAGAACAAATTCAGCCAAGTGGGGACTCCATTCAAAAGTTCAGATCACCCTGGACTTACATATGATGCATCATACAGTAAATTTGAGCTGAAAACATATCTCTATTCATTCAAATCCATTTAACGTCTCCACCCGTCATCAAGTCCACTTCTTCTATGAGAGACCATCTCCACTCTTGATTCCCCTTTCCAATCCAACTCGAATAACTAACCTTCCATCCTAAAGCATTCAAACATGGCCCATTTACATCAACCTTCCAAAACAGTGCTACCCTGCTTTTTATTCCCAGAAAGACATTGATACTTTGCATGAAAGGTTTGCTGTTGCTCATTAAGGCCTTTCGGACAAAAAACTTGTCATTTTTTCATTGAGGGAAGTATAAATAGGTGGCCATTAATTACTTGACTAGCAAACAAATCACTGTTTAGCAAAGTAAACAGTCCACCATGGATTTTACTTAGGGTTTAAGGGATGGTCAATCTGAAATGTTAAATCTATTTCTCCTTCCACAGATGCTACCCAACCTCCTGAACATTTCCAGCAATTTTCTGTTCTGAGTATGGATTTTACTCCATTACTTTATTAGGTGTTTAAGTGTTGGCTGCCCAAAATCAGACATTAAGCACTCATCCTACCAATTACCATCAGAAATAAAAAGCCCAGAGCTTTGCAAACCATGGCCTTAACTGTCTGACAGCACCAGCTTCATGAAAACAAAAATGATGATGAGCAAAGATTTAAAAAGCCCTGATATAACACTTAGTAATATTTATCTTTTACCCGGTGGAGAATTGAAAGTTTCACAAGAAATTAAAATCAATCACTACAATGACAAAAACTAAATACTAATCAAGCAATTAATTCAAATATAATTTTCAACAGAAGCTGCTCAGCACATGATGCATACTCCTATAAAATATTCAATTAGATCTTTCACTAATTTTAGTTCCTGATTCCAAACCTCAGGAGATGAGTATAAGAGCAAATGCTTTGGTTCTAAAAAATGATTTACATTTGACCAGTGATTCAAGAAAGCAGCTCACTGTCACCTTCCCAAGGACAACTCCCACCTACCCAAAGTTGGGATTTTCAACATATTAGAATAGAGGTATTGTACAGAAATCTATTTCCCAAAAGGGAGAGGAAGAATTCATCCGAGGAATGGGCAATGAAGGCTAACATAGCCAGTAGAGTCCACATCCCTTCAATTGATAAAAACAAATATCAATGATTGATTGAGTATCCAAAAATGGTCATGTCATGGAATCACATTATACAAGCTTGCTACTTACTATCACCAATTTCTAGTAGTTTACAACTTTCCTGGGCTGTATTAATAAACCTTTTTTCATTTCTTAAGCTGAACCAGTTGAGGCATGAAGAAAGCATTTCAAAAGGCAAGTCCAGGTTTCTGCTGGGAAAGCTAATGAATTCCCATAGATAACCCAGCCAACAGAATTAAATTGAAATACCGAAGTACTATCATTTCTATTTGTTATAAACACAATAGAGGAAAGCAGCACTATTAACATGCTTTTCATACAGAAAATCTAATCTTAAATGTTGGTATAAAAGGAACTCAAATGATTTGACAGATAATCTAAACACAATGGAAATAAAAATGCTCATACGTAGCCAATGTACCAAGATTGCCCTTTTAACTACAGAAAGGCATTTAACATCAAATATAGGAAGGAATACATTTCCCCTCTCACCTGCCATACCCAATACATTAACAACTAGGAAAAGATCCAGCTAAAATTAACACGTCTCAACAAAGTAGCAGAGATAGGAATCTGGATCATCCAATTTCACAATGCAGCATTAAGTCAACAACAGATACAAACAGCTGATTTGTGAGGCAAAGGAGGAACTGAGGATTGAAATGTCAATTTTTTGAAGTTGTATTTGATTTGAAATGCTTAATGTTAACACTTAGTACAAGAAACATCAACATCTCAATTTTGAGAATAAATTCTGAAGAGAATGTGCTGCAAAAGGAGGTAAAATACAAGAAATAATTTCAAGCTCTCGTGTTAGATTGGCAATATGTTCCATTGGCTGGGTTGTCTATTGGAATTCATCAGCGCTTAGCTAATCTAGCTAATTTATCACGTTAACAGAGAAGTTAGCAACAGGTGGGACAAGATGCAATTGCACTTCAAAGGAATGTCCTATGTACATATAATCAATTAGTCAATCTAAATAGTCAATGCTACAGCATTAACTCAATGTATTTGGAGTTGATAAATTGCTAACCACCATCCTCCCACCTACCCAAAGTTGGGATTTTCAACACATTAGAATGGAGGTATTGTACAGAAGTCTATTTCCCAAAAGGGAGAGGAAGAATTCATCCGAGGAACAGCCATTTGTAGAATGCACCAGCACATTGCCTAACATTTGTTTAGAATGCCGCCAGTGGAAACCTGGTATCAGGTCGCTTGCCATCCTTGGTTGCAGCTCATACTTAGTCCATGGACAGGAAAATACTTTCAAATTAAGTTAAAATAAAAAACATATATTATCTCCAGAATGTGTTAGACATCTTTTGAGTATTCACTGAAGTATTCAATAAAGATAAAATTTGTGGGCCATGTTCAATGATATTTTCTTATGGAAAGTGTAATGTGGTTTTATCTAAAACCTGTTCACAATATGATAAGCTATAAATAACCATATCATGGAACAGAACAGGATAGAGTAATTTACAAAATTCTCAAACCCTTTACATATGGGAAACATATGCAATAATTCGTTCATTTTCTTTTACATTGTTAGGGCAACTTATTTCTTTTGGCTAGAAGTCTCTTAGCATTCATGCACTTAATAATAATGTTCTGGTTGGTTCCTGAGCTTCATGGGGAGATGGGAGGGGTGGGGAGTTAATTTTTTGTGGAAATACAGGATAAAAACTTAGGGAGTAAAAATGATCAGGTTACAAAGAATAAATGTGCTTTTCTCATCAAGATCTACAATGCAATGAAATGCAGCAGACTTTTGGCAGAAATACTGCATTGCACTAATACATTTACTCATTTCCCATTGCTTCAATAAACTTTAGAACAATGTTTTATTTAAGCAAATCCTGTGGGGAAAAAGGACTGCTTTTTAAACTGCTGCCTGTCCATATATTAAAAATGTTTTCAAAATATATTGCATAATTACATATTTAAGACCTTATCATAAATTCTTACCTGCATATTCATAAAACCAAGCTAGGCACTTTTTGCTTGAAAAACTGTCATCATTTATTAATCTAGATGCCGTCTGTACTCTACAGAAACTTAAAAGACAAAAACTGATCAGGGAACCATTTTCAATAAAATATAAGCTTAACTTTAGTCCTTGCCTTCCAAGCATTCTCGTAATAAAATTCTGCAGCTTTTAGCACGATAGCTATTGTCTTTCCAAACACCTGCTATTCAAAACATCTCATTCTTACATAATTAAAAATAGAATTAATTTCAGAAAAATTAAAACTAACATTTGGTAGCAGCAGTGTGATCAAGTTGTTTCTCAAGCTGAGATACAATTTTTGCATAGTTAAATGTACATTAGGCATTTTTAGATATAGACAACACTTATAAAAAAAATTGCCCAACCAAAATAAAGCACAATTCCATGCCAGCTTATTATGTGAATTAGTTTGAGCTTTTCAATGAGAAGAAAATGCTAACAATGTACTCAATTATTTTTCTACAAAGCAATCAACTGAAAACATTGTTCAACCTCAAATTACTAATGTCAACGTTTTTACACGCAAAACAACCAACTTCTTCCTGGGCTTACAGCAGGCTTATATTGAACATATCAAATGGAGAGATTGAAAATGCTCCATTTCTTCATATCCATTCACAGGGTATGGGCGCTGGCTAAGCCTGCTTTTATTGCTCATCCCTTATTGCTTTCAAGGTGATGGTGGTGTCCTGCCTTCTTAAACCGCTGCAGTCCATGTGTCGTAGGAATACCCATAGTGCTGTTAGGGAGTTCTAGGATTTTGACCAAGTGACAGTGGAAGAATAATGATATAGTTTCAAGTCAGTGTGACATGAAGAGGAACTTGCAGGTATGGTTTTCCCATGCATCTGCTGCCATTATCCTTCTAGGAGATAGAGGTGACAAGTTTGGAAGATGCTGCCAAAGGAATCTTGAGATCCAGCAGTGCATCTTGTAAATGGTGCACACTGCTGCCAATATGCATCAGTAGTGGAGGGAGTGAACGTTTATTGGTGTGGATAGGGATCTATTACAAACTGAAATATCTTTGAATTTAGTCTTGGGTCTTTAATTGCATTAAAGTCACTATATAAATGCAAGTTGTCACAGTTTAAAAAATCTTAAATAAGACATATCTGCAGACATTTAATCTATAATAATGCAATGAAAAGTCTAAATTTAAACCCACTTAAGTAAACAAAATATAAAACATTAATGCAGAAATCCAACCAAAGTCTTAATCTAAGAAGGTACCCACCTGCTTATTCTACATTTTTTCATGCTGGCGTCTTCTGACCCTGAAGATTTTCTCTTTTTCTTAACAGGCATCTTGTGGGCACACCAAAAGACAGAACAGGTGCACTGAGAGGAGCTATCTGCAACAATTTACAGCTTAGTCAGTTACAAACTTAACACAGCCTCTTATTCCATAAACTATTGAGGTATATAGGAACAGAAGTTGGCCATTTAGCTTCTTGAGCTTCAAAATGATCATGACTAAACTCAAGATACTCAACCTGGTTCCCATATTCCTTAGCACCACTGATAGATGTTTTGTTAATCAGCCTTAGATTTGAAATTAACTATTGATCTAGCATCAAATTGAGATTTGTGGAAAAACTGTTTCAAACTTTTATCCCCCAGTATGCAGAGTATTTGCTAATTTCACTCTTGAAAAATGTGGCTCTTAATTTAAGACTGGGAGCTACAGTCCTAGACTCCCCAACCAATAAATTTAGCTCATAGAAACTTTGATCAAACCAATTCTTTATTTTTGTTTGCGTCTTCTCTCCTTATAATGCTAGACACTGAAATCCAAATATCATTCTGGTCAACCTATGTGTGTTTCCTCCAACATCAATTTATCCTTGGTCTTGTGAAGTGCCCAGAGCTACTCAGTACTCTCGATATGGCCTAACCAGAGCTTTGAATAGCTGAAGCATGCTTTTTACCTCTTGTGCTCTTATCCTCTAGATATAAATGCCAATATTACATTAGTCTGTTTTATCATTGCATACTTGCTCATGACATTTTAATGACTATGTCACTGGATCCCACCCCATTTAGGCTGTTTCCAGCATGTTATCTGTTAAAAAGTATCCTGTTCTATCCTTTTTAGGGTCCAGAATGGGTGATGTCACATTTGCTTCAGTTTTGCCCATTTATTTTCTGCAAATTTCTCACCATCCTTGATAAATCACAATCTCTATCTCAACTCACCATGCCCTTTTCAAGTTAATTGGACCATAATTTCTTCATGTCACTCCATAGCAAGTTACCCTTGCTTAAAATGGAAAGTGACCATCCTGACTCAGACTGAATGAGACTGAAAAAATGAAGCTTGACCATGACTTTAGTAGTGAAATATCAAAGGACTTGAGTGAAGGACATGCCCCCTTTTTACAGCTTTAGCAAGTCAGTTGGAAGATCCCACTGATAGAGAAAAGGTTCAGGCATGGATGTTGTCAAACATCAGGGGTGTGTGGGTAAGGACAGGGGGTTGGGCTGTGTCAAGGGGCTCTGCTTGCTCTTGGTCAAGTGGGGGTAATACTATGGGAGGGGCACCTGGAGTGGTTGGCCTGGATTAGGAGGGAATTCTCTGCAGGACTCGGTCTTCAAAACAGTTACTCTGAAATTAGAAGTGTTTTTATCCTTCTAATTCTTTCAGAATAACTGAGTGCAAAATTGGCAGAATCACCCAAAGTAGCAATTTACAATACTTTCTTGGATGGTTCCCAGCACGGTGTATTGGTTAGAGGAAGCTTTTGGACAATTGCTAGGTAAACCCTTACATAGAAACTTCAAAGAGGATTTCTCCAGTGCACCTTTGAGGTAGCCCCTAGTTCAGATGCGAGTGAGCCAGGAAACTATGGCATTGTCTTCTAAGCTCCCCCAAGTCAATCCCAGAGTAAACTCGCCAACCCATTTTCACAGCCACTTCCTTGATCTTGCCATTGCATGTAGTCTTTCTAGTCCCATTTTATCTGTATAAAACTATCACTGATTGCGTCCATGTACCATTCACCATGCACATTCCAATCTTATCCTGCTTCTGTCTCATCCTTGGGAAAAAAAATTATCCTGTAATTCACTTACAACTAACTGCACTCTTAAAATCGCAACTATCCAGTCTTCAGCCCTCTGTCAACCACTTTTCCACAGCTATTGATTTTTCCAACTGCATCCTGATCTCCACCTTTGATATCCTAGTCTCCAATAAAATTTTACTTGCTCCACAGTAGCTATTTGCTAGTGTCACCCTCATCTCAGCTTCCTCATGTCCGAGAGAGAGAGACTTGAAAAGACATGATGGACATCATGAGTGGCATAGTGGCACAGTGATTAGCATTGCTACCTCACAGCACCAGGTACCCGGGGTTCAATTCTGGCCTCATGTCTGCATGGGTTTCCTCCGGGTGCACTGGTTTCCTCCCACAGTCCAAAGGTGTGTGGGGTTAGATTGATTGGCCATGCTAAATTGATCTCAATGTCAGGGGGTTAGCAGCCTAAATATCTGGGTTATGGGAATAGTACCTGGTGGGTTTGTGGTCAGTGCAGACCTGATGGGCCAAATGGCCTCCTTCTACACTGTAGAAAGTCTACGATTCTATGAACTGATTTAGCCATTCACTGTCAGATCTGGCTGGACCAGTTGAACATCAGTCAGGTCCAGCTCTCGTTTGCTGAAACTGTTCACTGTTGCAGGATCATTTCTGGAATGCAAAAACAATCCCTAGCTTCTTCTTCTCTCTGGCAAACTGCTCATTTCCAATTATTGTGATGAGTTCATGAATTCTTTGTCCTAAGATTGAAATATCCTGATAAGCTACCTCTCCCACATCCTTCCCTTTACTAACCAACTTGCTCAAGCTGCCTTTAGAACTCACTCCACTCTGGCCCTGAGCTTGCATCTTTTTCTTCTACCTCTGCTGGGCACTCTCCAACTTATCTTGTCCTTGAGACTTACCTCTTATTACCTTGATCCTATTTTCAAAAAACTGATCAGCCAACTTCTCCTTCTAGCCATGTTAGCCGATATTGTAAACTATTCTCTCACTTTAGTTGTCGACCTATTCTCTTTTAAATCTGCTGTCATCACCTCTTCCTCAAAACAATCAACCCGTGACCCATTGTCCTTGCAAACTATAGTGTCATCTCCAACTTTCCTCAAGTCCTTGAATGTGTTGTCATCTCTCTAATCTGTTCCCATCATTTGTGGAACTCTACATTTGAATTCCTCCAATCAGGTTTCCGCTCTTGCCACAGTACCGAAACAGCTCTTATGAAGTCACAAATGACATCTTATGTGACTGTGACAAAGGTAAACTTTCCCTCCTTGTGCTTCTCAACTTGTCTGCTGCTTTTCACATGGTTGCTGCACCATCCTCTGCCAACACCTCTACTGAAATTCAGCTGAGTGGGATTACTCTCAATTGGTTCCATTCTTATCTATTTAATCATAGCTAAACAATTACCAGCATTGACTTCTCTTCTTGCTCCTGCATCATTATTTCTTGTGTCCCAAGGGTTTACCCTTGGCACCCTCCTTGTTCTCATCTACAGGTTTCCTGTCAGTGACATCATCTGAAGACAGTTAGTTTTTATGTAAACTGATGACACCCACTTCTACCTCACCACCACTGCTTTTGACCTCCTCCACACTTGCTAAATTAATCAGGCAACTTATATAACATTGACACTAGATGAACATGAACCTATAATTTAGTAAAGGATAGACTGAAGCCATTCTTTTCGGTCCCTGCTCCAAATTCCATTCCCTAGACTCCATCCCTTTCTCTGGCAACAGTCATAAGCCAGCCTCCTTGATTCTGAACCCTGTAATTTCGTCCAGCCTACAACCTTTTAAGATATCCACACTATTCTAATTCTGTCCTCCCAATTATAATTGTTTCACTATCAAATGGCCTCAGGCCCAAGTTTTAGAATACTGCTCTACAACTCTACTTCATTTTCTTCCTCTAACACACTCCTCAGAATTTTCCTTCTGATCAAACTTTCAGTCATCTCACTTAATACCCTCCATGTGGCTTGGTGTCATATTTTGTTTGATAACTCCCCTGCAAAGCACCTTAGGATGTTTCATTATGTTTGAGGCATCACACAAATATAAATTTTTGTTTTCCAATATTTTGTTTTAATTGATTCTGTTGACCCCCTATTCCTGATTCAGTTATAGTTTCCTTGGAATGTCTGGCATGCTGATTCTATGCTCCACTGCAAAAACTAAAAGTAATAATGTATGTCTTTGCTTAGTTTCAGTGACAATATAATCATTACAAATTGAAGGGGCCTAGGACCACTTGTGATTTGTCACCCCGCCTTTTGTTCTATCATTTCCATTTGCCAGGATGCTTGATTTTTTTTAAGTTTCTGTATGCATTTTATGTTGTTTCTTCCCTTTTGTTGTCCATGTTTTGTAAAGCATAGCCCTTGCCCATTAGGATTATAAACAGGTTCTGCATCACAAATTCTGTTTTGATACCTTCAATAAACACCTTTTGTTTTGCCCATTAACATATGTTTGGCACAGTGGCTGATACTGTTGTTTTACACTACCAGGGACCCAGTCCAATTCTGGCCTTGCGTGGAGTTTGCACATTCTCCACGTGTGTGTGGATTTCCACCGGGTGCTCAGGTTTCCTCTCAGTCAAAAGATGTGCAGGTTTGGTGGACTGACTATGCTAAACTGACCCAGACGTTCAGTATTGAGTGGATTAGCTACAAGAAATGCGAAGAGTTACAGGGCTAGATCTGATGGAGGTTGGGCCTTGGTAAGATACCCTTTTGGAGAATCAGTGCAGATTTGATGGGCTGATTGGCCTCCTTCTGCATTGTGAAGATTCTGTGAAAACAGACTTAACTAGTTTATCGAGTGGGAAATCTATCTCATCTTCCTGAAATCAGCTTACTTAAAAATAAAATCTTAATGATTGTTTCTTGTTTCTCCCTTTAACCATGCTAAATTTGATGGGACAACGAATGCTATTTGATGAATGTCTATGCATCATTACATTGTTAATAGAATTTGGGTAATTACTCATTCAGAAATCTAACAGGGCAGGTCCCCTTGTTGGGTCTTGGGCATCCTGCTATTCCACACATAAGAAACTCACTACTTTTCAGAGATCTACTTGGCCTAACTGAAATGAAAGTTAAGTCCCCAACCAACCAATCAAAACCACGCTGCCATTGCCATGTGCTTTATTTAATCATTTAGAGAAGCTATCATTTGCAACTACTAGATATCCTGTATGTTACTGTTTCTTCAGTCCCAATTTCTCAGTTCTATACAGAAAGTCTCTTCTGCTTTCTTACCACTCGCTATATCCTCTCATCATGGAAACAATTTCATCCTCAGTCACTAAGGTTACTCCCAACCACTCTGCCATTTTTCCCCATCTTTCCTGTTGTGCTTAAAGGCTAGTCCTGAGTCATGCAACCCTGCATCAGACAGTATGACACAGTAGCCATTATTAAACTGAATTTGGACCTGCAATTTGGTAAAACTCTTACTTTAGGCCACAGACCCAATCTATCATTCTCCTGTAAGGTTTTATTGGTATTTCTTACCTTGCTCTCGTGGTATAATAGTTTTAGACTTTTACCTTTATCTGTGTTGCAATAGCCCAGCTCCTGTTAACACCTCTCTTTTTTATCATAGAATCATCAGCTATCACACCACCCGAACTCTCTTCATTCATTCACCTATACTCACTCCCAATCCAGTTACAAATTTTTTTTTTTTTAAAACAAGTTCCAATTTTCTTATGCTCTCCAAACAGTGCCTTTTGCCTACTCCTTATGTTCTTAGTTCCAACAGGAATCAATCATATGATTGGACCCACTCCTGCCAATATCTTTTCAAGCATATTTATGATGCCACTCACACTGACATCAGGTAGGCAGATTTTATTTTGTTTACAAAGAATGCTATCTGATCCTATAATTATCATATGTCCTGCAATTACCACTTTAGCTTCATCTCTTGCCCCTCCTCTTCTGACAGCTGGAATGTTTTTTATTACACTTACCTATATTTTGATCACCGTGGCCATTCAGATCTTCTGTCAAATTCTAAGGCAAACACAACAGGAAAAACTAATAATAAATACTTCCCAATGGCATTATAATTACACATATATAACTTTTTATATTAGTGTCAGAAGTAGGCTTACATTGACATTGAAATTAAGTTATGTGAAAATGCTAGTGGCTGAGCAGCACAGTGATTGGCACTGCTGCCTCAGCAGACCTGGGTTCAGTTCCTGGCTTGGGTCACTATCTGTGTGAAGTTTGTGCATTCTCCCCATGATTGCTTGAGCTTCCTCCCACAATCAAACGTCAGGTGGATTGGCCATGTTAAATTGCCCTTAGTATTAGGGGGACTAGTTAGGGTATATGTATGGGGATAAGCCCTGAGTGGGAAATGACTAGCGCAGATGCAATAGGATGAATGGCTTCCTTCTGCACTGTATGATTCTATGTACACTGAAGGAGAATTGATAATGAAAGGAGTATTAACTATTCAAATCAGCTTGTGGGAGGATGAAAAAAATTGTCCCAACTTATCACTAAATCCATCAGTTGAGCATTCCCATCGCTCTTACTGTGCTGTCCTGGCAAAACGTTATTGCTGTATATAGTCACTTCAAATGAAATGAGGGTCGCGTGTGTAAAATATTAGAACTATTTAAAAAGGCAGAAAATTGAAATTAGGAAGTTTTCAATTTTTAATCTTTTGACATTGGTTGAAACACCAGAAAATGACTAGACAACATACATAGAAATGCATAACTTCTTTGCAAATATTTATATTGAAGATTACATTTTATTACTTTTCAATGGATTAAATAGAGAAACTGTTCTCATTGCAGCAGAATTGAGAATCAGAGGACAGTTATGGGCAAAAAAACCAAAGGCAACATGAGGAGAATCATTTTTCTTTGCAGTGAGGCGTTATGATCTGAAATTCACTGCCAGAAAAGGATGGTGGAAGTGAATTCAGTCATGACTGACAAAAAGGAAATGGATAAGCAACTGAAGGGAAAAACAATCAGAGGTGGGGAAATTCAAGAAAATGGAACCAGTTGAAGAGGAGCAACACAGGCTGAAGTTTGTGTGTAGCTATTCTGTGATTCTATTTTATGACAGTTTTCTTGGTAACATAACTGGATATCAATTTTTCTAATGAATCTGATCCTGTTCTCAGCAAAACTTTTAATTATATAGTGTCTTTGATATAAAACACTTTCAAGTGCTTCACAGGAATATTATAAAGCAAAATTCGATAAAACCACATAGGAAAATATTAAGGCAGATGGGTAAGAGCTTGGTCAGTAAGAGACATGTTTTAAAGCATTTCAAAGGAGAGAGAGAAATAGATAAGGGGGGGGGGGTGCAAGGAAGAACTTCCAGAGCTAAGAACCTAGGCAACTGAAGGAATGGCCACCAATAATAGAACAATCAAAATCAAGACACTCATTAGACCAAAATTAGTTAAACACCTATTTTGGAAAGTTGTAGTGCTGAAAGAAATAACAGACTGGAGGTCCTGAAGGGATTTGAAAATGAGGATGGGAGTTTTAAAAATAAGGTGTCGTTTGACCAGGAGTAAGTGAATATCAGCAAGCATAGGGATAATAGGAGAAGACTTTGTGCAAGCAGGGACATAGGCAGTAGGATTTTCGATGACTTGGGTTACAGAAGAGGACGTTGGAAGCTAGTAGGAGTTTGTTGGAATAGTGACATCTCGAAGTAACAAAGATCTGGATGAGGGTTTCATCATCAAGAATGAGATAATTCAAAAGTGGGATTTCAAACTAATCATGCATTCCTAATTGTTTATAGTACTGTTAAACTGAATTTAAAATTCCAAATTTTCTGAAATTAACTGATTCAGTAGAAGCCAGGGAATTAAACTTGGACCTTCCAGGTCTTTACGGACAACACCATATGAAGTGATGCATCTACACAGTGTTCTCAAAATATCAGATACATGAAAAATCTAATCAAACAGGAGTTTGAGATGACTTTTTCAGGCTATAGCTATTTGCTAAATGCAACTCACTGGCCAGAGAATTCTGTTATTATTCACATTGAGGAAATCTCCCAACTTGCGGGCAACATGGTAGCACGGTGGTTAGCACTGCTGCTTCACAGCTCCAGGGACCTGGGTTCGATTCCCAGCTTGGTTCGCTGTCAGTGTGGAGTTTGCAGTTCTCCTTGTGTCTGCGTGCTCTCGTTTCCTCCCACAGTCCAACGATGCGCAGGTTAGGTTAGTTGGCCCTGCTAAAAATTGCCCCTTAGTGTCCTGAGATGTGTTGGTTAGGGGGATTAGTGTGTAAATATGTCAAGATATGGGGGGTAGAGCCTGGGTGGGATTGCGGTAGTGCAGACCCAATGGGCCAAATGGCCTCTTTCTGCACTGTAGCGTTTTTACGTTTCTTCCCCCCCCCCGCCAGAATCTTAAAGAAAATTAGTTTGGATGCTAGAAGAAAACAGAACTACATACATGCTGTACAATCAAAGACTGGAAAAAAAATCATATCCCATCTTAGCCTCAATAGATTTAAAAAGATTTCTTGAAAAAAAAGCACCGAGAACATTATACAATCATTGACCTATTTATGTCAAAAGAGGAACAAAACTATTTAAATGGGCAGCCTAACACTCACCAGTCGATTGAATGTCCGAGCTATCTGATGAAAGTCTGCCAGTATGAGCTAGTCTCCAACTAGAAAATATAAGTATTAAAATATAATGACAACATTTCTGTTGAAATATCCTTTATCTATAAGAGGCGACAACTCTGGGCTGCATCGAGTATTTGTTTTTCACGTGTACAATGCAAACTACGTGAAATGTTTATAAAAACTTCACAAGAACGTCTTCATTTTTTAATGCTGTAAATTACTTCGTCGGAAAACAATCCAGCATGTGACAAAATATAGGAGAGGAGGTTAATCAAAACAACACAAAATCATGGAATCCAGACAGTGCAGGAGGAGGCCACAATGATTCAAAAAGTCTACGAAAAGGGTTCTGGGCAATTTGGCTACATTTTCTCTTTAACCTATTCACAGATTTGATTCCCAACCTCTAGGCCAGGCATTTATACCTGGGCCTATGCGACCAAAAAAATAAAAAAAAAGAACGTTCAACACGAAACGAATTCCCTCAAAAATCTGGGGCATCTTCTTGATATATTCAGGAAAGACCGAGTGAAATCTAGCGATGAATTCTACCCGCAGTTGAGCTGACGGTGACACACTACGCAGTTTGCAGCCACCGAGCCTCCCCGGTATCAGGAGGAGCTGCAGACGGACAGGAGGGAGGCTCCGTCCATCCCCTTCGAATACTCCACCAATATTCAGATTGCGGCCAAGATCGAAATCGTTTAAAATGGAAATGCGAATAAATAGCAAATCAATGCTAATCACCCTGGGCGGAGGGGGAGGGCAGAGATTGGGATTCAGGTCCAAAAAAAAAATAAAATCTCCAAACTTGTCCAGATTTCGCCCCCGAATCGCCGCCACGATATTTAATTTAAGGGTGAGGAAGGAGATTTTTTTTGTTTTAAAAATCGATTTTCACTTTTACCAAATGCCCGAATCACCCGGCGCTGGGTTTCGCTGCGGAGTTAACAACCCGCTGACTCTCACTAACATCTGAGCAAACACCCGGGTCAGTGTTTGGGGAGGTGGGACTGTCCCCTCAGCTCCTGACAAAGAAACGGCCTCAACACCACCTCCCCCTCCCTCCACCCGCGGCGCAGCTGATCCTCCTCTCGGCCGCCTCCCTCAGGAGTCCGGCTCCTGCAGAGAGCGAAGTACACCCGCCCCGCCCGCCCCGGGCACTCACAGACAACCTCTCCCGGGAGGAGGGGGGGGGATGGTGGGGAAGTGCAATGACCGGGGCGGCAGGGAGACACAATCTGGGGATAAGCATCAATGGTGCGGCCCTGAGGAGAGGAGAGGAGATACGCCGGGAGGGACCCTGGGGTTGCCGGGCGGTGGAAATCTCAGCCTCCTCGCCCACCGCCCGCCCCCCCCCCCATTCACAGATCGAGATTTATGAGGAGCCGCGGACAGCCGGCACCGATACCGGGCAATTAAAGCGTCGCCGCCGCCGCTGCCACCGTAACCGCACCTTCCACTCCTGCACCTTTCCCCTGCTGCTGAGTACGAATCGACTCCAGTCTCGGTCCTGGACCCCCGGCTCCTCCCTCAGCCCCACGCCGCCCTCAGCAGCTCCAACTCGGGAACCGGCTCGAACAACCACTTCCGGGGCCAAATGGCGCCAGGGGTCGGCTCACCCACCGCGAGATACCACGCACTCAGAGCGGGAGGAGAGAGGGGAAATGGGTGAACAGTGTTGGGAATAAGCTGCGGCGGATCTAGGACTCCAAGTCTTCTAACTAAAACACAATCTAATAATCTACAGAACAGAATGCATTTTAGCAAGAGTTGTTGTTTTACCAACAAATAAAGGCTCCAAATAAAATCCACCCCCCCATTCATCAATGTAAGATGCCGAGTTCGGATAATCCACATGTCAGTCAAGTGGAGGTAGAGCCTCAAGATGTGAAATGAGATTAAAGTGTAAATTCGCCGCAAACTCTGATAACGCATGTAACCTATAGCTAATACTATTTAGTCATTAGTATTATCACATTCTTATTGGTGATATTAATTCCCCTAAATGAAAATGAGTTACAGACATTCATTACTCTTCCCCTTGACCGCCTCCCATTCATCTTCGTTTATCTGTTCCCAAATGGACTGCGCCGCCAGCATTTGTGCGAGGCTGTCACTCCCTCTTGCCCTTTAAAGAGATAGGCCTCCCCTGCAATCGGCAGGCAGTTTCTCACTCCCGGAGAGGAGCGAGCCCTTTAAGCGGCCGCAGGGTGAAGCCCGGCTTCTGCAGTGAGCGTCATTTCCGCAGCGCTGACGATTGCTGGGCTGGGTAACCGGGGACGCCTGGCGTTGCCAACAACGCGGAGAGAGAGAAAACGGGGGCGGGGGAGCTGAGAGGGGCTGGCTTGGCGGCTGAAGCCAGGCCTGGCCCTACAGATCGGAGCAGATTGGAGATCTGATTCGGTGAGCTGTACTTTTATTGACAGCCGTGAAGCGGGATCTGCCCGGTTTACTCAGCCTGTTTGACGGGGGAGGGTCGGGCCGGGCTTCACAGAAAGGCGAGTGTGTGTTCGGCTCCTATGCAATCACACAACTTGTACTCAATTGAAACGTTCCGATCAACAAACTTAAATGTGCAAACTTCTCTGGGGTCTGAATGTGAAGGGCGGAGTGCACAACAGTCAGCGGCTCTTTGGTGTAACTTGTATGCAGAATCATTCAGTAGATGGTGAGGAACAGATATCAAGGACCACCCACTGCAGTTTGAAAGACAAAGAGCTGAGATTGAAGGAAGGTGTGGCGACTACGGGATTTTCACGGTAACTTCATTGCATTGTTAATGTAAGCTTACTTGTCTCACTAAGAAATAAACTTTTACAACTTTAATTTGAAATTCACAGGACTGTTGCAGATCTCCAATCTCCCCCACTCCTTTATCGTTAATAATAAAACAGAAAATGCTTGAAAAAAATCTGACACACCTGGCAGCATACGTGGAGAGAGTTAACGTTTTGAGGTCGTAAGACTCTTTTTCACAATTACAGTTTAATGTGGGAAACTGTAAGCAAGGATATGTCGGGAGTAAGTGCTTAAATGGATGCTGTTGGACATTTTTGGAGGATCAGAGATCAAGTTGATCAGATGCGTAAAGGCCCAAGGAAATAGAGATATGTAGCATTACGTGATAACAAGGTTAATAGAATCTTGACTATCATAAAGATGCATATAGTATAAGAATTAAAAAAAATGAGACAAGTGTGGCACAGCGGTTAGCACTGCTTTTGCACAATGCCCGGACATGAGTTCAGTTCTAGCTTAGAGTCAATGTCATGTGTGTTTGCACATTCTCACTCTGTCTGTGTGGGATTCCTCCCAGCGCTGTACTTGCCTCCCACAGTCCAAAGATATGCAGGTTAGGTTGATTGGCCCAGGCCACGGAGTTTGGAGATGAGTTTTGGGGGAATAATAATGTTGAAGTTAGCACTGCTGCCTCACAGAGCTAGGGATCTGGGTTCAATTCTGGCCTTGGGTGACTGTGTGGAGTTTATTTCCTTAGATGATCTGGTTTCCTCCCCCAGTCCAAAGATGTGCTGGTTAAGTGGATTGGCCATGGTAAACGCATGAGGTTATGGGGATAGACTAGGGTTAGAATGCCTTTTTGGAGAGCTGGTGCACACTTGATGGGTTATGTGGCTCCCCTCTGAGCTGTATGGATTCTATGGATACCAAGAGAAGATTTAATAGAAGTTACTTAAATCACAAATGTTTTGATAAATTAAATTTCTTCTGGGGACTCCAATAACAAGTGACTATCAATTTAATATTCTTTAATTGAGGAGAGATTAAGAAAAAATCTCTATGCAGAGCTATTTAAAAACAAAATGTTTTGCTGGACAAATTAATTGAGAAAGCTGCCATTGCATCTTTTGAGACAAACAGTGTAAATATTTTAAGCAGTGGAAACTTCGGGAAATTAAATCAATCTTGCTTTAGCAACGAACAGATGGAAACAATATGGTGCAAGCTAAAAACAGAAAATGTCGTAAATACTCAGCAGGTCTGGCAGCATTTGTGGAGAGAAAATTAGTTAATGTTTAACTTATGATAGTCAGACTGCTGATGAATGGTCAACAATATTAAATGTTAATTATTTCTTTCTCCACAGCTGCTGCCAAATGTATTGATTTTTTTTTAACAGCATTTTCTGTTTTTCATCTAGATTCCCTGCACTGCAGTGCTTTACTCTCATAAAATGGGCTCATTTGATTCTATTTAATTAAATATGGTCTTTTCTTCAACTTCTACCATGCATGCATTTTTGATTTTGATTTGATTTATTATTGTCACATGTATTTGTATATAGTGAAAAGTATTATTTCTTGTGCACTATGCAGACAAAGCATACTGTACATAGAGAAGGAAAGGAGGAAGTCGTATTACAATCATAGCTGGGATGTAAAGAAAGATCAATTTAATGTGAGTAGGTTCATTCAAAAGTCTGATGGCAGAAGAGAAGAAGCTGTTCTTGACTTGGTTGGAAAATGTTCTCAGACTTTTGTATCTTTTTCCCAATGGAAGAAGGTGGAAGAGAGAATGTCTGTAGTGTGTGGAGTCCTTAATTATGCTGGCTACTTTTCCGAGGCAGCATCAACGGATGGGAGGCTAGTTTGAATGATGCATTGTGCTTTGTTCATGGCCTTTGTTCATATTTATTGAGGTCTTGGGCAGAGCAGGAGCCATACTAAGCTGTAATACAACTGGAAATAATACTTTTTATGGTAGATCTGTAGAAATTGGTGAGAGTTATAGCGGACATGTCAAATTTCCTTAGTCTCTAGAGAAAGTAAAGGCATTGGTGGGCTTTCTTAACTATAGCATCAGCATGGAGGAACCGGTATAGGTTGTTGGTGATCTGGACACCTAAAAATGTGAAGCTGTGGACCATTTTTACTTCATCTCCATTTATGGAGGTAGGGGCATGCCCTGCACTACACTTCCCGAAGTGGATGACTGTCTCCTTTGTTTTGTTGACATTGAGGGAGAGATTATTGTCGTTGCACCTGTTCAGTGGTGAATTTTAATTTTCAGTAACTTTTATCAGTTAAAGAATGAATACTGTGAGTAATTTTTTAAATCATAACTTCCTCAAAATATTTAAGGAAAATGTTTACTCCTTCAAAACATTTGAGAAAAATATTTACTTACTTCTTCAAAACATTTGAGGAAACTATTTACCTACTAAATAAAGCTCCGTTATCAGCCTAGTGAACCTTCTCTGTACTCCCTTCAAGGCCAATATATCCTTTCACGAATACGGGGACCAAAACTGCACCCAATACTCTAGTTGCGGCCTCACCAGTGCCCTGTACAGTTGCAGCAAGACCTCCCTGCTTTTATATTCTATCCCCCTCGCTATAAAGTTCAACATTCCATTAGCCTTCTTGATCACCTGCTGCAATTGCAGACCGGGCTTTTGCGATTCATGCAGAAGGATCCCCAGATCCTTCTGCACTGTAGCATGCTGCAGCCTTTCACCCTTTAAATAATAATCCCTCCTACTATTATTTCTACCAAAGTGGGTAACCTCACATTTGCTAACGTTATACTCCATTGATTCCAACTCTCTGCTTCCTGTTAAATAACCAATCCTCAATCCACACTAACATCTTACTCCAAACTCCGTGCACCTTATTCTTTTGCAGCAACCTTCTGTGAGGGACCTTATTGAAATCTTTTTGGAAATCTAAAAACACTACATCTACTGGTTCCCCTCTGTCTACCACACTAGTCACATCCTCATAGAAATCCAATAAGTTCGTTAAACATGACTTCCCCTTCATGAATCCGTGCTGCGTCTGCTTGATCAAACCGTTCTCTTCTAGGTGTCTTGCTACTTCTTCTTTGATGATGGATTCTCACATTTTTCCAACTACGACATTAAGCTAACCAGCCTATAATTCTCTGCCTTTTGTCTGCTACCTTTTTTAAACTGTTTTCCAATCTTTCAGCACTTGCCCAGAGTCCAGTGAGTTTTGATAAATAATTACTAAGGCATCTGCCATCATCTCTGCCATTTTTTTCGGAACCCTTGGATGCATTCCATCCGGTCCCAGGGACTTGTCTACCTTCAGTCCCATTAGTTTATCAAGCATTACCTCTCTAGTGACAGTAATTGCATTGAGGACCTTATCTCCCACCATCTCTCTATTTTAATATTTGGCAAGCTTTTTGTGTCCTCCTCCGCGAAAACCGACACAAAGAACTTATTTAAAGCCTCATTTCCTCGTTATCCACCGCTAAATCCCCCCTCTCGTCCTCCAAGGTTCCAACATTCACTCTAGACTATATAAAGAACAGTCTCTTCTTTATATATTTGTAAAAACTTTTGCTATCATTTTTTATATTCAGAGTTAGTTTAGCTCTTTATTCTATCTTTCCTTTCTTTATCGCTTTCTTAGTCATTGTTGTTTTTTAAATCTTTCCCAATCTTCTACTTGCTCATTATATTTAGCTACTCTGAACGCGTCAGCTTTTAATTTAATACTCTCCTTTATTTCCTTCAACAACCATGGGTGGTTATTCCTTTTCTTACAGTCCTTCTTTACCATCGGAATTTATTTCTGCTGATTATAAAGACCTCCTTAAGAATCCTCCACTGTTCCTCAGCCATCCTACCAACCAATCTGCGCCCCCAATCTACATTTGCCAATTCCGCCTCATCTTATCATACTCCCCTTTGTTCAAACAAAGGACACAGGTTTGGGACCCTACTTTCTCATCCTCCATCTGCATCAGAAATTCAACCATTCTATGATCGCTTGTCCCAAGAGGATCCGTCACAAGAAGATCCCTAATTCTACCTGCCTCGTTACACACTACCAGATCTAAGATAACTCGCTCCCTTGTGGGTTCTGTTACATACCGTTAAAGGAAACTATCCCAACAACATTCCAAGATATCTTCCTCAAGCCTATCGCATCCGACTTGGGTCATCCAATCAACATGCAGATTAAAATCCCCCATAATTATTGCTGTTCTGTTTTTGCACGCATCAATTATTTGCTTTTTATAGCTTGCCTCACCTCAGAATTATTATTTGGGGACCTATAGACAACACCCACCAGCGTCTTTCTCCCCTTACTATTCCTTATATCCACCCACAACAATTCCACGTTTTGCTCTTTGGAGCCTATATCTTCTATTACCGCCTCCCTGATATTGTCCTTTATTGATGATGTAGAGATGCCGGTGTTGGACTGGGGTAAACACAGTAAGAAGTCTGACAACACCAGGTTTAAATCCAACCGATTTACTTGATAGTAAACTCACAAGCTTTCGAACTATGGTCTTCGTCAGGTGAATGAGGTGTTCTGGTCTCCAACAGCACACAGTCTGTGCTGGTACAACAATGAACAGTACAGTACAGAAACAGGCTCTTCAGCTCACCGAGCCTGGATTAACACATGATGCCTTTCTAAACTAAAGACCTTTCGCCTCTACATGGTCACTATCCCTCTATTCCTGCCATATTCATAGATCTGTCAAGATGCCTCTTAAAAGTTTCCATTGTATCTGCGTCTATCACCTCCTTTGTCAGCACATTCCATTATTTACCATCTTTTACCTTAAAGCTGTGTCTCATAATTGACATTTCTATCCTTGGAAAAAGACTCTGACTATCATTCTATTCATATCTCTCAAAATTTTGTAAACATCGATCAGGTCACACCTTAGCCTCCGGAGTCCAAGTGAAAACAAACCAAGTTTGCCCAATCTCTCCTCATTGCTAAATATCCTCCAAACCAGGCAACATCCTGGTAAACTCTTTCTGTACCTCTCCGAAGTCTCACATCCTTCTAGTAGTGTGACGATCAGAGCTGTATGCAACATTCCAAATGTAGCTTAACTAAAGTTCTATACATGACTTGCCAATTTTGATACTCTATGCTCCAACCAAAAAAGAGAAGCATGCTATATACCTTCTTGACTACCTTATCCACTTGTGTTGCCATTTTTAGGAAACTGTGGACCTATATATGCCTAGATCCCTATGAATGTTAATGCTTGTAAAGGTTCTGCCATTTACTATATTTCTCCTTCCTGCATTCGATTTTCCAAAATGCATTGCCTCACATTTGTCTGGATTAAATTTCATCTGCCATTTCTCCGCCCAAGTCTCCAGCTGATTTATGTCCTCTGACAATCCTTCTCATTATCACAGCTCCCCTAATCTTTGCGTTATCCAGAAATTTACTAACCAGACCATCTACATTTGCATCCAGGAACCAGCACTGTCACTGCGGAACATCAATGGTTACAGATCTTTAATCAGAAAAATATCCTTCCACTGTTACCCTCTGTCTTCTATGACCAAAGCCAGTTCTTATATATCTTAACAGCTCATTGGGAATCCCATGTGACTTGAATCAGCCTGCCATGACGGACCTTATCAAAGGCCTTGCTAAATCCATGTAGACAACATCCATTGCTCTGTCCTCATCAATCATCTTTGTCGCTTCCTCAAAAAACTCAAAAACTCAATCAAGTTTGTGGGACATGCCCCGCCCCCCCAAAACACACACAAACATACACATACGCACACACACGCACACACACAAACTATGCTGCCTATCGCTACTTAGTCCATATTTTTCCAAATGTAAGTAAATTCTGTTCCTAAGATTCTTCTCCAATAATTTCCCTACACTGACATAAGCTCACCAGCCTGTAATTTTCTGGATTACCCCTGTGACCTTCTTAAACAAAGGAACAACATTGGCTGTCTCTGGGACCTCTCCTGTGACTAAAGAGGTACAAATATTTTATACAAGGCCCCAGCAATTTTCTGTCTCAATATCCGGCATCCATCTCATCAGATTCTGGGGACTAGTCTACCTTGAGGCCTTTCAACACACCCAACATGTCGGCATTCCCGCGGATATCAACATACCCCTCTCTCGACTCACCATCCATCACGTCCTTTCTTTTGTGAACACCAATGCAAATTATTCGTTAAGGACCTCACTTACTTCCTCCATGCATAAATTCTCTCCTTTGTTCTTGAATGAACTTACCCTTTCCTTGGTTGCTCTCTTGCTCCTTTTATATGTATAAAATGTCTTTGGCTTTTCCTTAACCTTGTTTCCAAAGGATGTTTCATGGCCCTTTTTAAGCCCTCCTAATTCCTTGTTTAATTTATTTTCAGCTTTCTTTAGATTCTTTGAAAGCTATGTCTGTTTTCAAATGTAAGTAAATTCCTCTATTTATGTCTTCAGTTTTCTTAATCTTATATGTATGCTTTTTCCTTTCTGAATCTATTTCAATGGAAATAATGTTCCAAGTTTCTCTTGAGAGCTGTAGTTTCCAACCTCTGTCATCAGCCTCGTAAATCTATTCTGTATGCTCTCTTTGGCTTTAACTGTTTTTTTTCCAAAATACGGTGCCCAAAACTGCAAAATAATTGCAGCCTAACTAATGTTATAAATTAATGTATCTGATAAAATTTTGTACTCTGTCCCTTCACTTCTAATTCATTCTGTTGGTCTTTTTGTGTCTTTCTCCCTGCTGTCACATGTTTCAGGGAATTATGTATTTGAACCTCTGGTTCGCTGTTTCCGCACATTCTTAAGTGAATTTACATATCTTACCGTTATGCACATTAAATTGCACTTTCCACTTCTCTGTCTGGATCTGCAGCAATCTTCATAAAGTTTACATAATACTGCTTATTGTTTGCTTAGTTTCCTACATCAGCGTTGATAGCAAGTTTTGATTTTGTCCATTCACCAAAGTCCAAAACGTATATAAGTAAAAATGAATGCAGGACTGTTCTTTGTGTCTTCTCCCAGTTGTGCATCATTTCAATTTCCTCTGCAGGTGGAACAACCGCCGGGATTTTCTCAGAGAAATTCTAAGTTCCTAACATGCAGGAAAGTGGGAGTAAATCCCGCTGGATTTTTCAGAGTGATTTCTGGAATGAATTTCTGACTCTGATGCACAGAGTGACTAAACGTGATTCGCTCTGGAAATTTGTGGACTGGGCCTATTCCAACCTGGAAGGCCAGCAGCACAGAACTGAGCATGCCACTGCACATGTGCTGATCTGACAGCCGGCAGCCCTGATCACCACCTCTCTCTCTCACCTCCCCGTTATCCCAATGCAGAGTGGCAGCGGATCCCCCATCCCCATTGATCACTCCACCAATAGGCTCTGCCCGCATCTTTAGCTCACATACTTACCACCAATGGACAGTACCAAGGTGCTCAGTGAGCAGTGCGACTTTGCTCCTTGGGCAGTTCCAGAGCCAGGCTGGCCTAACCTTCCGGAATAGAGAGTGCTCAATGGCTTCTCTTCCCTTCAGGGTTAGGGGGCCTGTTTCTCATTAATGGGGAGCAGGAGTAAATCCCACTGGAATGAACCACTGTTGGCAGAGAGAGGTGAGATACTAGTGGGCCTGGAGAATTCCGTTCAGGGCCTGCTTATCAACTGCAAATAGCAATTTCCACATTGCAATCAACTCTGCATTGATTTCCACGCGGAGTTGAGTTAGAGACTTGTGGAGACCAAAACACCCAGCGGGAAACCAACGAAACAGCCCCCACTGATGTCTCCTGGCCCGCTGCGCTACTCGAGTAGCAAAGCAGGCTGGAAGAATCACCCTCAACATCTAATCAAAAGCAGTCAAGCAACCTTTTATCCATGCAGCTTTATTTCATTTCAATTCATATCAGGGGCTGGATTTAATGAAACATGGCTCACGTAATCATTGGAGCAAGGCCTCTTTCATTTACTTAAGAGTGGGAAACCTCACCAGGTTAAGTTGAGGGTAGAAGAAGCTGATGTGGGATTCCCGGCTGCTGGGATGTCAGATAGCCACAATAGTTAACCAGTTGACATCCATTATTTGAGGCCACTGCAATTTATTTGCAGCCCAGGAATTAAGTGATCGTCTTCCAGGCACTTGATTGAGGGATACAGCATCATCTAGCAGGATGGCCCCTAAACATCACCCCCTTTCCCTTGCCTCCAATCTCCATCTTTGCCTGTGTGTCTGATTTTTTTTTCTAATGAGCCCTAATGATACCAAATTCCTTCTAAGAATTGATATAATCTAAATCTGCAATCTCTTCATCCAGTAAATATTCAAAAATGCCTAAATATGTCAACAAATTTGTACTGTATGGCCCTGATTAACCTGTGCATTTCTAAATTCCACTATTTACTGATAGATTATGTTAGATTACCTGTCTGATCCCTACCTTTCTTTTTAAAAAGAGGGGCTACTGTCCCTAGTTGTCAATATCTGATTCCAATAGTTTATCTGTCTCTCACCCCTTTGGGTAGTCCCTTGTTGGTAATGGTGCTGCAATTTTGACCAACTAAATATCTGTTTAACAATTTCAGTTGCTCAAGTTCCCAGCTCCTGTGAGTTCTGACTCTCTCTACTGACCAGTGAATAGTCAACCATTTTTCTTCTGACGATATCCTTACATCCTGAACTAGTTGAGTGTCTTATGTTCTGAACAATGCAATTCAGAAACCAATTATGCTCTCTGCTCTGCAGTGTGGTCAGTTGCTACTTGAAGGATTCAAATTTCCTTGAGTTTTAGCACACATATACTGCTTCAAATCGATTGAGGAAATTTTCTTGTGTAATATACAGAACAAAAACAGAACTTTTACTGTTGATGTAATATCTGCATTTCATAGTGGTAAGGTACATTACTGGAGCAGTGAAGTGATTTTTAAGTATCTTTTGTTCAAACTGAAAGTCAGGAGCTGGGTCATATAGACTCGTTAACTTTTATTTTCTGATTCAACCTATTGCCTGATGCAATAATGTTCTGACTTTGTCACTTCATATTTTAAAAAGTGTTTTTCTGTTTAAGGGGAGACAACATGCCTGCCAGTCTAGAAGATCCAAGGAAAAATTTCATCCTCAACACAGCAGGAAACTATTTTGGCATTTCACCTTCAGATTCTCTCATCTCGTCACTGGAAAACAGGAAGGAATTGAATAATTTTCTGGATGATGGCAATATATTTGTTATCTCATTACAGAAATCTGGTGACCAACTGGTTGTATGTAATAAGGTATAATTTTTTTTACTAAATCATTCATTGGATAAGCTTGTGTACCATATAACAAAAATATCATAATGTTTATAAAGGTAGTAAGTGGAGTTTCAATCCATAAGTACACAACATGAAGTTTTCATATAGTTTAGTGCAGAGACCAAAATATATTTTCTGTGGGAAATAATGCCTAGTGTTCCCCTAAACTTATGTAAGACTTGTATAGGGCAGAAGGAAAGGAGCTTTAGTATCGAGGAACTTGTGCTGTATTTCACTTGCAAATAGTGGTCATGCAGGGTAAAACGTGAAGGCTGTCCCATTCTTCAGCACTGATATTATCAAGCACAAATATTATCAGAAATCCAAGTTTAAAAAAAAGTTGGACTTTTTAAAATCAAAGCCTATTTTATATTTTATTTACTTATTATTTTCAGAGGGTAGTGAGTTTTTGTGTTTCAGATCTATTTTTTACAGGTTGTGGGTGCCAGCATTTGTTGTCCAGCCATAATTTATCTTGAGAAGGTTGTGGTGAGCTGCCTTCTTGAGCCACAGCAGGCCATGTAGTGTAAGTGTACCCACAATGCTATTAGAAAGGGAGTTCCAGAATTTGGGTCCCATGACACTGAAGGACAGATGATCATAGTTCTAAGTCAAGATGGTGTGTGGGTTGGTGGGAACTTGTACTGGTGATGTTCCTATGCAACTGCTGCCCTTATCATTTGCAGTGGTGGAGGCTTAGTAGGTATTTTTGAAGGAGCTTTGGCGAGTTGTTGTAGTGCACCTTGTGGATAAGACACACTGCTGCTACTGTGAAGAGGGAGTGAATGTTGAAGACAGTGGGTGGGATGTCAGTCAAGCAGGCTGTTTTATCCTAGATAGTGTTGAGCTTCTGATGTGTTGTTGGAGTTTCTCTGAAGCAGGTTGGTCATCAGCCAAGGTATTTTAAATGTCCAGGTACTGTGTTTGGAAATGAGGAGCATCAGAGTGTAAACAAGGAAACTATCAGCACAGAAGCCAATATGTAGAGATTTATTGATCCTTTTCCCTCTCAATTCTCCTAACATACCAGGTAAAGATTTTTGTTGAAGATTTTTGTTGTTTTGAAATAAACTGGGACATGCTGTCAGACATAGAATCTATTGTCACCACCATTTGAAAATGTATATAGCAGGCTTGCTATATGGAATTGATGGATTGCAACACCTTTTGAGTGAGTGCATTGATGCTAATAGATGTTTTAAAGCCTCAAATCTCTTTTGAAAGATCGTGCATTTGTTTTATTAATGTTGCATATGTTTTGTATCATGTGTGAATATGGTCATCTAATTGCTTATCAAAGTAGTGGCATCAAAATCCTAAATTGCACCAACTTCTCGATGGTATAGAGCCACTTTGAATCTGGGGTGCTGCACACAAGCAAGTGGAGAGTTTTCCAACATACCCCTGACTTATAGAAGAAGGCCATCTGGTCCATTGAGCCTGCACTGATTCTCTGACATCTTATCCAGGCCCTATCTGTAACTCCACATATTTACACTGCAAATTCGCCTAATCTACACATCTTGGGATACTAAAGGATAATTTAGTGTGGCTAATCCACCTAACCTGCTCATCTTTGGAATGTGGGAGGAAATTGGAGCACCCTGAGGAAACCTATACAGACATGGGGAGAACATGCAAACTGTATACAGAGAGACAGTCATCCAAGGCCAGATTTGAACCCAAATTCCTAATGCTGTGAGGCAGCAGTGCTAGTCACTGTGCCATTGTGCTGTCCAGTGTACCTTGTAAATGGTGGAAAGACTTTGGGGATGCAGGAGGTGAATCAGTTATCACAGAATCCCCAGCCTCTTGTTAATACTCTCCAACTGTGATGTTGATTGAGTATAGGTGAATGGGGAAATAATTGCCTGAGTTGCATTTGAACTTTTTTTTGTGGCTAGGACATATTAGGGAAATGTTCCAATTTGTCAGGAAGATGTCATCATTGATGAAGAGGGAGGCGCTGTTGATAAAGCCTAAGTGAATTGCTGTGGTATATCCTGTTGATTTTGCATTTGCAGCCAGTGAACTAGTGATGGGCATTGAATCCACTGGCTAGACTCTGATTTAAAAAGACTCTTGTAAGAGTCTTCGATCTTGGAATTGTTGATATCAAGTTATTTGGCTTTGAAGGCAGAAGAAAGGATAGATACTAGGCAACTTGCATGCACAGCATTATGCTACCTAGTGTCAGGATTAGAACAAAGAACAAAACAGCACGGGAAATAGGCCTTTCGGCCCAACGAGCCCGCGCCGCCACCCCGATGTTCCCACCTCTATCCGTGATCCCTGTCTATGTTTATAGATCTATGGATTAAAAACCAAATTTGAGACAATTTAGGGAGAATTTGTTTTGCCAATTAGCCTAAGAGCACATCTTTGGGATGTGGGAGGAAACCGGAGCACCCGGAGAAAACCCACGCAAGCACGGGGAGAATGCGCAAACTCCCACAGACACAGGCCCAAATCCATGTATCTGCACAGCACAGCGATAGTCACTGAGCTGTCGTGTTGCCCATCAAAAGGTCCAGGTCAAGCGTACACTAACGACATATCGAAAAAAATCCAAGAAGAGCCCTCTCATGACCCATCGTGTGTATGCCCCTTGTTAGACAACGAGGTGGACCAAAGCACCTGTAGGATAAAAACAAGTACATCAATATCATCATCTATTTACATACTTCCCAGGTACTCCCAAGGCTCATGATCCCTATTTTAAATCAGTTTTCTATACCCCTCCATTCCCATTTTGTTCATGTGCCCATCTAAGTATTTCTTAAATAACGCCAGAGTGACTGCCTCCACCACTTTACTTGGCAGCTCATTCCATACCCCCACCACCCTCTGTGTGAAAAAACTCCCTTTAGCATCCAAATTATACCTTACCCCCCTCACCTAAGCCCATGACCCCTCGTGCTATTCGAGTCCATCCTAGGAAAAAGCTTAACCCTGTTTACTCTATCTATACCCCTCATAATCTTGTACACCTCTATTAGATCTCCTCTAAGTCTACGTCTTTCTAAGGAAAACAGTCCCAATTTGCCTAACCTCTCCTCTTAACTCAGACCTTCCATACCAGACAGCATCCTGGTAAACCTCCTCTGCACTCTCTCCAGAGTCTCCACGTCCTTCCGGGAGTAAGGCAACCAGAACTGGACGCAGTATTCCAAATGAGGTCTAGCCAACATTTTATACAACTGCAACATTAAAGGCCAGCTCTTATACTCTATACCCCTTCCTATAAAGGCTAGCATACTATATGCTTTCTTCATAACCTTCTCCACTTGCTCTGCACCTTCAGAGACTTGTTCACCTGCACCCCCAGGTCCCTCTGCATTTCTATATACAATAGGTCTTAATAGGTCTACCCTTTAGCATCTTAATAGGTCTACCCTTTATCATATACTTCCCCCCTACATTCTTTCTCCCGAAATGCATCACCTCACATTTATCAGGATTGAATTCCATCTGCCATCTGTCTGCCCAAGCTACCAGCCTATCTATGTCCTGCTGCATCGCCTGACAATGCTCCTCGCTATCCGCAAGTCCAGCCATCTTTGTATTGTCTGCAAACTTGCTGATCACTCCACTTACTCCCTCTTCCAAGTCATTTATATATATTACAAATAGAAGAGGTCCGAGTACCGAGCCCTGCGGCACACCACTCGTGACCGACCTCCACCTAGAAAAACAACCTTCCACTATTACTCTCTGTCTCCTATTACTAAGCCAGTTACTTATCCATCTAGCTACCTGTCCTTGTATCCCATGAGCCTTGACCTTCTCAACTAACCTCCAATGAGGGACTTTGTCAAACGCCTTACTGAAATCCATATAGACGACATCAACGGCTCGCCCTTTGTCCACCATTTTCGTCACCTCCTCAAAAAATTCTAACAGATTTGTTCTTGCAGTGACCTATTACTTTTAAAGAGAGGCATGAATTTTCTGACTGAAACAATTACATAAGATTTCACGTTTTGCAACTTCAGTGACTTCTCATTAACTAATTAAAACAACCAAAAACTCCAAGCCACGTTTATATGTTACACCACATTCTTAACAGATATGTAGCTTTTTGGACAAGGCCCAATATTCCTCCTTGCATTCCAACAGGATCTATTCCCTCTACCACACCAGGTTATTTTTTTCCACTGTCCTTTTAAAAGTCCTTTTATTCAAACTCCTGAGTATCCTTTCCAGTGGCTTAGCATCTTCTGGTGACTTCTTGGACTTTAAATTTCTACAAATTTTACTGGAATGATGGAGGTCAAGGAGCGATCTGGTGGAAGGCTACAAGATAATGAGAGCCATGGACAGAGTGGATAGTCCAAAGGTTTTTGCCAGAGTGAAAGAATCAATTACTAGGGGGCACAGGTTTAAGGTACGAGGGGCAAGGTTTAAAGGAGATATACGAAGCAGTGGGTGGATAAAGGGAAAAGTTATGTTGTAAGGGTGGGGATGATGTCTGTGGGGACTATCATTCCCGGGTGTCCTTATAGAGGGTGATGGGTGTCTGGAACTCGTTGCCGGGGGAGAAAGTGAAAGTGGATACGGTAGTGACTTTAAGTGGTGTCTTGACAAATAGGATGGAAGTAGGGGTATATGGTTCCCAGAAGGATAGGAGTTTTAATTAAGTCGGGCAACATGGTTGGTGCAGGCTTGGAGGGCCGAATTGCTTTTTCCTGTGCTGTAATTTTCTTTGTTATTTGTAAATCTTATCTCTTCGAACAGGGAATCCATTTCCTTGGAGCAAGTCTGCTTGATGGTTAGCACAACACATATATTGGCATAGCTATATATTTTCTTGTTCTCGAAATCTCTCTGTCTGAAACTGACGGTCTGTGTTCAGTTAGATTAGTTGTGTCCCCATTTTGTGTCTAAGGTGTCAGAACAGGCACTGAGTTTCTGTGAGTTTTGACCTGTGCTTCATGACAACCACATCACATAGACCTGTGTTTGGGCAGAATTCAGTGTGATCACCATCCCCCATTCCTTAGCATTCTGTTTTATCACAGTTTAAAATCTCACATACACAACAATAGCAAAGCACACAGATCCAGGCACAAGTCATTGGCAATGTTCTCAGTCACTACTAAAATTTTAAAATTAGGAACTCTAAGATTGGGAGAGTTAAGAAGCTGATGAGCTAATAATGACATTGTTTCCTAAGACTGTGAATAATCAACTTGCTGTTTTATTTTGCAAAATATATACCTTTCATATTTATTTTGTGGGAAGTCTTGCATCTTCTCTTGGCTGTGAACAGCAAGAGATAAAACACAGGCAATGACAGAGGTGTTTTGGAACTGAATACTGCTTGGTATTCAGGCAGCACAACTTACAAGAAGATTGAAATGCAGAAGTGAACAGTAAGATATTTCATTTAAGTCAGGTGAAATGATCCACTGATGCAGAAAAATGTGTTCTGTTCCTCAGTTTATGTTACAGGAAGATCAGTTGCTCCACTTTAGTTAAAATATGCTTGATCTTGACTTTCATTCCTTGTTGTTAGTTCAAAATCCTGGATTGTGTGACGCAACAGCATTGTGGGAACAACTGCATCACATGGACTGCAGTCGTTCATGCTGCCCTTGTGCAGTTCGGCTGTTTGGAGCATCCCATAGTTTTACAGGTATCACTGTCTGACAGCTGAGGGAAATATTTATTTTATCATTATAATGGCCTCCAGAAAATTGATTAGGATTCCTACTTGTGCCATCAATTTTAGTTTCATTCAAATCATGATCTAACACACATCCTAATACAAATAGTTTGAATGAGGAAATCAAGCAGTATCTGTTAATTGTTAATCCCAAGTATACATTACTGAGATTTACTCCCAACACCAAGAGAGAGATCAATCAGCAATTTCCCAAAAGATTATTTTGACTCTGAGAAGAGCCTTTGAGTTTAGATGTTTGCAACTTTCTCAAGCTATTTCGCCTCTCACTGTTTCCTAGACTGGTTTTTAGCCTTTTCTGCTTTAACTTTGGCCTTTTAAAGAAACTTTCTGGTAAGTTTGACACAACAGAGTGACATCAGCATGTACCAGAGGGGGACAATAAGTGTTGGTCTTACTGATAATGTCTACATTCTATAAATGAATTGATGGCATCCTTTAATATGTGAGAAATTCTGGGGAATAGGACTTCAGAATTTTGATGAGATCATCTGTTGTAGTTTTTTTTGATAGTTATCTTTTGATGGTTGACGAAGCTGATTCTGGAGGGGCAAAGTCCGCCAGAAGTGCCAGATAAGAAATTGTTCTTGTTGGTGGTGTGGATGATCTTTGTGGATGCTTTATTTGCAGAGCTTACATCAGCTTTGGAACTTCTGAAATCCACATGGCAAACCCCTACCTCAGTTGGTATTGACATTTGCATCAGCTGTCAGCTAGAGTTTTCCCCTTGTCGTAATTGAAGTTATGGGCTTTCATCCCATAACTTCATAGCATCTTGGAATGTAGCTTTGGTGTCTTGGTATGGATTACCTTCCTGTATAGCTTATCTTTGAAGATGTGGCCATTTTCCAGCCTGTGCACATACCCAAAACAATGAAACCCTTTCTTGATTAGCACTCGCATGTTTGGCATGTTCTCCCTAGATAGGACTGCCTCATGAAAGACTTTGTCTTTCCTCCTGTGAGAGACTAAGACTTCACAGTTGCATTTCTGTGAAATAAATGTAGATATGATAGGGGGTATTTCCAAAATCAAAAAAAATTGGACAAAGACCTTTTTAAAATAGTTGAAGCTTTACCTGTGACCCTTGAACGAAAACAACGTTTTGAAATTTTGAGGAAATGTACACCTCTATCTCTGAAGAGATATAATGACACATTGGGCTCGATTTTACCATTGCTTCGTGCCCGTTTTTGGATGCGAAAACATGGTAGAGTCAGGCATGAGAACATTAATGCGATCCGCACCCACATCCGTGCAGACGCTCACATTACCAAGGCCCAAAAAATGGCCATGATCTGATTCACGCCCAAAAAGGGCGCAATGGCGATTTAAATGTATTTGCATGCATTTAAATTGAATTAATGAACTGCCTGTCCAATTTTCCCCCTTTACCATTATATTTGCACGTCCACATTTGGCGTGAAACAGACATGCTCAGGAAAAGGTCTGTTTCAGGTGCTCCAGCTACCGAAGAGGTGAGTTCAGAGCTTCCAATGGCTCACTGACTCAGATCGGTAGTGGGGATTGGGGATGTGCAGATCGTTCTCTGGTGGGGGGAAGGAAGAGGGTGACCTGATCTTGGTTTGGTTGGGGAGGAGAGTGGAGGAAGGCAAATTGTTGTCTGGTGTAGTGGGGGGACGGAGGATGGAGGAGGGAAGATGGGTGAGTCTGATCATTCTCTGGTGAGGGGGAAGGGAGAAGAAGGCGGGTCAGATGTATCTCTGGTGGGTGGGAGAGGGGCAAGGGGGAATCCGCTGTCACTCTGCAGGCTATTGGTGGGGGAGAACGGAGCAGAAGGTCGCGATTGGTCTGGGTAGCGGAGAGGGGCGGTGGTGGTGGGTGGATAAAGGGAAAATTTATGTTGTAAGGGTGGGGGTGATGTCTGTGAGGACTATCATTCCTGGGCGTCCTTATCCACTTTTTTGAAGCCCAGGAACAATGTGACAGCAGCGCAATTTTCAAATTTTTCTTCTAACTGTGCATGTGCAGTTCAGAACTTTGATCATTTCAGGCACGCTAAGCCCTGCCCACAGCGCGATTCAGACTCATGATTCTTTTTCAGGCTAATGTGTACGGGGGTGCCTGAAAGCAGATTTCCAAGTTGGATCTAAATTGAGCCCAGATTCAGCATTTAGAATGAAAATGGTAAAATCAGGCCCACTGTGAGCTACATGATCTAATTCAAAGATATACAAAGGCTATCTGCATTTCATGAGCCAGGCTGGCTAACCAGAGTTTATCCATTTGCTAGAACAAAGGACTCAGCAACCTTCCTTTCAATTCTTGAGGGGTGAAACAATTAACCACTTCTGGGACTCAGACAAGAGATACACAACCTTTTCTAAAGACCCTGGGAAAAGGTTGGAATCATTTTGACATGGACCTAGCTTGCAGAAATAGTTGAACTGCAAAGCTCAGTCTGCCATGTTACCATCACCAAGCAGCTTCACAAAAAAGGGACTTTGCGAATATTGAATGCCTGACCCCATTTACACTGTTTATATTGTATTTCTGTACCATTGCCAACACGATTGATTCATCTATACATACCTATCTTATTGAGTGATATTAAATCCATCAGAAAAGTGAATTATCCAGCGTTGGTTTTCAATCCGTGACCTCTGAAAAAATACCTCATTTTATTTTATTTCTGGATCCACACGAAATGATTTTTTTCTCTGTTATTTTCCCTGTAAATCTTTCTTCTCTCTATCCCTCTTTCACTTTGACTGCAAAGGAGGCAACATCATTATCCACCCCCTGAGTTTGAGTGTGTGCAAATACATTAACCTCAATATCTGAATTTGTTGTTGGTAAAAAAATAGATCACACCAAAACTGAAAGATAGGAAATATGCCACTGCTTATAAAGGGGGAAGCAAATCAAAACATCTTTCTGTTTATGGATGCATGGTGAGGGGAAAAAGTAGTGTAAGTTAAGCTCCCTCTTGTCCATAACATGATGTGAAGGATATATTTTAGATACTAGAGATGGCAGTTATTGTATTTTTGTTTTTGGTGAATACAAGTTACCCAGGGTTTACTGGCATACAGCATTGTGCTGAAGATATTGACCTTGTAGATGAGCATTTTAGTCCTGCAGGCCAGTTTGTTGTTTTTCCATGTTTGTTTGGTAAGTCAGCCAAAATTAATGGCTGACTTTCGAATGCATGCACTGACCTCTTTTTTAAGATATATATTTGTATATTAAAAAATTTTTGTTAATTTCTATTTCTTTGCTTGAATGGGAGTTAGCAATAAACTTGACTCTTTACTGGTCAACTTGAGAAATTTGGCTGCCCTGAATTATACACAGTTAAATATATATCAGATTGGAAATCTCAGACCCCACCCCCAACTCATTTGAAATTCAAATACTGTCATAACTAACTCAACTTTGTGGGACAAAGAGGAGTCTGTTTTCTTCTGCTGAGCTGTTTGTAATAATGTGGTTTCAGATTTAGCACAAGTCTAAAATGGGCATTTTGTTGGATTTGTGGACATCCAGGAAATCTGACTGTTGGGTAGGCTGGAGACTTTTCTGGCAGAGTGCAAAAAGGCTATTTTTTGACCTTCCTATATTAAACTGCAGGCTGTTCTGTCTTGCCACAGCTTGCTGTCAGATACATAGAGAAGCAACAATTTTGGAATCAAGTATGGTAGTAAAGAGAGACAGAAAACTATATATTGCTGGCATTAGTATAAACCTGTAGTCTACATATAAAAGGGTGAAATATTAATGAAATCTTTAGGAACATTTTAAGGTGACCAGAGTATGGGCGGAGAAGCCATTATGTCGTATTTGATAAATTTATGAGGATGGTTAGGATTAGTGTATTAGTGAACAATGCTACAGAAATAGACCACTGAAGAGTGATGGTGAAGAAGATACTGCATGTATGTTAATGAGGGCCACAAGGGGAGAGGCATCATTGTTGCAGTTGCACTGAATATTACTGGTAACTCTGATCGGGAGAGGGCAGAAAATAGGCTGAAACGGGAACCGATGGGAGAAGTGAGCAGGAATCGTGGTCAGAATTTTAAAATTGAAATCTGCTGTCTTTGCACTCCATTTGCACTCACTGACTGCACCAGAAATGTGAAAATGTGCACGAACTATGTTTGTGGGACAAAAATATGTGTTGTCTATTTAATATTACCTTTTCCTGACCTCCTGATGCCTCTTAACACTTTAAAGCCAATTAAATAGCTTTGAAGTAGTATTGTCACTGTAATAATATAGCCAGCATAGGAGCCAGTTTGGTCAGAATACTAGAAGGAACTCCTATGCTGTGATTCAAAATAGTACCTTGGGACCTTTTCCATCTCTGTTAGTGGACAGAAAGAGTCTCTGCTTAACGTCTCATCCAAAAAATGGCATCTCTGACAATCTCCTCTGGACTGTTAGCCAGGATCAGGTGCTCAAGTCTTTGAAGTGGGACTTAAAGCCCCTCTGACTTGGAGATGTTGTTGCAGTTGACAAATGGTTAGAATTTGTCAACATCACAAGTATCACAGTGATCAACATATTAATGAACTTAAAAGGATGGAAAAGAAGATTGACCCAATGTTAGTGGAAAACAATGCTAATCTTTTACATGTCTTCCTTGAAAGATGAAATTGAATCCAAGGAACTATGTGTAAATCTTTATTCCTTCTTTGCAATCTCAAAGCAAAAGTATTTTTAAAGCTCTATTTAATATTTATTTGAATCAGCATGCTAATTTGACATGCTGGTTCTGATAAAAGATCATCTTGACTTGAAATGTTAATTCTGTTTCTCTGCACAGGTGCTGCCTGACCCACTGAGTACTTCCAGTATTTTTGTTTTTATTGCTAATGTAGAGTTTATTAAATCTCCAGTACAGAGGTAACATGTCCTTTAAAATATTCCATGCTGAATTTGGATTGTACATATAATGATGTCTGGAGTACCTTTTCATTTCTAGTGTGTGTGTATGTGTGTGTGTGTGAATATATATGTGTGCATTCTTAATAAATCCCACAATATAAATGAAGTTTTATAGAGGAGTTGTCTTTTTTGAGTTCTGCTATTTTCCTATACAAATTCCATTGCCAATGTCAGTTTTAATTAAAGATGCTGATTATGTAAATGAAGCACCCTAAGGCCCATCACATAGAAGAACACCCACTTGAACAAAATGAGAAAAGTTAGTTTGAGTCTTAGATAACTGAAAGCACAATCAAAAAGATAGCTTTAGCAAGATGAAGAAGTTTTTAGGAAAGGAGTTCAAGAAAGCAGAGTGAGACAATTGGAAATTTTCCCACTGTAGCAGGATGTGACAGATATGGGGACAGCACGTGAGACAGCAGTTGACTTTGAACTGATAGTAGATGGTTGCTGAGGATGAAGTTTGTGGGCATACAATTCAGTGCAAGGTAGAATGTAGTTTTTTGAGTGTTGGATTAATTGCCTTTAATTGCCAGGTGGTCTACAAGGAGAAGGTTAGTCTTGAACAAATAAAATTCCATTACAAGGCCATTGAAAAATCCACATGAGAGAGAGGAATCGTTTACAGCAATAGAGCACTTGCCTAATGAAATAAGTGCAAAGTATGTGGTTGACTGGCAAAAAGATTTATCACCTGTTACTGTATCTGTTGCAGGACTTCTGAAATTATATGAATGTTGCAATGTTTCACAGTCAGTTCATCACAGTATTAATGTAAGTCTATTTGTGACACTAATAAATAAACTTTAAACCTTTAATGTGAGAGATGATCCGTCACCAAGATCCAATGGGTGAGGGTAGTCCAAACCAGCATGCAACTGGGGCATAGTGACAAACATTTTATTATGTCATATTGAATACCATTATTCTATTGGGCTGCAAATAGATCGGATCTACACTAAATTCGCTCAGTACAATGCGCTAAATGACATTCCCCTAATGAATGATCTGAACATCCTCGGTGGTTGATGCAGCTTTGTTTCAAGGTATAATTTTGCCTCATTAGCCATATTATTTTAAAACTAAGAACCACTTTCTAAAACTCAAAGAAATGGGAGAGTAAGTTGATTTTAGTAATAAAATGATGATAACCTGTCACAGATGCTGACATGGTGATATTGTTACTTTTATGCCCTTTTCATTTTGTGCAGATATTATTGAAATGAACTAATGTGACATTCTATAGAAAACTTGTATTTTTAAAGATTAAAACATTATACAATAATAGTTTGCATTTATAAGTCACCTCTAATGTAACAAATCTCCAAAAGCACTTTGCATATGTTTTATAGCTTTGAATTAACACCAAACCACATGAGGAGATACTGGTCAGATGATCAAAAGCTTGGTCAAAGAGGTGGATTTTAAGGACTGACATAAATAATGAAAGAGGAAAAGAGACTGAAAGATAGAGAGACGGAATTGCAAAGCTTGTGGCTTTGGAAGTCAAAGGCCTAGTCAACAAACATGGAGTGATTAAAATTAAGAATGCTGAATATGTTGTAATGGTGCAATAATTTTAGCAGATGATCATTGATCATCTAGCTAATCTTTTTAACCATCCATCATTCTTTACTATGATTCTAAAAATATCAATTCTATATTCCCTTTGTGCTTTTCAAAAAACTACTTTTGTTATGAAAATAAGTACAATGAAATGTATGTTTGAGAATCAAAATATGCTTTTCTGATTGTTGAATTATAAGTTTGATCTCACTCTGAGACTTTCCTCACCATCTTTTCTATCCCATATTATACTTTGAGCTAGTACCCTGGTCAATATTCTTTCCTGAAGCAACACTATTAAAAATGATTATCTATTTATTTCTGTTGTGAAACTTGTGTGCCAATGTGATTACTGTGTTTTCCACTTTTATAACACTGACTACACTTCAAGATTCTTCATTGGCATTTTTATAAATTAAATCTTACTGAGACCAGTCTTCTGTTACCAATCACTCTTTTGTTCAATGAGTGCAGATCAGTCCTGAATCTGTGGACTGCCAACCTGAGTGGAGCCAGTTGGTCTTAAATCCTCTGCTGCTCCTTCCCTCTTGGATAAGCTTCCATTCTCACAATAGGGGAGCACATATTTAGCAAGGCCAATGGATCTATTGATGATTGACTGTGGCCACCATAACATCCCTCCTTTCTTAAGTCCATTTCTTCCCCCATGCTCCCTCCATGGCCATTGGCCTGGGGGTCAATGGGAGGCAGGACTGAATTGAGAGTGTGATACTGATTGGAGACCTTTACTTCTGAAAGGAGCGCCATAAAGCCACGGACTCTGGCTCTTTTTGGAGTTTCACTTTGGTAGAGGTGCCGGTCTCTTCTGGTTTTATTTCAGAATCTGTGTCCTCATTCCCCAGAGGGATAGGCATGTGGTCAACTTCGATTCGAGACTCGATGCTGGCATCCCAAAAACTGGCAATGAGGCTTGCACAGACTCAGACTCAGTCTCCTTACTTCTGAGAATGTTCAGCTCTTTCTTGACAATTTTGTTCTGCACTTGGACCTTATAATACATAGACCCTGTTTTTTCTGTTATGATTCTGGGGACCCAATTTACGCCATCCCTGAAGTTCCTCACATTGACTGGGTCACTGCTTTTGAATGTATGTCTGTCCTTATAGAATCATGGTTCTTCTGGGTCTCTTGTTGGGAATCCACCAACCTCACTGTGTTTGAGAAAAGTGAGATTAATCTTATCTGAAGCCTTTGCCTTGATAATGCTGCTGGGGTGATAGCTGTCATTGTGTGAGGGATAGTCCTGTAGTCAAAAATTGCACCAGTTTGGTTTCTATGGGACATTGCAGGTTGCTTCTTCGTGGCAAGCCTAAAAGTCTGCACTGCTTGTTCATCCAAACCATTTAATGACAGGTAGTAGGCTGCTGTCCTGATGTGTTTGGTTCCATTGGAAAGTGTTGTGCCTACTGCACAGCCTTTAACTAACCCTTATACGGTGGACAAATAACTGCGAGTAGATGTCTTGTTAGTACAACCAATATTTATTTAAGATGCACGATCAATAATCACCCATCCAACCACGATAAATTATCTTACAGAAAATATTAGCATTCAAGTCCAATACAAGACCTTAACTTGACTTTGCGCAACTGGCAAGTACCCAAACAGATATTGGCCTTGATATGTGCATTGGTCTCGGTCGTCCTCTGTGTAGTCTGGTCCATTGGTCTGGTTTGGCGCTCTGGCTCTGGTCTTCCTTCCTTCTCAGGTATGGTAGCTCTCCTCATGCTGGTTCTCACTGGTGATGGTCACTGTTGTTGTAACCTGTTCATGAGTCAAGAGAGAGAGAGAGCTGACCAGCACTTTTTATCCCTCCTTGCTTTTGTGTCCTTTTAGGGCAGTCTCCTGATTCTCATCAATCAGTCGATCAGGGCTTTATCACCCTGATCAATAAGAGTTTAATCATGTGCTGTCACACTGATCTCTGGATGTATACCCAATGACCATGTTTGTAGGTGCTCAAGGCACATAGGTCATAAAACTCCCTCCCAAATAAGCGGTTAAGATAAACAAGTATAACATAGAACAGTACAGCACAGTACAGGCCCTTCGGCCCTCGGTGTTGTGCTGAGCTTTGTCCGAAACCAAGATCAAGCTATCCCGCTCCCTATCATTCTGGTGTGCTCCATTTGTCTATCCGATAACTGCTTGAAAGTTCCTAAAGTGTCTGACTCCACTATCACAGCAGACAGTCCATTCTACACCCTAACCATTCTTTGAGTAAAGAACCTGCTTTGGACATCCCTCCTATATATCCCACCATGAACTCCCTAGTAACAGTATCATCCACCTGAGGAAATAGTTTCTGAATGTCCAAGTATCTATCCCCCTCATCATCTTATAAACCTCTATTAAGTCACCTCTCCTCCTCCTCCATTCTAAAGAGAAAAGCCCTAGCTCCCTCAAATTTTCCTCATAAGACCTCCTTTCAAACCAGGCAGTATCCTGGTAAATCTCCTCTGCACTCTCTCCAATGCTTGCACATCCTTCTTACAGTGTGGTGACTAGAACTGCATACAATATTCCAAATGTAGTCTCACCAAGATCCTGTACAGTTGCAGCATAGCCCCACGGCTCTTAAACTCAAACCTCCTGTTAATAAACGCTAACATACTATAGGTCTATCCACTTGAATGGCAACCTTCAGAGATCTGTAGCTATGAACCCCAAGATCTCTCTGTTCCTCTGCATTCCTTAGAACCCTGCTGTTGACCCTATAATCCACATTCAAATTTGTCCTACCAAAATGAATCACCTCTCACTTATCAGGGTTAAACGCCATCTGCCACTTCTTGGCCCAGCTGTGCATCCTATGTTTGCATAGGATCTCTGTTTGCATCTCATCCACTACTCTACCAATGTTGGTGTCATCAGCAAATTTTCTGACCCACTCTTCAGCCCCCTCCTCCAAGTCACAAATAGCAAAGGAACCAGCACTGATCCCTGTGGTATACCGCTGATAATTGGTCTCCGGTCTGAAAATTTTAATTCTCCAGCACCCTCTGTCTCCTATGAGATCATAAGAAGTCTGACAACATCAGTTTTAAATCCAACTGATTTATTTGATAGTAAACTCGCAAGCTTTCGACTCTATGGCCTTCATCTGTGAACAGTCTGTGCTGGTATGTGTGCTGTTGGAGACCAGAACACCTCATTCGCCTGACGAAGGCCATAGAGTCAAAAGCCTGCGAGTTTATTATCAAATAAATCGGTTGGATTTAAAACTGATTTTGTCAGACTTCTTACTGTGTTTATCCCAGTCCAACGCCAGCATTTCTACATCATGACTCCTATGAGATAGCCAGTTACTTATTCAATCGGTTAAATGTCCTTCTATCCCACACGTCCTTCCTTTCTTCATGAGCCAACCAAGGGGAACTTTATCAAACGCCTTACTAAAATCCATGTATATGACAAGTACTGCTGTACTTTCATCTAAACACTCAGTATATCTTCAAATAATTCAATCAAATTTGTGAGCTTTCACAAATCTGTGCTGACTATTCCAGATTAAGCTTCATCTTTCCAAATGGTCATATATCCTGTCCCTCAGGATCTTTTCATAACTTACCGACCACCAAAGTAAGACTAACCAGCCTATAATTAGCATAGTCATTCCTATTTCCTTATTGAACAGAGGAACAACATTTGCCACGCTCCAATCCTCTGCCACTATCTCTGTTGACAGAGAGGAACATAGAACATAGAACATAGAACATAGAACAATACAGCACAGAACAGGCCCTTCGGCCTTCGATGTTGTGCCGACCAAAATAAAAAGCAATGCCCCTCCTAACTAAACCATTCCCTTCTCATCCATATACTTCTCCACTAACCTCTTAAACGCCACCAAACTTGGCGCATCTACAACAGCTGCAGTCAGGGCATTCCACTCCCTAATCACTCTTTGAGTAAAGAACCTACCTCTGATATCCGTCCTATAACTCATACCCCTTAATTTAAAGCTGTGTCCCCTCGTGCTAGCTTTCTCCATCCTAGGAAAAAGGCTATCACTGTCCACCCTATCCAAACCTCTAGTCATCTTATATGCTTCAATAAGATCCCCCCTTAGCCGCCTCCTTTCTAACGAAAACAACCTCAAATCCTTCAACCTCTCTTCATATGACCTGCCCTCCATACCAGGCAACATCCTAGTAAACCTCCTCTGTACCCTCTCCAATGCCTCCACATCTTTCTTATAATGTGGCGACCAGAACTGCACACAATACTCCAAGTGCGGCCGCACTAGAGTTTTGTACAGCTGCAACATGATGCTGCGGCTCCTACATTCAATCCCCCTACCAATAAAAGCTAAGACTCCATAAGCCTTCTTAACAAATTTATCCACTTGACTGCCTACTTTCAGGGATCTATTGACACATACACCAAGATCCTTCTGTTCCTCAACACTATTAAGAGCCCTACCATTAGCCCTATACTCTACACATTTATTGTTCCTGCCAAAGTGCATTACCTCACACTTTTCCACATTAAACTCCATTTGCCACCTCTCGCCCAGCTCTGCAACTTGTCCAAGTCTCTCTGCAAACTGTAACACCCCTCTTCACTATCTACCACTCCTCCGACTTTGGTGTCATCCGCAAATTTACTAATCCATCCTTCCATACCCTCATCCAGATCATTTATAAAAATTACAAACAGCAGGGGCCCCAAAACAGATCCCTGAGGTACACCACTTGTCACCGAACTCCACGATGAATATCTCCCCTCAACCACCACCCTCTGTCTTCTATCTGCCAGCCAATTCCTAATCCAATTAGCTAAATCACCCTCTATTCCACACATCTGCATTTTCTGTAGAAGTCTTCCATGGGCCACCTTATCAACAGCCTTACTAAAGTCCATATATACTACATCAACCGCCTTACCCCCATCCACCTCTCCGGTCACTTTCGCAAAAAACTCAATGAGGTTAGTAAGGCATGACCTACCCTTCACGAAACCATGCTGACTATCCCCAATCAATTCATTTCTCTCTAATAACTATAAATCCTATCCCTAATAATTCTCTCCAATACCTTGCCCACCACAGAAGTAAGACTCACTGGCCTATAATTCCCAGGAAGGTCTCTCTTCCCCTTCTTAAACCAAAGATCAAAGTCAAAGGCTCTGCAATCTCATTCCTTGCCTCCCAAAGAATCCTAGGATATATTCCATCTGGCCCAGGGGACTTTGACCCTCAGGTTTTTCAAAATTGCTGACATGTTTGAACAGAAATTGTCCATTGTCTTTGGGATAGCCTATTTCCTGTTTATTCAGTCGTTTGAGTTGCAGCATGGTTATCTCTCTCTTTTAAGCTGCAGTCTGTTGTTTCAATTATCCCAGTGTGCTCTGTAAATCACCATTTAGATGGCCTGTTTGGCCACAGTCCTCCCTTTGACCCTGAACGCAAAGTGCGATGGATCACAAACTCAGGACCAGTATCTGTCAGGACTTTTTCCAGTAACTCAATGCTCAAGCAAAGCCCAGGTATTGACATGCACAGTAATGACACATCCTTACAACATATTTACATTCCAGAAGTTACAGACAGCAGCACTCTACAAATATAAACAACGACATATTCTAAACATCATTATTACAATATGCTAATTACAAGCCAACATTCAAACAAGAAAGCATTGCAGTAAGTACTCGTGAGTCCAGGATACATTCCAATATTAAGATTTTCAACTGACAATTATTGTCCATTAGTGCAAATAGCAATCCGGCGGGTTCTCTGCAAACATTCTTCTAATGAATTAGAGGGGAGCGTGATTTGAGAGCAGACACCACGTCTTGTGTGAAATCACAAATAGTTCGTCTTGCTTGGAGTGTCCTGCGTGCTTATTCTGATGATGAGTCTGATGAGGTAGGTCCTAGATTGCATCTTTGTCATTGTCCATTGTTGTCCTGAGGCCTGTCTTTTTTGTGAAGCTGCATTATATTCAGATAATCGTCGCTGGCAATGGTCACCGTTAGTTGCAGCCCGTTTGTGGGGTGAGAGAGAGAGCCCAAACAAGAGTCAGTGAAGTTCACATCCACTCTTGCATTCGCAGTCAGGGTTTACAGGCCACTCATACGAATGTAGGGAGGCTGAGGGGGTGGTTTTGATTCTCTTGGCATGACACTGTCTAACCAAGTCAGTAATAGTTGTGTCAAGGCCAGGTGACCATATGTAGCCGCTGGCTAACATTTTCATCTTTAAAATCTTAGGGTGGCTATGGTAATTCCATAAGAATCGGATGTTGCCATGGGTGAGGGAAAACTATGCAGACCCCAGAGGTGATGGGAGGTACTTGCTAGAGTGGTTGGGGAGGATTCAAACTAATGTGGCAGGAAATTGGGATCTATGTAAAGATTCAGGATAGGAGGAATCAAGAACAAGATAAAAGACAGTGAGGAGAATAGGCAAGTGATAGGCAGAGAAATCAAACGCCAGAATCAGATAAGCACACACAAAGTAGTAGTAGGAACGGGACAAGTAACGTTAAAAGAACTAGCATTAACTTTTTGTACCCAAATGCTCAGAGCATTCAAAACAAAATGTATGAATTAGTTGTGCAGGTAGATATAAAGGGATTTGATATCGTTGAGATAATGGCGACATGGCTGCAAGGTGACCAAGAATGGGAATTAAACATTGTTTTAATTATTATATATTTATTAATCACAAGTAGGCTTATATCAACACTGCAATGCAGTTACTGTGAAAATCCCCTAATCACCACAATCCTGCTCCCTGTACACTGAGGGAGAATTTAGCATGGCTAAAGCACCTAAACAGCATGTCTTTCAAATTGTGGGAGGAAACTGGAGCACCCAGAAGAAACCTACGCAGACACAGAGAGAATGTCTGTATAAAATTTGCACAATGACCCGAGCTGCGAATGGAACTCGGGTGTCTGGTGCTGTGAGGCAGCAATGCTAACCAGTGTGCCACCATGCCACCCAATACAATAGAGGAGCAATTTTTGGGGTGTATGTGGAATGGTTTTCTGGACCAATATGTTGAGGAAGCAGCAAGGCAACAGGCCATCTTGGACTGGGTGTTATGCAATGAGAAAGATTAGGTGGCAATCTAGTTGTGCAAGAAACCTTGAGGATGAGTGACTGTAATATGATAGAATTCTTTATCAGGATGAATAGTGAAGTATTGATTCTGAGACCTGGGCCCTGAATCTCAATAAAGGAACTAAGATGGTCTGAGGCATGAATTGGTTTGGATAACATTATTGAAAGGAAAGACAGTGAACAGGCAATGGCAGGCATTTAAAGAACGAATAGGACGTGAACTCTATAAGTTGTTTATTCCTATTTGGCACAAAAATGGTAAGGAAATTGTGGCCAAACCATGGCTTACAAAGGAAATTAGAGATAGTATTCAGGAAAAAGCGTGCAAATTGGCAAGAAAAAGTAATAGGCTTGAGGATTGAGAGCATTTAAAATTCAGCAAAGGAGGACCATGGGATTAATAAAGAAGGGAAAAATGGAGTATGCAAAGAAACTAGCAAGGAACACAACTGGCTGTAAAAGTTTCTATAGATATGCAAAGAGAAAAAAGATTAACAAAAACAAATGTAGAATCCTTCAGCCAGCAATGGGAGAATTCATAATGGGGAATAAAGAAATGGTTGAGGAATTGAATTTGCACTTTACTTCAGTCGTTACAAAGGAAGAGATGAATAATGTGCCAGAAGTGCTTTGAGAAACATGTTTTAGTGAGAAACTGAAGGAAATCAGCATATGTAGAGAAATGGTTTTGGTGAAATTGATGGGATTGAAGGTGAATAAATCTCCAGGTCTTGATAATCTTCATCTCAAAGTACTTAAGTAAGAGGCCCTGGAAATAGTAAATCCATTGTTGGTTATTTTCCAAAATTCTTTGGACTCTGGAATAGTTTCTACAATTGAAGGGTAGCGAATGTAAACCTGCTATTCAAGAAAGAAAGTTGAGGAAAAGACAGGGAACTATAGACCAGTGAGCTTAATGTCAGTATAGGGGAAGTTGCTTGAGTGATTATTGAGAAGTTCATAACTCGGCATTTGGAAGGCAGTGGTATAATCAGATCAAGTCAGCATAGATTTACAGAAGGGAAATCATGCTCGACGAATCTATTGGAATTTTTTGAGGATATAACTGGTAGAGTAGACTCAGGAGAACTAGTGGATGCGGTTTATTTAGACTTTTGACAAAGTCTCATGTAACTGATTATGATGTAAAGTTAAAGCAAATGGGATTACAGGTAATAGCCTGAGATGGACAGAAACCTGGTTAGCAGATAGGAAGCAAAGAGTTGGCAGAAATGGATCTCTTTCTGATTGGCAGTCATTGACTGCCAGAGGTTCTGAGGGATCTATGCTAGGACCCCAACTATTCTCATTGTATGGTAATGATTTGGAAGAAGGAATTGAATGTATTACCTCCAAATTTGCAGATGATACAAAATTGGGTGGGAGAGAGAGCTGTGAGTGGATGCAGGGATGTTCAATGTGATTTGGATAGGCTGAGTGTGTAGGCATCTGCATTGCAGATGCAATATAATGTGGACAAATATGAGGTTATCTACTTTGGTACCAATAATAGGAAAACAGACTATTACTTGAATGGATGTACATTGAGAGAGGTGGATACTCAGCGAGACTTCGGAGTCCCTGTGCATCATTCGCTGAAAGTGTGCAGGTACAGGGGACAGTAAAGAAGGCAAATGTTGTGTTGGCCTTCGTAGGTGAGAGGATTTGAGAATAGGGATAGGAATGTTTTCCTGTAATTGTATAGGACGTTGATGAGGCCACAACTGGAATACTTTGTGTAGTTCTGGTGTCTTTATCTGAAGAAGGATATCCTTATTATAGTGAGTACAGCGAAGGTTTACCAGGCTGATTCCTCATATGGCAAATATGTCATGTGAAGAGAGACTGAGTTGGTTAGGATTATATTCACTGGAGGTTAGAAGAATGAGAGGGGATCTCATCGAAAGTCATAAAATTCTAACAGGGTTAGACAGGGTAGGTTCAGAAAAAATGTTCCCAGTGATGGGGGAGTCCAGAACTAGGAGTCATAGTTTGAGAATAAGGCATAAATAAATCTTTTAGAACTAAGGTGACGAGAAATTCCTTCAGCCCGAGGTTGTGAATGTGTGGAATTCAGTACCATAAAACGTAGTTGAGGTTCAAGCATTTCTTCAAGGTTTCAAGAAGAAATCAGATATAGCTTTTGGGGTTAAAGGGATTAAAGGATTAGGGAGGAAAGGTGATCAGGATATTGAATTCAGTGATCAGCCATGATCAAGATGAATGGCAGAGGGGGCTTGAAGTTCTGAATGGCCTAGTCCTGTTTCTAGTTTCAATATTTCTATGTTTCTATGAAATAGCCACAAAGATAGTGGATGCATTGATTGTAATCTTCCATGAATCCTTAAATTCTGGAGAAGTCCCAGGAAAACTGCCAATGTAACATCCTTATTTAAAAAGAGAGGGAAACAAACAACAGGTAACTACAAGCCAATTTATCATTGGGAACGTGGTAGAGCCCATTATAGAGAATGTAGTAGTAGAGCATTTGGAATTACATAATATAATCAACCATGGCTTCATGAAGGGGAAATCATGCCTAACAAGCTTTTTAGAATTCTATGAGGTAGTGACAAGCAGGAAAAATAAAGGGGAACCAGTAGATATTAAAGTATCTGAATTTCCAAAAGGTGTTTGATAAGATACCATACAAATGGCTACTTCATGAGATAAAAGCCCATGATGTTGGGATAGTATATTAGCATGGTTAGAGGTTTGGCTAACTAATGGAAGACAGAGAATTGGCATTACAGAGGCATTTTCAGGATGGCAACCTATTACTAATGAAGTTTTGCAGGGATCATGATGGTGGGGAGATGTTGGGTTCTCATTCATATGACTCCCTTCATCTTTTGCCAACCCATCCTCTTCCTAGTTCATCACCAATGGATTGAGAAAATTCAGCCCAGCTTATCTAAAATTCTTGTTAATGTTAGAGCTGTAGAGGAAAACATTCTGGGTTATATATGTTGTTCATCTGGAAATAGAAAGAAGATAGAATGGGTCTTAATTTTAAGAACAATGTTTCATAGTTCTGGTATCTGTTTGGAAACCTTTCATTACTGCATATGGCGTTTAATGATTCTGGAATGTAATTTCTTTCAATTGTAGGTTGAACCAGGTGACAAAAAGGACAAAATACTGGTTTTCTTTAAGATGCGCCCAGATGTCATTACGGAGGATAATTTACACACCAACATACTTGTGTCATCTATGTTGGATTCACCTATAATTGCTCTTTACCAAGCAATACGTCAAATATTTGCGCCAGTACTTCTGAAGGTAACTATTCAAAGCTCTATTAAACAGTCACTTTTATTTTCTGAAGCCTGTTGACCAAAATAAATGAACTATGCTTTTTAAATTTAATTTATATCGCATCTGTTAATTTGTGCTGCACAGTTCCTTTGTCATAAATATAATTTATAGGAAACAAAATGCACTTGTATCAGTTAATATTTTGATAATGGTTGGGCTAGCATTTATTACCCATCCCCAACTGCCCTCCATTGTAATGCGGTTATCCTCAAATGCCCTTTGAAATGGAAGGCAGCTAGGGACAGTAATAGATACTGGCCCTACCATTAACACCCACATCCTGTAAATGAATTTTTAAAAAGTCATATGACTGGGTGGGGCTAAACTCACAAAGAGACAAAAGCTCAGTTGCTGCTTGGAATCTTTCAAGAAAAGAAATAGCTTTCTGTTTCTCTTTCCCTCTCTGGAGATTGGAGGTTGGAGACTGGTCCCTGCTAGAAAATAGGTCTCTTTAACTGAAGTTCTGCTGTTTGAAGATGTATCTTTCTCTGGAAGTTGCTGTATGGGAGTCAGAAGACGTGCTTTTCTGTATCTCTGTTCAGAGGGGTCAAAAGACTGAAAATCTAGCATCCACATGAATTTATTTTTTGTGCTAACTGATTCTGAAGACCGATGTATATCTGTAGGGATACTGCTTAAAGTGGAACTATAGAGATAGCTGGCTGTTAAGAATTATACCTTGTCGTGTTTAAGTATTTGAATTCATTTTGTTATCTTTTAACTGGTGTTAACTGAAATTTGTTTTAATAAAAACTTCCTTGTGTATCAATAGAATCACACCTGGAACAAAGCACCTTATGCTTGCACTAAAGTCAAAATCCAAAACATTTGGGGTCTAGACTAACTTATCTTTGTGTTTCTGCACTGATCCCAAACACAACTAAGATTGAGATAATGAGGAATTTCTTCTCTCTAGAAGATTGTTAGTCTTTGGAATTCTCTTACAGAGTGTAGTGGAGGCTGGGTATATTCAAGGCTGAGCTAGCTATGTTTTGACTTCCAAGGGAATCGAGGTTTATTGGGGCAGGCATGAAAGTAGAATTAAGTCACTTTCATATCAGCCATGATTTTATTGAATAGTGGAGTGGGCTCATTGGGCCAAATGGTTTATTCATGCTCTTTTTTTCTTATGGTTTTTTGTTATGATCTTTTGATCACATTGTTTCACAGACTTTTGGCATGAACTGAATCATAATGCAATATATCAGAAAAAATCCACCTTGTGGGCAAGAGGATCTGGGCTCCTGACGTATTGCTCATTGTTCCACAATTTTAATAGGCAATTAACATTTATAACTTGAATTACTCTCATTTTTGACTAACTGATATTGTTAAAGATATAAAACTGTTAGGTGTTATAAATTTTAAATTGAATATACACTTGAAATGGAAAAGTTTGTGGAAGAAGGAGATGTAGGATGGGATTCATTGGATAGCTGTTTCAAAGAATAAGCAGAGTACAATTATAGAATGCTATGATTAATATACTTTTTGATTTTAATTTTAGGATGAAAAATGGAGTAAAAGTTTTGATCCTAAATTGCAGAATTTGCTGACTCAACTTGAAGCAGGTCTAGGATCTATTGTAAGACACTCAGATCACAGTTACAGTGGGACCAAATTTGGTGGAGAACAGGATACTTCAGGTTTGAAACTTAATGATTGGAATAAAATCACATTTAAAGAGCTTATTATTTGCTTTTCTGTTTCAGTGGTTTCACTACTTTCTATTCATGAATTAGGTCACATACCTGTCCATGGCAACATCATCTAATAATTTCAAAATTTGATTTAAACAGAATGCAATAGAGGATATCTCTCTATCTTTTTCCTTCTGTCCAAGTAAAATGGACAAACTCAAGACAATATAAGTATGTGTGCATACTTGTTCCATGACTCAGGTAAGTGCTGCACTGTCCACAGCCACTCCCCGTTAGATTTTAATGTGTTTGTCATTCAACTTTTTCTGCCCTTCTCCACATCCATTGGAAATCTCAAATCAAATTTTGCCTTGTTTGGAGAGGATAGACAAACATCAGCAGAAATGTAATGCTTTCTTTTGCTGATTTTGATCTGGGGAAAGGGATTTATGCAAGTGGGATTATACTACAAATGAGAGTTGTTATGTTGCGCTCAGTCAGACTGGGTAAAAATCAGCAAGATCGGAAATATAAAAATCTGTTGACAAGACAGGCCCCAATGGGGAGTGAACACTTCCACTGATGACAATATCTATGTGTAATGCAAAATTACATCACATAGAGACTTGCTGACCAGAAAATCCTGGCTATATGTTTGAGATTTACCAGTAGTCCACTGGGCAAAGCTGTCAATGCTCACACATGAAGGAATTTTGATTTTCTTTGTGCAATAGGTTGAGGAGATTTTGAAACTTTTTAATAAAGCCATTTTATGTTCCTCAGTGGTAATCAATTCCAACAAGCATTTGTAGTATTCTGCTTCAGGCAAAAATGGGGTTTGTTTTGGGAACCCTTTAGCATATACAATATATTTCAAATTAAACAGAAAATGTCCATCTTACCTAATTTCCTGATCAACACCCTTGACCACTTCCCATGAAAGTGCAGGTGTGCTATTAACAAAAGATCTGATTGAGGTGTTTAAAATTATGATATTCAATAAGATACAGAGAAATAGTGCTGGAAAGACTTTAAAGCTGTCAGAGAGCTGACCAAGGCCATACGATGACTCATTTTCATGCTGTGACATGGTCATCGCTGTCCCTTGATTTAAGTATGATGTCTGTTTGGGATCATGAGTTTCTGCTGTTAGGAGTTAGGGGTTTTCAAATGACTGAACAGGCCAATTCTTGACTCACAGATTCTTGGACACACAGGGCAGGACCTCTCATGGGGTAATGGAATTTGTAGTGCAGGATTTGCTTTCTGTTCTTTCTTTCTCTATGTTTTTCTAACTCATCATTGAGACATTGAGAGTGTAATATAGCTTGATGAAAAATTTTCTCCATTCTGAGCAATTGTTGGCGAGCTCTTCCTAGTCATTAACATCAGTGTTGCCTTGCTTCGAGGAGAGCTTTAGTGTGCGTTTGAAATTGAAGAGCTGAGAAAGCAGGATCTGGCAGGGGAGATGGTTTTTGGCATTCACAGGATTTTTGCCTAAATTCTTGTGGATCTGGCTTCAAGGACACAAGTGTTTGTTGATGAATCCAGAGGGTGCAGTGGAATTGTTGCTGATGGAATTTCTTTAGCGCTCTTACGTACCACTTATGTGTTCTAGATCTCACTGCAGGACAGGAATGTGGTGACAACAACAATATTGTACGCTAAAGCTTTTGTAGATCTTTATTGTCAAACATTCACTGCTGTAGTTTGTAGAAAGCTGAGTTGGTGTTGGATCTCCTCGTCAACATTGGCCTTTGAAAGGGGCAGCTGCTTAGATATTGGAAATGTTTAACATATTCCATACTTTTGCTTTCTACCATGCAGAGCAGAAGAAAACAAGGGGCAAAATTTTCTCTTCCAGCCAGCGATGGAAATCCTAGTGGTGAGGGATATATCACGTGAAAAAGTCATGTTCAGGTCTGCAGGAAATTAGTTCGGAATTTGACGGGTTGAGTTGTCCACTGATCTATGTTGGAAATTATATTTCCATCTCAAGAATGCTCAATAAATTGCCAACTCTCTGGAATTACTCTTGCCCTCCAAATTAAGTGCCGTGACCATGAATAATTAGAACAATGTGTTTCTTGGCTGTATTTAACAGGCATGCACCTGGTGCGCTTTGCTAATCAATATCTTCAAGGTCAATAAATGCTGCTTTCACTTGCCTTTTAGGAATATTGCTGCGGGATATCAGATGCCTATAGTACAAACTGCACCAATGCTAGGCACAGGAGGCTAGATAAATGAAGAGGAAGGAACATGGGAGGAGGATAGTGGCTTTAGATTGTGCAATCGAGAAGGGAGGAGAGGCTGGCAGGACTGGGGAACGTGGAACATAAGAGGAGAGGGAGGCGACAGAGGCAGGACTGGGGGTGGGGGAGTGCAGGATCAGGGGAGGGGACGTGGGGAGATGGGGATAGGACTGGGGATGCGGTAAAGGACAGAATGGAGTACAAAGAACAAAGAACAAAACAGCATGGGAAACAGGCCCTTTGGCCCAACGAGCCCACGCCGCCACCCCGATGTTCCCACCTCTACCCGCGATCCCTGTCCATGTTTATAGATCTACGGATTAAAAACCAAATTTGAGGCAATTTAGGGAGAATTTGTTTTGCCAATTAGCCTAAGAGCACATCTTTGGGATGTGGGAGGAAACCGGAGCATCCGGAGAAAACCCACGCAAGCACGGGAGAATGCGCAAACTCCCACAGACACAGGCCCAAATCCATGTATCTGCACAGCACAGCGATCGTCACTGAGCTGTCATGTTGCCCATCAAATGGTCCAGGTCAAGCGTACACTAACGACGTGAAGCACTAGGATACTCTCGAAAAAAATCCAAGAGCAGCCGTCTCACGACCCATCGCGTGTATGCCCCTTGTTAGGCAACAAGGTGGACCAAAGCACCTGTAGGATAAAAACAAGTACATCAATATCATCATCTATTAACACACTTCCCAGAGACTCCCAAGGCTCATGATCCCTATTTTAAATCAGTTTTCTATACCCCTCCATTCCCATTCTGTTCATGTGCCCATCTAAGTATTTCTTAAATAACTCCAGAGTACCTGCCTCCACCACTTTACTTGGCAGCACATTCCATAGCCCCACCACCCTCTGTGTGAAAAAACTCCCTCTAGCATCCAAATTATACCTTACCCCCCTCACCCTAAGCCCGTGACCCCTCGTGCTATTTGAGTCCATCCTAGGAAAAAGCTTAACCCTGTTTACTCTATCTATACCCCTCATAATCTTGTACACCTCCATTAGATCTCCTCTAAGTCTACGTCTTTCTAAGGAAAACAGTCCCAATTTGCCTAACCTCTCCCCGTAACTCAGACCTTCCATACCAGACAGCATCCTGGTAAACCTCCTCTGCACTCTCTCTAGAGTCTCCACGTCCTTCCGTAGTAAGGCGACCAGAACTGGACGCAGTATTCCAAATGAGGTCTAACTAACGTTTTATACAACTGCAACATTAAAGGCCAGCTCTTGTACTCTATACCCCTTCCTATAAAAGCTAACATACTATATGCTTTCTTCACAACCTTCTCCACTTGCTCTGCCACCTTCAGAGACTTGTTCACTGCACCCCCAGGTCTCTCTGCGTTTCTATATTCTTAAAATGTCTACCCTTTATCATGTACCTCCCCCCTACATTCTTTCTCCCGAAATGCATCACCTCACATTTATCAGGTTTGAATTCCATCTGCCTGCCCAAGCTACCAGCCTATCAATGTCCTGCTGCATCGCCTGACAATGCTCCTCACTATCTGCAATTCCAGCCATCTTTGTATCATCTGCAAACTTAGTGAAAGACTCTCCTCAGGTAAGAATTGTAAGCCTGTTAGAGGCTCCGCTGTGGCTAAAGCTACACTACCTGGGGCAAATTGCTGGGGCTGAGGCTATACTGACAGTGGCATATTAAAGAGTCTGTTCTAGATTGTTCAGGCTAGGTTAGATGTGCAAGATGGTGTGTTAGTCCTGAACTTAAGTAAGGTTAGGCACCTCTGGATAGTGATGGGTCTTTTGAAGTTTGAGTCTTGATATTGTGAGGCAGAGGGCTCAAATATGGGGAGGGGAGGCATCTGGATCCTGTAAGTGGGGAGGGAGTGTGTGTGAAAAGGACGGGTGCATGTGATCTTGAGAAGGGGAGGGGTCAGGTTGACAAAAGGCATGGGCACATCAACATTAAAGGGTTTGGGGTGTGAATAGTAATATCCAAATGAATATGGATGGAGTCTAGGGTAACAGGGGAGGTGGAAGGGGAATTGGGATTCGGTAAGTATGGAGGAAGATGGGAAGAACATGGGTGGATGACAGCAGGAGTTTTGAAGCTGGTATTTCGCATAAAAGTCAGCAGCATCGTTTTTGATTTCTCCTGGGAATGCAGTTTTCAAAATAAGGTAGAAAAGAATCGAACGGAGAGGGCTCTTACAGCTCGGGAAGAGTTTAGTATAGCAATTTCTGGCTGATTGAAGGGGGACTCTCTGAATTTCCTGCTCAACTGAGTGCTGGGCTGAAAGATCTAGTGCACAATGAACGAACTTATCTCCTTTACTAATAATGCACATTCAGGCGAGAATCCATTAAGTGTAGATGTTGCAGTGCATATGGTTTTAATTGGCATTGAAACTCATAGAGTCATGTCAGAATAGATGTAGAATCTGTGCAGAGACGACATGGGCCCTACAAACCTCCATCTTCCCAATGCACTGATAGTGGCATCCAAGGCATCAGGCTGGCAGTCATGACTTAGAAGCAAGGAATGGGTGTCACTAGCAATTGTCAAAGCTATAACCAACTCAAGGCTAACTGTAGATTCTAGGACTTGGTTCTTTTGATGCTGGTTAAGACCCTCATTCTGAATGCACAATTACACCTGAAGGGAAAATTCAGTCATGTTGTTCTCCAGGATGGTATCATTGTGCAAGTGGTGAGCTTGGTATGAGATGTGCAGACTGAAGGAAAGTCAAAGAGTAGAGACTGCATTCCTGCTCTGTATAGGGCAGGAGACAATGGTGGGAGACAATGGGAACTAACACTAATAATTTAATTGTACACCAAAATTGCCATAGTTCTGGGAATCCCTTGTAGAACAAAAACCAATAGGACCCCAAGGACATCCCAGAGTAACAGCCAAATCAACAAAAATGGTTTCTGTGACCAAAGATCTACAGAAGATATAGCTAATTCATGGAAATGAGTGACCGACAAGTCTGCATGTGCCTTCACTTGTCTAGTGACATATTAGCTCATATTTGCCATATGCTGAGTGAAGAACTCTCACTGCACAGATTTGGAGAGCATTTACTGTTAGCTGCATTGAATGTTACTGCAATGCAAATCTTTTTTGCCTTTGGATTCTTTCTGCTTCCACTGGGGATCTTTATGACATTTTATAATCAGGGACATAAAAATGCATTAGGGAGGTGACAGATGCCCTTTTCAATAAAGCTAACCATAATGTGCAGCTTCCCATGGATGAAGCAAACCAAACTGGCTGTGGGATTTACTGGGATCTCAGGCTTCCCATGTCTTAGGCTGCTATTGACAGCGCATAAATGGCCTTGAGCGGTATCTGGCAGCATCATGTGAGATTCATTAGTAGAAAAGGGTTTCACTCTTTGAAAGTTCAGCTAATTTGTGATCACAGAAAATAGCCCCAGCATGTTTGTGCTAAGTACCCTGGGAGCTCACATGATTTGCACATTTTGAGTCATTTCCGCATGCCAGGATATTTGAAGGCATACGATGCTTAGGCAGTTGACTTCTCAGTGATAAAGGTTACCCTCAGAAGACATAGTTAATGACAGCCATTTGTCAACCACAGAGTGCACCTGAGGAGAGATAGAATGCTGCATACTCAGTCACAAGGTCCCATAACAGAGCAGACTATTGATCTCTTAAAGATGCATTTCAGATGTTTGGACTGTATTAGGTGGATTTTCCAATACTCATTGCTGAGAGTGCCCTGCACAACCTAGTGCTGAAAAGGGGGAAATGTATTGATGTAGGGAGACATAGATATCATGTTGAATGAGGAGGATTTAGAAGGGAATCAATCTGAAGAGGAGGAGGACTCAGATGAGCACATGAGGAGACCATTATACAGGCACAATGTGGCAGACACGCCTCTGACAATCTCACATGCTTGTAACATTCCCACATGCTGTGACAATCTCTTATTAGTCAGGCAACCAATAGGTGTCCCAGGTGAGGACAAAGACAAGGGACAGCAAAAGTCCCAGTTAGATTAAAAAAAATTAAAGGAGCTGAAAGCCGATGTGCCAATAAGTTATCTTTGAAACCTTGAGAATTGTTGAACATTAGTTGTGGAAACAATGATCTCAGTAAAGTTGTAGAAGTCTGTTTCCACATCAGAATTTCTGTTCTCTTACTTCATTGTTGTTCTCTGATTTTAAATGCTTGAATTTTATTACTTTTTTTTGGATTTTTCTTGTTGTGTAACCCGACCCTTTTGAGAGAAATTGAGTTGGTGTGGATCTGTGACTCTCATGCAGTGCAGAATAGACAGGGAGGGAGTTTTATGTGGCTTCCAGTCATAATGCCAAGTGAGCTAAGCTCTTATAAAGACATTTGCAGTGTTTTATCTCCTTTGATAGTGGATGATGGACCAATTCTGATGTATGTAGAATTCAAAATTAAATCAGAGAAACAAATATTGTAGCAATGGTATATGTTTTGAAAAATTGGTAACTACATGTGTTATAAAATCTGCATCACTGATCAGTTTTGTTGTCGGCCAAATATTTTATTTCTATTTTGAAAGGAATTTTGGAACCTGGTGATGAATTTCAGTTCTGGGCAGAAGTTGCTGCAGCTGATGATAAACTGGACAAAAAAGAAAGAGCCCAGCATTTTGAAGAACTGTTTCAAACAATTGCACAGGTTTGTTTTTCTTTGCAGTCCAAGGTGTTAGTTAACTTGTTTAGCATATTATATACCTTCCTGAGGAAAGATTTGATTCTAGTGCAGTATCAAATACTGAAGGCTTATTCAGCAAACCAAACTAATAGTAAAATAAAAGTGAAATACTGTGGATGTTGGAAATCGGAAATACAAAAAGAAAAAGCTGGAAAACTGCAAATCTAGCAGCATCTATGGAGAGCAACAGAGTTAACATTTGACTTTTCTTCAGACCTGTTGAGTTTCTCCAGCAATTTCTGTTTTTATTTAGGCTAACAGCCAAGGTCTTCCAGTGTAGTTACAGCACTGGCAATGTAGAAAATTGGCCAAATATGTGCTATACACAAATCCAATACGGCCAATTACTGCCTCATCAGTCTACTCTTCATTATCAGTAAAGCGATGAAGGGTCATCAACAGTATTATCAAGCAGTACCTGCTCAGCAATAATCTGCTTAGTGACACTCAGTCTGGATTTTGCCAGGTTCAGTAGCTCCTGACCTCATTACAGCCTTGGTTCAGACATAAACAAAAGAGCTGAATTCCATGAGCTGAGAGTGACTGCTGTTGACATCAAGGCTGCATTTGATTGAATGTGGCATCAAGGAGCCCGAGCAAAACTAGAATCAATGGGTATCAGGGGGCAAACTCTCCACTGGTTGGAGTTATACCTAGTATATAGGAAGGTAGTTGTGATTATGGGGGGTGGTCAGTCATCTCAGCTCCAGGGCAACTCCTGGCCCAACTATCTTCAGCTGTTTTATCAGTGACCTTCCCTCCGTCATAAGGTCAGAAGTGGGGATGTTCATCAATGATTGCACAATGTTCAGCACTGTTCACAACTCCTCAAATACTAAAGCAGTCAGTGTTCAAATGCAACAAAATCTGAACAATATCCAGACTCGGGGTGACGAGTGGCAAGTGACATTCATGCTACACAAATGCCAGGCAATGACTAAAACCAATAAGGGACACTCTAAACACTGCCCCTTAACATTCAGTGGTGTTACTATCACTGAATACCTCCCTATTAACATTCTTGGAATTACCATTGATCAGAAACTCAACTGGATTGACCACATAAACACTACAAGAGCAGGTCAGAAGTTAGGAATACTGCAGTTAGGAATCCTGATTCCCCAAAACCTGTGCACTATCTACAAGGCACAAGTCAGAGTGTGATGGAATATTTCTCACTTGCCTATATTGGTGCAGCTCCAAAAAACACTGAAGAAAGTTGACACCTTCCAGGACAAAGCAGCCTGCTCAATTGGCACCACATCCACAAAAATACACAATCTCCACCATTGACGCTAGTAGCAGCAGTGTGTACCATCTATAAGATACACTACAAAAAATCACCAAAGATCATTAGATAGCACTTCCAAACCACCGCCCACTTCTGTCTTAAAGGACAAGGGCAGCAGATACTTGGGACAATCACCACCTGCAAATTTCCTTCCAAGCCAATCACTGTCGTGACTTGGAAATATGTCGTCATTCCTTCACAATCGCTGAGTCAAAATCCTGGAATTCCCTCCCTAGGGGCATATGGGTCAATCCAACTGTAGCATTTCAAGAAGGCAGCTCACCAACCACCTTCTCAAGGGCAGCTAGGATGAGCAATAAATGCTGGCCAGCCAGTGACTTTCATGTTCCACGAATGTACTTAAAAAGTAATTTTTTTTTTAGTATTGGTCTTTGGCAGAGTGCTGAGCAAGTTTTGCATTAGAATTCATTTTCCTCTGACTAAATAAATAACTAGTTCTCAAATGAAATTTTTGCACCTGGCTTAGTATTTTCACTGGCTTTGCACAAACATTTCTTCCCTCATGTTATTCACTTCTCTGGCCTCTGATTTGTGTGTGTTTAAATTATGGAGACAACATTTAAAACTGAAAAATTCTTTCGCATGGTAGAAGTTAATAATTTCCTTAACTGAATTTCTCTTTTTTTTTCAGCAGTACAACAATTTGGACACCCTTTCTTTGGCTGAAGTTGTGGATTTGGTTGAAACTACCCGTGATACGGTGGATGATATATGGAGACAAACTGAGCATGATTTTTACCCAGAGTCACGAATGCGCCATCTACTGGATGTCATAGGTACAATCTTTGAAAGAATAAATTGCTGCTAGCACAGGCACACAATTGAGAGGCAAGATCTAAATTTGAACTGTCCTTTTAATTTTTGTAATGTGGCACATCTGAAAGCTCATTAGTGTCTCAGACATGGAAAGAAATACTTATATTTATGTAATGCCTTTTAAGACCACTGGACTCCTCAAAGTGCATTGTAGGTAATGAAGTACTTTCATGGCAAAGTCACTGTTGTAATATAGGAATTGCAGCAAGTTCCTACAAGAAATAATGTGATAACATCCAAATAACTTAAAAAAAATATTGCTCAGGATATTGGGGGTATATCCACTGCTCTTCCCTAAAATAGTGCTGTGGGATCTTTTATGTGTTGGTTTAATGTTTCATTTGGAAAAACAGGGCCTCCAACAGTGCAGTATTTCCTCAGTACTGTATTGGAATCTCAGCCTTGATTTTTGTGCTCCAACCTTGATATACAATTTAAACCTGGAAACTTGGGCCTCAGAGATGAGAGTTCTACAAACTGACAAAAACTACTTTGATTTTATATTAATTTGTTTATTGAGGTAATTCAAACGTTATATTTAATATGCATTTCCATTGCCATATTGAAAATGTGTTCTATTTAAGGGGCACATTAAAGTAAAGTGTCAGTAGGTGTAGAGAGGACATGAAGAAGAGCTTATTATGCAAAGGCTAATGAGTATTTGGAATTTGCTGCCTGAGTTGGAGGTGAAGGCAGAGGTCTTAAACTCTTTTAAGAAGTACTTGGATCTGAGTGCTGTAAGCTTCAGGGCAATGGGCCAGATGCAGGAAGGCATGATTGGAAAGGGCATCTGGGTATCCTTCGGCTTGTATGAATCAGATGAGTTGAATGGCTTCCTTCTGTGCTGCAACTTTTCTGCGGTTCTATGTTGATGAAATGCTGTTTAGCTGTGGAATGGTTGTGAAACTTAGGATTTTGATACCACAAGAATATAATTGTGCAAAAATATTGAAGATATTTTTCTGTGAAATTGAACAGATTCTTAAATTATTACTTTACCCTGAAACTTACTGACATTATTTATCAATGTAACAAATTTCCAACCATGGCAATGAGTGCCTCATCGATCGACAGTTCCGACGTGCCACAGCGATAAACCGCACTGACCTCCTCAGAAGACGAACACAGGACACGGTGGACAGAATACCTTTTTTGTCCAGTACTTCCCCGGAGTGGAGAAGCTACGACATCTTCTCCGGAGCTTTCAACATATCATTGATGACGATGAACATCTCGCTAGGGCCATCTCCACTCCCCCACTTCTTGCTTTCAGACAACCGCACAACCTCAAACAGATCATTGTTCGCAGCAAACTATCCAACCTTCAGGAGAACAGTGACCACAATACCACACAACTCTGCCACAGCAACCTCTGCAAGACATGCCGGATCATAGACATGGACGACATCATCAAACGTGAGGATACCATTCACCAGGTACACGGTACATACTCTTCCAACTCGGCCAATGTTGTCTACCTAATATGTTGCAAGAAAGGATGTTCCGAAGCATGGTACATTGGGGAGACCATGCAGACACTACGACAACAGATGAATGAGCATCATTTAACAATCACCAGGCAAAACAGTTCCCTTCCTGTGGCGAACACTTCAGCAGTCACGGGCATTCGGCCTCCGACCTTCGGGTAAATGTTCTTCAAGGGGGCCTTCATGAGACACGACAGCGCAGAGTCGCTGAGCAGAGACTGATAGCCAAGTTCCGCACACATGAGGACGATCTTAACAGGGATCTTAGCTTCATGACACACTATCTGTAACCCCCGTGACTTGCCTGGGTTAGCAAAAAAACCTCACTTACTGTGCTGTCTGGAGAAAATACACAATTCTCTAACCAATGCTCAGGATTCCCTTCACACACATTGTTAGCCACTTTAACACTTGAATAGCAGGTTAGATGTAAGGATTCGCATTCTAATCAGCAATCTGTGACTGTCTGTGTTGATATGTGTGCTATTGCAGACCAGAACACTGCATTTGCCTGACGAAGACGAAAAGGTCGAAAACTCGCAAATTTACTATCAAATAAATCGGTTGGATTTAAAATTGGTGTTGCTACATTCTTACTGTGAGTGCCTAAAAAGAGCTAGGTTGATATACATTACTGTAAGATGAATATGTATTTCCTGTTCTATAAATGAATATAGCTTCTAATGATCTGATGGTTGCCTGGTTAAAAAGGATGTAATGTTTCAGAACATAACTTTAATTAATGTTTCAGAGCTGACTACAGCGTTTTAAGCATTTAGTTGTTTGTCTCTTCCAGTGGGAAAGTTCCCAGGTTCTCCATCCATACCTCCATTAAATGAATTGCTGAGGTGGTAAAACTTGCTTATTTATAAGTGTAAACCTATATCCTGTTGCTCCATTGCATTGCATATTGGAATTTGGTCGATGTGAGATTTGGTTTCCAAGGCTAGAGGTAAAGTGCTAAAAAAATTAATTATGTAATGTTGCTGTGATTGATGCTTCCAAGTGCTGTTGTGTGATAGCCAGAGAATACGTCACACCATCTTTCCAAGCCATCCTGCTTTGAAAATTATATTTAAAGTAGTTTGATGTTAAGCACTTGCAAAGGGTTATAACATTTGTTTGTTACAGAAGCTTAAGAATAGTAAAAATTATATGGGCGGAATTTTTGTATTTTCATACTGTCTGTGATCAGTGTGTTTTATATGTGCACAAGTAGGGAGTGTATTTTTTTGCCCTCAGAGTGATTGTTCAATTTTAAATTAAATTTCAACAGCAAGCCTTTTGTGAATTTAAAAATGAAACAGGTTATTTATTTATCGCATACTTACCTCGGAGGTTTAACAATGCAACACAATATCATCACTTGCTCAACTTACCCAATCGCTCATAAAAGATTAGATAGATGAGGAAAGAAACAATTGCAATTTATGGTGCTCTCAGTCACTTTCCCAACAGACATGTAGGCTGGAATTTTAATACTCTGCCTGCCATGGGAATTGGAGCAGGCGAGAGGTGGACAGTGGAAAGATCCATTGATTTTGGCCAAGGTTTTATAGTTTTGGGATGAGCGAGGCCATAACAAACCACCTGCAGCTTCTTAGATGAGTTAATACTTTGGTTGAAGCAAGTCTTGTAAAACAGAGTTTTCAGTAAGCTGCAAAGCTTATTGTAGTCAAATTCCAGCCTCCCATTCATTGACTGTGTCTATACTTCTCACTGTCTTGGGAAAGCAACCAGCAGAATCAAGTACTCCATGTACTTTGGACGTACTCTCTTCCAGAAAAAGATACAAAAGTCTAAGGTCATGAACCAACTGACTCAAGAACAGCTTCTTCCCTGCTGCCATCAGACCTCTGAATGGACCTAGCTTATATTAATTTGATCTTTCTCTACAACATAGCTATGACTGTAACACTAATTCTGGAAACTCTCATTTCTTTCTCTATAAATGATATGCTTTGTCTGTATAGTATGCAAAGAAAATATTTTTCACTGTATACTAATATATGTGACAATAATAAATGAAGTCAAATCATGAGGTTGGTTTTCAGATAAATTTGACATTGGAACAAATTGGGGAGAATCCATCTTTCAAAGTACATCTGTTACTACTGTGGCTGCTCAGTTGACTTTAGCTGGTTTGAGGCTGTCTAATTGGTCTCTGTTCCTATGCAGCTTCTTGCTGAATTTTTGAAGTAGGTTACAAAATGGCTTTCTCACCTTGTGACTTGTACATATTCAAAGTTATTTTTTCAAAAAGGAGGAAATGTGTTGATTTAATATCCTGCATGTCATTTGGCACTTCAAAATTCACTCAGTCTGGTTTGGATGAGAGACCATCATAACACAGAGGGAGGTCAATGGGAATTTATTGAGTGAGTTTCAATGTTTCTTTTGCCAGTGGTGAAACTGGAAGATGATCCGGCTGGAACACAATAGTTCATTTGTTGATAGCCTACACTTAAATAAAGGAATGTATGAATTCTCCAGATTGCTGTGAATAAATATGTTCAGCTAGGTCAAAAGCAGAAAATGCTGGAAAATCAACATGTTTGACAGCATCTGTGGAGAGAGAATAGAGCCAACATTCCAAGTTAGGGTCATGCTTCACCTAAAGGTAATATAATTTGCCTTGGCCATTTAAATAAGACAGATCGGGTGGGATTTTCCATCCATGTTCCCCCCGAAACCAGGTAATTCTGCCCAAGGTTAACGGACCTTTCCGTGGTCTATCCCTCACCCAATCTGATTCCCGGGACAGAAATTTATCCTTTTTTGTTCAAACTTTTTAAAATATTGACTGAAAATTCATAACATATTGGAAATTGATAATTAGTACAAAATTTTAATTTTCTTTTTTCTTTTTTCTAGGAAATGCCTTGGGTAGATTTGTACAGAAAACTCTCATGCAGTTAAATTTATGGGGAGATGCTTTTCACATTGTGAAAGAAAGCCTTAGATCTGGCATCACCATCTGTGAACAGTGGGTGGCAGCATGTGATCATCTGACTGGACAGCTCTGGCGACGATACACTCCTCATCAGTGGAAAAGTGAGAAATATTATCCAGAGTCATTGGCTAAACTTGCCAAACGCCTTGAAGAGGTACAGTACAATAAATATTTTCTCTTGAAAGCAAAATAATGTGGATGCTGGAAATCTGAAATAAAAGCAGGATGTGTTGGAAAAACTCAGCAAATCTGGCAGCATCTGTGGAAAAGGAAACAAGAGTTAATGTTTTGGGTCCATATGATGTTACTTCAGAGTCTTTTTTCTTTAATCTTTTAAAATCCCTTCAAAAATCTTATTTTCTTTACTGTTTTTGAAAAGGCTACGATTTTACTTTTAACTTTGCAAATTGTAAAAGACACACACAATTCTTAAATTTAGTAATCAGAATGCACCATTGAGATCACTGCTTTTTTTCAGTCTGTCACTGGTTTTGTGTTTTCAACTGCTCTGTATTAAAGTTATGATTGTTTGAAGTTGAGCATTGGTAGCAATATCTTGGGACATTTACTTTGAGCATATATTTTCATATCCGCGTCTATAAATGTGCCTTTGTCCAGTGTCGCTTCATTCCCTTGGTTCACAAAAATATATAATTTCAAGTTTAAAGATAATAATTGATGTCACAACAATTCCTGTTTGTGGAAGAGTTCCAAAATTCTAGTAGAAATATTTCCTAATTTCATGCTTGAAATATCTGACGCTAATTTTTAGATTCTGTCTCCTTGTCTCAGATGATCCAACCAGCAGAATTTAGAACTAGGGAACTCTGTTTAAAATTAAAGGATCATTCATTGAAGATGGAGATGAGGTGAATGATTGTCTGTCAGAGGGTCATGAGTCCCTAGAACTCTTCCTAAAAAGACAGTGGAAACAGGATCTTTGAATGTTTTTAATATAGAACTCGATATATTCTTGATTGACAAGGGGATGAAAGATTATTGGGGGTTGAAAGGAATGTGGATTGAAATTACAAATAGATCAGCTGTGATCTTATTGAATGGCAGAGCAGACTGGAAAGGCTGAATGGCCTGCTCCTGCTCCTAATAATCATATTTGAATATTACAGCTATGCTGGTCTCTCTGATCAATGGGATTAAAGAACAAAGAAAATTATAGCACACAATAGGCATTTCAGCCTTCCAAACCTCCATGGACCATGTTGCCTGACTGAACTAAAACCTCCTACCTTTCTGAGCACCATATCCCTCTATTCCCATCCTATTCATGTACTTGTCCAGATGCCCCTTAAACCTCAGTATCGTATCTGCTTGCACTATCTCCCTGGCAGTGAGTTCCAGGCCACTTCCTTCTGTGTAAAGAAAAAGTCTCTTCATCTCCTTTAAACCTTGCTCCTTGCACCTTGAACCTATGCCCTCTAGTAATTCACTGTCCCATCTTGGAAGAAGCTTCTGACTATCCATTCTGTCCATGCTTTTCATAATCTTATAGATTTCTGTCAGGTTGCCCTTCAACCTCTCTCATTCCAGTGAGAACAAACCAAGTTTCTCCAACCTCTCCGCATAGCTAATGCCCTCCGTACCAGACAACATCCCTGGTAAATCTTTTCTGTATCTTCTCCAAAGCCTCCACATCTTTCTGGTAACATGGCGACCAGAATTGAACATTATTTTCCAAGTGCGGCCTAACTAAGGTACTTTAAAATTGCAACATGACTTGCCAATTTTTAAACTCAGTGCCCCAGCCGATGAAGACAAGCATGCTGAATGCCTTCTTGACTACATTCTCCTGTATCTGTATATCCAGATCCCTTTGCCTATCAATATTCTTAAGGGTTCTGCCATTTACTGTATATTTCTTATCTGTATTAGAACTTCCAAAATGCACTACTTCACTTTGGCCAGAAAATCCTGCTGGTGTGAACAGTCAGAAAGTTCCAGCCAGTAACTTCATTCAGCGAGATCTTCTGGACCTGCCGTTGGCGTATTTGCACCGTGCATTTGTTGCATGGATTTGCCGGTAGCATGGCGTGGAGTGCAGTCAATGGCAAATTCCACTGACAACAATGAGACCAGAAATCCTGCCACTGGCCAATGGCGTGCCATCTGCTGCCATCATAGGATGATGGATCTGCCCATAGGCTTGAATAATTTTCTAACAACAGATGTTAGGCTAACTTGTTTAACATTCCCTGGTTTCTCTCTGTCATTTTTCTTAAATATTGGAGTGACATAGGCAATTTGCCAGTTTAGAAAAATGGTTTATAAATTTATAGAGCTGTCACAGAATATATGTAGGTTCTCACCTGCTTTACTTAAAATTCTGGGATCAAAACCATCTGGCTTTGGAATTTCTTACTTTTTGGTATCATTTTTTTCTTCATTGCGATTAATTTGCTTCCATTAATTTTGAGTCCAATCCCTGATTCAATGTTAATTTTCTTGGCCAATAACTCTTCCTCTCTATTAATAAATAGCACAAAGTAATTATTTAACATGTTCTCCATTTCCTTATTTTCGTTGGCCTCATCTCCTTTCTCAGTTTTCAAAGTTCTTGTAATGTTCCTGGTCGCAATCTTTTTTTTTAATTTAACTGTAAACATTTGTCGAGTTGATTTTGAAATCCTTTGGAAGATTCATCTCACAGTTTTACTTTGTGGCTTTTATCATCTGTTATTCCACCCCTTGCTATTTTTGCATCTCTGTCATTTGCAAGAATCATTTTTTTTTGGCTTTTATGTGCCTTTTAGCTTTAAGTTATCTCTTACCTATTTAGGCTATTTTTTGGGGCAGCAGTCTTTCCCCTTAGGTTTAGAGATAAAGGGTCTGTATCACATTAAATTATTTTTAAACATACCTCATTGACTTGTTGTGACCAATTAACAGATGAATCCAGTTTTTCATGGACAATCTCTGTCTCATCACATTGAATCAGCCTTACCTAAATGTACAACCTCAATAGCTGTTTCTCGCTTCTCCCTTTCAAACATTCAGACAAATTTGATCATATTATGATTGTGATTAGATAAATTTGCACACATCATTAGGCTGATAATTAAATCTAGCTCATTACTCATTACTACATCTAATCTGGTATGTCTTTTTGTTTGTTCTAGGACGTATTTGAGAAATTCACCGATTATTCTGCTTTTCCCAGTCCAGTTAAAATCCCCCATTAAAATTACTCTGCCTTTGGTGTATGCTTGTCCAATTTTGCATTTATATAATTTTTCACTTTACAGGTTTTGCCAAAGGCCCTACACACAACTCCCATTCCAGTCTTAAATCCTTTTGTTTTATTACTTCCATTCATAAGGTCTCTATGACCTGCTTAGCTTTCATTACACATTAATCTCTTATTCTGTGAGTGATTTGATCCATTATAACCAATGTTAATCCAGCCCCCTGTATCATTTTTCCAATATATCTTGCAGAATTTGTAACCTGCTTATTTAATTTCCAGTCATAACCATCTTGCAGGTATTATAGCTACCATACAATGCCCTCTAAACTAAAATTTGTTCCTTATAGGCCATGGATAGAATTGTCTCAAAATTGCACAGAATGCTTGGCCAGGCAAAAAAAGCTGCATGAAACTTGTGGTTTTCACAGACACCTTTTCTCACCTATTTAACAGCAAACTATGCAATTTCAAGTGCTGGTGAGGATCACACTGTCTTCCAGCGGAAGATGAAACAAGCCAGCAAAAACCAGGATTCTGAGATTGGGACACCATTTTTAAAGTGAAAAGATCGGGGCACTCCCTCTCCCAACCACAATGACAATGTCAGTGCATCTCTGCGCCCCCCTCCTCCCCTCCCCCCCCAACCCTATGTAGTCATCAGTGTTCTCCCCTCATCACCATTCCCTACAACCTCATCACCATTCCCTACAAGTGCATCTCTGCCCCCCCCACCCCCACTGTCCCTCCACCTGCAGTCAACAAGGCTGCCGGCCTCCCTGCACCACATATAAGGTGCACCCCACCCCAATGAGGAGAGTTATCACCCATCAGAACTCCCTTGGCACTTTCCATCTGGCAATACTTCTAATACTGCCCACTTGGCAGTGTGTCCTGGCCATGGAGCATTTCCAAGGGCATTTCAGGAGTGCTGGGGACAATGCCCAGCCTTGTCCATCAAATACTGGAGTTTCTAGATATCTCAGCACTCCCGGTATGGTCATCACGACTGGATTTTGTTTCTGAAAATTAGTAGTAATTTGAACTGGTATAACATCATACACTCAGAGGGGAGAATACATCATGGTCAGATGTTATGGCAAATTATATTACATTTTAAATCATGGAAATCAGGTTCATGCCCTCAGTGACGGTGAACTTGATCATGTCACTGGTGAGGAAGATCTCAAACCAAGATCCTCTTTTTGCCCTTATGTGAGATTTAGGGGCCATAATGGGATTTAAATCTGTGGCAAATGGGGCACTAGATAACACCTCACGTATTCTTATAAAGAACAGAATAAACTATAAATTAGGGGCAAACTGGTGTGTGAAATGAAGGGACAGTATTTAAAAGAGATATCCATTAGTTCTGTGTCTGGTAGCCAGGAGGCAAAATGTTAATAAAAGCTCTCATCTGTGATTTATGAAGGAAATTCTTTTTATAATTATGTATTTTACTTTTCATTTCAGTACCAAATATTTTGATCCAGTTTTTTTGAGTACTGTTATTAATATATTCAACCTAATTTTTGAGTAGATTAATAGAAAATTACTTAAAGATTGCAACTTAGAAACTTTCAGTCCAACTTATTCTTTTCAGCTTTCACACTCCCTGTAAGCTAATAGGTCTAGTTACATTCATCTGCCTTTATTCCTGGAGCTCTTTATTACACTGCAGGCCAAAGTCCTATTCCTCTGCATTGTAATATAGTTTTTATTTTTCAGTTCAGTCACTGGTATTTTCCCCTTTTGTGGCGTCATTGAATTTATTTCTGGGGTTAGTAGTTGAGGGAAAAGATTGGATAGGTGGATGAAAGAAAAGAAATTAAAAAGGTCTTTGAAACAGAATGCATAAACGTGATTAGAAACAGTTGTTCATGCAAAAGATAACTATCAACTGGAGGCGGGATCTTCCAGCTCTTCTCACCAGTGGCATCTTTTGGCAATATTTTGCCATGAGGGTATGAACAATGGGAAACCCTGTTGACAGTGGCATAACCAGAGGGGGACCATCTCTGCCGCTACAGCACACATTGCACATAGTTTAATTGAGCCAGTACATATATTTTTATGTACACTGGGCTGGATTTAAGTTCAAACAGAGCTTATAAAAATCAAATCAGTAAATTAATTTGGTAAACAATTTTCATTCATTCATTGTTTTTCAGATCCAAACTAGTAGAACTGTTCATGAGAAGCTTATGCGTCTCTTACCAGCTGGAGAACAGCAATTACTTCATAATGCACAGGTTTTTGAGCCCTTTGCTGGACTCAATCCAGTTCAATATAATCCTTACACTGAGGTTTGTTGCATTTTATCTCTTATTTTGAATAAGTCAATATTATATATGCTATTTGTACAACATGGAATTATTGCATTTTCTAGCCACTGTGGAAAGCAGCTGTAGCCCAATATGAACGTTCAATAGCTCCTTCCGAGCAGAAGGTCGCAAGCAAACTGAAAATCTCTATCATGGAAGTACAAGATAATCCCCAACAGGTAATAGAGGTAGTATTGCATATTCTGTTATAAACTTCCTAATCAAATTACTGTGAAACAGAAACCTTTCCAAACCATATTTTTATACATCATTTGTATGGAAACTTACAATTTGAAAACAGGCTGTTCAGTCTTGTTGTCACTGCGAAAGTTTGTCCTCCACAAGCAAAAGGTCCTAATTTCCTTCTCTGTTCTTGTATCCTTTAAATCCCCTTTACTTTATTTACCTATTCAATCTAACCTTGATTTTCTACATAGTTTCTGCGTTCGTCACTAACCTTCGCATTTACAATTATCTAAGGGAACAAAATAGGATTTTGGAGCACATGAATCACAGAAAGTTACACTGAGATTAAGCAAAGCTATAAACAAGGAAATCAAACTCTAGTTTCTATATTAGAGGAATAGAATTGAAAAGTAGTGAATGTATGAACACATAGTGATAAGTGTTGTTCTGCTCACTGTATTATAAAAAGAATGTTGTTATTCTTTCTGTAGAGACTTTCAAAAAGATTTTTGAATTTTCAGTGACTAACCTGAAAGATTTGACCAAAAATTCAATTTTTACAATTTTTACTTTGATAAACAAACTGAGAGCAATATTGACTAAACACTATTTTTGTAGGCAACTTATACTCTAAATAACAGAAAAATTTCCCCGTTTAACTTTTAAAAGGACTGAAAATCCTTGCAGTTAAATAATGTAGTTAAATGCATCATTGCCCTTTAAATGGACCCTTCATTCTCCACTAGCCCAAAACTATTCTCAACTCCTGTAGACTTTCTTTTCCTTTCCCAGCTGAGTAATTATTAACTCCAGAACTGATTTTAACTGTGAGGGTTCCATTGGCTATTTCTTCCCTTTAGCCCCTGCTAGGCCAAGGTAGTAGCTTGCTGCATATTGCCACAAACTCAGTCTTGTTAATCTGAGTATGAGCTCCCACCAGTGTTCTTCATAGTGTCCAATTGTACCTACATTTCCTCTGCATTAGGACTGGCTGCCTCTATCCTTTGCCATTACTAGACAGTTTTTCATGTAACTTTTTACCAAAGTAGTATTTTTCTTTCAAGCTCCTGCAGGCATTTCAGAAGTACAAGGAATTAGTCAAACGACCCAGCATCAGTAAAGAGCTGCTTTCGGAACGTGAAATGTTGTTAGCAAAACTTACAGAATACATTAAAGGTAATGTTAGCACAAACGTTTCTGAAAATGCAACATATTTAGGAACTATTAGTAACATAAATTTTTAACCAAATAGTAATTGAGTAGAAAATACTGCTCTTCAAAGAATTTTGATGTTTATTGATGATGCTTTTTGAATGAATTAGGCATTGATGCTGATTTTGAAAGTCGGCGGCATGGTGTTCCAGGAGAACCGTCAGGCCCACTTTCAGGCAAGAATCTTCCAGAGGTTGTCAATAATATTGTTTGGGTTAGACAACTGGAACTAAAGGTTAGTATTTAAGTAATACATTGTTTCTCTTGCTACAACATTTAAGACTTTGGAAATTTTTTTTACTACTGTCACATATTGACTGACATTAATACTGCAGTGAAGTTACTGTGAAAATCCCTGGGGTTCTCCGATCCCAGATGGAATTCTTCAATCTTGTATGCAATATGAAGGAGAGTGGAATTTGCTGTTCATTTTCAACCTTTACAAACATGTACTATGCCAATTCAACCCTTTGGGAAAGAAAACAGCATTTTTGCATCAAAATAATCAGATATGAAACTTATGTGCATTCTTCTACATCTCCACCAGTCATAAACTGCAAATAGTGCCTTTTGGCAGAAACTTGCAAATTAGTATAATCACTAAGAGTATTTATAACATGCACTGTTAACTTGATTTTTTTAACATGGCTACTACTCACTGCAGATCTGTTGATCTAAAGTTACTCATGATTGTGGTAATGGAGGTTTTTGACTTGATGTTGATCTGTCAATTTTTCCTATTGGTTGGTGACAATTAAAAAAAATTATCAAATTTGCTATCATATAAATCTGTTGGACTTTAACCTGGTGTTGTGAGACTTCTTACTGTAATTAAAAAAAAACAGAGGACAAGCTTTATGGCATATTTCGTGTAGCTATTGACAGTTAATTACTCCATCACAATTTGATTCTTTTGTCCTTCTCTCAATTCTTGAATTTCACTTCCTGAGTAGTCATTTTCACCTCCTCTAATACTCCCCTTTGCTTTTCAAGTCAAGGACAAAATCAATTATTTAAATTAGACAAGTAGGATACTTTGAATTCCATATAATGCTGTTCAGTATGTTGATTTTTATTTGTTATTTTTGTCAAATAGACAAGTTTTGTGGTTTACCTTGGACTTTACTATAATGTTGTATTATTGCAATTTAGGAACTAGAAGTTGACCACAAATGTGTTTCAGCTAATCCAGGTTATAAACTACATAATCTGTTTATTGTTTGAATGTTGAAGAATGGAAACCAACTGACAGTGCCTTATATTTGGAATCAATAGTATTAAATTGGAAATATTTGAATGAAGTAAACTAATTGTGAAATTCTAGGTCATAGCTTATTGCTTGAACTTCAGCAGTTCTTTCATCCTATTTGTAATTTGTGACATTGTTTCTTAACACGAATCACCACTTGCTGGCAATAAGGGGAAAATAGGTTCCACAATTTTGGTTGGACAACATGAAATTACATTGATGAAGTCAACCTTGTTTGAATCTATATATGTTGCAGAGTTAGCAGAATGGCAGGCTAGATTAGTGCTCTGTGGTGCTATGAAACAGAAGGTTATAAGTTGCTTCAGGCTTGCGATCTTCTTGTTCTTGAATTCCTGATTTTTGCTTGAGAGTTGAAACTTTGTAAGTAAGAACAACTTTCAGAAACCACCTGATACAATTTTCATAAGTGTTGAAAAAGGCCTTAAGATCAAGTTATCAATTTATTCTTCTGACATTGAGTGTGTCTGGTGCAGAGAAGTATAATGATGAGAAGGAATTTTAAATAGGGGAAGAATTTGGATAAACTGTATTGAATATGTTAATTCTGCATCTTTATTTTAGGCTGAAGACACTGTAAAGATTGCTGAGACATTGCTGAGTGACCTGACAGGATTTCAGTCATTTTGGCGAAATTGCAACGAAGTTCTGGACCAGTTGAAAACCTATGAGCAAGAGCAATTTGATGACTGGTCTAGGGATATACAATCATCTGTATCAGATCCCACAGCTGGCATTAGGTATAAATTGTCTTGTGCACAGAAAATTAGCGTGCACAGAAGAGAATGAAAATAAAATGTCTTCCTTTTTACCAGCAATAACTAAATCTCCGCTATCAAATGTTGTTTTCACCAGTACAGCGTAATGTTGGTTTCAGCTATTGTAGCACAATCCAAATGTCCAAACTATTAATTCTCAAAGATCTGACAGGAAATAATGGAATTCCAAACAGAATAAACATAGACATGGATTGTTTGGGCCAAATGGTCTGCTTCCATCTTATAATTTCCATGTAATTCTGTGAAAGTGTACAAGTTCTAGGGAACCTGTGCATCCAGATGTTATTCTACCAGTGAGTTTATGTTGTTAAAAGTATAAATGTAACAGCAATTATAAGTTTAATAATAGTATTGGAATGTATTTTTTTTTTGTAAAGTGAAGATAAATTCCACAAATGGCAGCTTCGTCATTACTAAGAATATTGCAATAGTTCAGTTATAAAGTTATTCAATCTCTTTTTGCTTTGAAGATACTAGTGTACATCACTGTTAAATTTCAACAAATCGTAAGTTGGGTCCAGTTTACTAGATAATGCAGAATTCCTTTATTAGAACATAAAGGTTTGTATAAATTTGTATACCCATTAACATGTTAACGTAATTTGTGGTAGTTTGCAGGCCAATGGTCGAGTTATAGAATTGGATCACTCGGATGGGAAATTGAAAATACATTACTCAGACCGCCTGGTTTCATTGTTGAGAGAAGTACGCCAGCTTTCTGCTCTGGGGTTTGCTATTCCTGCACGAATCCAACAAACAGCAGTTACAGCTCAAAAGTTCTACAGACAGGCAATTATTCTCAAACAGGTTAGTATTATTCTAACAAAAGCAAAATACTGCAGATACTCGAAATTAAGAAAAAACAGGAAACACTGGACATATTCAGCAGGGCTGGCAGCTTCTGTGGAGAGAGAAACAGAATTGATGTTTCAGGTCAAGATTCTGAAAAATAATCCTTGACTTGAAAATTTAACCCTGTTTCTCCCTCCACATTTGGAGTCACATTTGCTCAGTATTTCCAGTGTTTTCTGTTGGTATATGTAGTTTATTTGACTCAGTTTCCTGTATCTTCCTCAATCACTTTTTCCCTTTCTCTTCTATTTTCTGAACATTTGAATGACATGAAGTCAGTTAAAGCATGAAAATTTAAGCCTCAATATTAAATATGTTTTCACTTTCATTGCCAGGTTGCTCACTTTTACAATACTATTGATCAACAGATGATTCCTAGTCAGAGACCTATGATGTTAAGCTCTGCTTTATCATTTGAACAGCTAATAAAGGTAAGGCAATTCGAGTACAGAAAATTTGGGATTTCTTTTATTCTTTCCATACCTGATTAGAAGATTTATGAACAATCTATTGTGACTTTGCAAAACCTCTTATTGAGACCTTGACATCTAAAACTATAAATATTAAAAACTCTATTTTTAAGTCTTGCTAGGAGCAGGAACAGTGGGGCAGGAACAGATGGGGCAGGAACAGATGTGGCCAGCTGACAAAAATAACAACATTAGCCAGTTTCCAGTCAGTGTTCTTGCCGCTGGCGAGCTTCTTTATGGTTAGGGAATATTGGTCCCAAGGACCTGCCCGGTTCCCAAATGAGACCAATTAAGGTAGATAAAGAGATCATTAAAATCAGCTTACTCAGGTGGGAAAATTGCACCCTATGGCAGGAATTTTATTGCCTTGCCCACCCTGGAATCAGTGCGGGCAAGGCACCGCAGAACAGGCCATAGGTCTTGGCAAGATTTTCTGAGTGAGATCTTAAAATCACGGCCTAAATGTCTGTTGAGTTGAACGCATGTTGATTTATCTCAAATTTCAGATTCAGCCTGGATAATAATCAGATGAAATCCGAACACAATAGCTGGAGAATTTAAATTCAGACAATCATTAACATTATTGGGTTACCAGTCACCAGAAACTGAACTGGATCAGCCATATAAATATTGGGGGTGATTTTCCCCCAAAAATTCAAAGTGTTGAATTTGCGTAAAAATTGGAAAAAACACGTTTTTTCCTGTGGGAGTTTCAGAATGAATCTTCCATACTCTGTGCACTGCAGAGTGCACCAGTGTGAAGTGCAGAAATCTGTGGGTGGGGCCTATTGCTGCTGGAGAGGCCGGCAGCATAATGCTGAGCAGGTCACTGTATATATGCCGATCTGTCAATGGTGAGATTGGGGCAATAGCAATGGCTTCTCAATGGCCAGATCACTGGTCCCCCAAACATGTCTGGGCCAGCCTCGGTGACAACACCCCCCCCCAACAACCGAACCATCCAGCCTGCCCCAACCCCCACAGCAGGCTGCACCTACCCTGATGCCCATCCCCAATCGCTGGCCTCCCTTTCCCATTGGTTCTGATTGCAGAGTGGCAGTGGGACCCCCACTAATTAGTGGGCAGTGCCAAGATGCCCCCTGGACATTGACACTTTGCTCCTTGAGCAGGGCAGGGGGCCCAAGCAGGTCCTGCCAAGGTGGCAATGCCCAGGGGGCACCCTCTGGTCCCCAACCCTCTTGGGGCCTTGATTGCTCTCTCTTCACTCCAGCAGTGATGGCTCGCCAGCTTCCCACTAGTGGGGAGCTATAGTAAACCTTGCTGGAGTAAAAGACTCCTTGTGGGAGGGATGAGATTAGCGGGTCCGGAGATTTCAGTGCCAAGCTCGCTAATAGCATTAAAATAATAATTAAATGAGCTGCTGAACATATTAGGCTGCTGATGATGCTGCAAACCTGATGCTGGGAGAGACATAGAGTAGGGAAGGCACCAAGCAGGGAGCCTGCGAAATGCCCTCTGCTGGAGTTTCCCAGCTGACTGTGTTACAGAAGTAGTTATAAGAGCAAATCAGAGATTGGAAATTCAGAGGCAAGTAACTCACTTCCTGACTCCGTAAAACCTATCCATCATTTAGAAGGCACAAGTCAGGAGTGTGTAGGAATAACCTCCTGTTGCCTGAATGAGTGTAGCTCCACCAACACTCAAGAAACTTGACATCATCCAGGCCAAAGCAGTTTGTTTGATTGGAACCCATTCAACATTCACTCCCTCTACTTTAGTGGTAGCAATATGTCAATCCACAAGGTGCACAGCAATAGCTCACCAAAGCTCCTTTGACAATATTTTCAACCACATGACCTCTACTGCCTAGAAGGTCAAGGACTGTAGACACTTTACTACTAGCAAGTGCCCCCCTACCACAACCCCATACCATTCTGATTTGAAACTATATTGCTATTCCTTCACTGTTGCCAAACCAAAATCTTGAAATTGCCTTTCTAACAGCACAATGGGTGTATCTACACCATTTAGTTTGCAATGGTTTTGGAAGGTGGCTTATCACCATTTCTTCAAGGCGATTAGGGATGGAAAATAAATGTGGGCCAAGCCACCCCCATTCCATTAATGAACTCATTAAAAAAAGTTTGTAATAAAATGCTAGGATCAATAATGGTGACCATAGAATGACTGGATTGTCATAAAATAACATCTGAGAAATCTGTCATCCTGACCTGTTCTGGCTTACTTGTGGCTGCAGATCTACAGTATTGCCCTCTGATATGGCTTAGTAAGCCACTCAATTGTGATCAAGAAGGGCAATTTGAGGTGGCAATAAATGCTATCCTTGCCAATAATACCCACACCTGTGTTTGAATTTAAAAAACTGTGTTTGCATCACTCTGTGCATTGACCAAAGACTAATCTAAGCTTGGTGGTTGTCCCTGCTTTCTGATCCTGTCCAGCAGCTTTGGCCATTTGCTGCTTACACAGTGGTTGATCAATGATGACTTCTAAACTATTTTCATAATCTTTAATTAGAATCCAAAAGCTGGTTCCAAGGAATCTGGCGGTAAAGTACAGATCACTTGGGATAATCCTAAGGAGCTAGAGGCCTACATTCAGAAACTTCACACTGCAGCGGAACGGCTTGCAGCGGAACGGCTTACAACAGAGAACAGAAAGCTGAGGAAGTGTCACACTGACTTCCGTGATAAGGTAAGAATACGAAACACGGAACAGAAAAAGTTATCTGACCCATCGGACTCATTCTTTTCATATTTTATTTAATTTACTGGGTGAAAAATGTAAATACCTTGTATTAAAAAATGTTATTTGATCATTAACATACCTGGGAGGTCTACAGTTTGCGTACATTGGACAATTAATCATATCAACAGTTAGATAGCTTTCTGACCCTAGATCTGCCCCTCTGAAAATAGCTTAGGGTTGGGTTCAGGAAGAACCCAATTGATAGTTGTATATCCAGGCACCTGAGATCCAGACCCCATCCTAATGAAAATTCAACACTCTCTGGCACCTCTGTGTGTAGTTTTGAAGTTAAAATGTTGCAAAATAAATAGTTAAGAAATAAGTTATTAATTACAAATTAAATTGTTAGCGTGGCTATTGATGAGAGAGATCTTGTCCTTGTAGGTTGTAGCTCTTATGAACATTGATCTACTTCGCCAACAACAACGATGGAAAGATGGACTGCAAGAGCTGAGATTTGTCTTCTCCACCCTGGAGTCTCAGGTATTTTAACTGGAATGTTTATGACGTTATAATTAGAAATTACATCTTCCATACAAATAGATTTAATGGGTTTGCATTACTTTTTCATCATGTTTGATTTAATGAGACATAGGATTTTAAAAATATATTAATCATGTAATTAAATTTTACTCTTCTATATATAACAACTAATGGGAAATCATTCTTTTCAAGTGAACTTTTATGAATTTTAAAATGTATAGTCAATAACATGTTGCTAATATGGTATTATAATATTCAACCCCAAGCTGTACTACTGGTCTAATATCTTCTCCACTACAAAGGCTGCCTAATTCTGCCTGTAAATACATCTGCATTTTATAGTTTAGCCCTTAAGCCAAAAAATCTCATCTATGCCATTTGTCATCTTCAGGCTAGAACATCTCACTGCTATTTCTCTTCACAACTCTGCCCTGTCTCTATTCCATTCCCTGCCCCCTCTCTTATCTAACTCCTCATCTCTTATGCACTTTCTCATGCACTCTCTCATTCTTGCATTCTCATGCACTCTTTCCCTCATGCACTGTCTGTCTCGTACACTGTCTTGTGAACTCTCTTGTGCATTCTCTCTCATGCACTCTCTCTTGAATTCTCTTTCTCTCAAGCTCTAGTGCCCTCAAGCCCTCTTGCACTTATTTTTTTCTTGCTCTGTTTCGCTCCCTCCCACTTTCTCTTTCCATTTCTCTTCATCTCTGTGCTCTCTGTTGCTTGCTCTCTCCTGCTTTCTCAGGTCCTCTCCATCTCTCTCCCTTGAGCCCTTCACCATTCTGTTTCGCATGTTCTGTCTTGCACACTCTGCCTCACATTCTGTCTTGTTCTTTTACTTGTGCATTCTTGACAAGTAGCACTCGAGCTCTCTCACAGCTGTTCTGTGACACTCCATCTCACTGACATTCTCTCTCACTCATTCTCACTGACATTCTGTCTCACTCACTATCACACACTTCCTCCCTGTCTCTCACACATGGTCTCATATGCTCTCACTCTCTTATCCTCACTCTCACTTTTTCTCTTATTCCTTCTCTCAATCTCTCACTTAAACCCTCTCTCACTCTTTGACTTTAATGGACTTTTAGGGTATCCTGAGTCACTATATAAATGCAAGCCGCTTTGTTTGAATGGGTGGGTGGAATGAGCTCAATTGGGTGAGAGGTTGGGATGGGGTTTTAGGTATCAAAGGAAGTATTCTCTGTAAGCACAACTGAAAAATTCCTATGTAGGCAATATACAAATTAGCCCTGTTAAATTGCTGTGCATTCCTGACTGCACAAAACGATTTAAACCATAATTTAAATAGCATTATTGAACAATTGCTGCCAGTGATGCATCCACTAGCAGTCCAGGATCAACGAAGGACTCAGGCAGCAACTAAGTGAGGTCAGTGTGGGGAGACTGACAGGGGGTGGGGTGGAATAAAGGATTATAAGAAAGAGCAAAGAGATGTTTCTCAGCAGTCCCTGCCTTTCTGATGTTGACAGATACTGAATGCCTTTGAACAAGGGAGCCCACCCCTGGAATCTGCAAGCACAACGAGCTTTTTGGGCTTCCAACATGGCGTTTGCCCCAGCCCACTGCTGGTGAGATACCAGTGACGGCTGAGTGGGGACCTCTTGACAGTCTCAATTGGTGTTGGTGTGGGAAGGCTGTCCACAAACCTTCATTTCCTAGATTTAATAGAGACAGAAGTGAAAATGTGGTGGGTCCCCACTCAGCACCGTCCAGAATGATTAAAACATTCCCCTATTCCTTCCAAACTTGTCTCATGGCAAGGCACTGAATTCTCCCAGAAGGTTATGGGTGCTGGAACAATTGGAATTTTTAAGACTGATGTTGACGGATTTTTTTTATTGTTGGGTAAGATGTCCAGAATTATGGAGCAAAGATAGGTACCTAGAGTTTAGTCCAGATTTGAAATTATGGATTTGAATGGCAGAAAAGGCTCAAGGGACTGAATTATCTGCTGCTGTTCCTATCACAGCTTTGTGTAAGTTAATGCTGATTTTACATTTGAATTTTCTTTAAAGGGCTTTCGTTCTGGTGATATGAAAGCATGGCGACAACATTGGAATCATCAGTTGTACAAAGCACTGGAACATCAGTATCAGATGGGCTTGGAGGCTTTGAATGAGAATCTTCCTGAAATTGTTGTGGAGCTCACATTCAAGTAGGTTCTTGAAAATATATCTAGCAATATTTTGTTTAAAGCAATTTATTTTGTGTTTAACCTAGTTTATTGAATATTGATGCTATTATGAAGTTTGAACAATCTTTATGGCTCAATGACCAAAAACTTCTCATATCTTTCAATCAATGACCTTGACAAGTATTTCAAATTGCAAATTTTTAATTTGTTGAGATATTTCTGTGAGTGATATATTAACAGAAGAAAAGATATTCTCTGCGCCATAGGTACTAGGTCAAACTGTGTTGCTGCTGTGGAAAATAGTATGAAAAGCTGTGACAGCTTCACATTACCGGATAATTACACGTTTGTTATTCAGTGTGTTTTGATACATTTTCTTTTGACTGTAACTGAAGTTTGCAGTCAAAGAATCTGTGACTTTGCTGCTTGCAGATCTCACTGCTATTAATCTGAGGTTGCGGTTGTAAGAAAGCAAGTGTAACCTAATATTAAGTTTTGAATAGCTAATATTGAAAAAGTCGCTCTAGGTAATTTCTTTTTAAAGCAAAGGATTATTACAGATTCTGATTAAGATTTTTGTAATCAGTCTTGGATAGCCTATTTATCCAGGAGCAGTTTTGGAACCATACATGAAGCTCTGAACCAGTCAGGGACTCTCAATGATCCAGTCCCTGTCACTGGGTACCACTGGTAGCTTTAGTTAATCCAGACAGGCTAAGCGCTCAGTTTCTGTATGTTGGTCATTGACAAGGTCATGGATAACTGTCTGTGCAATCCATGTAGCTGCAGAATCGAGCCCTGACTGGATCCAAACTCGAAACCAAAATTTGCAGAAAGTATCACTCCATGCCTCCGCACCCCTTCCCAACCAAATTCCTGTTCGTAAAACTGTCTCTATGTGTGATAAAGTTTCCTATATACAACAGAGACTACAATTCAAAAATGTTTAATTGCTTGAAAGTATTTGGGACATCTTGAAGTTGTGCAAGATGTTATGTAAAGGATTCTTTTACTTTCTCACTAATTAAATGGAAGTTATCTGCAAAATGCTGCTTAAACATTTTATAATTTTAACATTTTTAGCACAGTTAGTAAGAGAATTGTTTAATTTGTTGAGCTGTATGTTGCCTGGTTCTGTGTACATCTGCCTGTACTTTTTTACTGTGCTAAATAAGGGAGTGAATGCATGTGAATTTGAAGTTTTGTTGGTTCTTGTGAGCTACATTGTGTGGAATAACCATTTCTATCTTTCTATATGGTGCAGACAAGGAAGGCTGCAGTTTAAGCCTCCATTTGAAGAACTAAGAGCAAAATACTACAGAGAAATGAAGAGATTTATTTCTATTCCAAACCAGTTCAAGGGTGCAAGTGAACCAGGGGAAGATCCTATCTTTGTTGTCATGATAGAGAGAAATTCAAAAGGTTTTGTCACTGTTTTCAGTAAAGCAGAAGATCTGTTCAAACGTCTGGCAGCAGCATTGGACAAGTTTCAGGTAAAGCAGTTTGTAAAGTCTTCTTCACCAACCTGATTTTGATTTCTAATTTGAGAAGTACTGTTGTATGTTGTAGAATCACAGAATGATAACCAGAGAAGGGAACCACTTCATCCATCATGCTTCTGCCAGCTCTTTAGAATAGCTATCCAATTGATCCTATCTCCCTGCTCTTATCCCATAACTCTGCAAATGTTTGCTTTCCTTGATGCCTAGATAACTGGAGCTATAACTGCCAGTAGTAGGCCAAAGGAAGTGAGAATGCAGAATTTTCCTGGGACATTGCACACATAGGAATAGACTAGGGACTTGAGTGTGCAAATAAGACTTTTAAGATGGAATTGAACCATGGAGCAAAAACATGAGGCTCCAGTTTATAAAGGTGGAAGATTGGAATCCAGAACAGAATTAGAATACTTAAGTCTGGAAAGAAGAAATGAATGTGAGGGTTTTAACAGCAGATGCTGGAGATGTTCGGTATCACTGAGGTGGAAGTAGATGGTCTTTGTGACAGAATGAAGAGTAAAAGAAGGAAGTGGCGGAGACAGTTGACTGGTCTGATCACTATTGACAAAGAGTATATGAGCTCCTGGCATTTGGAATACAAGAGAATGACTTATAGGAAAGCGTTTGAATGTTATTTACTTCAAATATTAAGGGTACGCCTCTTGGCAGTGTGGAAGATCAGAAGAATCTTGGGGTCCAGGTTCATAGCGTGTTCAAGTGGATTCACAGGACTGAAATGGTTGCCACAAGAGGACACAGGTTTAGGGTGCTGGGGAGTAGGTACAAAGGAGATGTCAGGGATAAGTTTTTCACTCGGAGAATGGTGGGTGCACGAAATCGGCTGCCAGCAGTGGTGATGGAGGCGGATGCAATAGGGTCTTTTAAGAGACTTTTGGATAAGTATATGGGACTTAGTAAAATAGAGGGTTATAGGTAAGCCTAGTAGGTGGGGACATGTTTGGTGGAACTTGTGAGCTGAAGGGCCTATTTTTGCTGTAGTTTTTCAATGTTTTATGTTCTAATACCAAAAGTAATTGTTTCAAATCTATTCTGTTGAAATATAGTAAACAATTCCAAAATATGAAATTGAAATACTTATTTTTGTGTCATAGCCAGTTTATGAAGATTTTAGAATCCACCAGAGGACCTAATTCAAAGTAATCAAGTTTGTACATAAGAGTATTGATTGTTCTGAATACTTACTAGTTATATCAGGTTGTCACAATTCCAGTTGCTGTACCCATTGAGAATAAATATAATGAATCAGTAGTTCACAATCAATTCATTATTTATTAACAACTATTTAATAATGGGTTTTTTTCTCTATAAAGGAATGGGTTGTGCTTGGACAAGTGGATATTGAGGCATTAATTGAGGAACATCTTCATACTGTACAAGACTGGGAGAAGAATTTCAAGGCTCTCAAAGGCAGAGGAAAGGATTCTGAAAGGCTTCCAAGGTTGAATTTAAATAGTTTACAAATATATATATGTTTACAATAATATGCAGCATGACAAGGAAAAGACAAACTAACCGAGCCATAAATAATTCTTTAAAATGTTCTTTCGAACCTTTATTTGAATGCTTGTTAGGGTCATGTTTCCTACTGAGAGAGTGGTCAATCTCATGGAGAGCTATATGTACAATCATATTGAGCAGTATTGAATGCACAGATTGTATCTGTTGCTGATGTCACAGAGATGTATGTTTTGGATGCCAAGTAGCCCCCCAGCTGGTGGATCCTGCTGATTCTCATATGACCATGAAAAGACATGATGTTGAAGAATGTAGCCCTCATAGGGTAGCATCAACACCAGCTGTTCCTTTGGCCCCTCTGACTGAAGCAATGGAAAGTCTCTGCATCATGTGCATTTTAGATGTGCACTTTCCTTCTTGAGAAAGGTGAGTTTCTGAGCTGTGGTTTTCAAAAAGAAGCAGCTGCTGGAGAATGTGCCTGAATTAATGTGGCTCCCTTCCATTCGAATCAATACTTTGAGGCCTCAACTGGGCCTTTGGTAGGCCTTGCCTCACTAGAACTGCTTTCTGCATATTTCTTCCCCTCTTCAAGGTTGACACCTCTCTGGAGAGCCGTGTTATGAAGAGTGCAGTGGACTACTACAATCTGAGAAACTTGCGAAAATGTACTGGAGTATGCCCCCTCAAACAAACAAGGCACCTAAACTGCATCTTCAGGAGTTCATTGGCCTGCTGTAGGTGACCTTTTTGCTGAGATGACATGATTGTTGTTCTTCTATCCCTCTGTAGAAGTGTTGTCTGCAGATATTAAAAGCCATTGCTTTAATGGATATCTTTGTCCTAACAGCTATCGTGTAGCTGAGAATCTTTGCCGATTGCTGAAGAATGAAGGCATCTTGACAGCTGCCTGGAAACTCTGCATGCAATAGCAGAACATTCTTGTGGTTGCACACCAGCTAAAAAGTTCATAGAGTGGAATCCCTTCCTATTTATAAAAGCCTCCAGCTGCTCAACCAGTTCCTTGACGACCCCTTGCATCTAAGGCAATAGAGGCAAATACCATAGCCTTCTTTGTATGTGTGGTCCCATTAGTGGAGAACTCACTGTAATGCAGTGTCCTTTCAAGAAGAACATTCATGACTTGTCTTATGCTGTTTTGACTGCCAATAATGAGAGCCTGTTAGGTCCACTGCTGCCCAGTGAAAGGACCCAGAAGCAAAGATATTTAGCCCATGTCACTTTAAAGGCTGTTGACAGGGCCTACTCACTCGATTTGCAAGGGATTAAGCGCACCCCCACGAGGATAAACATTCCTGTTAAGCCTTGATTGATGCATCTTGTAGCTGCACACATATGCTGTCATTTGCAGGAAGCTCATTCTTTGCCTATGGTATACCCTATGGTGAGCATAACACCATCATATCCTCTTTGCCCCTCATATTTTTCCCATGCCTCACAATCATTGGCTGTTCAGTGGCTGCTCATTGTTGCTACTCAGTCCCATGGGATGGGCTTCCTTGCCATCGGATGCACCATAATGGCTGCCTGGATCCTCCTGATAAGTCCCCATAAGCCCTGGAGATTTGCTTCCCTCCTAATTTATCCACTGTCTACAAATCAAACAGTCTGGATCCTCTGCACAGTCAATGGCCATGTGTTCTACTGTATGATAAGCTCTCTGATCCTTCTCCATTTTATAGACCATTATTAAATGCATATACCTCCAATCCTGTCCTCCTGCTGCAATACTGTTGCCTCTTCATGTAGCTAATTGTGATCCAGTATAATCCCAGTGATTCTCCTCCAAATAATTTTCTGCCCTTTGATGAGCTTTAGTTGGCTCATTTACATACTCAATTAATGATCCATCTCTTTTGGGTGGGTTTTCCACTACACAGCACCTAATGCCTCCACCAAGATTGCTTAGGGATGGAACAATGTGAGGAAGCTAACATATCATTCGTAGTTGCAACAGTGCTGGCATGCCTATCTCCAGTAGCATCTCTTCAACCCACAGTTTTGTCTTTATGGCTACCTACAGTCATCCGGCCCTGGGTCTTAGAAAAACATTATTGAATCCTACCTCATTCCCATTTACATGGTGAGAATCACAGAGTTAAGAGTTTGTATAAATTGGAAGATGCCAGGATTATAATTTTTCTTATGGCTTTTTCCCATTTGACTAAAATTGAAATTACAAAAGATTTTCAAATCTTGCAGTGTCATCAAAGTGGATTGTATTACAATTAATTGTAATCCGGTGAAGGCTATGATTGATGACCTTATTCAGATGCTATTTGATGCCTTGCTTCAATCATTAAGAAAGTCCATACAAGGTAAGCCATTCTCATCATGTGTGATACAGATAGTTTAGTTTTAATCTGTGAATTATCTATTCATTCATGGGATGTAAGTGTCAATAGTAAAATCAGCATTAAATGTCCTTCAGAAGGTGGTGTTAAGCTGCTTTGTGGGGTGAGACATAATTGTTTGAAGCATTGTGAGTTGGACTCATTTTTGAACTATTATATATCTCAATTTTCTGAAGTAATAGATGTAAATCTGCATGCATCTAGATGGTAGTAAAATGGTGCAGTGTAAAATTGAAAATATATCACTAGGACCACAAGTTTGAAGGACCATTTTCTTTTGGAATTTAATTTGTCTAAAACAATTAGTGACTGAGGCAAGCTGTGTTCATTGTGTAATGTAAAAAGTTTTGGCCAATTAAAGTACTAACTTTGTAAATATCTATATTAATGTGAAATTAATGGTGCAGTCAATGTAATAAATACATAGTAAAACCAAATGTGATCAGTTCTGTCAAGATTTTTTATAACTGTTGCTTATTGATTTTGTTTCTCTTGTAACAATTTTACGCAGCAAATATCCACGAGATTGATAGTTTCGTGAGTGATGCAATGGAGATATTATCAACTAGACCTGAGACAGTGGAAGAAATTGGGGAGGCAAATTCAAAACACACAGAGATCGCTTCAAAGAAACCACATGTAAGGATAGTTTGCTGGATACAAAGCATCCAATGTTTAAACTTTTTAAACATTTATATACATTATATTTATTATTGACCACTGTTTTATTTGGTTATCAATATAATCTTTATTCAGAATTATGTATTAAAGAATATCTTGGAAAAATTAGTGTATGATATTACAGATTGAGAATTAACTAATTTCATGTGAGAACTACCAATTTCCAACTTTTTTCACAAACTGTATTTTTAGTTGGGCGTGTTTTTTTTAGCAATTGTACAACATTTTAAAAAATTGTTATTTTCAGCTTAATTGTTTCGGTTGAAAAATGAAATAAGATCAAACTATGTGACAGGTTAAGATGAGCATGATTGAGCCATGTTTTTGTCAAAGTAACAACGAAGCTAATGATATGTGTTATTTATACATAAATATTGCAGCAACTTCAGGAAAGGGGCAGTTGTGTGGTTAAACTGAAATCTATAAAAGTTGTTCTGTGAATTGCACCTTTCTCTCGGTAGCTTCCTGAAAATGATACCTGTCTGGTTTACTAGTGAAATGCTTTGAAGTGCAGTCTTGTGTTTAGAGTCTTCATGGCTTTAAAAGGACCTCTTCTCTCGGCCCTACCAGGGTGAATTTTCCAGTATCATTTTTAAATAAAGTCCCTTCAACTAAGGTCTGAGCATAACTGAATGATATTCCAGTTAAAGGGTATGTTTTGCTGATTCCTTGCTTTTTAACTCACCACAATCATCATTTCTTCAAAACAAGAAACTGTTCTCACCAGGAATCAGCTTGGTAGTTTACTCAAAAACACAGTTCTTTTCTTCTGCCTGGTATAACAGTATCTGTTATGGATCTCCTTCCCCAAGTCTCCGTGCCTGACTGTTTCTGAGAATTTGTGCATGTGTACATAACCAGACCTCTACCTTTTTGTTAAGGTATTTAAACTTGTACCTTTCTATAAGTTTTGAGTTGAATTTCTCTCTCCATAACAAGCAAATCACATGGGATTGTCTCTGGGCAAATTTAGGAAGAAGCACATGGGCTTGTCTATAAGCAGATTTCATAAACGGTCACATCCCTTCACCAAGTTATTCAATTTCACCTTCAATTAAAGGAACAGTTTAAAACATAACCAATGTTATGTAGCAGTAGGTATACTCACCCACAGATAGTCAAATCTTATATTGTGTAAATGTATTTTTTGAACTGTTAGCAACCTCTTTGTATCAACCTGATAGGCTGGGAAGGTTTTGAACAATGAATCTAAAGAGCTCCCGCCAAGAACAGGTGAAAGGCTGCTGCTCACAACACTGGTTCTTAGAGTGTGTTTTCACTATTTGATAGATAATTGGCAACTACTTCACCTGTCTTACTCTTCATTCATCTTCACCTGCACTTTTCTGCTGCCAGTCATTATTATGGCCTGGTTGCAGCTTATGCATGCTACCTTGCACCACTTATGAGGGACAAGAGATGCAGCAACAGCTACCTTCTCATTTAGAAGCCACACTGCTCAGCAGATCTTTGCCTCTCCTGCAGGAAGAGAAAATAGAGCGTTGTGAATATTGCATGGAAAGGATGGAAGTATTCGGATGTTATTACTAAACAGGATGATCCCTGAATGGAATCCTGGTTCAAAAGGCTGTTACATGTACATTTGTTTTAGAAAATATGATGGAAAGGAATCATGGGACTGCTAATTAACAAAAGAAGAAAAATTATTAAACACACAAAATTTGATTATCATTCAATACTCCTTTATCCCTCCCCTCTTAGCTTCTATATTTAGATGGCATCTGACTTTTGATTTCCCATTTTAAATCCAGTTTTTGCATTTGTTTTTTGTAACTCAGAATGCTTTATCTGCTTTTCCCTTGAATTTCCCTGACCAGTACCTCTTTATCTTCTTGGTTTTTGTTTTCTTAACTTCAGTCTTGCTAAGACATTTTTTCTGATCTCACTCCCACGTTGTCTGGACAGTATTGGTTCCTTGGGAAGTCTGCTGGTTTGCAGTGCCATTGTCTATCCAGCTTTCTTCAGGTAGAATTGAGAGATGTTCACTTGCTGGACTCTTCAACTGTCAATGAAGTAAGCATAAAAAAGCCCCAAAAACCTTCCGACCTTAAAAGGCCCCTGGTTGCAAGGCAACAACTTCTGGCTTCTACTAGCTTTTATTTACAGTTTGTACTAGAACATCTCTATTAGTCAATTCCTTCCCCCCGAACCACTTTGCTGATTTCTATGTTACTTGCATGTGGCTCAGAGATTTTAATCTGTTCTTTAATTTATCTTTGAGATTCTGGTACTCTCCAATAGGACTCTTTCCGATCCTAATTTATTCTTGAATCTGAATTCATCCATTCTAAATTGCACTGCCTTCTCCCTCCTTGCACTTTTTATTTCTCAATTCTTCAATCTGATTGGGAACAGGCAATTGTATATCTCTTTAATCACAGATTCCAGAGGCCTTGTTTTCTTTGCTGTGTTATCAACTCAGACCCAGCAACTTGCTAAAAAATTAAAAATCTAAACACATAAGGATAATTCTAATGAATGGCATACACTGTTGGATACTTTGTCACAGCGAATTATAGCCCAATCTTTCTATCCAGGTTTCTGTTAATAACTAATAATTACTGTTGAATTGGTTAAAAGTAAAATACTGCGGATGTTGGGATATGAAACCAGAAGAGAAAATGCTGAAAAATCTTAGCAGGTCAGGCAGCATCTGCAAGGAGAGGAAAGAGCTGACGTTTCGAGTCATGATGACCCCGACAAGGGTCATCTGGACTCAAAACGTCAGGTCTTTTCTCTCCTTACAGATGCTGCCAGAATTGCTGAATTGGTGCTTCTCTAATGGTTTTGTGATTCACTTTTCTCATTTCTTAACTTTAAGTGTGAAGCTTGTGGGAAAATAGAATATGTGTCCGGCTGATTACTGTCCTGTACATGTCTAGTAAAAAATTTTTATTTACTCTGAATTCTATAATTTCTTTAAGGTTTTACCCTTGTTTCAAGATGCTGAAGATAAAAATAAGCTGCTGCGTTCTGTGGCAGGTGGCGGTCTTGAAACTCTTAGCAGCTTAAGAGCAAAATGGGACAAATTTCAGTTAATGATGGAGAGCCATCAACTTATGGTGAAAGAACAGGTAAAAATACTGCATTTTCTTTATGTTGTATCCTTGCATTTAAGTTGCATGCAGAAGCCAGCATGAATTTTCCTCTGTTCAGTACCTTTCTTACATCATTGCAACCAAAAGTAATATTAGAATTGATGTGTGATTCCTGCAGCCATTTACTGGTTTTATTGTGTGCTATCTCTATAGGTTGAAATTATGAAAGCAAATGTTGAGTCTCGTATAAATATGTACGTCCAAAAGCTGGAGAAGTTTGAAGCTCGTTGGAATCAGCTGAAGCCCAGTGATGATATTGTTGACAGTGGAAATGGGGAAATCCTCAATAAATGTGTGGAATGTATAAAGGAGAAGAGAACTGAGTTTGATGAACTGGAGGCAATCAGAAAGAAGTTGATGTATGTTTCTCTTGATGGGGAAATAGCACTATAAAATATAATCTGTGCCACATGATGCTAAAATTTTTAATACTTTGTGAAATACTCCTGAAAGTTGCAACAAGCATATTTGAGGTGTTATCAAGAACAGCCTACAACCTATAAGAAGCCTCACGACACCAGTCCAACAGGTTTATTTGGTATCACGAGCTTTCAGAGCGCTGCTCCTTCATCAAGTGAGTGACTCACCTGATGAACTTTTGGACTTTAACCTGGTGTTGTGAGACTTCTTACTGTGCCAACCCCAGTCCAATGCTGGCATCTCCGTATCATGGCTACTTGTGCCAAGAAATTCACTTTTCAATTGGATATATAATTCTTATTCCACTGATTTTTTTTGTGATTTGTTTTTCAGGGCTGGACATTTTGAAATGCATATTCTCAGCATTTCTTTGATGGACAAATGATTAGTCTGAACGTGCAAGATCTGTTCACACAGATAGCTTCAGATATTGTGGGAGCTTTTTTGAAGCTTGGAGGTCTCCATTGCATGCACCAAAGTGATCCATAGCAAAAATGTTTGGGTACTCCTGGGATAGAATACTCCTGGGGTGGATTCTGAGGCAGCGGGGAACTGTAAAATTGCAAGGATAGGATTCCCCAGAATCCTGTCCACCCACCTTGCCAAAAATGCAATTTCACAGTTGGGCAGGTGGGGCCTCAGTTGGGAAACCTGTCTTTTCATCTACCTATTAAGGTCTTTAAGTGGCCACTTAATCTTCTTGGTCTGTATGGCTTAGTACTGTACTAATTGATAGCATTGATCCAATTTATTTACTGGAATAGCTGGTTAATTAAACATTCTAAAACAGCTTGTTATATATAATTATTTCAGTGAAGACTGTCATCATTTCAAAATAGAGGAACCTCAGTTTGAGTTGGCTGAGCATCTTCGTGAGAACCTTGAACAGTATGAAAGTATGTGGTCATTATATGAAGATTTTACAAAAGGCTTACAAAATATGATAAATGAGGACTGGATCTCCTTTAGGTAGGTGAATGTAGTTGTTTTAAATTACAAAAATGTGTTTGCTGCATTTTCAAATACTGATTTTCTAAGATTCTCAACAGATATTGTACTGATTTGTTTCTTTCATGACTTTAACTTTGTTTCACTACAAAAAGCCTCTCACCATTTTTGGCAGGTAGGTCAGGCAGATCAGGCTATGAAGTTTTCCAAGCTATTATGAAGATTGATGCACAAATGGCAATGTTGGAAATAGATTAAGGTGCTACATTCAATTTTCTCCCTCTGGATGAAATGCCCAGTTTTGATTGCACTATTTAGTCGTGCCTGCCAGAAACTAATGGAACTTATTCCAGCCATTGCAGGTGAACTTGAGTGAACAATAATTTTGCAACTTTTGACTTATAAATAACTCTGCAGCTTCTTAGCTTGAATTTGAGGAATGATATCAGCACAGACGGTGTGGAATCTGGGTTGAGTTAAGAAAACGTCAAGAAGCAAAAAACATTTGTGGGGGTGTTGTACAGACCACCAAACTATAGAGGTAATGCTGAGTATAACATTTGATAGGAAATCAGAGATACATGTGTTAAAGGACGTGACTCTAATCTGCATATAGATTGGGAGAGTCAAATTAGTCACAATACAATAGAGGAAGAATTTCTGAAGAATTTACAGGATGGTCAGTACATTGAGGAACCAATAAGGGAACAAGCCATCCTAGACTAAATGTTGCGCAGAGATTTAGCAGGCAATTAAGAAGGCAAATGGTATATTGGCCTTCATAGCGAGAGAGTTCGAGTTTTATTGCAGTTGTATAGAGCTCTATATGAGATCAAGCATGAAGTATAATGAGTAGTTTTGGTATCCTTATCTGAAAAAGGATGTCCTTGCTATGGAGGAAATACAGTAAAGGTTTACCAGGCTGATTCCTGGGATGGCAGGGCTATCATATGAGGAGAGACTAAGTTGGTTAGGATTATATTTATTGCAGTTTAGAAGAGTGAGAGGGGATCTCATAGAAACTTATAAAATTTTAACAGGATTAGATAGGGTAGATTCAGAAAGAATGTTCTTAATGGTGGGAGAGTCCAAAACTAGGGATCATAATTTGAGGATAATGGATAAACCTTTTTGGACTGAGGTGAGGAGAAATTTCTTCACCTGGAGGGTGGTGAATGTGTGGAATTCACTATCACTGAATGTAGTTGAGGCCAAAACATTGTCTCATTTCAAGAAGAAATTAGATATAGCTGTTGGGGCTAAAGACATCAAGGGATATGGGGGGAAGGTGGGATCAGGATATTGAATTTGATAAGCAGCTGTGATCTTAATGAATGGTCGACAGGCTTGAAGGGCCAAATGGCCTATTGCTTTCATTTTCTATGTTTCTATGTTTGTATCGTATTGACACACAAATGCATTTTTATGGGAAAATGGCTATAGTTGTGAAATGTGATTTTAATAATTGGTGAAAGTCCTGGAATTCATGTAAGAAAAATGAATATTGACTCATTTTTTAATAAACCAGTGATCTTAATGATAAATAGTTCGTATTACAGAAGGTGGTTCCTAGATCATGGGAAAAAAGCCAAGGAAAACATTGGTTGGCTATGGCAAAAGGATGGGGGAGAGGTACTAGCTGAGACACTTTTACAAAGAACTAGCATGGATACAATAGGCCAAATGGGATCCTGCTGAATGTAACCATTCTATGTTTTTGATTTTGTATAATGAAAAGGAAATTTGATTTATTCACACTGTAAATAAGCAGCCTTAACCATTCCTAATTTTAAACATTGTATTACCATGGAACTTCTTCATGCTGAAATTCAATATGGTGGACCTTTTTTCCAATATTTTAATTATGTTGTCATATATTGAATGAAAGACCAATTGTTCCAGTTGACATATCCTGTTGCTTACAGTACTCAATTTGATGCATCTAGTCATACATTTTAAGCTTCCTTCCGAATTTTCCTTTTTTTTTTGAAGCTACTAATGTTGACAATTTGTAGGTTCTAAATATTTTCTAATATAAAGCTCAAACAATTATTCTTAAGTGTTAATAGATTACCTGACTGTACTGAAATCAGGTACATACCCATTTCTAATTCCTGAGCAGGATGGCTCTGTTTTCATTTCCAAAAGGTTCTTCTTTTCAATTGTGTTTTTATGTTTCAGCCCTTTCTATCTCCTAGAACAATGTAATTTAATTGTTCAAAGGGATACCATTTGACCCAGAGCAATGGTGTCAACTCTCTTAAAGAAGCATCTGCTGAATATTCACATTTATTTCTTGCTTGCTTCTCTATTTATCCAGCACAATACAATATGAAACATTCTGAAAAATCTCTCAGCATGGGAGATAAGTTATTGGGGCTATGATATCCTCACTGGACAATGACTCAGATACTTTGTTTTAGGCATTATTGGATTATTATTAGAAGTAAGATTGCTGCTGAGGGATCGTGGGATTGCACACTTACATGAATTTGTATAAAGTGATCTGTTTCCACGTACAGACTTGTTATGGGATTTTCCACTATGCTCATCCAAGACCGGAATTTCGCACCCTAGGAAAATAGACCTTTGCATGGTCTGTGTCACACCCGCTACGATTCCTATAATGGGCAGTACAGGACAATTCCACCTGCTATTTTTGTGGTTTTGTGTGCATCAGTGATGTGACATTAACTGTATCTAATCTAACATGATTTTGTTGTAAATAGGTTTTAATATGGTGTAAATAAAGGGAAGATAAATTTGATTCAGTATTAGTATCTTATTGAACTCAGGATTTCCTTCTTGAAGTCATTAGACATGACATATGTTGTGTTAAATATACTTCTTATTTGATTGGTAAAATAAATCATACAGTGCAGAAAGAGGCTGTCCCACGGAGGCCCTATCCCTATATATTTTACCTGCTAATCCCTCTAACCTATGCATCTCAATTCACTAAGGGGCAATCTATCATGGCCAATCAACCTAACCCACACATTTTTGGACTGTGGGAGGAAACCCACGCAGACACAAGGAGAATGTGCAAATTCCACACAGAAAGTGACCCAAACCAGGAATCGAACCCAGATCCCTGGAGCTGTGAAGCAGCAGTGCTAACCACTGTGCTAATGTGCTGCCCCGTAATAAACAGATGTATATTGAAAGTGACAGCAGTATTTGCTGATCACAATTTTATATCTTTTTAGAGAACTCAAAACTAATTCCATAAATTGTATGCTTACAATTAAGCAAGTAAGTTCATGTAAGTCAGCTGTCCTAATATGAATTTTATTTTGGTTAATTTACTTAAAGATCTTTTACTACCATTTCAACAATCGTATTATCTATATGTTTGTTTTTGTTACTGAAGATTTATTTTAATCTAAATTGAATATTGATTTTCACAGGAGTAAGACCTACATTTTTGAAGATTTTTTATTGATGTGGTTTGATAAGCTGAGAAAGAGAAATGAACAAACAACAATAACTGTCAAACTGCAGAAAGAGGTGGATAGATACAAGGTGAATCGCTTTACAAGTATAATTGGATCTAGAAGGACTGATTTAGAGTCTAGATAGTACCATAGTTTAAATATTAGTCTTTTATCACTGGTACCTGATTTCAAATAGGACAGATGAGATAACTGTCTTTCATTGTATGTTTTCCTTGCCTGAAAATAATTAGGCTCATTCTAAAAATCTACTTCTAACATGATTTCATACTTTGAAAGCCAAAGGATAACTGGTATGGGAAATGGAAAAATATCTTGTTGGTTCACTGACGAACATATCGAAGTCTAAACTACATTGTTGCGACATTGTTCTGCTTCCAGTCACATTCAGCAGAAACCTCTGACCTTTTTCTTGGCTGGCTTTTTCTCTTTAATACTTATTGCATGCTGTTCTCTCCACAGAATTGCAGTCCTTGCAGCAAACAGTCCAGAGTTACTCTTAATTTCTAATGGGTCCACTATTTCCTGTTTTGTTGAGTTTCCCATAGTTTTTGCAGAGTTTTTTAAATCCACTGTCAGCAATAAAGCCTGTTTCAATGATTCCATCTCTCAGGCCATGCCAGGACGAACCTCTGAATTCTTCTCCCTCTTGCACCAGCTTGTGATAGTTTACAAAATCAGGCAAAGACTTCTCTTTGCTCCCCACACAAAAAATACTGTCTCTGTGTGCTATTAATCTAGGGAAGCTTTAACCTGATCTTACAAATGAGTTCCTCTGCATTCTTTCCCATGGTGTCATGAGACAGATTAGCTTTGCGTTCAAATTAAATGCTGATTAGTCATTTTTGACATCAACCCTGTTATTTTGGAAATAAATGGACCATTTACAGCACAACTGATTCCAACCTGAGATTTAATACCTTTCTGGGACTTTGGAAGATTCAGAATGTATCAAAGGTGAACTTGGAGATTGCTGCCAATGTCTGTTGCAGAGCAAACTTCAAGCCAGGTCACAAGACCCCTCCATCCCCTCCGCATCTGTTTACCTTTAATTGAAAGGGTGGTTCTAAAACAATTTATAAATCTCATAATTGTAAAATTCTAGACAAGTAAATATTTAAATTCTGTAATCAGTACTTAATCAGTATAGTAATTAATTACTGTAATCGGTATTTTTTTAAAAACATTTTCATAGCTTCACATAATAAAAATACTGGGATGTTTCGGGTTGGAAGGTCAGTTTTTATTTTAGCTATTTTTCTGTTTCCACAGACATTAGTACCTGTTCTGAAGTATGTCCGTGGAGATCATCTCTCCCAGGATCACTGGCTGGACCTGTTTCATCTGTTGGGCATGCCAAGAGGCACCACAATAGAGAAATTGCAGTTTGGGGACTTGTTAAAAGTGGCAGATGTCATAGTAGCAAAATCTTCAGATCTAAAGGTATGACCTGATGGTTACGACTGTTAAAGTAATTTAACTGCAAATTAAACTAAATAAACAACTTTTAAACGTTAATGGTATTTTTCATTATCATCTATACTTTATACAAAGCACATTTGTCAGGAAAAACTGATGGTTTAGCTGCATCATCATATAATGTTAATACTTTTTTTATACATAATGAAGGGCATGCATACTCCCTAAAAATCAAACCAATTAAATGATTTTTACATTTTTCTTTGTTTTTTTGCTGTTGTATTTATTACTTTGTTCTGCTTTCAGCTTATGATTTTGATTAGTGCACTGTGTTTACTCCTGCCTGTTTATTGGTTTTGATTTTTCTTTTATTTTGCCTATTTTTTTTCTCACATTAACTGTCCTATATCTCCTTCATTTCAGCCTTCTAAAATTTCTGAATAGGCAAAGCAGTAGATACTAGTCTTGACCAGTTTTTAAGGTCAGAATTGGGGCTGTGTGATTGATGTTACCTGAACTAAAAGTTTTGAAGATCAATGAAATTTGATGCTCAGGTTTCATCAGGATGCTTGAATTGAGCTGCCACATCTTTGTTATATCTTAGTTAGCAACTTGCCTTAACAAACAATTCAGTTTATTTTGGGTATGTAATGAGATGAGATGAGAGGTGGAGCTGGAAACATGCGGTGTGGAGAGGGGTGTAGGATTGTGAATCCTGTGGTATTGGGGAGGGAATCCTGTTCCTTAAACTCCATAGACAGTTTTTTAAAATAATGCTGAATTCTCAGCTGTCTTATGGCACCACAGTCAGCAAGAAAGAAGAATTTGGCACTCAGCCAAATCTTCATTCACAGCAGCGAGACCGGAGAATCTCAGCCACAGATGAAGTCAAGAAGCCTGGCCAACGTTTTTGAAAACTAACCTAGTGTTAGCAGTCATGGATGCCGCTAACATATTGTTAAAGGCCAGATATAGCTCTTGCGAATTAATTTCTGGATTGAATTCCTCAATAGGTATTAATTCCTAATTTACGTAGTTAATGGGACTAATGCTTGTTTCAGAAATTTATCTGGGATGCCTTAAAATAGGCACCTAGTAGTGGGATCAACAACAGCAAAGATTGATCATTAGCTGTCCCACTGCTTAATCTATTTGCTTTGTGCCTGTTTTATTTTTGAGAAATAGGTGTGTCTCATTCCAATTTCTTGCCTGAAGTCTCAGATGGCAATCTCTCAAATTCAGAGCTTGTCAATTTTTTCCTAATTTTTATGTTTGTCTTTTTTAAAATCTTTCCCTTCATTGACTTGGTCCACTGAATGCAATGCTTCAGTCCTTAGCATAATGGCTGTGCACATGCAGAGTCCATTATTCAGTGTGTGCTTGCCCTCCAATTTGCGACACCAAATTCTCCATTTAGTTAACCATGCCGTCTGATCTATCCTGCTTCCTGCTCAACTCCCATTTTCAATGCTGGTTATGCTCTCTATTTTTCTGTTTTTGTTGTTTTTAATTTTTGATGATTTCTTTGCTCTTAACTTCAACAGGAGCTGTGGTGAATTTTTTTTATAGGTATCCTTGATAATTACTTGCTGCTGTTTCAAATGTGAAGTAAATTATATAAACACAGCTTACTTTTGTACCCCATTGTCTGGGGCAAAAATTGTTTGCAAGTTTGAGACCTGTTAAGTCTAAAATTTTAATTACAGTAATTATTTGCAAATTACTTATATAATAATACATTCTCTGTATATTGTAGTGCCCTGATTATTATAAAGCATCATATTCTTTGACTAAGCCAGCATAATCCACTGGGGGTCACATTAGGCTAGAACATATGTCATCTTTATCCTTCATTAAGATGTTAATTCTACAAATAGAATGCTAATGACTTATTTTCTTTGTCAATTATTAGCAAAATTTATATGTTAGGAGTCTATGTCAGTACTTTGAACTGTACAGAATTTGGTTAGGGTTTTTTTTCATGATTATTCGAAATTAGTGATATTTAATGTGGGTTTTCTTTATTCACCTCTTCAGTTTCTAAATAGTGTGTAATATTCCCAGCATTGACTTCAAAGTAAACACCAATGGTAGTTTATTTATTTAGATTATTTTAAAATGCTGTGATTGAACATGATATTGCAAACTTTTTTTTGTGAAATAACGTGTAATTGATTGTAGTTTGAATTAATTGATTGGTTGTGTTTGTTTCCTTTCAGGAACTCAACAGTCGGGCACAAGGGGAAGTCTCCATTAGAGAAGCATTGCGGGAACTTGACATGTGGGGGGCTGCATCAGTCTTCATGATGACTGATTATCAGGATAGCCAGAAAATAATGATCAAGCTAATCAAAGATTGGAAAGACATTGTCAACCAGGTTGGAGATAACCAGTGCCTACTTCAGACCCTAAAGGACTCCCCCTATTATAAAGGCTTTGAAGACAAGGTGTCCATTTGGGAAACTAGATTGGCAGATCTTGATGAATATTTACACAATTTAAATCAAATCCAGAGGAAATGGGTCTATCTGGAGCCAATATTTGGTCGTGGTGCCCTCCCTAAAGAACAGGGACGCTTTAAGAGAGTTGATGATGATTTCAGGTACGTCTTATATCAAATTAAAGGAAAAATATTAGACTTTTAATGAATAAATTTTGTCTTATTACGTGGAATACTTGGGGATAAAGTTTCAGTTTTGGGTGCAGTCAGAGAGTTTTAAATAAAATTTGCTCAAAATTGTGCTGATTAAGTTACAGCTCATGAATCAGCTAAATAATTTGCTGGGATGATGGGATCATCACTGCTGGGGGAGTGAGGGGAGAAGGACTGGAGATCGGAGCACTCGGGGCTGGCCCAGGATGCTAGTGGGGGCTGTGATCAGGCCGTGGGGTTGGGGGTGGGGGGGGAGAGGGGGGGGGGGGGGGAGAGGGTAGGGGGCTGGAGGAGAAGCACTGTGGGGGTCCTGGGCTGGCCATCTCAATGGCTGGCCAGCAAATTTCAGGGTGACAGTTTGGGGTCACTGCACATGAGCAGAGGTCCGGAAATGTCAACTCTGGCGTGATAGGACTTCCACCGAGCTTTTAATGACATTTATGATTTGAGACCTTCGCATTGCAAAGAACATGGGAGACTCAAGTCTAAACTTCATTGAAAAAGACAATTGTGATTTTCCAAATTTTTCCCATGGATTCAGCACTTCGAACTTTTTTGAGAGAATCGCCCCAGTTTTCAAAAAACTACGTTGAACCATTTAATACTTTAAATTGCTATACATGGATGGATTTCTTAGTAAATTAGGTATTTTTTTCAGAGAAGCAGTTGTGCCTAATGATGCCTGTGCTTGTAAGAAAGTTAACACAATTGGATCTCATTTAAGTTAAAAATTCCATGATCTTTTGTGCTGGTTTAATTAATTTCGCCTATTCTAAGCTTATGTTACTAACATAATGAGTGGAAACTCTACCTTTAGTTAATTTTAACAGAAGAAAATTTAAAATTAGCTAATTAGAGTGCAATGAACAAGTGTCATATTGTATTCATAATAGAAACCTATGTCTCTAATTTTAGTGAAAATAGTTAACTTGCTGTGAGGCAGTTTTCAACAAATTTCATCTGTATGTTAATTCTATCAAAACGAAAATCTCTTGAGCAGGATTCTTTCAAAGTGCCAAAGCTTTGTTACAATTCCAAATTGTCTGGAATTTATCTTTGACCTGTGTGTAACACTTAGATTAATTGAAGTTTGGTTATCATAGCTCACTTCTGATTGCTATGCATACGAGGAAAACTACCTCTGCTTCCTTTGGCTCTTTACAACCTCTGCTGCAGTAGTTTCACATCACTGAATCTTGTATTGGAGGAAAAATCTGTCTTGGATTTTTTTAAAATTACAAAATACGTGGGCATTTTCCCCCAGAAATCTTTGCTGCCTTTATGGATGCGGTCTTGTTGTCATGTTGCAACAAGATAATAAATTTATGTACAAATTCAATAAAATCTATTGTTCAATTAGCTGAAATACTATATTATTTAATGTGCTACCTGTTCTCAACAGTGTCAGGAAGGAAATTTCTCTTCAGTTAAGTGAACAATTCCCTACTGACACTGGCTTCTCCAGATGGTGAAGTAACCCTACAAACCGGACCTTATAAGAAGTAGTCATGTAACTTCAATGTATTGCTTCTTTAAAAATAGAAAAGTGTTTCTGTTTTAGCATATAATTTGTGCTTTCTGTTTAAATGAGGGAAATAATTGAAAAGGAAAATAAAGCAATTAAATCACTATTTAAAAAAAATCAAAGAGCACCAGCACAAGATAAAATTAATGCAAGCGTACTTAATAAATTAACAGTAGGAAGAGTGAGTTGCAAATGTTTACAACTGCTGCTTATGCAGAAACTAACAGCAGAAGTCAACAAAATATTATTCTTGAATTTGCAACAGATAGTCAGTTTAACAGTGCAGATACATATCTAGTAACTTGTAATCAATAATGGATGATAGAAATATGGTGGGACAATTCAAAACATACCAGTAATGATTAGGGAGGCAGGCTATGTATAGCAAGCTTGTAATTGTCCTATTGTTGAAGGCAGTGTGGTAGGATAGAGCAGATTTACAGAAAGTATTTGATAGGGTCTTTAATGGGAAATGCAGGATCAAATGAAAAGCTTTTGAAATAAACAGTTGCATAATTAATTTCATAAAAAATCATTATACTTGTTCCGTTTGAGCAGTTGCAACTAGTTGTAGCCAACAGTAGTGGATCATGTAAGCTTTTGCTGCTCTGACATTGCTGATAGATCTATGGATTAAATTCCGTTTGTGGATGATTGCATAGTGTTCACGTGGACAGAAACCAAAGAATTTAGTATAGATGGATGTTACTCAGATTGGAAAAGGTTGGAACTGATGTACCCTGGGGTCAATATAGGATTCATTTTTGCTCTTCGTATGAATAAATATTTTGAACTTTGACATAATGAAGACAATATTGGAAGTTGCTGATAAGGCAAAAGTGGGATTTGCCAAGTTGCAGTGGATTATAAAAACTAAAGGAAAGCATAGATAAGTTAGAGTAGTGGCTGAGGCAGACACCATTAAATCACTTAAGGAAATATTGGTGACAGTATAAAACATAATGCCATGATTAAAGTATAGAACAGTAGAAAAGAATGAGTGCAGTATTGTGTTTATTTTTCATCGTTATTGTATAATCTTGAAAATATGTTCCAATAGTGGCTTATGAATCAGAAAGTAATAAATATTTCATAGATTCCATTGAATCCTTACAATACAGAAGAAGGCCAATTGGCCCAACTTTCGGCACAACTTTCTTGAAAGAACATCCCATCCACATTTCCCACATGTTATCCCTGCAACCCAACCTTGGCTAATTCACCCAACCTACATCCAGCGTATGGACATCAAGGGGCAATTCGCCCATGGGTGAAATTGAACCCAGATCCCTGGTGCTTTGAGGCAGCAGTGCTGACCACTGTATTGCCTAAGTTAATGTAGAAGTGTTTATCTTAGTAATGAATGGTTTTAATATAAGATAAGGTTGGCTAAACATGCATGGTTAATACAATACTGGATCAATATATTTTACCTTCACCAGATCAATCATGGCAGATGTTCAAAGAGATAACAGAGTAACTTCACTCTGTATGCGAGCTGGCATCAGACATTCACTCATTACCATATTAGATCAGCTGCAAAGATGCCAGAAATCACTCAATGAATTTCTGGAGGTAAGTAATAACTTGATCAGCATGGATTAACATTGGGGAATAAAACAATGAGTTGTAATCTAATATTCCTAGATTTTTAAAACATTGGTTTTTAATTATTTGGGTGTTTGCCCTGCAGAAACCCAATATCATGTTTTAGAATTACTAAAAGTTCTGCATCTATCTATAGCACTTCTGTTTGCCTAATATGTAGTACTTATTGACATCTCCGTTGAAGTCATGATAGATGGATTGTCAATCCGATTTTATTAGTTATCTAATATTACTGTTAATGTTTGAGTTCTGACTTGCTCTCTCACTTCTCCATTGCACTGAAGAATAAAATAGTATATGCTAACAATTATTAGCTATATCAATTGGGCTTTGTTAGTAATTCTGTTAAAGGCAGCATTACAGAAAGAGTCTGTATATTTACATTCCAGTGTTTTGGGAATTCCTATGAAGGCTGGCATGCATATAAATGATTAACATATAGTTTACTTCAGTGTCACAAGACGAATTAATGTCTTAAAAGCAGACTGAATTCATCCATCTACTGTGGCTATAAGAACAGGTCAGAGGTTGGGAATTCTGTGCTGAGCAACTTACCTCTTGAGTCCCTAAAGCTTGTGCACTTTCTGCACATCCCAGGTCAAGAATATGATTAAATACTGCACCTGCCTGATTAAGGTTAACAAACCCTGAGAAACTTGACAGTATCTAGGACAAAATTGCCCACTTGATCGTCACACCAGTCACCATCTTAATAACGTTGTCCACCATCCATGTACAGTGGCACTAGTGTGCACCATCTACAAGATACACTGCAGTAGCACCTCAAGTGCCATTAACAACGTCTTTCAAATCCATGACTTCTACCAGCTGGAAGGACAATGGCAGCAGACACATGGAAACAACACTACCTGCAAGTTTTTCACCATTTCCATATTTCATTCTGACTTAGAACTATATCTCCACTTCTCCATGCTGGAACTCCCTTCCTATCTCATGAATTGCAGCAGATCAAGAAGGTGGTTCACCATCACCTTCCTGAGGGAGTGGGTGATTTATGCTGACATTGCCTGTGATGCCCAAATCCAGTGATTTGTGATGCACATTATAAGATTTGATCTGGCAACCGCTAATTACCCAAAAAGTGGGGTGGGGGGTGGGAAGTGAGCTCATTGGTGATTTTAATGCAGGTTTATTAAGTAGCAGCAGTTTAATTATGATATATAAGCAGAATAGCAGAGAAGCCATATGACTGTGACAGGTGAGAATGGCTTACCACTCCGGGAGATGACACAGAACAAGTGTTGATTTACATATCTGGTGGTGGCACTCCCTTCTGAGCCTCGTGTTCTTCAGTTAATCAAAGTGTTGTGCAGCTCTCCTCTGGTCTCCTTCAATCCAGGGAAGAGTGAAAAATTTCCCTCTCGAGCACTTGTTTATATCACTTCTTTCTAGAGGCAGATGAGTATTCCATGTCAATCACTTGTTCAATTCTATTTATCTAGTCACTGAGGACGGGTAGTCAAATTCCTGCTCTGCCCAATGTTTTCCTAACTCGTGTTAGGAATACTTGTTAAATCTTTACTCAGATAGTTGGTTTAAATAATAGTCGTGGAATCCAACTTTGTCATGTTTAGAAATGTCTTGTTTCAGAGTGATTGAGTCATGTCCTTTTCTGAGATAACAAACCTATGCTGTCTTCTGTTTGTAAGCCTCTTCTATATCTTCCATAAGACTTTCCTTAAGAATAGAGAGAACTATTTCTGTAATATTCAATTAAAAAGTACTTACAAGGTTGTTAGAAAGCCCTTCTTTACAACATATACTTAATTATATTATTTGTCACCTATATTTATATTCCTTTGTTGCAAATAGGATAATAGTTCCTTTGATGTAAATAGGATAAGAGGTTGCTTTTTTTGGGAAGAAATTATTATACCATTCTTTGTCAGGTAGATGGATTAATATCTTCAAAACTTATCTATTCAGGAAAAACGATCGGCATTTCCACGGTTTTATTTCATTGGCGATGATGATTTGCTGGAAATCCTGGGACAGTCCACCAATCCTTCTATCATTCAGACTCATCTACGAAAGCTTTTTGCTGGTATGGCTTCATATCTAATTATGTTGACTCCTGAAACCTAATTACATTATCTGGACACAGCCTCTCTTACCGTTCATTTGTTCCTTTGTGATCTTGTTTTAATCATCCTTTAATGAAGGCGTTGGATTATGAGGAGAGACTAAATAGGCTGGGTTTGTACTTGTTGGAGTTTAGAAGGTTGAGACGGGATCTTATAGAGACATATAAGATAATGAACGGGGTGGATAAGGTAGAGGTTGAGAGACTCTTCCCACTTAACAAAGATAGCAGGACTAAAGAGCACACCCTCAAGATTAGTCGGGGGGTGGGCGAGAGGGGTGCAGTTCAGACCAGAGTTGAGGAAGAATTTCTTCATGCAAAGGGTGGTGAATCTTTGGAATTCTCTGCCTGTTGAAGTGGTGGAGGCTTCCTCGCTGAATATATTTAAGTCAAGAGTGGATAGGTTTTTGATTGACAAGGAAATTATAGGTTACAGGGAAAAAGCGGGAAAGTGGTACTGAACCACTGCAGATCAGCCATGATTTTGTTGAATGGCGGGGCAGGATCGAGGGGCTGGATGGCCTACTCCTGCTCCTATTTCTTATGTTTTTATGTTCTTAATCAGAAATTAGACATTTGCAAATTAATGATGAATTTCTACTTCATGTTAATATTTTACAGGTAATGTTTAATTCTGGGAAAATTAAAATCTAGCCATAGAAAATGGGATAAATGCAACTGAAGCACCTTGGAATTTATTATGTTAAAAGTTGGGCCATGTTTCCTTAAGGGACCAATAACTGGAAAGATAACAGCTGGAAAAATAACAGGTGGACTTAATTAAGTGGAGAGTTAGAGATGTGGGCCAGGATTCTTCCAGCCAGCTGTGCTGCTTGAGATTAGCGAATGGGCCAGGAGACATCAGGTTTGCGTCTGATTTCTTGCCTCTTATTGGGATGTGATGTGATGGCCTTGCTGGGAGAACTGGACAACATTGAGTCCCCTCTGGGAGGTCAGGGCAAGGGGGGGTGCCCCTTGGGCAATGCATGGCGGTGCCAGCCTGACATTGGTACTGTCCATTGGCATCCTGGTACTATCCATCAGCCATTGGGCAGAACCAAGGAGGTGGGATCTGAGGGGATGGTGCCAGATGAGGGGCAGGATCAGACCGGGACGGGCCAATTGGTATTGGGGGAACTGCTGTGCACTCTGCAGATCTGCAATCAGTGGAATAGTGAGAAAGTGTCTACTGACACTCTGTAGATCTGTCATTGTGAGAGGAGGGAAAGGAATAGGGGTGTCAATTGGTCTGGAGGTGCTATTCTCAGGGGTCAATCAATCCAGGTGGGGAATAGACCATGGGGGTTAATTTGCCTGGCTGGGGAACGGGGTCATGATATGCTGAGGCCCATGCATTAGCTGGGGGGAGGCCTGCTTTAGGCCATGGAGACTGGCTGAGAACAGCAGGGGTGAGTGACAGGTCACTCTGTTCTCACAATAGAAAGACCTGTGCATATACAATTGCTGCTGTCAGCCTGCATTTGGGTGATTTAAGTCTTTTCCCCCTCTCCTGCAGACAATGGTTTTTGCTGGTTTTACGCGTGTTGACGAGAAGTTGGAGAAACTTGGTTTGTTCTCACTGGAGAAACAGAGATTGGGGGGAAACCTGATAGAAATCTACAAGATTATGAGAGGCATGGACAGAGTGGATAGTCAGAAGCTTTTCCCCAGGGTGGAAGAATCAACTACCAAGGGGCATAGATTTAAGGTGCAAGGGGCAAGATTTAAAGGAGATGTACAAGGCAGATTTTTTAAACAGAGTATTGGGTGTCTGGATCTCGTTGCTAGAGGAGGTAGTGGAAGCAGATACTGTAGTGACTTTTAAGGGGTGTCCTGGAAAGTACATGAATAGAACGGGAATAGAGAGTTATGGTCCCTGGAAGAGTAGGGGATTTTAGTTAAGTTGGGCAGCATGGTCGGTACAGGCTTGGAGGGTCAAAAAACTTTATCCTGTGCTGTAATTTTCTTTGTTTTTGTTTCTTTGATTGCAAAAGACTGCAGATTTGCACTCACTCAAAAAAAGAATCAGAAACTCTGTTTTCACGCTCATCCTAGACTTAGAATATTTTTCATAAGATTGTGTTTTTTTTTCCAGTTTGTTTTGGGCATCATTGGATTATTGCTGCAGGCCTGGGGTGGACATATGGGCTTGGGATTAAGGTGCTGAGTTGAAAAGGCAAGCAATTGGATGGTTGGGGTTATGCTTGCAGACGGAGCAAAGGTGTTCCACAAAATGGTCACCTAGCCTGCGTTCAGTTACCCTGATGCAGAGGACACCACAGTGGACTAAGTTGAAAGAGATTCAGGTGAAATGCCTCTTCATTTGGGTCCTTTGACAAAGAGGAGGGAGAAGATAAAGGGGCAGGTGTTGCACCTTCTGCGATTGCAGAGGAAGATGCTGTGGGATGGGGATGAGGGTCAGAGCAATGGAGGAGTGAACCAGGGTTGAATGGCGGAATTGATCCCTACGGAATTTTGACAGGAGCGTAATTGGAAGCTGTGTTTAATAGTGGTATCGTGCTAGAATTAGCAGAGAAGGCGGACAGTGATCCTTTGAATATGGAGGCTGGAAAAGTGAGTATTAGAAGCTCCCTGTCTTGGTTCTGGAAGGGCGGGAAGTGGGTAAGGGCAGTGGCTTGGGAGATGCGTTGGGCATGATTGAGTGCCCTATCAACTACAGTGGGGGGAGGGAAGAATCCTCAGTTGAGGAAAAAGCCAGACATGTCAGAAGCACTATGGAAGGGAAATGTCAAAGATAGACCACGTTAAGGTGAGAGAGGGGTGGAAATTGGAAACAATATTGATAAATTTTTCTATATCCAGATGCGGTTATGAATTGGTACCAGTCATTTATATAGTGAATGAAGAGTTTTGTGGATGAGCCTAATTAAGATTGGAACAAGGAATGTTCTGCATACCCCACAAAATGGCAGGCATAACTGGGGCCCATGTAGTACCTATAGACATTGATGGTGTTTCTTTTAGTGCAAGTTTAAAAAAATAGTTAATTGAAGATCTCAGTAACATAGGCAGGCTTTATCATAATTACAATACATAAAAAGTATTGTATGGGCAACAATTGGGAGAACTTGTGTTTCCCAACACTTGTTTACTATAGTATACCTGTGACCACAATTTCTTCAAATGTGCAGAAAATATTGCAGATTTTGTTTTGCAAATTAACATTTTCTTCTAATTAATTTTGAAAAATTTACTGTATTGATTTATGTTTTTTCCAGGGATTAATAGTGTGGACTTTGATGAAAATTTCCAAAACATCATTGCAATGAAGTCTCTGGATGGTGAAGTTGTGCCTTTGAAAAGCAAGATTTGTGTCACAGATGATGTTGAGGTGATAACATTTTACTATATGAAGAATAATGTAAAATGTAATCAAGCATTATGTTTGTGAATTCAGCGGTATTCTGTTGTGTTGACCAGGTTTGGCTGAATAAATTGGCTGAAGTAATGAAAGAAACTCTGAAACATTTGTTGGTTGAATGCATTGCAGCGTGGAAGCAATCACAAGGTTCCATTGATCCGTTACGTTTTCCATCACAGGTACTCCACGTGTTTATTTATTAATGTCCTGGTCTGCCTGTATCTTGAAATCTTTCTACAGTCAGAAAAGAATCATAAATTGATAACAAAGATAAAAAGTGATGTTTCAACAATTTCAGAAAAAAATACTGTTTTGCAATCTAATATAAAACTTGTTGTATTGAAAATTTGTGATATGAATTGAATACAGTTTTGTCTATGCTCTAGCAGATAATTTCTCTGTAAATAAAATATCCATTATCAGTCACTTGATAGCAACATCTATATACATAAATGACACTAAGCTTAACATCAGTTGGCTTCAGCATTACCAATTGCTGTTCGCACAATAAACAAATCTAAAACTGATTTTGGGACTCAACATCATTTATAAAAATGAGAATTTTGTTGTCATGATCTGATATAGTCCAAGCATATTGATTAGATTCCAACTTCATAATTTTCCTCTGGATATGATTTGGGCTTTTACCCAAAAGTTTTAACACATGATAATTGTTTCCAGAAATGGAATGAGTCAATTATTCATTATTTTACAACTGAATGACCAGAAATTACATGATGAGGCATTTCTCTGACCTTGCCACACCTGGCGCAGATTGCGCTGATTGTGGAGTATAGCGTGCGGGCCTAAAAATCAGTTTTGTGCCCGATGTCAAACTGCTTGTGATCCTCATGGTCCCTTTCTAATGGCGCAAACTGGATTATGCCCAGAAAGACATAATGCTGATTAGCATATTTAAAGTAGTATTCACTATGCGTAACCCATTCGATTCCCAGTGCATGGAATTCTCTGGCTTGCAGACATAGCGTGAGAATGTCCAGATTCATCTCTGATCTGCACCGGCGGAGACCTGGTGCATTGAGCATACGGGACAATGTTGGAGGCCATTAAAGCCTCCATGGCTAGGCATGGAGGGCTGCAACTGATTGGTATCTATGACGGGGGAGATTGGGGGAGAGCTATACAGGAGGATCTCATGCAAGATGGATTCTATTTGAGTTCATGATGGGGAGTATGTCAGGGGTCATGATGGGAAGGATGGGGGTCATGATGGGGGTCATGATGGGGTGTACTCATCAGGAAGACCCTAATGCATTGATGCCAGTGATCTGTTTTGAGAAAGAGGTGAGGGAACATGATACCAATGAGGGGTTGGGTCCTAATGTCCGTGGGTGGAGGGAGATGTCTACCAGTACACTGTTGAGTTCAACACCCTTGTGAAACATTGCCCAGAAACTCTAAAGCCGGGCTCACTATCATGTTTAGGCCCATCCTTCCATCACCAGCATGACTGTAACAGGAATAAATCTCTTCCTACAGCTAATGTGCTCACCAATGACAATGACATTAAAATTAACTTCCTGGGGTTTAGCGACATGTTTCATGTTGCTCTACCAGCGAGGGGACTGGCAGATTGGAACTTGGAAGCGTGCCGGCATGAATTGCACTTTCCAAGTCTCTCTGGATTTTGAGTGCACACTCTGCCATTCACATAGGCAGAGAGTGCCGGCTCAAAATTATTCCCCACGTTTCACACACAGGTCACCTATGAGATTTTTAAGAGAAAAGCAAAATTTCAGTCGAGCTAATGTACTGTCTGCACATGGGTGGGATGATTATTCCTGCCTATCACTTTTAAATGCCTATTTAGACTCTGCAGGGGCCACACTCATAATATTGAATATTACTGCAAAAAATCTGTTTAATAATAAATATGACTCAAAAGATCTCTAAATAAAGAGATGTTGGTTGGCTATATTTCAAGGATACAAAATTGGATCCTATGTATTGAGTCACATGTATTGATTTACACTTCATGGAGCCCTTGTATGTATTAATGCTTTTGCCAAAAAGAATTACATTAGCACCAAAGTGAAGTTTTTGCTTTTTGGCTGACCAACAGTTGGGAGGCATAATAACACAGTGGTTAACATTGCTGCCACAGTGCCAGGATTCTGAGTTTGATTCGCAGCTTGGGTCACTGTCTGTGTGGAGTTTGCACATTCTCCTTGTGTATATGTGAGTTTCCTACGTGTGCTCTTGTTTCCTCCCACGTCCAGGTTAAGTGAATTGGCCATGCTAAATTCTCCCTCAGTGTACTCGAATAGGCACTGGAGTGTGGCGACCAGGGGATTTTTTTATGGTAACTTCATTGCAGTGTAAATGTAAGACTATTTGTGACTAATAAATAAACATTATTTTAACTTTAGATTCAAAAACCTAACTTTGTTTCATCTTGTAGCTTTGTAAAGAAAGATTGCTTTCATCAACTCAAATTGGTCTTAAAACAGTTTTGATTGGTATATTTAAATTAATGCCTTTTAGAAGGGAAAAAAATCAGAATTCTTGCTGAAGTAACACTTTTCTTTTATCACATATATATATTTGAAGCTTATATATATTATGTAATATATAATGTATATGATATGTAATACACACATAGTTTAAATGTGAATAATTTTACTTTCAAATTATAAGCCTAATTATATTTTATGGTTAGGAATATATCAATTCTGGATGTTTTGTTTAGGTTCCTTATTTTTCTAACTTTTTGCACTTACAAATGTTTCATTATTTCTCTGTCCTCAGATCCTTTGTTTAGCTGAACAGATTCAGTTTACTCAAGAAGTTGAAAATGCCATAAGAAAACACACTTTGCAACAACTAGATGTAGAACTGATGGCAAAATTGGAAAACTATACAAGTATAGACTCATATATGGAGGAAACAGGAAATGCTGGTAAGAAGCTACTGAATTCTTGGACATAAGTTGCACTGACAGTTCGTGACCATTTTTCTTTACAACTGCAAATATAACAACTTATTCAGGTTTTTGACCATTACTTTATCATTGTCAGTAATTCTAATTTAATGTAAAACCTATGACAGTTCACAGTCTGTTTTATGTAACAAAAATTTATGCTTTTTTGTAATTCATTCCTCATTTGCAAGCAGTAAAGGCCCTTGGGCAAGTGGGGGGAGATATTGATGGGGGTTGAAGCTGCTGGTCATCACGCCTTCTAGTAGAATCTTGCTGCGCTGAGGGCCTCGCTCACCATCCTGCCCTGTCGGATCTCCATCCTCCAGTACCTTCTTGGCATAGCCTTCCACTTCTTGCAGGCTTTTCCTCTTCGAGGGGCATCTGCCTGGTTGCCTTTGTCTCCTCCAGTATGTTTCCTCACAGTGTGTCAGGCTGTGGAGCATACAGCAGATCATGATGATGCAGGAAACCTTCAGGACATTGTACTGCCGAATACTGTCAGAGCAGTCCAGGCATTTTCAGCAATCTGATGTACCATTTTGATGAAATAGCAGCGTGGGTTTCATTGTAACTGGTCTCTGCCTCAGTCTCAGGTCTCTGCACTGATGCCATCAGCTATGACTGCAGCATGTCACTCACGAGCCATCCCTGTAGCCTACAGTGTTCCTAAAGAGCATAGCCATGTCTGCGTTGTGCAAAATGTAGCTGTTGTGCACCCTGTGTGCCATGCACACACCTGCATAATATTCAGCTGGTGGTCACAAACTATTTGCATATTATGGGAGTGGAGCAGCTTCGTGATGATGAAGGGTACTCCTTGATTGTACGGGGTCCGCAGAGCAGTGTACGTGCCATCCATAGCCTCCTGCACGTGTAGCATCCTGGTGGTAGTAAGACATGCAGCCCAGGCCTCCTGCTGTGCCTGTCCATGTCAACATGAATGTAGTCTACCTGGGGACAGAGTATCTGTGACCTCATGGATGTGCTTTGTGTAGAGGAATTTAAGATAGAATAATAGAACCATGAATCCGTACAGTGCAGAAGCTTGTGATTTCAAATAAATCTTTTGGACTATAACATGGTGTCATGTGGCCTCTCGTCTCATCCACTGCAATCCAACACTGGCACCTCCACGTTATTAAATTTTAGAGTAACCATAAATTAAGAGGGAGAGATTGTGTGTGGTTTAACCTAATGTATTCATCACAAATAGAACTCTGGAAGTTACGAGGCAAAAAACTTTTTGGCTCATTGCTGCCATTTTATCTCTTTGCCTGGGCACTTGAGAACGAATCCTGTGCTTGTTGTTTGGTCAGATTTTTAAATTTTAATCCCAGGTGAATATTTTTAGCTGAAACTTTTTTTTTTGCATGTTTGTGTGTGTTTTCAGAAACTACCGTTCTGGAGTTGAAACTCAAAGCTCTAATTCTTGACATCATTCACAACATAGAAGTGGTTAAGCAATTGAACCAAGCACAAATTAACAACACTTCAGACTGGGCTTGGAAGAAACAACTTCGGTTCTACATGAAACCAGATAATAACTGTTACATTCAGATGGTTGACGCAGAGTTCCAGTATACATATGAATACCAGGTGCTGCCTTATTATGCTACAAGTAACAATGTTCATAGTGTATCTATTCAAGTTACTCTCATTAGGACTTCTTTAAAATAGACATTTTATCAATAAGGAAAACATAAACAACATAGAATATATTTTGCAAACTTCCACACAAAAATAAGGTTATTGTATGCCGTTCGCGCACATAAGATAGCCATAGGCACACGTTTTCTGATATGCACTAAACATGTAAGTTGTTGAAGATGTGGCTCTCAGAAAATGTACTCTTGTGTGCCAAGGCTACTGGGGAGAACTTTCAGTTTTTTCTCACAGTCAAGTCAGGTGGGGAAAGCGATGTGCAGCCCATAAGCTCAAAGTTGGTTTTTCTCGCTACATCTTTTGACCCTTGGTCCACAACCCTGGATGTGGGTTTCACGATGTCATGCTGGTGGAGTGGGTTCATCCTGCCATTTTGGCCTTTTAAAGATTAGGTGCCAATTTTAAAGACCACTCTGGTCTAAGCATAATAAAAATATGGAAAAGATTGTTTCATATGGACATAGGGAACGTACCCCTACGCAAATGCCCCTGCCCCCTCCCCCTCCTGGAATCTTCCCCCATACCATGGATACAGGGAACCTCCACTACAATCCTGATGAACAAGGAGGAACCACACCACAAGCCCTTAACACTCACGCATATGGGAGAAACACCCACCCCCAGCCTCCATGGATCTTCCCAATGGAATACTTACCTTGGCATTGTCCTAGATGCTAGGATACCACTCAATTTTCCACCCCAGCCACTATTCCCAGCTGCTGTAATGTGATGAAAAATCCCAGCCACAATCTTGTTACTGTATAAAAAAACTAGGTTGTAATATGATTGCATGAGGAAAAAATGAAATGGTGGCCCAACTGTGTTCAGACTGGAATCACATAACTGTCTCCGTGGTTCATTGCTCATGACACAGTAATCCATTATCTTCTTTGAAAGACAATCATCATTGGTTCTTGTAGTTAATAAATACATTCACTAAATCTAGTTAAGATTACAAAGACCTCATTAAGACCTACCAGATGTATCTAACATCCTACAACAGATCCCTTCCCCCTTAAGCATTTAAACCTTTTGCCAAATCTATATTTACTCTTTTTGCCAGGAAACCTCTTATCTAAGTCCAGGTGGAGGCCATCTCATTGGAGGAACACCTTTTTGTCCCAGACCTTGTGCCAGTATCCCACGAAAAGGAAACTTCCTGCTCATTCTGACACCAGCCTTTTAGCCACATGCTAATTATCCTAAACTATCTGCTCCTATGCTAATTGGCCTGTAGTTCAGGCAATAATCCTTAATAATAGTAATAGCAAAAAGGATTATCCTATAGTTAAAAAAAGAAATCTGTTACAAATAAACTGTGATGAGATTATTTATAATATGTTAATAATATGGCTTTTTGAATTTCTATACCAGGGTAATGCTCCAAAATTGGTTCATACTCCCCTAACCGACAAGTGCTACCTGACTCTCACTCAAGCCATGAAAATGGGGCTTGGAGGAAACCCATACGGACCAGCTGGTACTGGCAAGACAGAGTCTGTGAAAGCACTGGGTGGCTTATTTGGTAGACAGGTCCTTGTTTTTAACTGCGATGAGGTAATTATTTGGAAGCTTTTTAAAATTTTGTTCAGTTTGTACAATGCATTAGTATAAGTATTGTAAAAAGTACTGTGACAGCAGGTACAATGCATTGTTGGTTTGAAAATGACCATAGCAGCTTGTGTAATTAAATATTTTAACAAGAATGTGAAAATAATTTAAAATAAAAACAGCATCATGCTACATGGACTAGGATTTTTCCCAGCATAGTGTATGACTTGGCATCAGAACAGCATGCAGGTGGCCAGGGAACTGTGACAGCAATTTTTCTTGCGATGGGCAGTTAATTGGCCGTCTGGATTCACTGTCCAATTAAGAATGGCCAGCTGGCATTTTATGTTGTCAGCACAATCAGAGCAATTCTCCGGCCTCAGCAACATCATTGAGTGAGGTGGATACTAGGAGACAAAAAACTGTTCTTGTGCCAGAGTCGGAAGGCTGGCTACAGCAGTTGGATGGGTAACTCCTCCCCAGTAGCTGTGTCAGGACTGTGGAACAGCCTTTGCAACTAGGAGATTCCCCCCATGGACATTGGGAGCTTCATGTTGTGATAGTCACCCTCTGCTCTCCTGGGAAGTGGCTGGGAGACACCCCAAGTGGTCAGAAGCTTCATCACTGCCAGAAAAGTACCAGTGGCTTGGGAAGATGGCCTTCCATTTGGTCTATTAATTACCTTAGTTGGTTTCTCCTCTTCGAACAGTAGGTGATGCCAGCCACTGCCTTTCCAATTGCTGGTAAAATGGCCTCATCGTAAGAAGCCTGACAACATCAGTTCAAATCCAACTGATTTATTTGATAGTAAACTCGCAAGCTTTCGACTCTTTGGCCTCCGTCAGGCGACTCTTCGCCTGACAAAGGCCATAGAGTCAAAAACTTGCAAGTTTACTATCAAATAAATTGGTTGGATTTGAACTGGTGTTGTCAAACTTCTTACTGTGTTTACCCCAGTCCAACGCCTGCATCTCTACAAAATGGCTTCATGGCAGAACTTCATTCAGGAACTATCCTATTGCGGCTCCCTAACATTTTACTGGCCTTCTGCATCCTAACCCATCAAAAATAGCAGGTGAAACCCTTCCATGATCTTTGTTACTTGATCACTTTTTACATAAATAATTAATTCAAATGAATAAGAAAAGATTTGCCAAAAATAGAAAATGCATATTTTTGATTTCTAAAGAAATGTAATTAATATAGTAGTGTCTCAGTGGGAAAATTCCAGATAACTTTCATGTCGTTCATTATAAGCGGAAACATGAACCAAGGTCCATGCTTCTGGATTCTATTTGGAGACCTCTAGAGGAAAATTCATATGTGTTGCTAAACAAGAAAAGTATTGTGTTTAAATGTAATACTGATACAGTTTACTCGACTCACAACAATATGCACTTGGGACTGTAGCTATCTGTGGAACCATACTTGCATGTAAGTTTAAACAAGATTGATTGTGATGTTGAATGTGGCCATATTGATATGACTTGTCCTTCAAAAGTTGTTTAATTGATACAGTTTCCTCTGGGGGCTAAACGGCCCTTTCCGTTTTCAAGACTTTGATTAGATTTGGTGAGGTTGTATGCCTGACCCAAGAAGAGGAGAATTAATGTAAACTCCAGTGCTCGTGAGCTAGTGGGAACGTAGAAATTAGGAAAACATATTTGTTCAAGACTGAGTGGTTTCTTGAAGATAGATTTTGATGGATAATTAGCATACGTTGTTTCAAGGATCACTATTCCCCTGCAAACAGTTAGGTCATACATATTTCTTGGACTCGAGCTGTATGTGAAAGATGCTTGGGTAGTCTTTAAGATTTTTGTGGCTAACAATCATTACTGGTATTCTGGGAAAGAAGTCTGAAGGAATTGTTCATGCCTCAGTCTGTATTTCCCCAGAGTATTTTATTTCAAAACATTCTTGATATCAGCAGTGGTGTAAATAATTGGGTGGTTGATAGAATAATGGCTATTTATTTGGATTGTATAGTAGTCAGAAGGATTTCCCATAAGAGATCAACAGATATCCTTGCAAAAGGATCTTTGATTAAAGTTGAATATAGCTTTACCCTTGTGTCTTTGATGGCCAGGTTTCCATCAACTTCAGAATATCAAAAAGGCTATTGTGCTAAACTTGCAAAATTATACCTTGGAAGGTGCTAGCATAAGTCCAGTCCCAAAAATGTGACATTTAGCAATTTGATATTAAGCCATCTTTTACAAGTTTCCCCCTATTATAACTGCTTTATAATTCAACTTAATTTGTTTTTAATATCTGAAATTTCCATGTTTCAAAATTGTGGCTAAAATGATCTTTGTCTGTCATTTCTATTCTTAAAGGGCATAGACGTGAAGTCCATGGGCCGGATTTTCATTGGTTTGGTAAAATGTGGTGCATGGGGCTGTTTTGATGAGTTTAATCGTTTAGAGGAAGCTGTACTATCTGCTGTTTCTATGCAAATTCAAGCTATCCAGGATGCTTTGAAAAATCACAGACGATTTTGTGAATTGCTAGGAAAACAGGTATACTGTTCCTGTCATGTCAGTTTTTAAGTTTACACATTAAAGAATGTAAAAAAAACTAAGTTTGTTAACAACTGCCACACAGCAGAAGATAAATAGGTTCTTTTATTATATATAGTGAATACATAAGCAACTACTTTGAAATAATCGATAAGAAATATATGTTGCAAAGAAAATGTGCGTGTCAAATGTGAAACTCCAAATGGATCTTGCATTGAATAAATCCATATTTATTCCTATTAACTTACTTTGGCATAGTTACTTTTGGAATAGATATATATATAGCTAATGGAATGTGTTGAACCTTCAATTGACTTTTAAAATTTCAAATGTTGGTCATCGGCCCCACATATGAGGGAAACCTTTCCCTTTATGACTATTGACTTTTGTCATCACCACGTGGAAGATTTTACTTCAGTATGTTCCATTAGCTATATTTATCTTTTGTGAGAGATGGTATTAGGTGGAAACAAAAATATAGCTTGTGTTTTCCACTCAGCATTTTGTATAGAGTTTGATCTAGGTTATCCCATAATTATTTTTCTCTCATCATTGATTGTAATTCTAATGTTTTTGGAATAACAAGGATTGAACTTGGATTGAACAAGGATTGAACCATAAGAAATAGGTTGAAGCAGCATGTACTTGTTTGGGACTTAAATCTGCATGCTGAATGCTGCCCTCCAAGGATTGGCACTGAAACACCACCTGTTTCTGATTTGCATTGCTAACTGGCTAATTTTGCAAATAACCCCGAATTCTGGAAACAATAGAATCTGAGATGGTTGCATGAGAAACACAAAATTAGTTTTACAAAATATATACAAAATATCTAAATAGATTAGCATTTTAACTGTTGGTGCAAATTTTCAGCACATAATAAGAATACTTAACTGATTCATGATTGTTGCCTGAAAAATTAAGAAACTGAGAAGTAGACTCAAAGGTCTTTAAGTGCCTATCAATTCAGAAGAAGTTAACCTTTTAAATCCTGATTATTTGGTAAACTTGCTCTGTTTCCCTTTTCAATATAATATACTTCATATGTTTTAGTGCCCCAAACTAAATGCAGAAGTCTGGGCATCTTTTCCCCCCCCCCCCCCCCCATTAATTAATTATCCAGTCATGTCACATTGTTACATCCATTTTCACCTGCTTTCATTTTTGCTAATAATCTCTTATGCCACTGAGCATTGGAGTACTTTTGGAAAGCACTATAAAGTAAAGTAAAGCAAATTTGTTGAAGAGTGAGGTGATGCAGATTTTCTATAGAGATACAACACAGATTAGCTAACACTTTTCTGCAAAATAACTAGGAAGATGCTGGTCAAAGTTGATTTAATTCTCTGTAAAGGAAAGTAATTTATAAAAGTAAAATTATTTATCCACACAGCCAACATCTTAGGGCACTGAAAATTTCATTGCTTATTTTAAAACTATAATTTGTTTTTGCCTATTGTCATAAAATGATACCACATTGCTGATGCTGTGTGCAACTGTCAACCTTGAGGATAAATTACGAACGTTCTGATTTCTATATTGACTATGAATTACTGAATTCAACATGACATTTTGTTTATTTTCCATCCTCCATCCACTATGCAATCCCTTACTTTCTTAAATAAATCTGTACAGCACAGTGAAAGCATGTAGTAATATGTTGTTCCATTGTAGTTTATAACTGTTCCAAGGTTTGCAATTCAACAAGAGTGACATCACAACATATGTGTAATTATTTTTCTTTAAACTAATATCTCATTCTTTTGGTGCATGATTTTATAAATTAGCTTATTTGTAATTTTAGGTTGATCTTGATCCAAACTCTGGAATATTTATCACCATGAATCCAGCTGGAAAAGGTTATGGAGGACGACAAAAACTCCCTGATAATCTGAAACAACTTTTTCGACCTGTTGCTATGTCTCGACCAGATAATGAACTTATTGCTGAAGTGATTCTTTATGCAGAAGGATTTAAAGATGGCAACATATTGGGCAGGAAATTAGTGGCCCTCTTTAATCTGTCTAAGTATGTATTCACTTCTTTATAAGTGAAATGAACATTGTTGTCAAAACTTGAACCAAAAGTCAAACCATATCCATCTAGACGGACTATTGTTGACATAACAGCAGAGTAGGATAGCAAAATGATCAATTCAGTACATAATTTGATATACTTTTCGTAATTGTACACTAAGTTTGTGTTGTATATGAAGCTTACTGAAGATCATTATTGATGTGGCATGGGATACAGGGCCAGGTATGTAGATGGGTTGAGAACTGGCTTGGGAGGAGGAGACAGCGGGTATTAGTGGAAGGCTCTTTTTCCAACTGGAGGTCAGTCACTAATGGTGTGCCACAGGGCTCAGGACCTCTTCTATTTGTGATTTAAATAAATGACTTGGAAGAGGGGGTAGGTGGTGTGATCAGCAAATTTGCTGATGACACTAAGATGCTTGGATTGGCGGGGACTGAGGAGCAGTGCCAGGCAATACAATAGGACATAGATAGGCTGGTAGATTGGGCAGATAGATGGCAAATGGAATTTAATCCGGATAAATGCGAGGTGATGCATTTTGGCCAGAATAATGTAGAGGGGAGTTATAGGATAAAAGGTAAAACTATCCGGAGTATAGAGACGCAGAGAGACCTGGGGGTGCAGGTTCACAAGTCTCTGAAGGTGTCAGTACAGGTGGAAAAAGTGATAAAGAAAGCGTATGGTATGTTAGCCTTCATAGGAAGGGGTATAGAATACAAGAGTAGGAGTTTGATGTTGCAAGTGTATAGAACGTTGGTTAGGCCTCACTTGGAGTACTGCGTCCAGTTCTGGTCGCCATACTACCGGAAGGATGTGGAGTCCCTGGAGAGAGTGCAGAGGAGATTTACCAGGATGCTGCCTGGTATGGAAGGGCTGTCTTACGAGGAAAGGTTGAACGCACTGGGGTTGTTTTCCCTTGAAAGACGTCGGCTGAGAGGGGATCTATTAGAGGTATATAAGATTATGAGGGGTATAGATAGAGTAAATGGTGGTAAGCTTTTTCCACCATTTGATTCGGATAGAACAAGGGGTCACGGCCTTAGGGTGAGGGGGGCTATGTATAAGACTAATATTAGAGGGCATTTTTTCACACAAAGGGTAGTGGGGGTGTGGAATGCACTACCGAGTAAGGTGGTGGGAGCAGGTACGCTAGGGTTGTTTAAGGGTCTCTTGGACAGCCACATGAGCGGTCTGCAGATAGAGGGATATAGGAGGACTGTTTAAATACTTTAATTGTTTCCACAGGCTGTTCGGTCCACCTTGTTGACCAACAAGGTGCATGCATTCGGCAGGTCGTGCGAGGGCTGCTCCTGGATGTTACTTCAGGAGTGGCCTAGTGCTTCACGTCGTTAGTGTATGCTTAAACTGGACCATCAGATGGGCAACATGACAGCTCAGAGACTATCGCTGTTGCTGTGCAGACACATGGATTTGGGCCTGTGTCTGCAGGAGTTTGCGCGTTCTCCCCATGGTTGCGTGGGTTTTCTCCGGGTGCTCCGGTTTCCTCCCACATCCCAAAAATGTGCTCTTAGGCTGATTGGATAACAAATTGTCCATATATTGGTCTCTATATGTCATTAAGACGTTAGGACGGTGGCGCGGGCTCGTTGGGCCGAAGGGCCTGTTTCCCGTGCTGTGTTGTTCTTTGTTCTGTGTTCTTTGTATGTGTCATAAGACAACACATATATTCACCTAAGCATTTTTTTTCATACAGTGTTGAAAATTTTGGGTTGCACATATTATAAATCTGCACATAATAAATTGCATTATTGTAGGTATTATAAATTGCATTATTGTAAGGCACTACGGAAGAGTAAGCAGAACAGGCAGAGTGAAAAATTAAACATTAAGAGCAGTGTCCATAAGCTTGATTAGAAAGTTTGATTTTAAAAAGATAAAAGGGATTTAGGAGAGGTTCCACAACGTATAGCTAAGTTGTTGATGATGATGTGAAAGAAAAACAATTGGAAGAAGCTGGAATCAGAGAAGGTTGACGTTGCTATACAGAAGGAGTCTGTAGAGCTTAGAGAAGTAGAATTGAAGCTTTTGAGGAGTTAAGATTATTAAGATTAAATTAATAATTTCAGGCAATGGGAAACCAGGAACCAATCTAGATTGGATGAGAACCGGTGTGATGAACAAGCAGCAGCCTGGTCTAGTATGGGATATGTGTGCAGAATTGTGAATGAGTTCAAGATTATGGATGGTAGGAGATGACAAAGATGAGACAAAGAGGTTGAGGGTGGATTTTTGAGGTTGGTTATTGATGCTTTGAAAGCTTGGAGGATTAACACTTGATAGAGGAAAGCATTTATGGAATCTGTTGAAGTAGGCATCAGAAAGAGCAATCATGTGAAATTAAATGGGAATGTGATTAAGGGAGTAGAAAGTAAGTTGTATAATTAAGATAAATATGGAGATTGTGGAAGCAAGTGATGGAGAAGAAACAAGACAGAGATGATGATTCAGGGATAGGTTAGGAGCGGGCTGGCTTATTGGGAAAGGAGTAAGAGGAGAGTTGCTGAATGGTGGTCTTCTCATTGAAAATAAAGAAATCTGTTATCTATTCGTATTTATTCAAGGTAAAGAGGCAGGATATAAGGGAAAATTCTCAATAGGGCGTTTTTTTTATTGATTCATGGGACATGGGCATCATTATCTGGACAGAATTAATTGCCCATCCCTAGTTGCCCGAGAGTAATTGCTGTGGCTCTGGAGTCATATATCGGCCAGACCAGGTAAGGATGGTAGATTCCCTTCCCTAAATGACATAAGTGAACCAGGTTGGCTTTACTGACAATTGACAATGATTTAATGGTCTCAATTGAGGAACTGTTCCTTTAGACTTGAAAATTTCACATGTTACTTCACTCTTTTATGAAGGTGAGTGATAAAAACCAGAGAATTATAAACCAATTACCTTAACATCTGTGGTTTGGAAATTGTTAGAATTAATGAAAGAGTGGCTAGGTACTTTCAAGAGACAAGCTATAGTACAAAGAAATAATGAACACATGCTGATATTGGCAGATTGCAATGACTGGTATCACAGAGCTCTTTCTAATTAACCATATCTTTGCACAGGCCTTTCCCTTTTGCAGAATAGTGGGGAAGTGGTGAAAGGATTCCTGACCTGTTCATCAGCCTGTTGAATGTGTTATGAATGCTTCTTCCATGGTCAACAAGGCCTGATATTGGACTTGAACCTGGAATTGATGGTTTTGGTCCAGAAGTAGAGACATTTATAACTGTACCACATAACTTTCCTGGCTCTGTGCTATAAGCCTGAATTATTCATTATATCTATGAATGATTTGGATGACAGAATAGAGAGAAACATGTCCAAGTTAGCCAATTTAAGAGTAGGATTTTCACAGAGTTGGAGAGACTCAGCACAGAGTATTGGTGCCGGCTCGTTTGGTTCAAGTCCACGAGCTGTACTTCTGAATTGGTTATTTCTGCTGCATGGATAGACATCTCCTAGCCCTTCCAATACTTTGTATTATAAAATTGCAGCACTTATGATCAGACTTAAGGGTTCTTGCTGATGGCAAGCTTTAACATGAGTAGGGCAGGTAATTAGGCAGGATGGTAGTGTACTAAAATCCCTACTTTTGCCAGAATTGAGTTCTGGGCAGGAAAAACCATGGGGGACCTTTTCACCCCAATGCCTATTGAGACCCTCATGGCCAATTAATGACTAAAGTGCCTCATTTTGCCAATGCTGGTATTAAGCCAGTAGTTGACAGACCAGTTGACATGTGGTGTGCATAACAGATGAAACTGTGTGCCCTGCTTGTTACCTCTAGAGATGGAGGAGGGGGGTCCAAATACACTCAGTATCTCACCAAGGGACTTGGTATTGGTTGGTGGGAGGGGAGTGATTATCACTGAAAGCCCTCAATACCTCTCTCTCCCCATCCTGGCCTGATTGTTCTGCGATTCTGGAAATAGATGATTTTTCTGTTGCAGCCACCACCTGCCCTGTGGCACTGCTGAGCACCAGAGCTGCTGGCCTTTGGTGAGACTGCCTCCTCTGGAGTCTGATTTCCAATTCCTGATTGGTTTGTAATTCAGTGGATCTTCCCAAAAATTGCCATACAGGTCTCTTACCATCTTTCCAATTAAAGTTTATTTATGAGTCACAAGTAAGGCTTACATTAATACAGTAATGAAGTTACTGTGAAATTCCCCAAGTGGCCACAGTCCGGTACCTATTCGGATCAATGCATCTAACCAGCATTCTTTCAGATTGTGTGAGGAAACTGGAGCACCTGGAGGAAACCCTCAAATATGGGTAGAAAGTGCAAAGACCAGACAGACAATGATCCAGTTGGGAATTGATCCGTGAGCCCTGGCATTATGAAGCAGCAGTGTTAACCACTGTGCCACCATGTTAGTGTTCAAGATTCTGGAAAGTTCTACAAGATTCCATCCAAAGTCTCATTATTGAATTGGTTTGTGGAACTGAATGCCTCAAACTAAACGACTAAAAGCCCCAAATATAATGCTATGATAAATAGTCTATTGTCCTAAATTCAATTCTTTATTTAAATTTTATTTATGATGAAATTTCAGAGAGCTTCTGACGCCACAGCAGCACTATGACTGGGGTTTGAGAGCACTGAAGACAGTCCTCAAGGGATGTGGGAATCTGCTTCAACAACTAAAGAAAAGCAAAAGAAAAAGTAAGTACTCAGTAGTTTTCAACAAAGCCATCAAGCATCTGTGTAAGCGCAGGAAACTGTGTTATGATTGACAGCTAGATTTTCATGTATTGTTGTGTTTGAAGAAAAGTGATCAATAAAAATGTGCAAATGTTGGACCTGCAAAATTAATGGTAATGTATAGCAAGTTCTTTAGTATTTGTACGTAGATGAGTTCTACTGGCACTATTCATACAAACGTGATTTAAAGTACTTAAAGTTTATTTATTAGTCACAAGTAAGGCTTACATTAACACTGCAGTGAAGTTACTGTGAAATTCTTCTAATTGCCACAGTTCGGCATCTGTTTGAGTCAATGTACCTAACCTAATGAGAAATAGGAGCCGGAGTAAATCATATGGCCCCTTGAGCCTATTCTGCTGAGCTTCTGCCTGAATTCCAGTTTCTTGCTGCTCTCCATATTAATTGTATATTAATTATACTTAATTGAAGCAATGGGAATTGTTGTGCAAATAGAAACAAACTGAAAATATGGTTTTGAGTTGGGATATGCCTGATTATAATCTGTACCAACAAATAAATGCAAATAATTGTTTGTATAGATAGTTTTTTAAATTTTGTCCTTCATCACTTGTTTCTGGAATATACCATCCCAAATATCTTGATTGCCTCTCCATCTATACAGCCAAGCATATACTCAGTGATGAAGCGTACATAACCCTCTAGGGTAGAGAGTTCTAAAGATTCACATCCTTTTGAATGCAGAGTGTCTTCCTCAACTCAGTGCTAAAAGATCAACTCCTTATCCTGAGGCCAAGTCCTTTAGTTTAAGTTTCCTAACTAGGGGAATACCTCAGTGTCTACCTTTCACATCTTGGGGAGGAAGACCCCATTGGATCAGCTGTCTGCTGCCTTGAAAATATTACTGGGAAACAGTAATTACTTTGAGTTCGTGGAACACATGGGACATTCCATGGTGCCACAAAGAATAGAGGATTGAATGATTGCCACATTTCAAAAGTGTGATGCCTAGATGTCAGTACAATGGAGGGGGGGCATTGGAGATTGGTGAATTTGGATGAAAAATATAGAACAAAGAACAAAACAGCACGGGAAACAGGCCTTTCGGCCCAACGAGCTCGCACCGCCACCCCGATGTTCCCACCTCTACCTGCGATTCCTGTCCATGTTTATAGATCTATGGATTAAAAAACCAAATTTGAGACAACTTAGAGAGAATTTGTTTTGCCAGTTAGCCTAAGAGCACATCTTTGGGACGTGGGAGGAAACCGGAGCACCCGGAGAAAACCCACGCAAGCACGGGGAGAATGCGCAAACTCCCACAGACACAGGCCCAAATCCATGTATCTGCACAGCACAGCGATAGTCATTGAGCTGTCGTGTTGCCCATCAAATGGTCCAGGTCAAGCGTATACTAACGACGTGAAGCACTAGGATACTCTCGAAAAAGATCCAAGAGCAGTCCTCTCACGACCCATCGCGTGTATGCCCCTCGTTAGACAACAAGGTGGACCAAAGCACCTGTAGGATAAAAACAAGTACAACAATATAATCATCTATTTAAACACTTCCCAGGGACTCCCAAGGCTCATGATCCCTATTTTAAATCAGTTTTCTATACCCCTCCATTCCTATTGTGTTCATGTGCCCATCTAAGTATTTCTTAAATAACTCCAGAATACCTGCCTCCACCACTTTACTTGGCAGCACATTCCATAACCCCACCACCCTTTGTGTGAAAAAACTCCCTCTAGCATCCAAATTATACCTTACCCCCTCACCGTGAGCATATGCAGCATATCTGGCGATAACAGCAGAAACAAAATTGGAACAAAAGTAATGAGCAAATTAATCCCAGGAATAGCTAATAAGAACTTCAGATGATCATTATGCAGTGAACTATCCAAAGTAGAGAAGTAGGTTCCTTAAAACATCACATGACAGAATTTGGAGGAAGAAGATAATAATGAATCTCAACAAGTTATACGCGTTACAACGTGTTTTATTTCTGTGAAGAATGTGTTAGCCACTGACTCATTTAACTATGCAATACTATATAATCCCTCACTTTGACAGTTTGTGGAACAGTTTCATTAAAATGCTATCTATATTTAATAATTAGCAAGGACTGACAAAATTTTTTTTGTAATTAATTCATGGGATGAAGATATTGCTGTCTGGACCAGCATTACTAGCTCATCCCTTTTGCTCTTCAGAAGGTGGTGGTGAGTTGTCTTCTACACCCACATTGCTGTTACAGAGGATAGAAGTGACATTGAAGGAACCGTGATATGTTTCCAAGGCAGATAGTGAGTGACTTGGAGGGGAACCTCCAAGTGGTGATTACTCTTCAAGATGATAGTGGTCATTGGTTTGGAAGTTGCTGCTGAAGGAAACTTGATGAGCTCTTGCAGTGCATCTTGTTGAAGGAGGACATGGCTGCCATTGTTCGTCAGTTGTGGAGGGAGTGAAAGGGTAGCAATCAAATGGGCTGCATTGCCCTAGATGGTGTTGAGCTTCTTTATTGTTGGTAGAACTGCACTTGTCCAGGCAAGTGGAGAGTATTCCATTACAGTCCTGATTTGTCCCTTCTGGGTGATGAACAGGAGATGAGTTACTTGCCGCAAGATTCCTAGCCTTTGAACAATATAAAAGCATGAATTATTTTAGATTTGGTGACAGCAATACATTAGGATCATTAAAGAGAATTGTAATTCCATGTGAGATAAATAAAGTATTATAAAATCGTAGAATCCCTATAGTACAGAAGGAGGCCACTTAGCCCATCGACCACATTTGCACCCAACTGCTATCCCTTTAGTCCCAGATATTTATCCTGCTAGTTCCCTGACATTAAGTGGCAATCTAGCGTAGCCAATCTAATAACTCACATGTTTTTGGACTGTGGGAGGAAACCAGAGCACCCTGAGGAAACCCAGAAGACATACGAAGAACATGCAAACTCCACGCAGGCAGTGATCCGAACTAGGAATCGAAGACCAGGTCCCAGGCACTGTGAGGCGGCAATGCTAACCACTAACTGTGCTAACCATTGTGCTGCCCTGATGGAGTCTCCAGTGAAATCCTATGTTACTAAATAATCCTTCAATGAAAAATGAAACTTGACATAAGTTAATTATTTTTGGGAAGTAATTTGCTTGCACTTTACCCAGATTGCCAAGGTGACGCAAAGTGATATGACATTGGATGCCTTTGGTGTCACCAACACACCGAGGAAGGCTGTGTATAAACTCCAGCTGTATTTGCTCTATATATCTTGGCAGTGCTCCAACACACACTCAAAGATCTTGACACAAGAGTACACATTCACTTCAGGACTGACGGCAACCTCTTCAACTTAAAAACTCTCAAGGCTTGCACAAAGGTTATTAAAAAACCACTGACAAGTTCTGTTTGCATACGACAGCGCTTTTATAACTCTGGGGGATGTTCAGCTGTTTATTGTTTGTTTTTTCCTAGCTCCAGAACACTTCTGACAAATAGGGGTGGGATTTTATGTTCTTGCTCATCCTTAAACTGTAAAATTCCACCCGACACCAACAGACTTTTCCGTGGGAGGACCTTTTCCCTTGGGGGCATGGCATTAAAATAAGGGGGAACAAATTTAGGACTGAATTGAGGAGGAACTTCATCCAAAAAGTTGTGAAGCTGGAATTCCCTAGCCAGTGAAGCAGTTGAGTGTATCTCATTGGATGTTTTTAAGGCAAGGATAATTAAATTTTTGAACTATAAATGAATTAAGGGTTATAATGAGTAGGCAGATTAAGTGGAGCTGAAGTCACAAAAAGATCAGCTATGTTCTTATTGAATGGCAGATTAGGCTTGAAGGGCTAGATGGTCTATTCGTGCTCCTAGTTCTTATATTCTTATAGTCTGCCTCTCGCCCACCACCATTCTCATGGTAGGTAGCACGGTAAAATTCTGGCCTAGGTCTGAAGAAGATAGAGGTCTTGTATCAATCTGTCCCTATTCAGATACTCCAAGATCCCACAGTCACTATTAAAAAAACACTTCCTTTCAGTAGAGAGACTTTGCAATCTTGGGCATTTGGCAGGCTTATTCACAGACTTTGGAAGAGCATTTTGTCTCAGAACAGAGACCAATGTCCACCAGATAGTGGTTCTTATGTCGCCTCTTTACACCAGTGAGATTTGGGCAACCTGCCACATAAAAAAAAAGAAGCATCATCGCTGTCTGCAATCTATTTGCTGCATCAAGTGGCAGGACCAAATTCTGAAAAAAGGCTGCATACCTGGCATTGACAGCATGAGAGCTAAGTTTCTCTGTGTCAGTCGTGTGGTTTGCATGGAGAATTCTCAAACTTAGATATAAAAATATTCTTAAAGCCACCCTTGGGACTTGCAGGCTAGATCACAATACATGGGGAAAAAACAACCTTGCACAGACCTAAATGGAGAAGTCTATGTTGTTACGAAGATGTGTTATACAAAATATATTAATTTTTAACATAATGGCTAGATATATTTTATATTGTCATCAACTGGACATATATATATATTGTATATATAATTTTTTAAAACATTTCTCCTAATCAAAGGGCACTGACCTACAACAGCTACTATATTACACTTGTAAAGGACACAAACATCTTTATGGAGACACAGAGTTTATGGAGCTCTGAGACAGTGACTCAGATTGTCATATGACCCAGCCCTTGGGTGTAAACTAAAATGGATTTAAAGTCATAGTCACAGAGTCTACCATTGGGGTAACACCTGACCCCCTCTCTCTCCTTCTCTGAAACTTTTCTTATCAAAACTGAACTGTTTGTGATTTGAAAACCCACCAGAAGACTTCATTGTTGCCAACTGAGAAGCCTCAAAGAAGAAATCCAAATCAACACATTGTTTCTAAGAGAAATGAGAATCAACCAGCCAGGACTGCTCCAGTGAGAAACCCAGGCACCAACAGCTACTGTGAAACATGACTCTTCAGCTGTAAAAAAGCATCTGGACAATCCATGAATCTTTTTTTCCAGGCTACTTTTTACTGGGCCAAGTTTTAAAACCTGATACTGTGTAAAGTTTTATTTTTTTTTGCATGCTTGATGTGTTGTTCTTGTATTGGTAAGTGGTTGGAAATGTTTGTTCATTTTAATCTTTGTTAATTTCTGCATTTTTACCCAAGTGAGTTTTAGCAATAAAACTAACTTTGTATTTGTTAACTGAAGAAACTTGGCTAGCTTATTTCTCACACCGAGCTACACAGAATTACATGTACGTATATATTATATTGAATTGGTAAAACCATCTTTTTAAATTCAGACTCTATTGTAACCAATACAATGTGGAAAAGTGTGAGTTATGCACTTTGGAAGAAGGAATGGAGGCATAGATTATTTTCTGAATGGGAAAATGATTAGGAAATCAGAAACAGAAAGGGACTTGAGAGTCCTTGTTCAAGATTCTCTTAAGATTAACGTGCAGGTTCAGTCAGCAATTAGGAATACAAATGCAATGTTAGCATTCATGTCGAGAGGAATGTACTTCTGAGGCTGTATAAGGCTCTAGTCAGATCCCATTTGAAGTATTATGAGTCGCTTTGGGCCCTGTATCTAAGGAAGGATGTGCTGGCATTGGAAAGGGTCATGATGTAGAGATGCCGGCGTTGGACTGGGGTAAACACAGTAACAGGTCTGACAACATCAGTTTTAAAACAGGTGTTGTCAGACCTCTAACTATTGGAAAGGGTCCACAGGAGGTTCACAAGAATGATTCCTGGAATGAAAACTTTGTTGTATGAGGAACGGTTGAAGACTCTGGGTTTATATTCAGTGGAGTTTAGAAGGATGAGGGGGGCGGGGGAACCCTATTGAAACTTACAGGATTCTGCGAGGCCTGGATAGAATGGACGTGGAGAGGATGTTTCCACAAGTAGGATTAACTGAAACCAGAGGGCACAACATCAAGTTAAAGAGGCGATCCGTTAAAACAGAGATGAGGAAGAATTTCTTCAGCCAGAGAGTAGTGAATCTGTGGAATTCTGTCACAGAAGGTTGTGGAAGCCAGATCATTGAGTGTCTTTAAGATAGAGATAAATAGATAGATTCTTGATTAATAAGGGGATCAGGGGTTATGGAGAAAAGACAGGAGAATGGGGATGAGAGAAAAATCAGCCATGATTGAATGGAGGAGTTGACTTAATGTGTTGAGTGGCCTAATTCTGATCCTATGTCTTATGTTCTTATAGACAAATGGATAAGGATTTGACTTGGGGCATCAGCAAAATTTCTGGCTGATAATGGAGGAATATTTGCAATGATGAGTTCAGAGACATGTGAAAACGTAAACACAAGAGTCATGAATGCCACAGCGGAATATTCTTTCAGTGATGATTTATGTGAAAGGAATCATCTCGTGACTGATGAAATGCTGCATAAAATTTAAATTATTAACAAGCTTGCAAGTTGGCAACTGTCTTCTGCAGAATGATTTATGCAAAAAAAAAATCACTCCAGGTGGTTGATGCTTGTAGTCCCTATTAATTAGTATATGGGTGAAATTGCAATCTGTCTGTTCATTGTATAATTCTTCCCTTGCTTCAGAAGATATTAGAATTAGTTCTATTTTTTCTGCACGTTGGAATACTTGTCATGCAGATTATTAAAGAATCGTGGTATGAAAATATCTGAGAAATACATTAAATTCAAATTTTTCTGCTGGTCATATGTTCTTAAAAAATATCGGGAAATACAGCCTGCTTAAAGGCAGGAACAGTTTGGTTATGTGAATAGAATTAGTACTTTTAAAATTTCAATTCTTGATTTGATTTATTATTGTCACATGTATTAACATACAGTGAACAGTCTTGTTTCTCGCATGCTATACAGACAAAGCTTACCATTCATAGAGAAGGAAATGAGAGAGCACAGAATGTAGTGTTACAGTCATAGCTAGGATGCAAGATAAGTCCATTAAAAAGTTTGACAGCAACAGGGAAGAAGCTGTTCTTAAGTCAATTGGTATGTGACCTCAACTTCTGTATCTTTTTTCCTGATGGAAGAAGGTGGAAGACAGAATGTCCGGGATATGTAGAGTCCTTAATTATTCTGGCTGCTTTGCCGAGGCAGCAAGAAGTGTAGCCAGAGCCAGTGGATGGGAGAGTGGTTGGCATGTTGGATTGGCTACATTACAACCTTTTGTAGCTCGTTGCAGTCTTAGGCAGAGCAAGAGCCATACCAAGCTGTGATACTGTGATACAATCAGAAAGAATGCTTTCTATGGTGCATCTATGGAAGTTGGTGAGAGTCGTAGCTGACACGTCAAATTTCTTTATCTTCTGAGAAAGTAGAGATGTTCGTGAGCTTTCTTAACTATAGTGTCATTATGGGGGGGAGACCAGGACAGGATGTTGATGAACCTAACAAGTTGCAAACAGATATTTACCTAAGGAAAGCTGGTAACAATACGTGTCAATATATTGAAGGAGGAAGTGTTGGGTGACCTATATTGTATTAATGTAAACAATATTTATGGATGAAAGGGGAATGGTTTAGGTGAGAGGGTCACTGCTTGTTCCTAATTGGTCGGCGCAACATCGAAGGCCGAAGGGCCTGTTCTGCGCTGTTATGTTCTGTGTTCTATGTTCTAAGACTCCTGGGCCAAAAACCCAGGTTTTTGTGGGAGGCAAGGGGAGAAATAGCTGGGGCATTAACAGATACCTTCACATCCTCTTTGACCAGAGGCAAGATTCCTGAGAACAGCAAAATTAGTTTCTTTGTTTAAGAAAAGAAGCAGGATAATCTAGCAAATTATAGGCCAGTGAGCCTGACGTGAGTGATGGGGAAGCTTTTGGAGAAGATACTGAGGGACAGGATATATGCACATTTGGAAAAAAATGGACTTTCTTAGTGATAGGCAACATGGTTTTGCATGGAGAATGTCATGTCTCACCAACTTGATTGATTCTTTTGAGGAGACAACAAAGATAATTGATAAGGGAAGGGCTATGGATACAGTTTATATGAACTTTAATAAAGCATTTGACAAGATTCCACATGGCAGACTGGTACAAAAACTAAAATCACATGAGATTTGGGGTGAGCTAGCTAGATGGATACAGAAGTGCCTTGGTCATAGAAGACAGAGCGTAGCAGTGGAAAGGTGTTTTTTAGAATGGAGATATGTAGCAAATGGTGTTCTGCAAGAGATCAGTGGTAATATGCCTGTTGTTTGTAATATATAAATGATCTGGAGAAAAATGTGGGGTGTCTGATTAGTAAGTTTGCAGATGACACAAAGATTGGTGGAGTTGCTGATAGTTCCAGGGATTGTCAGATGATGCAGCAAGATATAGATAGATAGATTGGAGACTTGGGCACAAAATGACAGATGCAATTATATCTGGACAAATGCAGGGTGATGTATTTTGGAGGATCAAATTTAGGTATCAATTATACTGTAAATGCAGAATCCTTGAGAACACTAACATACAATAGGTGAGCAGATCCACAGATCCCAAAATGACAACACAGGTGGCCAAGGTGAATAAGAAGACATATGGCATGCTTGCCGTCAACAGCCGGGCATTGAGTACAACAGTTGAGAAATCATGTTGTAGCTATATAAAAACTTGGTTAGGTCGCATTGGGAGGTTCACCAGAGTATTGCCTGGTCTTGAGGGTATTGACTATAAGGAGAGATTGAATAAACTTTCACTGGAAAGACAGACATTGAGGGAAGACCTGATAGACTGGATGGATAGTCGGAGGCTTTTCCTAGGTGGGAAATGTCACTTACAAGGGGGCACAGTTTCATGGTGAGGGGGGGAAGTTTAAGGGAGATGGGTGCCTGGGATGTACTGCCAGAGGAGGTGGTGGAAGCAGGCACATTAGCAACATTTAAGAGGTGTCTGGATGAATAGGGAGGGATCAGAGGGATACAGACTGAGAGGGCAGAAGGTTTTTTTAGTTTAGTTAAGAATCAGCACAGGCTTGGAGAGCTGTAGGGCCTGTTGCCGTGCCAAACTTTTCTTTATTCTTTATTCAATGGGGAATAAAACATAAAGGGTGGGATTTTACGGCCTCACTCATCCCAAAACCAGAAAATTCTGTCTGAGGTCCATGGATATTTCCACGTCCTGCCCCTCAACCGATTCCCATGGCGGATGGGGCTGTAAAATTCTGACTCTTGGGTCTAAATAATGTGTTGGAGTTTCAATGGGGTGAGCAGGTGTGAACTTTGCATTTACATTTTAAAAAGTGGACTCACAAGATGAGGGTAATTAAGTTTAACTTCTGAAGAGGTTCATTCAAATAAGGGAAAATCAATTGGGAAAAACTATAGCCAAGGAATCACACAGCACAGAAAAAGCTCTTTGGTTCATAATATCTGCACCAGCCATCCAGCACCTATCTATTCTAATCCCATTTGCTAGCACTTTGTCCATCACCTTATGTGCTATGGCATTTCAAGTGCTCATCTAAATGCTTCTTAAATGTTGTGAAGGTTCCCACCTCTACTCTCTTTAAGACAATGAGTTCCAGATTTGTACTATCCTGTGGGTGAAAATTTATTTCCTCAAATCCTCTCTAAATCTCCTGCCCATTACCTTAAATCTATGCCCCTGATTATGCCTCCCTCTGCTGAGGAGAAAGGTTTCTTCCTATTTATTTTATGTCCCAGCCTTTTGGCTGAAGTCAGATCAAGCCCAAGATGGGGTGCAATGCCTCACGTTGTCACCTTGGATTTTGTATGTCTCCCTTTTATGGGGATCTTGAATGGAATTCAATTGGACTTTGAATTTGGTTTTTGGAGAAGCAAGGAGTAGATTGTGGTTTGCCTGGACCATTCCGAGCATTGGCTTTTTAACTTTAAGAATGGAGTAAAAAAAATAAAAAAACCAGGTCACCCCTCATCCTTCTCTGCTCCAAGGAGAACAACCCCAGCCGATCCAACCTCTCTTACCAGCTAAAATGCTCCAAAAATTATTCACCAGGCAATAATCTGGTGAATCTTCTCTACCCTTTTTATAGTGTAATCACATTCTTCTTATGGTGTGGAGACCAGAACTGCGCACAGTGCTCTCGCTGTGGTCACTTCATAATAACCACCGTTTATGCTGTTCCTTGGCTAATAAAGGCCAACTATCTCATATACCTTTCTAATCACATTATGCACCTCTCCTGCCTTCAGGGACTTGTAGACATGCATCTTAAGCTCCTTCTGGCCCTCTTTCCTTCTGCTTTGTAGTATTATTAGGTGTTCCCTTGTCTTGTTAGTTCTTCCAAAATGCATCACTTCACACTTTTCAGCGTTAAATTCCATTTGCAACTATTCTGCTAAGTGATCAGGCCATTTACATCACCACGTAATCTAAGACTTTCTCCCTTGCTATTTTCTACAACATCAATTTTTGTGCCGCCTAAGAACTTACTGATCTTACTGATCATACCCCACACATTCCTGTCCAGATCATTAATGTACGCTGTATCAGAAGCATTCAACCAATGCAAGATTGAATGTTTAAGACTTGTTTAAAGCTGTTTAAAACCTTAGAGAATAGCAGGAATAGTTGTTTTAACCCCTAGTCTATGAAGAAAGCCTGCCTTGAAAATCTAATTGTTTTGTTCTGCCTCAAAAGCAACTCCAAAGTGATATAACTACCTAGTGTAGTAACTGTTATTGTGAGATGCTGAGGAAGTTTGAGGATAATTAGCTCTGAAGGTAATAAAGTAAGTTGAGAGTGACAGTCCTTGACATCAAGGCTGCATTTAACCAAGTATGTCATCAAGGAGCCCTAGCAAAACTGGAATCAGTGCCTATCAGGAGAAAGATTTCTGCTGGTTGGGGTTATATCTGGTACAAAGGAAGATGGTTGTAGTTGTGGAGGATTAGTCACTTAGCTACAGGCCATTTTCTGCAGGAATCCCTCATGATAGTGCCCTTGGTCCAACCATCTTCAGCTGCTTCATCAATGACCTTCCCATTATCATAAGGTCAGAAATCGGGATGTTCGCTGATGATTATATAATGTTCATTACTATTTGCGACTGAATTTGATACTGAAATAGTACATGTTCAAATGCAATAAAGTCTGGACAATATCCAGACTTAGGCTGCCAATGGCAAATAACATTCATGCTACACAAATGCCAGGCAATGACCGTCCCAATAAGAGACACTCTAACTACTGTCCCTTGACATTCAATAGCATTATCATCATTGAATCCCCCACTGTCAACATCCTTGGCATTACCATTGATCAACTGGACTCGCCATATAAACATGGTGGCTACAAGAGCATTTCAGGGGCTAGGAGTACTGTGGCGAGAGGGTCATCTTCTGACTCCTCAAAGTCTGTCCATCATCTACAAGGTACAAGTCAGGAGTGTGATAGAATATTCCCCACTTGCCTGGATGGGTGCAGCTCCAACAACAGTCAAGAAACCTGACACCATTTAGGACAAAGCAGCCCATTTGATTGGCACCACATCCATTCCCTCCAGCACCAATGTTCAGTAGCAGCAGTATTTCTATCTCCAAGATGCACTGCAGAAATTCAACAGAGATCCTTCGACAGCACCTTCCAAACCCATGACCACTTCCATCTAGGACAAGGGCAACAGATACATGGGTACACTACCACCTGCAAATTCCCTTTCAAGCCACTCACCATCCTGACTTGAAAACATATCGCCGTTCTTTCACTGTCGCTGGGTCAAAATCCTGGAATTCCCTCCCTAATGGCATTGTGGGTCAACCCGCAGCATGTGGATGGCAGTGGTTCGAGAAGGCAGCTCGGTATCACCTTCTCAAGGGCAACGAAAGATGGGCAATAAATGCTGGCCAGCCAGCGATGCCCATTTCCCACAAATGTATTTAAAAAAAAACAGGTGTTTGGAACTGGGTGAAATTAATGATACTGTGTATAAGCATTGTTTTAATTTAGTGTACTTTCGGTTGACTTTATTGATGTTTATTTTATTATTTAATCATTTATTTTACCTAAAATCATCACAAAATGCCTGGAGCATCATTTTCTGATTTTCAAATCTTTCCTCACATTCTATCAAATTACAACATACAGTTGAGGGTAATTGTTTCAACTTTTTATTCTGGAATTTGCAATAACTTGGTGTTTACCGTCAGCTATGTTCCTAACATGTGAGGCAGGGTTTCGTCAAGGCTGAGATCCCAGAAAATTCTGAGTTTTAGACATTGTACAAAACCATCTGGGGCAGAATTTAATTCAAGATTTGATGTATTATAAAACAGGGAATCATTGTGAATAGAATGGACCTGATAAGAGTAAAGGTTGTGATAGTATGACAGTACTTACCAAATATGGAAATCAAACTGTTAACATTCATTCTTCATAGTCAAGTAGAATTAATTATACAATTTTAAAGTTTACTTAATAGTCACAAGTAGGCTTACATTAACACTGCAATGAAGTTACTGTGAAAATCCCCTAGTTGCCACACTCCAACACCTGTTTGGATACACTCAGAGAGAATTTGATCTGGCCAATGCACCTAACCAGCACATCTTTTGGACTGAGGGAGGAAATAAGAGCATCCAGAGAAAACCCATGCAGAAATGGGGCAAACATGCAAACTTCACACAGACTATCACTCAAGCTGGGATTTGAACCTGGATCCCTGGTGTTGTGAGGCAGCAGTGCTAATCACCATGCCACCAAGCTGCCCAATTTTGAACTCTGAGTAGCTGATAGAAGTAGATAAGGCATCTTATACTTCAGGTGTTCAAGCTTTTTAAAATGGTCATGAGGCATACAATATGACCAATCAAGGGTTGGGCACGGCTAATGTGAGTGATATAGAACAGAACTATCATATCGAAAGACCAATTTGTATTTTTACTTGCTTTGAGTTTCTGCATGCTAACTTTCTGTGTGCTAAAGCTAACAGGAAAGTTGCCATAGTCCCAGATGGCCATCGGCTCTTCTCCCCTTTGAGAGGAAGAGCTGACTTGTGGTGATTTAACTTGAGGATCACCACACCTCAGGCCTTCATGAATATCTCAGCTGGTATAGGAATTGACTATTACACTATCTCTGAATGTTAGCTCTTTTGGTTTTATGTACAGTGATACATGAAAATCCTTTAATCTACCTACATGTGTGCTCTTGAATGTTTAAGTACAAAATTCTCTTATCATTGCCTGCCTTCAATAATGCTATAATTCTGAATTATATATAGCAATTACAGGATACTTGAGATGTTTCTTTTAGTATTAGCTTCCTCCTGTGAATGCAGTTTTAACAGGGAAAGGTGTTTTTTTTTTAGCAGATCATGTACTTAGTCCTAGAACCTTACAAAGCACCATCTTTGTAAAAATGCACTGTTGCAATATGTACAATGTATTTTTCCTTTTTTTTTGTTTTACAGTTGATGAGAGTCACATTGTTGTTCAGGCTCTGCGTCTTAACACTATGTCAAAACTGACATTTGCTGACTGTACAAGATTTGATGCTTTGGTGAAAGATATTTTCCCTGGTGTTAACTTTAAAGATGTTGAATATGTGGACCTTGCTGCTGCTCTCCATGAGGCATTTGAGGAAGCAAACTTAGAAATTATACCCAACCAGGTAAATATGAGGACTGATAAAAAGACTGAAACAGTTATTCATGATTATTTGGACATTCTGACTCAAATTATTTTATTATAATTGTTATAGTAGAATATAAATTCATGTGCAAAGTTATGGAATACATTGAGCAGATTTGCATAGAAAATGACAGCAGTTTTGCATTATGAATATACGTGATCCAATCTATTAACAGGATTACCTTGTATTACAATCCTAATGCATTTTATTCATGGCAGTATTTTGCTTAATACATAATTTAAATAACTTTTTATTTGCATTTGAATTATACATTTGTTATACCTTTTTAAAATTCTCAAAGCTGCTTGCTTAATTTAATGCTGATTAATTTATTAGGCGGAAAAACAGTCATTGCTTAAAAGTGCATGATTTTATGTTCATATTTCAACAGAATGATATTAATACCACTATTGAATATATTAATGCCAGCAGCCTTTTCTCTGTACTGACCATGCAAAACTGTTGTCTATGATATTCATTGTTTTGTAGAGAAGTCTGTAACTTGAGTTCAAAAATGATATCCTCTGCCTTCTTTCCCATGACAGCATGAAACACATTAACTATACACTCAGGGTAAATGTTAATGATCACAAATTCATTTCAGCACAACTGTTTTTGACCCAATAACAACAACACCTTTCTGAGACTTTGAGTATACTTGTGCTCAACTTAGAGACTGCTGCCATTGTCTCCCAGTATCAATGTCTAGCACCTCCTCAGTAAAACAACCATAAAAAGACAAAACTGATGATATTCTCTAATATCTTGCAGTGTTTAAACTTATCTTATCCCTTAGTCATTAAGTGAAAATATGTTTTCTTTGTACAAACTTGGATAACTGCTGCAATTTTTCCAGATAAAGAAAGCCTTGGAACTTTTTGAACAACTGCGCCAGAGAATGGGAGTAGTTATTGTGGGTCCAAGTGGTGCAGGAAAGTCAATACTATGGCGAATGTTACGAACAGCTCTTGGTAAAATAAACAAAATGGTGAAGCAGTACACAATGAATCCCAAAGCCATGCCACGTCAGCAGCTCCTGGGACACATTGACATGGATACCCGTGAATGGTTTGATGGCGTGTTAACTAATAGTGCTCGTCAGGTTGTTCGAGAGCCACAGGGTAAGAAGCCATGATTCAACTAATATATAACTATAAACTGGCTGAGGGAAGGAGCAATGCTTCCGAACTTAAACTAAAGCCAAATTAACCTATTAAGTCCACATAAAAATATAAAACATGATCAACAGTTAGTGTTGAATGATACGCTGCAATATAAGTTAAAATCAGAATGAAAATGTTTTTGGTTATTATATTTAAATAAAATTTTACTATCACAGAACTATAGCTTGTGAGTGACTATTATTACATGTTAAAGGAAGGTTGGGGTTTATGGGAATGATTTGTCCCTAGAGTTCAGTTTGCAAGCAATCAGATTTCTGTTCAAAAGATTCTTTCAAAATAACTTTCTTTTTCATTGACCTGTGCCCAAATCGGGTGTCGGTAAAGTCGCGATCTGCTCGGATTCAGGTGCAGATCGCGTTAACAGGCACGACGCTTGAATTTATCGCTATTTCATGCCCGAAAGCAGGCACAAATTTTTGGTAAAATTGCCCTTTGTGTCTCGGTGCCAATTTTTTAATTCTATTTTTACTAGATTAAAGATGCTACATAAATACATGTTGCTTTTGATGTCAACATGTGTTTCTTTTCTCCTCTTCTGCTCTTTAAGTCATTGTTGCAGTTAGGAACATTCATTATGTTAAAGGTATTATTTCAGCACAGATTGTTGTTGTTTTAGTCAAGTGTCTTTTATAATATTGGTCCCCAAATTTAACAACAAAGTTGCTTGTTCATAAACATAAAAAAACCTTATTATCTTAGTTGCAAACATCTATAAATATCTTTCTTTAATAAATATCCCTGCCCCTCACCATAAAATTCAGTTTCAAATATGATCATAATGTGTGCAAACCAAGAAGGCTTTAAGTTTGATCCATTATATGTGCAAGATCGATTGTAATTGTACTGTAATAGGATCGTACAATAGCGTTGGTACTTTTGGGCTGGGAAAAAGGTAGCTGGGATACTTGCTCCTGATTGTGTGGATCATATGAGAATAATATTGAGTTCTACAGTGAAATTTGCTACAGTACACGAGCTGGCTGACATTTAATGACCAGAGCTAGACAAGAAAAATGTGCAACATACTTAATAATATTACCCATGAATCCATCTATTGCCTGCAGAAGAGAAGAAAGGAAACACATGCTGACACCAAAAGCAAGGTGCATTTATATAGCATCTTTAATCTAATAAAAATAGAAATAAAACATTGGCACTGAGATACAGAGGGCCTGATTTTACTAAAAATTTCCACCTGTTTTCGGGTGTGAAATTGTGGTAAATTTGGGCGTTGGGTCTGTAACGTGATCTGCACCCGAATCTGAGCAGATTGCAACTTTACTGACACCTGATTTGGGCGCAGGTCCTGTCTGATCATGTCCCCCATGATCGGACCCCTCGTGGGAGGCAGGCTCCTCCTTCGACAGAGCATATCCCCAACCTAACTTGATTACTGCTACTGCTCTCCCTCCACCATCCTTCTGACCTACAGTCCTACGAGAGCCTGCAGCAGCTTCCTGGCCTTCTGCTCGCGTCTGCCAAGGGTGGGTGCTCAGATGGATCTCTGGTTTGGGGGGGTGGTGGAGGATGCAGGAGAGGATGGACTTAGGAGAATCTTGCAAACAATGAATAGTGTAGCTTATTTTGTGCTGCCTAATTATCTATGGGAAAGGTAATTAAACTTCAGTGTCCTAGTGAGCAATTAGTGATCCGTATGTCTCTGTAGCCATGAGCCAGGTGCTCAAATGTTCAGAATGATGTGGTGAACTTGGAAGATTTGTCCCCGTAATTGAATTTGGTTGGAGATAAGATTCATGAAGGTTACTACATTTAGGAAATCAACTGTAGTGAGAAGTTTGAATTGGCAACTCTTCTCTCAGTCCATGGCAGATGTGCCCCTACTTATGAATGTGATTTGCATGGGTAATGTTAGGTATGCTAATGTGCCTCTGGAGCAGCCTTGGATCTGCTCTTTCACCTGGTTTTCATCTGAACATTGCACAGAATTAGAGAAATTCCCTTTGGAAGATGATGTCAAAATTATAATCGCAGGAACTAAAAACCTGACAGTCAAAAATTTGGGAATTCCAAAATATGATGAAAGAAAGTATCCAAGGCTGCTCCAGAGGCAGATTAACTGCACCCAATGTTGCACATGCAAATCATATTCCTAAGTAGGGCACATCTGCTATGGAATGTGAGAGAAGAGTTGTCAATTCAAACTTCTTTTCACTGTGGTTGATTTCCCAGATTTAGTAATCTCCTCGAATCTTATTTCCAACCAAATTCAATCATGGGGACAAATCTTCCAAGTTCACCACATGACTCTGAACATTTGAGCACCTGGCTCATGGCTACAGGGATGTACAGGTCACTAATTGCTCATTAGAACATTGTAGTTTAATTATCTTTCCCATAGATAATTAGGCAGCACAAAGAAGATGCTACATTATTTTCTGTTTGCATCCCAAGGGGGTCCGGTTGTGTGGATTGGATTGGAACTGGCAAGAAGCATATGGACACGCTGGAATGAGATTTCCAGGCCTAGATCCCTATTACGCTTGGATCCGGCCCTTTGGCTCCAATTGGTAAAATCAGGCCCAAAGAGATATCTAGGCAAGTGACCAAATTATGGAAAAACAGCGTAGTTTAAGAAGCAATCTAAAGGTAAACAGAGAGTGTTAGAGAGGGAATTCCAGGGGCTGGATAGCTGAAGGCATGGTTGGCAGCATTAAAATAATGAAAACTGGAGAACTATCCAATCTTACTAACGCTTCATTATATGCTCTTGAAAACCAAACCCATTCTTGAAGGTTATATTTATGCTGTGCTCCTTTTTAGAAGTCCATTCATGGATTATCTGTGATGGTGACATTGATCCTGAGTGGATTGAGTCCTTAAACTCAGTATTAGATGATAATCGGCTACTCACCATGCCAAGCGGAGAAAGGATCCAATTTGGACCAAATGTTAACTTTATATTTGAAACTCATGATCTCAGCTGTGCATCTCCTGCTACAATATCCAGGATGGGAATGATCTTCCTGAGGTGAGTGTGCCTATATTTCAGTTAATTCTGTGATATTGAATATAAGATATTGCAAATGCTTTCACCTGCAGCCAGATAAAATTACCAGCAAAGGAATTTTGTGTGCATTAACGTCGTTTCAGCTGATACCTCTACAACAGGCAATTCAAGGCTGAGAAAACAACTTGCATTTATATGACATGTTTTATGACTTCAGGATATTCCAAAACTCAACAGCTAATGAAATACCTTTGAATTCTTGTCACTGTGATAATATAGAATTGTTACAGTCACAGTGCAAGATATCACAATAAGATTATCTGTGTTAGTGATATATATTTATTTTTGTTTTACTTATTTATTAGTGCTACAAGTAGGCTTATATTAATAATGCAATGAAGTTACTGTGAAAATCCCCTCGTCATCATATTCCATCGCCTGTTCGGGTACGCTGAGGGAGAATCTATCTTGGTCAATATACCTAACCAGCACGTCTTTTGGACTGTGGAAGGAAACCAGAACGCTGAGAGCAAATCCATGCAGACACAGGGAGAGTGTGCAGAGTCTACACAAACAGTGACCCAAGCTGGGAATCAAACTCGGATCTTTGGCACAATGAGGATAGCAATGCTAACCACTGTGCCGCTGTGCTGCAGTTGAGAAATAAAATTTGGCCAGGACACCAGGGAGGATTCTCTGAGCTCTTCTTCCGATAATGTCATGGGATCTTGCACACCCACCTGAGAAAGCAGACAGGGACTGTGATATTACATTTTCAATCAGAATTATGTTGTCCCCACACATGCATAAAACCTGCTATGACTGGAGAGGCAATGGTGTAATAGAACAGGGAAATAGAGAAGGCAATGGCCGAGTGGAATTATTGCCAGACTATTCAGAAACTCAGCTCGTGTTTTGGGGACCCAGGTTTGAATCCCATCACAACAGCTGGTAGAATTAGAATTCAATTAAAAAGATATGAAATTAGGAATCCACTGATGACCATGAAACTATTGTCAATTGTCAGAAAACACATTTAGTTCACTAATTTTTGGGCAGCATGGTGATACAGGGGTTAGCACTACTGCCTCACAACACCAGGGTCCCAGGTTCAATTCTGACCTCGGGTCTGCTGTCTGTATGGCGTTTGCACATTCTCCCCCTGTCTGTGTGGTTTCCTCTGAGTGTTCCAGTTTCCTCTCACAGTCCAAGGAAATATGGGTTAGGTGGATTGGATGTACTAAATTGACCATAGTTTCATGGGATTAGCAGGGTAAATGCATGGGGTTGCAGGAATAGGGCCTGAGTGGGATTCTGGTTGGTACAGATTTGATAGGTCGAATGGCTCCAGTACTGTAGGGATTCTGTGGACTGGGGAAGTACTCCAACATGGTGGCAGTGTCACTGGTTTAGCAATAACCCTGAGGCCCAGGCAAATGCTGTGGAGATATAAATTCAAATCTCATCTTGACAGCTTTGTTAGGGAACACATTCCATAATCCTACCAAATAATATGTTTCTGACATTGCTTTCACTGACTGCATCTATGCATCTGCGGAAAATGCCCCTCCTGCTGTTGTGATAAAAATTGCAATGTAAAAGAAATAAATAAATGTAGCCTTAGTTAATTAAAATATTATTCATTTACAACCAAATTCTGTCCTTTACCACCAGAATGCTGTAAGCATGGTTGACTGGTTAACGTTCATTTAATAGTATGATAATTGTGAATAAAGTTAAGGGGCGGAATTCTCCCCAAAACATTCTGTGTCGTATTTGCGTGAAAACTGGAGTAATTCATGCTGTTTTTTTCCAGTGGGAGTTCAGAGAAGGATCTCCCACACTCTGTGCACTAATTCAGAACAAAATTAAAAGTCACAAATGTGGTTTAACTAAGGAAGGCCAGCATGGATTTGTTAAGGGCAATTCACGTTGAGCTAATTTTCTGGAATTTTTTTAAAGAGGTAGCAGAGAGGGTTGATGAGGGCAATGCTATTAATGTAGTGTACATGGACTTCCACTTGATAAAGTACTGCACAGCAGACTTATGAGCAAAGTTATAGCTCCTGTAACAAAAGAGGTTTCACACGTATGTGAAATTGATTGAATTTTTAAAAATTTGTTTGTGCAACTTGGGTGTCACTGGCTAAGTTAGCATTATTGCCTGTCCTAATTGGTCTTGAGAAGGTGGTAGTCAACTCTGCATTCATGTGTTGTAGGAATATTCACTGTTCTGTTAGAATGGGAGTTCTGGGATTTTGACCCAATAGCAGTGAAGGAATGGCTTGATGTGTAACTTAATGTGTGTGACTTGAAGGTAGTGGTGTTCCCTTGCAGTTGCTGCTCTTATCCTTCTAATTGGTGGAGGTTGCAGGTTAGGAAGGTGCTGTCGAAAGAAAACAGAGTAGAAGTGAATGGATTTTTTTTGGGCTGGAGGAAGGTTTGTCTTGGACTTCTACACTGGCCCTTGTTAGGATGTATATTAATGACCTGAACCTTGGTGGCATAGGAACAAATTTAAAGTTTGCAGGTGATATAAAAGTGGGAAGCATTGAGAACTGTGAGAAAGATAGTGTAGAACTTCAAAAGGACATGCATATCTTGTAGAATGGTTAGACATGTGGCAGATGAAATTCAATGTGTGAAATGATTTTGGTAAGAAGAATGCAGAGAAATAACAAAGTAACCTGGGTGTTTATGTGGAAAATCATTAAAGGTGACAGTACAGTTTGAGAGTGGTTAATGATGCATAAATCGTCTTCAGCTTTATTGATAGAGAAATGGAGTCCAAAAAAATGTTATGTTCAACTTGTATAAAACACTGGTTCAGTCTCAGATGGCCTATTGTGTATAGTTGTACCCTTGTAGGTACTACATTTAGAGAAAGACTTGAAGGCATTGAAGACAGAGAGAGAGAGTGCAGAAAAGATTCATGAGAATAATTCCAGGGATGAGGATCTGCAATTGCATTGATAGATTGGAGAAGTTGGACTCTTTTTCTTGGAGGAGAGGAGGTTAAGAGAAGATGTAATGGACGTATTCAAAATCATGAGGGGTTTGGATGGACCCAAATGGCATTCTTTTTTGCCGTAACAATTCTGTGATGCTGTGAGAAGAAATATTATAGAATTCAACTTGAAACATAATGGAAATCTTCCCTGCAGGCATGAAACCATTTAATAAACAACATTTTTATGACTAGAATTTGAATATTTTCTAGAGTTGAAATGAAGTGTGCCACCAACTCAGTTAACCTGTGACGGTATCAAAAGACAGTTGTTTTCCCTTGCTGCACAAGCTAAAGGAGAAACAAGCTGTTAGTGCATCATTTTTAGAATTCCATACTTGCCTGTTTAAAAACCTCCTGCCTATTTTTGTTCAATTTAACTGAACATATAATTGACCATGTCACAGAGGGATGCAAAAATTTTTAATGTTATTTTCTAGATTTTATCAAAATTTAGATGACAAATGTTAACATTTTGGAAAAATAAAATAATAATAAAGGATTTTTTTTCAAAAAATCACAAAACCTGCAACTTGTTTCTGATTCTTTGCATTATAGTGATGAGGATACAGATGTAAATTCTCTAGTGAAATCTTGGCTACGAAACCAGGTAGATGAATGCCGGAGCAATCTAGAAAGCTGGATTGGAGATTATTTTGAGAAGTGTTTGAACTGGGTTTTGAAGCAGGTGAGTGACCTTTAGAAATTCTCATGTACAAAACAGTTAGACCACAAAGTATATATTTTTAATTATTTACTTTTGTGAAGTGCAACTCCTAAATCTTTTACAGTATTGCATTCCTATCCTTGATGCAATTGGAGTGAATTGCTGAGTAGGTACTGTAAAGCTTTCCTACCACGTAAGGAAATTTTGGAGTCTTAAATATTTTAGCGTTAGCCTTGTAGATTGAATGGATTAGCAAAAGCTAGTGGCTATACAGTTTAAGATGAGCTGAAGCTTACTGAGGGTCTTAGTTGGGAGAATTAATGGACTGGTTGTCTGGAAGTGATAAGGTTATTGTGATGGAATCTGGTTTCAAAGCTCATGCTTTTTGAGTCAGACAGTAATTGAAAAGGGAAACTGAGAAAGTTAAGACTGAAACTGAAATTGGAAACCACAACTTCTGAGGTTGAAACTAAATAAAGCACCACAACAGCTCAGATGATGATTCCATTGCTGCAGTAGAGGCAGACTATAGAATACTAAGCTGAGAAAAGACATATGTACGGTTGTGGAAGCTGTTTCTCTTGCTTGAAGAATTTACACCATTTGGAATGTCACAACCAAATTTGAGGAAGTTTTTCAGATGGTTCAAACTGTGCCCATGGAACTCGCAATGGTTGTGCACTGCTTTTGCTTGGGCATCAGACTAAATTTGAGAAGAAGAACTGAAATTCTTCATGAGAAGAAATAACTTTGAAGGATTTTCTAAGATTGAAAATATATATGCAGAGTGGACTACCAAGCCAATTCATAAGATCTGTCTTTGCTATATCTGCTATTTAATCTATAATTTATAATTGACCACGATATACCTGTTAATAAATGTTTAATTTGGGTTGACCCTAGGTTTCAGAGTATAAGATACTCATCTAAGATAGTATTTAGTGTTTGCTTTGTTTGACTCTTATACAGTAACAGTTATTTTGTCTTAAATCTTGGGACTTTATGGCTTCATTCTTTCAACAGATAACTGGGATTTTTCTTAAACCCAGTTGTATGAATTTCATTTAACTGTTCTAAGTTATCAGACATTTTCAAACAATATTTTCCTATCTTACAGTGGGAGGGGAAGAAATATAAAGATACATTTGCTGGGTAGCGTATTGAGTCATATATTCTCATGACAAGCAACTTTATGCTGTGGCATGAATACACAGATGAACAGAACCAACTTTGTGCCTTCAGATGGTTTTGCTTGTAGAAAGAAAGATACTAAAAGTTGTAACGTTACCTTGCTGTTGGGTCTTGAAATATGTCACCTCTATCTTAAAATTTTTACCAGTTGTTGTAAATTCACACATTGAAAGTTAATGAAACTCACAATGTAAATGTGCTTCCAGTCTAGGCTAGTTTTGTTTTACTAATTCTTTTAGGAGCTTTGGGATATATGGGACTCAAAAAGATCATTATGGTGGTCCCAGTTGTTTCTAGAGTTCAAAAACTGAGCACATTGTTCGTTATTTACTTATCTTAATATGCATTACATGAATTTGCACTAATCTTGAACTTGCATATGGATGGTCTGACTAGAGAAGGGGCAAAACTTGACCTAGCATGAGGGGACATAGCCTTAAATTGAGGGGTGATAGATATAGGACAGATGTCAGAGGTAGATTCTTTACTTGGAGAGTAGTAAGAGCGTGGAATGCCCTCCCTGCAACAGTATTGGATTCGCCAACATTAAAAGCATTTAAATGGTCATTGGATAAACATATGGATGATATTGGAATAGTGTAGGTTAGATGGGCTTTAGATTGGTTTCACAGGTCGATGCAACATCAAGGCTGAAGAGCCTGTACTGCCTATAATGTTCTATGATCTGTGTTCCTCTTGGGAAATAAGGAAGGGCATGTGACAGAAGTGTTAGTGAGGAATCACTTTGTGACTAGTGACCATATTTCCATTAGTTTTGCCATAATTATGGAGAGTGATAGATCAGACCCAGAAGTTAGAATTCTAAATGGGGCAAGGCCAATTTTGATAGTATCAGATAGGAACTTTCAGAGCTGATTGGAAGAGATATGTAGGCATGCAAAGGGATGCCTGGTAAGTGGGAGGCTTTCAACAGTGGGTTAACCAGGATTTAGGATAAGCAAATTCCTTGTACCATTCAGGGCAAGGTTGGGAGAACCCTGGATGACTCGGAATATTCAGACTCTGGTCAAAAAGAAGAATGCGGCATATGACATGCATAGGCAGGGGATCAAGTGGATCCGTTGAAGAGTTTAGAGGGTCTCAGAGTAGAATTAAGCAAAAAATCAGGAGGGCAAAAGGGGACTTGAAATTGCTTTGGCAGATAAGGCAAAAAGGAACTGAAAGAGCTTCTACAAATATATAAAGAAAAAAAGATTAAATAGGGAGAGGACAGGGCCTCTTAAGGATCAAGATCATCTATGTACGAAGCCAAAAGAGATGGGTGAGATGCTAAATGAATATTTTTCATGTTGAGAAAGGTATGGATGTTAGAGAACTTGGGGAAATAAATGGTGATGTTTTGACGAATATACATTTACCAGACAAGATGGTGTCGGAGTCTTAAAATGCATCAAGATAGATAAATCCCTGGGATCTTATGAAGTGTATCCCAGGAAGTTGTGGGAGGCTAGGGTGGAAATTGTGAAGCCCTAACAGAGATATTTGAATCATCAACAATTACAGATGAGGTGACAAATGTCTTTATATAAGAAGGACTTTAGGGAAAAACCTAGGCATGACAGGTCGGTGAGCTTGACATTCGTAGTGGGTAAGTTTTTAGAAGGCATTCCGAGAGACAGGATCTATAGGCATTTAGAGAGGCAAGGATTAATTAGGGACAGTCAGCATTTGCTTTCGAGTGGAAGATCATATCTCACAAAATTGATTGAGTTTTTTGAAAGGGTAATCAAGAAGGTAGATGAGAGAAGTGCAGCTAATGTTGTCTGTATGGACTTTAGCAAGGCCTAGGTTGTTGCATAAGGTTAAATCTCATAGGATTCAGGATGAGATAGCCAACTGGATACAAAATTGGCTTGATGACAGAAGACCGAGGGATGTTGTGGAGGGGTTTGTTTTTCAAACTGAAGGCGTGTGACCAGAAGTATGCCTTAGAGACTGGTGCTGGGTCCACAGTTATTTGTCACTAATATTAATGATCTGGATGAGAATTTTGGAGGCAAGATAAGTAAGTTTGTAGATAACACCAAGATTGTTGGCAGAATGGACAGTGAAGAAGGTTATTTAGGATTGAAATGGGATCTTGATCTGTTGAGCCAGTGAGCAGATGAATGGCAGACTGAGTTTAATTTAAATAAATGTGAGGTGATGCATTTTGGTAGATAGAACCAGGGCAGGACTTAGTCAGTTAATGGAAGGGAGTTGGGGAGAGTTATAGAATAAAGAGATTTAGGGTACAGGTCCATAACTCCTTGAAAGTGGAGTCACAGTTGGACAAGGTGGTGAAGAAGGCATTTGGCACGCTTGGTTTCATTGGTCAAAACATTGAATACAAGAGTTGGGGACGTCTTATTGAAATTATACAAGACATTGGTGAAGACACACTTGAAATACTGTGTAAGGTTCTCGTCACCTTATAATAGAAAGGATGTTATTAAATTAGAAAGAGTGCAGAAAAGATTTACTAGGATGCCAACAGAACTTGATGGTTTGAGTTATGAGGAGAGGCTGACTAGACTGGGACTTTTTTCCCTGGAGCGTACAAGTCTTAGGGGTAATCTTAAAGATTTGTATAGGTCTGTAAAATGATGATGAACATAGGTATGGTAGATAGTCAATATCTTTTACCAAAGGTAAGGGAATCTAAAACTAGAAGGCACAGGTTTAAGGTGAGAGGGGAGAGATACAGAAGTATCCAGAGGGGCAATTTTTTCACTCAGAGGGTGGTGAGTGCCTGGAGCAAGCTGCTAGAGGTAATAGTACAGGTGGGTACAATCTTGTCTTTTAAACAGCATTTAGGCAGTTAAATGGGTAAGATTGGTTTGGAGGGACATGGGCCAAACGTACGCAATTGGGACTAGTTTAATGGTAAAAACTGGGCACTTTGGATAAATTAGGCCAAAAGGCTTGTTTCTGTGTGGTAAACCTCTATGACTCTATAGGGCCGAATCAATATTAAAGGTTAACCACCAGTAAAAATATACACAATTTCAAAATTGTTTTGAACAATTACTTGATGGGTATTCTGTCACCCAGAGTTCAGCTTTATTTCTGCATTTTGGGAGCTAAATTATTATTTTTATTCATTTATGTGATATGGAAATCGCTGGCTGGGCTAGTATTTATTGCCGTACCTAATTGCCTTTGAGAAGGTGGTGGTAAGCTGCCTTTTTGAACTGCTACTGCCCATGTGGTGCTCGTACACCACAGAGCTTTTAGGGTGGGAGTTCTAGGATTTTGGCTTAGCAACAATGAAGGGATGGTGATATGCTTGGTATTAGTTATAAAGATGAGAAATAATTTTCACCTTAGAATTAATCTTGAAATAACATCTCTGTTCTCTAGTAGTAATAATGTTCATTTGTGACAGCTTTCTGCTTTCATGTTTGCACTTTTTAACCTGTCTTAATTTTGTGTAAGAACACAAGAAGTAGAACCAATGAACAAATAACTGCTGTTCAATTAAATAAAACCACATCAAAGACCATCCAGAAACTTTTTCTCATGCCTTTTATTTCTACCTTATGTGGTATGTTTGTAAAATAGCACCAAGATTCAATGGAAACATTGAAAATTTGGTAAATTCTGTAGACTTTTGAATAAAGTATTCAAATGTTATTTATTATTATTGAAGTCATTCAAATACACCATTGACCTGAATTCATAACTTCAACACAGCCTAATAAATAAAGAGCAAACATTAGAATTTAAGCTGAGAATAATTGACTTTTCAAAATAAATCAAAGCTCACTTTTTCTCTTTTCAGAATGATTTTGTAGTAGAAACTAGTCTTGTTGGAACTGTTTTGAATGGTTTGTCTCATCTTCATGGTTGTATGGATCGTGGACAGTTCATAATTAGTCTAATTAGAGGTCTTGGTGGTAATCTTAACATGAAATCACGACAAGAATTTTCTAAAGAGGTAGGTATCATCATTATCTTCTAAACTATGCTGTATATGAAAGATTTTTTGTGGACTAATTCATGGGTTGTGGGTTTTACTGGATAAACAAGCATTTATTGTACCTCCCTAATTGCCCTTGAGGAGGTGGTGAAATACATCACACAATAACTTACAAAACCGCAAGATTTGCTTCCACATTTTTGTAATTTGTGAAGTAAATCTTGGTTATGCCTTGAGTACAATCTCTTAATCAGCTTACTGCTTCCTAGTACCTTTTTATTGACACCTAATAGCCTCCTTGATAATCTATTGATTTCTCTCACCTCCACAAATTAGCATCAACGAGCAAACATTATGATTAAATGAATATAGCCGCATAGAGAAATGGTTGGAACAAAATTTACAAGGGTTGGGTAAGAAGGAAGCAAGAAATGTAAATGTAATGAATGGTGTTTCACATGTGTTTAGTTTTATTTATTTGATCTTATTTATTTTGTACATTATCCATAAAGACGGACAGAACAATGTCAAAATTTGATACCAAATGGGGAAATCTGGCAAAATGTGCCTTAAAATGGTGAAACCACTTGCAGTTGTGTTCAGAGCAAATGGGTATAAATATAGAATATCCATTGACAGATCAAATGGGGAGAGTGAGGAAGATGGGAAAGGGTAATTAGAGTAGTAACATATGAGATATGTGGTTAAATTCAAGAACGTTAGCTGGTGAAGGATAGTACTGGAACTAGTCTTTACTTAATCTAACATGTATATAGAGTGAAACATTACAAACACCTCATAACTCAATCTGCTGTGAGTTTCTGATTGTCTCTTTATCTCTGCTCAAGGAAAATCCCAATTAATGTGCTCCAGCTACATATAATTAAACTAAATTGATATAAAATGAACAGATTCCTTTCTTTCTCTTTAAATAAAATTAAAGTTAATATGCACAACAAGAATTTCAAGACAAATCGAATAAACACCATTTCCATATTCTGTACAAAACATTACATTGTGGGTCATCCCTCAACTGGGACTGCTGACAATTTCTTCATGGAAACATTCTTTTTTTGTAAGATAATATGACAGTTGATGACTTGCATCCATCTGATTAATTTTAGCATTATTTTCACTTGAGCATTTGTTGCAAATCAGCAAGATAATCCTTAATCTTTCCTCATTGACATATTTTGCAGAGTACACATTAATGAAAAATGAGCAAGCATCTGTCTAACATTCAATGGAAATACTACCTTCAGTATATCCTTTGTACAGAATCGCATTCATAATATTTGACAAAATAGAATTGCACATACATTATTTTCAGAAGAACTGATGATTCAGCAGCTAAAGTACTTTTAACATTTTGTTTTGACTGGCACATCCAATATTTTATCCTAGGCATTTGTATTCATCCAGTGCTGAATGTTGAACAAGCAGTCTGACAATTTAGAGACAGTGGATGAATCAAGAGAAATTGTGGCATGAAAGAAATTTATGTTGTACATATAGAAACTAGCATCATGTATTTGCAATATTGTTGGCAAGAAATAGCATTTGGATGGGAAATCAGAGGGACCAATAATAGGTCAATGGGAGATATTGGAGATCACAGTGCGGGAGCAAGAAGAAAAGCCATTACAAATGATTCTTTGCCTACAATTAGGTAGATAAGAAAGGAACTAGGGGAGCACATTCTACCAATTAGATGACAGTGGAGGTATATTGGAGGAAGAAGATTTAATCAACTATGCCAGGGCTGCAAACGGTTTGAAACGATAAGGAGCAATAGTTCACCTTTGTCACAATCATGTTGGATATTGTTTGTGACTTTAGTAAGAACTGTTATGGTACTGTGGCAGGGTAGAAACCTGACAAGAGGAATTCAGTCATGGTTTTCTGGATAAAATGGGTATGAATTTGTATAGCAATAGCATGTTCAAGGTCTTAGGAGGAGAAAGGGATGTTGGAAGTGGTGTGGTAGTTTACAAGTAGTTACGGGCAGTGTGCCATTTGCTGTGGAGATTTCCATAGCTTTAAATTTCTGTAAATTGTAAATTTCTGCTACAGTGGGCCCTTCCAGTCCGGAGCAGGATGACATTCACAACATTTCACAGTTCATCGTCCATTGCTGCATTAGGGAAATTACAGATGTTGTAGTCAAAGTCAGTTGGTTAAGGATAGAACTGGAGCCAATGTTTATGAACTTCTAGTAAACATTTATTTATGCTTTACAGGTATATACTCTAAATCAACAGCAATTCAAGAAGACACTTTCTATTCCATATCTATGATTATGTGGTATCCTCAGTTATGATATTACCCTTTTGACAAAGACATTACAAATTGGCAGGGAAAAAAAGTGCATTTAAAATTAAGAAATCTCACTTAAATATCTTTGGATCAGCTGCTAATCTAATAAATTCCTAATTCTTTTTTTTATATAAATAGACAATCAAGTGATTCATTGTTCATTTATATAATCCATCAATGCTATTATATTCACGACTCAAATAAAAGCTGAAATGTTGAAAAGATGTTCATTTATGAAATAGGTTTTCTCTCATGCTTTCAAAAATATTAATTTAATTTTAACTCAGGTTTTAAACTGGGCAAGAGAATCACCACCAGATCCACGGCAGACTCTCGACACATATTATGACCAACAGAGTGGGCGACTCATGGCATACCAGATGGAGAAACCAGAGAATCTGACTGCTGATGATTTCAGTAATCCTCAGAAACTTCCTGTCATACGAACTCCTGACATGCAAAGAGGGTTAGATTATTTTAAACCCTGGTTAAGTTCTAACAGCAAACAGCCATTTGTACTAGTAGGACCCGAAGGATGTGGAAAAGGGTAAGATTTTGCTTTCAGAAACTATGCATCTTAACTGTATGATAATCTTTTGATGATTTGAAGATAACCATAGTGTTGTCTTGTGAATTATTTTGTGAATCGTTTAAAACAACAATTGATAATGCGGGGCAGGATTTTGTTGATTGAATGGGGAGGGGAACTGAGGCAGATGGACATATAATTTCCTGACCCTTGCCATTGTGCCAGCTTCCCAATGCCCTTTTGGACAGTCAATGATTTTTGTAATCAGAGGGAAGACCAGACCTGGCAAACTGCCCAATTCTGAACAATTGCCAATTGATTAATGAATTTGTTAACTTTTTGAGGGCTAGCCTGTAATTTTTGTGGAAACACATGCAATTCATTCTGAACCTGGGATGGACAAATATGGGAAATGGCAATGCAGCACAGTGCCAGTCATGGCCATGGCTTTCGATCAGTTGGGCTTGTCAAATGTCAGGGAATCACTGCAGGAGACTGCCAACTTAAATAGATTGGAACTAAGTTTTGTGGAAGACTTGTTGAGGAAGACTTCATATCTCTCAATACTGCTTGCTATATCCTTCCACTGGCTATGAAAGCCAATTCAGCCTTTAATTTCATCATCTCTAGTTTGTTCCAAGGGCCTTGACTGGGCCTCTCAAGCAATTGCATATTATTGCATTTTGTAGGCTACTGATGCTTCATTTTTAAAATTAATGTTGTGCATAAAGGCCTTCATAGGCATGAATGGCAGTGGGATTTACCTTCACCATTGACTCCACAGGTTCAGAACATAATTAATTGCATGAAATGCCTTCACAGGAAGGCACTGAATAACTGATTAGTGAGATCCATCAACAATAAAGTTTCCATTTCCTTAATGTTGAGCTGATCTGCAATCACAACAAGTGCTTTATGTATTTTTGTGTTCCCAATTTTGGCAGCTGTCTCAATGCCTACGTTCTACATGCCACCAACAAAGTTCTGTGTATGGTGTTGAGCGAGCAAAGGGTGCACCTTGAAGAGTTGGCCACGCAGCTTTTTATATGATTCAGGTGGAGACATAGAAGACTCAGATTCAGTTTCTGGTGCCTCGACCAGTCGACTGGCAACTTGTAATACCCTCCTGCAAGGGCCTTGGCATTATAGTGATCTGTTACATTCTCCATTGCGTGGCCTTCCACTTTATCACATCTCTGGGCACTTGTAATTATGTCCTAAATATGTGAATTCTTAAAGATTGAAATGAGATTACATCAGAAGATTAACTAAAATATTTTGCAACCAAGTCTAGTGCTTTGAAGTTCTCAAACTTTAATATGAATCCAACTTTGCTAATTGGTAATATCTGGCTAATGGAACAGTTAAACTTATTCTGTGGAGTTGCAAAATGGGACTTTCATCACCAATATGCAGACTGCTCTGTGATTTTTCTTTCTACCACTAAATCATCTTCCCATTCAACTATTTTCTTCTTGTATTCATCCTTGTCAAAACTTCTATTATGTATTTATTGCTTCCATGCAATTAAAAGGAAAATAATGCATAAATGGTTTTATTTTTAATGCTACATGTTGATACATTTACACTGGCCTAACTGACATTTTGGAAATCCCACCAACTAGCTGGTTGGCAATTTGAATTCACTGACCCCACAGTCTCAGTGAAAGTTGTGCCCAAAGGACGCATTAGCCAGAGAATCGGATGCTATGTTTTGCTGACCGATTTCCAAGCAACCTTTAAACATTGCTTCTTTTTGAAGCGTCTAATTTAAAAAGCAATTGTGACCTGAGGTCCTCCCAATTTTACTTTTATTGCAATATATCTAGTTTTTGTAAATGTATCTGTTAAATGAACCGAATTGATATGTGGGGGGATAAAAGTTAGCAAGGGGGGTTTTATGTCACTGATGGGACAGGAGTCTCTAGAACTTACAAATCTGAACTTGCTAATCACCACTAATGCTGACTGTTTTTCATCTCCATTTTTCAGTTGTTTGTAACTGACTTAGATTCCAATTGTAATTTTTAAAAAAGATTTCAGGAGATTTAGTTGGAAAATTAGCAACTTAATTTATCTTGTTGATGTGTTAATCTTCTGTAGTTCAATAGTAATAAGTTGTGGACTATTATCCTGAAACCATTTGACGTGTAAATATTCTTCTTTGTAGCTGTTAATTTTCTCATGAAATCCATCTTGCCTGTGTCATTTGCACTTGCAAACAACTTGCTTAAGAAAATATTGTTTCACCTTGATAATTGCTTTATCCAAATCTTTAAGCAACACATTTGTTTTCTGCTGGTTACTTTTTGATATGAAAGGTTTCCTTTTATTCCTGCATATTTGTTTCATTGGATGTATTGGTCTGTGATATTTATAGCCACAAAAAGAATGGGTGGCTTTAAACTGTCCAAAAATTTAAGTTATCCACTATCTTTAAGTGCAACTGAATGTAGTTTGTTCTTGCTCTATTGGCACATTTATAATTGCTCTAAATTAAGCTCCAAATTTGAATCCTCTGTGATTCACTGTTTAATCGAGCCATCTTATGTATCATGCAGAGCAATTTTGTTGCTGCAAGTTTGCTTAATACAGCAGAGAAGCCGGCTGATGAGAATGTTAAGCAACCCATTTGTTGACTCTGTATGGACAGGCTAAGATAATGTAGTTGTTTGGTATATGGAGTTCAGCATAAATAAGTGAAGTTTTGTATGTTGGGTCGAAGGGAACCCTGTATCTTTTGCAGAAGATTTATATTGTACCCTGGGCGCATTCTGTAGTTCTGTTTTGGCAGAGTCTTCATTCTGGCATTGTGTAGAGAAAATACAATTTAAAGTTTGACATCTGCGCCATCAAATTATGTTTTAGAAATCTAATGTATGAATGATAAACAGGTCTATTTTTATTGTGGCATGTTAACTTGATTTTTAATTTTGGTGATCTCGAAATGATTTTCTAAAGCTGTGAGCCAGAACTTTCTGGTATTGTCATGGCAGCCTCTGCTGCAGGAGATTCAGGGGCCCAGACAAAGGTCCAGTGACTTTCAGCGGGACTGGACAATTCTGGCAGCAGACATAGCTGGAAAATCCCACACCAGGGCATTTAATGTGGGTTCAAATGGCGACATGGCTCAAAATCCTGTGAGAGGCCAAAAGTGAGATTCTTGCTGGCTAAATCCTGTGGCATGATCATTCTCAGCTTCCACCATCAATGTAATGAGATTCCTATCCCACACTGGAATTTGTAGGAAGTACTTACTAATGCTGTGCTTTATACAAAATGCTTTTTATTATGCTGTATGTTAATTTGCTAGTTTTCTGTTGTTAATCTGTATAGCCTTTCTAAACTCCCTTTTGGTAGTCTTTTTGTACTCTTTATATTTGCCCAGACTTTCTTTCTATTAGCTCCCCAAAAAGCATTGTATTCATTTCTTGAAAGATTCAGTTTGGGCTGAACCCAACCTAACCTTTCCTTTTGCCTCCTGGAATATTCCTGATTGCATATTTTCCATTTCTTTAAATATTTCCTATTGCTTATCTGGTTTTTGGTTTTTACCTTTAAGAGAAAGTTGATCCTCATTGCAATACAATTTACCCTTTTTCCTAGTAGAATATATTTTCACTTATAAGCATTCTAATTCCAAACCTAATTGAGTGAAAATTGTATTTGTGTGCTTCTGCTTTTTGTATTATTTGATAATGAATAATATAACATATTTATTTTGATATATGTATCCACATGACATATTTGAGAGTGATGTGATAGACATGCATTTTCAAAAAAAATTCAATTAAGTGCTGCATAACAGACTTACTAGCAAAATTGATGCCCCTGAGTCAAGAGGGCAAGTGACAAAAGGAAGCAAAGCCATCTGGGTGACAGGAAACAGAGAGCAATGTGAGCAATAGTTCTTCAAACTGGAGAAAGTTACGCAATGGGGTTCCTTGCTAGATGGTACTAGGCCCACTGCTTTTCTTGATTTATATTAATAAATTAGACTTGGATGTACAAGTTAAAATTTACAGATAATACAAAACTTGGAAGTATTATTAACTGTGAGGACAGTGATAAACCTCAAGAGGACATAGGTTGATGGAGTGGGCAGATGCAATGCAGATAAAATTTAATGCAGATAAATATGAAGTGGTTCTTCATATTTGAAACACACAAATAGGTATTATAAACTAAAGAGTAGAATTCTAAAGGGTTCAGGAACAGAGAGGCTGAGGGATATGTGTACACAAATTGTTGAAGGTAGCAGGGCAGTTTGAGAATGTGATTAGAAAGGCAACCTGGGCTTTATAAATAAAAATAAGGAGAACAGAAGTAAGGAAATTAGCATCTACCTTTCTAATGGTCTATTTTAGCCTCAGCTGGAACATCTAGTCCAATTTGGGCACCACACCTGAGGATGGGTGTGATGGCTTTACAGAGAAAAAAAATGATAGTTTCAGAAGAAGCAATTTCAGTTATGTGGATAGTTTGGAAAAATTGAAGTTCTTCTACTTACAGAAGATTGAGAGATTTTATAGAGGCATTGAAAATCACAAATCAGGTGAAGAAAGTTCTTTTCATTGATAGAAGGCTGGAGAGCAAGAGAACAAAGGCCTAAAATGATTGGGAAATGATCAAAACGACATAAGGAACAACTGTTTTATGCAGTGAATGGCTCTGATCTAGGATGCACTGTCAGAAAGGGGGATAGAGGCAAATTCAGTTCTAAGTTTCAAAATGGAATTTAAGAGAAAACATTTGTAGAGGAAGTTGGAGAAAGAGGAACAGGCTAAAATACTCTTAGAGATAGTCAACCTTGACTAGGTGGGCTGAGTTGTCTCCTGTGCTATAACCATTCTATGACTTTGTATTTGGAACTTGAAAGTTGAAATCCAACCCCCCCGCCCTCTGCCCCACACACCCCAGCCTCTTATCTATTCATTGACTTCATTATTGGATTTATAGTTTGGTTGTTGAGGAAATCTTATAAGTTAAAGTTATTCCTTTGTTCCCACAAAAGGAAAATTCAATCAGAGTATGTAATCTATGTAGAATACCTTCTATTTTAATGATTCACTTTTAATTTCAGGATGCTTCTTCGTTATGCTTTCTCTCAGCTGAGATCCACTCACATTGCAACAGTTCATTGCAGTGCGCAGACCTCGCCTCGGCATATTCTGCAGAAGTTGAGCCAAACATGCATGGTTATAAGTTCTAACACTGGTCGTGTATACAGGCCAAAGGACTGTGAACATCTGGTGTTATATTTGAAAGACATTAACCTACCTAGACCAGATAAATGGGGAACCAGCAGTGTTATTGCATTTCTGCAGCAGGTTAGGACATTATTAAATCAATTTCTCATGTGTATTTGCTTTAATTGTTTTATATTTATTTTTTCCCAACATTATAGTATATTGTTTAAGTAGCTTTCATTCCATTTATGGACTTAAGTAAACTTATTGCAACTTCCTTTGAATCAGTAGATTACCACAAATGCATAAAATCAGACTGATCAGCAGTGGTATTTTAACTGGTACAAATCTTTCAAATAAAGGTTTATCTTTTCAAGTCGCCTTACTTTCACGGTCACATTTACTCAGTTATTTTGTCCCCTCTCTTTAAACATCTTCTACATTCCAGGCTTGTTGGTTGCAGGAGAGAAAACTGACATTCTGTTTATTTCAATGTTTTAATGAGTAGATAGGTAATGTTTTCAGGACTTCATGGAACCATAGAAAAGTTATGGTACAGGAAGAGGCCATCCATCTCCCTGTGACTGCGTCAGTTGAAATCACTAACTACCCATTCTAATCTCACCTTCCAGCACCTGATCTGTAGACTTGCAGGTTCCAGAACTTCAGGTGCAGATACTTCAGGTATCTTTTAATGGGTTAAAAGGTTATGCCTCAACCACTAATCAGGGTATTGAATTCCAGACACCTATTATCTTTTGGATGAAAATGTTTTACTCCTGTAATCCTTCTACCAATCACCTTAAATCTGTGCTCCCTTGGGATTGATCTCTCTGCTAGGGGAAACAAGTCTTTGCTGTTTATTCTTTCCAGGCCCCTCAAAATTTTGTATACCTCTGTTCTGAGAAAAGCAACCTCTGTTTACCCCATTTATACACAAAACTGCAGTTTTCAAGCCCTGGTAACATTCTTGTAAATCTTCTCTGTACTCTGTTATGATAATTATATCTTTCCTGTAATGTAGTATCTAGAACTGCACGTAAAATTCCATGCTGAGCAGCATTTTATATATTTCCAATATTACATCTATGCTTTAGTAAACTGTACCTTGTCTAATAAAGGAAGACATTTTATTTGACCTCTTATACCAGTTTACCTACCTGTCCTGCCATCTTCAGGTACCTGTGAACATGTGCTCCAAAGTTTCTCTGTTCTTCAACCCCTCTCAAAATCCTGCTGTTTATTGTGTATCCCCTTGTGTTGCTTGCCCTCCTAAAATGCATAACATCACATTTCTCTGGATTGAGTTCCATTTACCAATTTTTTGTCCACTTAACCAAACTATTGATATCGTTTGGGGGTTCATAGCTATCCCTTCACTATTGACTATATGGCTGATTTCTGTGTCGTCTGTAATCATATCTCTCATGTTTAAGTCCAAGTTGTTAATATGCACCACAAACAGTAAGGGGCCCAACCGTGAGCCCTGTGCACTACTGTCGGTTACCATGGCAAAAACTTCTATCAATCATTACTTCTATTAATCATTACTCTTTGGTCCTGTCACTGAATCAATTTTCAACCCAACTTGCCATATTCTCTAGCATTCTTGGGGTTTTACTTTTCTGACCAATCTGCCATTATGGGACCTTGTGGACTCAGCACTGACATGGTATAATCAGCTGTTATGAGACATAGAATGCAACCAGATTACACTTAACTTATGATTTTCACTTCTCACTGGATGGGAAAACAAGTTACCCAGTCCCTTATCATTACTTAATTTGGAAATTTGTCATTTGGAAAATACTGGACATGGTACTGTATCCTGTCATATTATGCTGTGCGACGGCTACTTTTATTTGGAAACATTAAGACTATTGGAGTCTTCAGTAATTGAAAATTGAAATTCAGTATTTATACTGAAGTCGCATTTATTATTTAAACAGCATATATTTATGCTACCAGTTGGGTGTGATTGTATTAAATTATCTTGTTTGTAGCTTAAAGCCTGGTTCAAATGCTGTGTATATTTCTAATTCATTTGCGTTTTTAAAAAATCCAAAGGCATTGACATACCATGGCTTTTATGATGAAAATTTGGAATGGGTTGGACTAGAAAATATTCAAATCGTAGCTTCAATGTCAGTAGGCGGTGCTATGGGACGACACACCCTAACAACAAGATTTACATCTATTGTGAGGATCTGTACGATAAAGTAAGTAGCATAAATGACCATTTATTCTTCCATAAATATATATAATTTATTTTTCAATAAATTACAGTTATGCATTAATATTAAAGGAATACAGTTCCTGTAAAGTAATTAAATGAAAAGTAAAATTTTGCAATCTTGAGCATGTTACTTTCAGAAGAATACAAGGATTTGAGTGATGTTTTTCAACTTTGAGATTGCTATTTCGTTGTATCTTTCTATGCAATTTATTATTTGCAACTTTTTTCTCAGTCTATTGCATTCTACAGTGATATTGTTTGATTTAACTTGTTAGTCACATTATAATTTCAACTGTACTATCAATTCAAACATGATGCTGAATCAGGGTACTTTGAATTCCATGTCTGTCCTTGACCAATTTTCTTTAATTTCCTTCTGTAGTCCATTAGGTCAGCAGTAAAATTAGCAACAAGTTGCATTTGTCTAGTGCTTTTAGGATGTCCAAGACCTCTATAACTTTTGAGATTTCAACATTCACATCCCCAGTTTTAATTGCCCCATTATTGATGGCCACATTTTGAGTTATCTAGGCCCTAAGCTCTGGAACTCCTTTCCTAAACTGTCATGTCTTTTTATTTTTCTCATTTTTAAGATACTCCTTGAAATCTTTCTCTTTGACCGTGCTTTTGATTATCAGTCCTGATAAAGCTTTCTGATGCTCAGTATCAAATTTTTTTCCATAACACTTTGGCGAAGCGCCTTGGATCATTTCGCCATGTTAAAGGACTATATAAATGCAACAAAACAGAAAGTGCTGGAAAATCTCAGTAGGTCTGTCAGCATTGGTGAGAGAGAACAAAGCTAATGTTTCACGTCTGGATGGCGCTGCTGAGATTTTCCAGCATTTTCTGTTTTTGTTTCAGATTCCAGCACCTGATATATTTCGCAAGGTGTTTGGCGAAGTGCTGCTGATCTTCCGAGTCTTATTCCGTTTCAAAGAAAGACACAAAAAGAGCTCCCTTATGAAGTAGAGAAACTAGACTGAAGCCTCATAAGACAGCAGAACTTTAGATCTGGAAACTGGTAGCACCGCTGCAATCTAAAGAAGAAAGGATAATAGAACATAGAACATAGAACATAGAACAATACAGCACAGAACAGGCCCTTCGGCCTTCGATGTTGTGCCGACCAAAATAAAAAGCAATGCCCCTCCAAACTAAACCATTCCCTTCTCTTCCATATACTTATCAATTAACCTCTTAAACGCCACCAAACTTGGCGCATCTACAACAGCTGCAGGCAGGGCATTCCACTCCCTAATCACTCTTTGAGTAAAGAACCTACCTCTGATATCCGTCCTATAACTCATACCCCTTAATTTAAAGCTGTGTCCCCTCGTGCTAGCTTTCTCCATCCTAGGAAAAAGGCTATCACTGTCCACCCTATCTAAACCTCTAATCATCTTATATGTTTCGATAAGGTCCCCTCTTAGCCGCCTCCTTTCTAACAAAAACAACCTCAAATCCCTCAGCCTCTCTTCATAAGACCTGCCCTCCATACCAGGCAACATCCTGGTAAACCTCCTATGTACCCTCTCCAATGCCTCCACATCTTTCTTATAATGTGGGGACCAGAACTGCACACAATACTCCAAGTGCGGCCGCACTAGAGTTTTGTAAGTTGCAACATGACGTTGCGGCTCCGAAATTCAATCCCTCTACCAATAAAAGCCAAGACTCCATATGCCTTCCTAACAACCTTCTCGACCTGACTGCCTACTTTCAGGGATCTATGCACATACACACCAAGATCCCTCTGTTCATCAACACTACTAAGAATCCTACCACTAGCCCTATACTCTACACATTTATTATTCCTGCCAAAGTGCATTACCTCACACTTTTCCACATTTAAACTCCATTTGCCACCTCTCGGCCCAGCTCTGCAACTTGTCCAAGTCACTCTGTAAACTAAAACACCCCTCTTCACTATCTACCACACCACCAACTTTAGTATCATCTGCAAATTTACTGATCCATCCCTCAATACCCTCATCCAGATCATTTATAAAAATTACAAACAGCAGGGGCCCCAAAACAGACCCCTGAGGTACACCACTCGTCACCGAAGACCCCTGAGGCACACCACTCGTCACCGATCTGATTCAGTGAGTTATAGCTCAGTTCCCCTATTGCAATCCTGCTTGGCTGATCTGAGGCAAAGTGAAAAAAAGTCAATGGGAACAGGAATGATTTTGGTTTAGTAGGACATTGACTTTTTAATATGATTCCATTTGCCTTCTTTGGATGCCTAATATGCAGCCACGAATGAATATATTAAAATGGTGGGGGCTTGGGATAATTGAAAGTAGTCAGAGATGCAAATAAATTCTGCCTTCATTGCTCCTAATGGATGACATGAGGAGGAGGAGGTGGGTCATTAAAATAGGCCCTACAGTTTTTATAAAAAATGAGTCTCTTATCACAGAGTTCAGGAAATGCAAGTATTTCTTTAATTTCAGCTATCCTGACAGAGAACAATTGCAGGCAATCTACAGTGCATATTTACAGCCTGTGCTGCATAGGAATTTAAAGAGCCACCCGATCTGGACTTGTCCTGCAAGAATACACCAGCTGGCTGGTTCCCTGGTACAAGTCTATGAGCAAGTATGTTCCATTGAAAGTGACTTTTTTAATGCTAAATTTCATGCGGCGTTTTTATAATATTACAGAGGATCCTTTTTGGAATTGTGCTGATTTTCCAATATAACTTTTGGGGGCAGATGGGAGCTGGTCGATGATAGTAGTGTTATATAGAAGGCTGGATGGTGAGCTCTTCCATCAGGTCGTGTTCCAGTTTTGTTTCTGCTGCAAACACCTGAAATCTTTTCTTTTAAACAATGGTATGTTTTGTCCCAAAAAAGGATTGCCTACTACCAAGAAAGCAGAATTTTGGGTTTTGGGTTAGGATTCCAACAAGGAATGCAGCCCCGCACTGTGTTGGTAGCACATATCCAGCAGTGATCCTCCCTGCACTTGTGTGGCCAGGGGACATGCTCACTGTCCAATTAAGGATGATTGGTAGGTTCTTGAAGCTGGAGGGCCAACAGAAGGCCAACCTGTTACTGCAGGTAAGGAAGAGAGAGGGTGCGTCTGTCTAGAGGTGCCCACTCAGCAAGTTTTAAAACTCCTGAATTAAAAAATGGCTACCTTTATGGAAGGGAAATTCCAGCAATGGTGGGGAGAGCCTTAAATCCTGCCTAGAGCACAGATTGCCTGATTTGTCACTGGGAGAACAGCTTCATTTGCCAGTTACTGTTGCTCAGGGGATTTTTCAAGCTTTTACTTACCTTAATTGATAATCAGCTGCTTGCAGGCTGGTAACCGTTCTATTCTCGATCCAACTGTTGGAATTGGTGATGGGATGGTTCTGACAAACTGGCATGTGGCTTGGTGGTGCAAAATTACATGTCCTTGCTTCCATTCTCATCCCTACAGCCTGGGTGAAAATTTTGCCTGAGGCCTTTGCTTTCAGGGTCTAGACCATCATGCACAACATTGGATTTTAAGTTCTGCTCATTTTCATAATTCCTAATGTAAATAAGCATTTTACCTGACATCTTATAAGTTACTGCTGTTTGGAAGTTGTTAACAATAAAGACACAGTAGCACAGTGATTAGCACTGCTTCCTTACAGCACTAGGGACCCAGTTTCGATTCTTAGTTTCGGTCACTGTCTGTGTGGCATTTGCACGTTCTCCTCATGTCTGCGTGGGTTTCCTTCAGGTGGTTCAGTTTCCCCTCACTGTCTGAAAGACGTGCTGGTTAGGTGCATTGACCTGAACTGTGGCAACTAGAGCAATTTCACAGTGACTTCATTACCGTATTAATGTAAGCCTTATTTGTGAATATAAAACTTTATATTTGAAAAATTTTAAAAATGTTATTTCTCTGTGTAATATTTTAAAGAACATTTTGAAAATAATACAGTGGTCTGCGATTGACCATTGCATTGGTGACTATTTAATGAATGCCTTTGTTCTGACAAAGATTGTTAGAAACAATTAACACAATCTCCTCAAGTTGTTCAACATTTTGGCAAAACTTTTTAAAAACCTCACAAACTTACCTTCTAATAGTTTTTTTTTTAACTTTATAACTGTTCACGTTCTTTGTAGGTTCGAACAAAATTTACAGTGGATGACAATAGTCATTACCTATTTACTCCTTGTATTCTTACACAGTGGGTACTTGGATTGTTCCGTTATGATCTTGAAGAAGGTAAGATTCTCATTAACTAAAATTCATTCCTTACTTCCCTCTTTTCAACTGTACTTCACAGTGTAATTAGTATATTTCTACTTTCTAACTACCCATAAAACACTAAATAATCAAGGATAACCGGAAACATTTCTGTTTGCTTCTTAATTTAAATACATTCTCAAAATAATTCAAGTGAGATGAAGGAGCACACTCAATCCCATAAACCTTTGTCTTAGCCAAGAAACAGGCACGGAGACAATATTCCTTTTTTTCATTCAGTTCTCTTCCATCTGCCTTATTTGAAATGCATTTGTAACATTTTGTAACAACCAATAAAATGCACGATAAACAAATAATAATTAGATAATTTTGAGAAAAAAATTCTACTAGAAATTGAGCTAAGTATTTTGTTAGGCTGGTCTAAATATCACTGATGCAGCTTTGGAAACTGTACAAGTTCAAAAACTTCACTTAACAGTATCATTCCCAAGTTCAAACTTCAGGGAAAGGCTGAGGCATTCAAGTATTAACTTGGACATTAGAAATTTTGCTTACAAAAGGAAGTAGTGAAAGAGAAACATTTTACTGTAATAGCATCTTAAGAAATTTTCTTGCTTCAAAACAAACTGTGATAATGAAAATTGATGGCAAAATAAATGTGGAATTATTGAGGTGCTGAAAAGTAGAAGTAAAATTCTGACCAAAAATCAAGACAACACCGTGTAAGATTTGTTGAGAAAATATGTTCCTTCAGTGTAAGAGACTTAATTACAAAGAACAAAGAACAAAACAGCACGGGAGACAGGCCCTTCGGCCCAATGAGCCCGTGCCGCCACCTCGATGTTCCCACTTCCATCCATGATCCCTGTCTATGTTTATAGACCTATGCATTTGCGAGACAATTTAGGGAGAATTTGTTTTGCCAATCAGCCTAAGAGCACATCATTGGGGTGTGGGAGGAAACCAGAGCACCTGGAGAATACCCACGCAAGCACAAGGAGAATGTGAAAACTCCCACAGACACAGGCCCAAATCCATGTATCTGCACAGCACAGTGAGAATCACTGAGCTGTCGTGTTGCCCATCAACTGGTCCAGTTCAAGCGTACGCTAACGACGTGAAGCACTAGGCTACTCTTGAAAAATCCAAGAGCAGCCTTTTCATGACTCATTGCATGTATGCCCCTTGTTAGACGCAAAGCGGACCGAAGTACCTGTGGGATAAAACAGAAATACATCAATATCATTTAAACTTAAAAACTTAAAAAAAACTATTTCAATGAACATAATGCTTTTAACATAGTAATATATCCTAAGACATTTCATTGGACCATCATAAAACATAATAAGAGGTTGGTTTTAAGGAAAACAAGAAAGAGAGGAAAAGGAAGAGATTCAAGGAAGAAATTTCAGAGTTTGGGGCTCAGCAGCTGAAAGCATGACTACCAGTTGTGAAGCAAAATGAGGGATATTCAAGGCTAGGATTGAGGAGCACAATATTGTTGTAGGTTGTAGGGCTGGAGGAGATTATAGAGCCATAGCATCCCAACAATGCAAAAGAAGGCCTTTCGGCCCACCAAGTTTCTATTGACTCTTGGAAAGAGCATTTTACTCTTGCTCCCCACCACCATTTACCATTAATCCACCTAACAGTGCAATGGATAGCTATAGATTAGCCAGGAGGGAGCTAAAGAGTGAATTGAGGAGAGCTAAGAGGGGACACGAGAAGACTTTGGCTGATAGGATTAAGGAGAATCCTAAAGCTTTCTTTAGATATGTTAAGAATAGAAGATTGGTTAGGACAAGATTAGGGCCAGTCATAGTGGGAAGTTGTGCGTGGAGCCTGAAGAGATTGGAGAGGCACTGAATAAATATTTCTCTTCGGTATTCACACAGGGTGATGTAAATGTAGTTATGGAGAACACTGAGGTATTGGGTTGCAAACTGGAAAGTATTGAAGTAGATAGGGAGGATGTGCTAGATATTCTTGAGGGTTTGAAGTTGGATAAGTCCCCTGGGCCGGAGGGGATTTACCCTAGGATTCTCTGGGAGGCAAGAGAGGCGATTGCAGAGCCTCTGGCTCTGATCTTCAGGTGGTCGTTGGTTACGGGTGTGGTTCCGGAGGACTGGAGGATAGCGAATGTGGTCCCATTGTTCAAGAAGGGGAAGAGAGAACTTCCAGGGAATTATAGGCCAGTGAGTCTTACTTCTGTTGTGGGCAAAGTATTGGAGAGAATTATTAGGGATAGGATTTATAGTTATTTAGAGAGAAATGAATTGATTGGGGATAGTCAGCATGGTTTTGTGAAGGGTAGGTCGTGCCTTACTAACCTCATTGAGTTTTTTGAAAAAGTGACCAAAGAGGTGGATGGGGGTAAGGCAGTTGATGTGGTATATATGGACTTTAGTAAGGCGTTTGATAAGGTGGCCCATGGAAGACTTCTGCAGAAAATGCAGATGTATGGGATAGAGGGTGATTTAGCTAATTGGGTTAGGAATTGGCTAGCAGATAGAAGACAGAGGGTGGTGGTTGTTGGGAGATATTCATCTTGGAGTTCGGTGACAAGTGGTGTACCTCAGGGGTCTGTTTTGGGGCCCCTGCTGTTTGTAATTTTTATAAATGATCTGGATGAGGGTATTGAAAGATGGATTAGTAAATTTGCAGATGACACTAAAGTCGGTGGAGTGGTAGATAGTGAAGAGGGGTGTTATAGTTTACAGAGTGACTTGGACAAGTTGCAGAGCTGGGCCGAGAGGTGGCAAATGGAGTTTAATGGGGAAAAGTGTGAGGTAATGCACTTTGGCAGGAACAATAAATGTGTAGAGTATGGGGCTAATGGTAGGGCTCTTAATAGTGTTGAGGAACAGAAGGATCTTGGTGTATGTGTCAATAGATCCCTGAAAGTAGGCAGTCAAGTGGATAAAGTTGTTAAGAAGGCATATGGAGTCTTAGCTTTTATTGGTAGGGGGATTGAATTTAGGAGCCGCAGCATCATGTTGCACTGTACAAAACTCTAGTGCGGCCGCACTTGGAGTATTGTGTGCAGTTCTGGTCCCCGCATTATAAGAAAGATGTGGAGGCATTGGAGAGGGTACAGAGGAGGTTTACCAGGATGTTGCCTGGTATGGAGGGCAGGTCTTATGAAGAGAGGCTGAGGGATTTGAGGTTGTTTTCGTTAGAAAGGAGGCGGCTAAGAGGGACCTTATCGAAACATATAAGATGATTAGAGGTTTAGATAGGGTGGACAGTGATAGCCTTTTTCCTAGGATGGAAAGAGCTAGCACGAGGGGACACAGCTTTAAATTAAGGGGTGATAGTTATAGGACGGATATCAGAGGTAGGTTCTTTTCCCAAAGGGTGGTTTGGGAGTGGAATGCCCTGCCTGCGGCAGTTGTAGATGCGCCAAGTTTGGTGGCGTTTATGAGGTTAGTTGATAAGTATATGGAAGAGAAGGGAATGGTTTAGTTTGGAGGGTCATTGCTTTTTATATTGGTCGGCGCAACATCGAAGGCCGAAGGGCCTGTTCTGTGCTGAAATGTTCTATGTTCTAACCTACACATCTTTGGACACTAAGGGGCAATCTAGTATGGCTAGTCTACCTAACTTGTATATCTTTGGACTTGGTAGGAAACTATAGCACCCAGAGGAAACCCACAAAGACACAGGAAGAACGTACAAACTCTACATAGTCACCCAAAGCAGGAATCGAACCCGGGTCCCTGGAACTGTGAGAAAGCAGTGCTAACCACTGTGCCATTGGGGAAAAGATTGAAAACAAAGATAAGACTTTAAAATTAAGGTGTTTCTTAACAGGAAGACAGTAGAGATCAGCAAGGAAATGATGGATGAATGGGATTTTGTTCAAATTAGACCAGGGACAGCAGAGTTTTGGAGAGTTTTAAGTTTACTGAAGCGAAAATGTGGGAGACCAACCAGGAGACCATTTAAAGAGTAAGGTTTAAAGGTAACAATAGAATGGTTGAGGGCCTAGATAGCAGTTGAACTGAGGCAGCAGTGGAATCTGGCAATGTTGCAGATGTGAAAATAGATGGTATGGTAATGATAATGGCTCAGTCATGTGGTCAGAATCTCATCTTGGACCTGATATGACACCAAGGTCTCTAACAGTCTGGTTCAGCCTCAGATATTTACCAGGAGAGTTTGGGTTTATTGTGGTTCTTCATGTTTACCCTTCTATTGGTCAGTGGTCCTGTTCAGCAGCTGGTGTCTTTAAAAGAAGAGGAAGTTGAGAGAGAAGAATGATGATCAAATTGATGTTCCCAACCAAACTAACTTTATTTTATTTCCAGATTACAATTTAAATTATTAATACATAGTTGTTTTTAAAGAGACCATATTTTATTTTTATGGTGCCCTTATTTTGAGGGATTGGGGTTATTTGCACTTTCTCTGATGCTACTCTGCTCAACTGGAACTAAACACAATGTGAAGTAAATCCTCAAAATATCTACCTAACATGACATGATTGTTCAGATTCTAGGTTTGCTACTGGTACAGATCTTGATCTTGCAATGCAAATAATTTTATGCTTCCTTCAATGTTTGCTGCTTTCATCTTCTAAACCTCAGGGACAGAATTTTCCCTTGGCCCGCCACCGGGCTCAATGGTGGGTGACGGGGTAGAATGTGGAGGGAATTCAAAAATTGATTTCACGCCAAGACAAGTTTCCTGTGGAATCTTTCGCCGATGCATTATGGGCAGCACGGTAGCACAGTATGGGCGGCACAGTGGCACACTATAGGTGGCACGATAACACAGTAATGGGCAGCACAGTTGCTTCACAACTCCAAGGACCTGGGTTCGATTCCTGCCTTGGATGATGTGTGGAATTTGCGCATTCTCCTCATGTCTGCGTGGATTTCCTCTGGGTGCTCTGGTTTCCTCCCACAATCCAAAGATGTGTGGGTTAGGTTGAATGACCATCTAAAATTGCCCCTTAGTATCTCCTGAGTTGCGTAGGTTAGAGGGATTAGTGGGAAAATATGTAGAGATATAGGGCCCCATGGTCAGTGCAGACTTGATAGACTAAAGAGCCTCTTTCTGCACTGTAGGGTTTCTGTGATTTCTATGATTTTGTGACAGATTGGGAAACCCACTGGACATCAGCATGAAACTGATTTGCATCTTGGGACTGGGATGCAGGTGAAAACCTGACCAGAATTTTCCAACCACACGACATCAAAGGGAAAACATACTGGCACAGAACACGTCTGAAGCAACATGGTGTGTAGATATTGGGACTTGCTTCCAACCGTCTTGGATTCCAGAACACCACAAGAGTTGGTGGAGAGAGCCCACTATCTGCAAGTGTATGTTCCAGATTCAGTCTATATGAGGAGATCTATCTTCTTTTTCACGAGGTTCATCTCCCTCTTGAATAGTGGGTCAATGTTGATGGGCACCTTTTCAATATGGTACCTGGATACGATGACACACTACACTACACTGTCCCGCATTGGAGTACAATACAAAACACCCGGTTGTGTAACTAATGAGGTTGGAACCGGAATATGTGGCGTGGTTTCTCACTTTTTCCACAGCAGAAACAGTTTATGTTCCTGTCCCTTCCACTGGACTTAGTCCCAGATGGGAAAATTCTGTCGATGGTCATAAGTGTTTGTTGGCTTGTAAGTTTCAAATATTTTACTGTAAGCAAACATTACAATTCAGAGAGCAGTTTTTTCTTTATTTTGAAATGCTGCGCTGAGAGATAGTACGTAACTGCGACCAGGTGGCTTTGTAATGCAGCTGCATGGTTACACATGCTGACTTTCAGGAAGAAAACTATTATCATGATAAATCTTTTAACATTTAAAGGGCAATTACAATGCCATTTACAGACATAATGCTATACATAAATGTTAACATTTGAAAAAATTGAGTTTGCTATAAACATATGAGTTTCAATGCATTTTGAAATGGAATGTTTGAATTAATATATATTGCATGTCTGTATTTGTATTTGAATCTATATACCTTTCTTGCATGTTTTTGTTACACATGAAAAATGCTCAACATTTCTGGAATCAATCTAGGAAGTATGTGCTTCTCGATCCCTTAGCATCTTATACAGACTTCTTTTCAACTCCTTTTAGCGACTATATTCACCATTCCTTCCTGGTGTAACTTCTTGAGCACTGTGAGCAACATCATGAGGGATTTGCATTACTATGCTTGCCATTACTATAAACTTGCCATCATGCTATTATTCTGAATTTAATAAGTAGATTGCTATTTTTGAGATTTGATAAAATGTAATATTTCCATTTAAAGGATATCTTTACTACGAATGAACTTGACATTGAAATTCCATACATTGTGGAATTTTTTATAAATTTGTGAGTATAGAGTCGTAAAGATTTACAGTATAGAAGTAAGCCCTTTGGCTCAATTTGTCCATGTCATTTTTTTTTTGATCACTAAGCTAGTCCTAATTGCCCGTGTTTGACTTATATCCCTCTCGTCTTACCCATGTAACTGTCTAAATGCTTAAAAAAGACAAAATTGTACCTGCTTCTACTACTATCTCTGGCAGCTTGTTCCAGATTTCGCTACCCTCTGTGTGAAAATATTGTCCCTTTGGACTCTTTTGTATTTCTCCTTTTTCACCTTAAACCTATGCCATCTAGTTTTAGACTTTCCTATCTTTGGGAAAAGATGTTGACAACCTACCTGCAGAATAATAGTTGGAAAGAAATAGTATATCCATTTAATTCCACTGAGAACGTTGTTCTTTTTATAAGATCATCTGCCATGATTTTTCTATTTTTGTCACTTACATGGGTCTGAGGGTACGTGTCTATGCCCATGAATCACATGTGGTATTTCTTTACCTGTGTTTGAATTTCAGTAATTATTAAATTTTTTGAGATTCAGTTGGCCTGATTTTATCATCGCATCACATCTGTCTTTGGGCATGAAAACTTGGTAAAGTTGGGCGTGAGCAAATAGTGCAATCTGTGCCCACCTCCGCGCTAGCTGCCTCTTTACCAAGGTCAAAAATGGCTGTGATCAAGACCATTGTGCGTCCGTGCATACATTTAAATTGACTCAATGGGCTGCATAGCCAATCTTACTGGCATTTCCGCCTTTATGACTGTGATCACCCATCCAGAATCAACACGAAACAGATATGCTCCACAAAAGTCCAATATGGACGCTCCAGTTAGTGAGGAGTAACTACTGAGCATCCGATAGCCCTCTGCTTGAGATCAGTGGTGGGGGGGGGGGGGGGGGGGGGGGGGGGGGGGGGGGAGGTGGCGGTTGGTGGTGGGAGGGAGGTGGGTTCACTAGCCGTCAATTAGGGAAATAGTGGGTTTGTTATTTTCCTTCCGATTTCCTCTCCATCAGATTATAGTAGTGGAGGTAGAAAGAGACCCTTATTGGCCTTTACTTTGCAACTTAAGGGCCTTAATAGGCCTAAGGGTGTGTGCTAGCTTAAGCCTTATCCATTCATTGACACTGGGGATTGTGCAGGAAGGCACTGTGCTGGTCACCCATTTTACTTTACATGCCCAAATATGCCAACAAAGGACCATAAAATTCTCCCCTCAGTACCTACTTTTTAAAAATCTCAAATGCAACATATAGTTTGTATCTTGTTATATTTCTGTTAACAATTGTATTGAACATTGAATGCCAACGTTTGACAAATGTGTTATATTAATACTTCAAACTTAAGGTTCAATAATGTTTCTAGGTGTGTCACAACAATTGGTGGATCATGTTCTTGAAATTGTTGCTCATGAGGCTCATCGTTTATTCCGTGACCGTATAGTGGGATCCAAAAACCTAATTGCATTTGACAACATTTTAATATCAGTCTTTCGAGGCGATTGGGGCTCAGATATCCTGGACAATATGACAGGTATTTTGCAGATTCTTTAAGTTTCCAGCTGAATTAGATGCGATAAAATAGTAAAAAGAAGAATTTGAGACAGATGCACTGTTTGTCTACTACTAGGGAGACTATGATTTAGTGGTATCGCTAGACTACTAACCCAAAAACTCAGCTAATGTTCTGGGAACCTGGATTCGAATCCTGCCGTGTCAGATGGTGGAATATGAATTCAATAAAAAATAATCTAGAATTAAGAATTTACTGATGACCATGAAACCATTGTTGATTGACAGTAAAATCCATCAATTTCAGTAATGCCTTTTAGGGAAGGAAATTTGCTGTTTATATATGTTCTGGCCTGCATATGACTTCAGACCCACAGCTATGTGGTTGACTCTCAAGTACCTTCCAAGGGCAGCTCGAGATGGGCAATAAATGCTGGCCATCCAGCAATGCCCATGTTCCACAAATGAATAAAAAAACCCAACAGTAATTTCAGAACCAAAGATTTTTCATAATAGTAGTTAGATAGTTGCAACTCTACTGAACAATGTTTCTCTTTATATTGTATTGTATTCTGTAATGTTGTATTTTTAATTCATTTTCCTTATTCAGTTAAACTGAATAAATGAGGACTACTCTATGTGTTTTGTTCCCTTCTTTATTTTGTTTTGTTATGAATCAAAATAATATACCTCAAGAACTCAAATCTTTCTCTTAATACTTCAATTTTGGATGGTAACATTTTAAGTTTTTACTAATTGGATTAATATAAAAATGTAATATATATTTGAAATATTTGTACATAATAATAATTACATTACGATGTTTAATTATAAAATAGTAACCTCACCCTGGACCATATAAACGGAAGATAGATATTGAATAGTTTGTAGCTGTCATCTTAGTTTTCAGATCAATTCTTTCTTCAACAGCAACAAATAGTTGTATACGTTATGTAATAAAGATAACTTTTTTGTAGGTAGTAGAAAGGCTTTGTTTAAACTTCTGGACCTCCAAATGTGATTGTTTTCCCAAAAAGGCTAGGAAAAAAACAGCAATTTTTCAGTTCATGTGCTTAGTATCTGATCTGTAGCCAAAATACTTTTGTAATTTCTTTCAAAAACTACAATGAAAACTCCAATCTATTTCTTCTTGCAGATTTTTTTTATGTAACTTGGGGAGCTAGACATGAAGCTGGTTCTGTGACAGCTCCTGACCAACCTTTACCTCCATATGGGAAGATGCTGGGAAAGTTAAGTTCTTCTGATTTGAAGGATGTTATCCAAAAGGTACTATTTTCTCTAAGTGCCAAAATTTTATTACTGATTAGTCCCTTTGTGCAATCAACTTCAGAGTAAATTTTATAATTGTTGCCAACTGCATAATTATTGTATTCCATAGTGGGTCTTGCTTGCTCTCATGTCAACCCCTCCCCACCGAATACTTTGCCGAAGTTTTCTTGACTGATCCTGGCTACTTTGGTTCCACTTCCCTAGGTATCATCATCTGCAATGATGTTACACCTTCCTGCAACATTAACAATTTTTTTTAAACTTTATTCCAGTTCAATCCAATCAAATCCAATTCAGAGCCCCAACAATTTGAGACATTCTCGATCCAAGCTGACAAGACAAGACTCTCACTCCTGTTTTGGGCTTGATCTGTATAATCTAAGCTGATTGGAGTAGGTGTAGTTCCTCCTCAAGGCTTGATCTCATTTGCATCTTAGCCAAAAGGCCAAGATGCCGCATGAAAAAGTTGCTTCAAATGAAGATGCTGGGCAAGTTAAGCTCTTCTGATTTGAAGGATGTTATCCAAAAAGTACTATTTTCTCTAATTGCCAAAATTTTATTACTGAACAGTCCCTTTGTCAGTCAAATGAAGCTAAGATGTAACTTAATGACTTCAACCAAATACAGCATGTTGATACTACACTTGATCTTAGCCAAAAGGCCGAGCACTACGATAAATGTATATAATTATAATTATAGTGAATAACTGCAGCTCCAAAATAAACCTCTGAGGAATGTCAACCAATATCTCTTTGTATTTCTGGCAAATTCCTTCATATCATTTATCCATAAGACCCTATTTCCCTGAAATGTGCATGACATTAATTTCACTATTTTGTGTGTAGATTAAAGGAAAAGCAATTGAACTTATTAACACCTTAACCACAGTCTTGTTATTAATGTGCTTTTATATAGTAGTAATCTTTATAATATTTACCACATATTGTCTTATTCGCTTATTGTATATAATACAAAGCGTAGACTTCCATTGTACCCAAGTTTATTTTAGCTTTACCCTTCTAATTGTTTCTATTAGGGAATTGTTCAGTATGGGAGAGACAATAGAGAACTGGACATTTTATTATTCCACGAAGTTTTGGATTACGTGGCAAGAATAGATCGAGTGCTGAGCTGTCCTGGAGGTTCTCTGCTATTAGCAGGACAAAGTGGTGTAGGTCGTAGAACGGCCACTTGTGTGGTCAGTCACATGCATGGAGCAACGCTATTCACGCCAAAAATTTCCAGGAATTATGAGATCAAACAGTTCAAAAATGATTTAAAACATGTAAGTAAAAATGTGTTACTTATTTGTAACTTTTCTTCACTAAAATGCATTACATTGCTATAAAACATGTATGAATAATTTTGAAAATTTGTGTAGTATTCACCGATGTATATAAATACATGTTAGCCATGATGCACATTTGTTATGAAATGATTTTAAGTGACTATGGAAATTGAAAATCTGACTTAAGCAAATTAAATCAATGCCATTGTCCCTGCATTCAGAATTGAACAACTACGTTTTATTGTATAAAGCAAAAGTTAAACTTTTAATAACAAATTTTGGATTTACTTTCAATTCAGCCCCCCTTGAATAGCCCAAAAACCAATTCAATGTCATCTTCTAATTATGCCTTATTATTAATTTTCAAGTGACTAAAATGAATGTTATGGAATTCCTCTTCTCCTTTATTTCTTGATTTTAGCAACAGTTCTAGTATTACTTTACACTAGCAAAAACTCTTTCAGTTTGCTGGTTATTTAATTACTTCATGTTTCTTTGTGCTTTTGTTAATTTAGTTTGAATATGATTCCTGTGGGGAAACTGTAAACCAAAATAACTGAATTTGCTGAATGACCCCAAAGTGAAAAAATTACTGATAAGATTCCACCATTTCTATCTTTTACTTTAACAAGAATCAGAACCAAGGCAGATTATGGGTGAATTAACAATCAAATCATACTTTAAATAAGAAAGATACATTTCATTTTAAATTAATGATATAACAAAGGTACATTTTGCACAAGAATGAATATTCGCACCACTCCCCACAAATATTTGGCAGCATGTAGTAACATAGTTCTATAAAATGCTGTTCTTTATGCATGCAAGGTAGGTCAGTAGTGCTATTGATCACAGTTTTCAGCTTTGAGTTTTGCAGCTATGATTAAGTCACATGACCTCTCATTAAGAAGAGATGGTAAAATGTAACAGACTTTTCAAACAGGCAGGTGTTTTCCCTAGCAAGGTGTGATAAATTAACAGCAGCCAATGGAGTCGGCTTCTTCTATACAATAGAGCCAGTTAACCAGAGAGTACAGGTTTCAGTGAGTGATGGGTGTGAAATAGGACCACAGTCACAAATCTAACTGTAGAGTGAAAGAGGGCATCTAACTTATCAAGAGAGTTAGCGAACAGAGACAGTGTTGTTCAGCTTAGAGCAGCAATGAAGTGGGATTGTAATACTAAGGGAAAGTGAAAAGCATATTTAATAATTTCCCAAGAATCGATCTGAAAACTTCTCTTGTGATATTTCTTAAATCATCCTTTCACCATCCTCATTATGAATAATTAAACAACTAGAACTGACAAATGTCAGACATAAGCTAGTAATTTGGAGGCATAAGCTTTCTTTATTTTTGCATTTGTGGGGATACTGTTGGAGCTGACAAAATGGACAAATCCAATTTTGACATTAAAGTGGGTCTTGTGTCATTGATGAAGAAACCAATAAACTTTCGTCAAACAATCAGATTGAAGACTCCCCAGAGACTTGCAGTGTCAAAACTAAGGTATATAAATTAGAATATTTGATTTAAAGTAAAATCATGTACAGAAAAGGATAAAAGAGACAGAGATTAAAAAGTACTTTTTATGTGTTGATGATTAACTGTTTTTAAAAGGCCCAACAGTAATTAAAACCTGAAGGAATAAAACTCCATACTTGTACATTTTCAGTGCAGTAAGATTGTTTTGCAATAATTGGATTTGTCATACATATAAATGTCATTATACCTTTCTGGTGAGTTCAGTGGGTAACTAGTAAGTAAGTACAGCAACTTCATTCTAACTCTGACAGTCAAGTACCAGTGTAGCAAAGCTTTTGGAGAAGAAAGGCAAATTGGATAGAAGCTTCCTGGTTTGCATGATTAACTGCATATGTGCAAACCCCGTGGTTGACTTGTTGCATAATAGTAATGAGTACTATTAATTAAAGATTTCTGAATCAATGAAATTCTGAATTAGCTGCACTGTCTTAAAACAAATAAATTGTCAAGCCATTGATGATTTTATGATTATTGTGCATCTTTTGACAGAGGCTTGAGTTTGTTATCTACCTAACTTGTTAGCTGAGGGGCAATGGCATTAGGTATGAAGGAATTTAGCTGCTTGAGTGTAGCTACTTAGCTCTCTTGTGAGTCTCTTGTTCCAAAGAAATTATGAGGCACAGCTTAAGCATTATCATTATAAAAGATTGGAATTTCTGTATGAATTAAGAAAAATATGAATAATTTATTCTTGTATGGTTTGCAGGAATTGAGTTTTCTCCAAACTATTAACTATTAACTGTTAACCATACCGTCTGTGCAGTTCTCATTTGGCAAAGTGTAGTCATTTCCTTATAGCTTCAGTAATTATACAGTTATTATTCTCACCAATATATGCATGGTTTTCTTGAACTTGACATGTTGGAATTTGTACTGTGCATTGTCAGATAAGCATTTCCCTATTATATTGTTCATTATTTCTTTCTTTCTAGGTGATGCAGCTTGCAGGTCTTGATGGACATCAGGTTGTGTTGCTTCTAGAAGACTATCAGTTTGTGCATGCACAATTCCTTGAGATGGTAAACAGTGTCCTGTCATCAGGTCTGTATCTAAGCTGCAATTATATGAAACAATAATTATAGGTCAACAATCTTTTGAGCGAATGTCTCCCGAAACACTGAAATATAAATATATTGTAGTGAATAAATTGTATTTCCTTTGTTTGCAATAGTGTCATTTTCCCACGTGTTCCTATTTTGTAGTTCCTGTTACCGGTTCAGAAGCAAATTCAGCTGCCTTAGCATTTTTTATTACCCCCACCCCCCCATCAGCCTGCCCTCAAATGCTTCCCCTCCCTTCCTCATAGGGCCTGCCCTTCAGCCCCATTCCTTGGCACTGCTCACTGCCCAGTGGACACTGCAGTGTACCAGGCTGGCACTGTGAGGGTGCCTTTGGGCACTGCTAATGTACAAGGCTGGCACTGCCAGGTCCTACTGATGAGGTCATCACATCTGGTCCCCAATGATGAGGACTATATGTAATCTTCATTGGAGGGACCCTTTACCAGCGAGGCCGCAGAGGCAAGTGAACCAGGGCGATTGTGTCCCGGGCTTGCTTGTAATATATAAATGCCACTTACCATGGAATTTAAATATTGAGATCAGCCTGGCACCTTTTTAGGGTATGAAGCTGATCTGCCAGATATCTGATGCGAATAAGAACTACTGTTGGGGCAAAATGCTAAGATCATGGCCTATATATTTAGACATCAGTATACCTTTGGGCTCCAGATAGGTTTTGTCAGAGTTTACTTCTTTGCCTCTCCTAAGGTATTTTGTCGAAGGAAAGCAGGAGAAGGAAGGAAGCAAGCTTTTGCTATTAAATATTCAAATATTAGTCAACTTATATTGCTGACCATACACTTTAAGGAGACATGCAACATGTAATAGTACAGCACATGTCACAAACTTTGTTGATATCTAGTACAGATAGTATACAGAAAACAGTGTCTAGCCCCCTTACCATACTGTCTTCAATTACTACCAAATCTCTCTCTCTTTAATTGAATATTGTCCCATATCGTGGTGCCACAGTCAGTTTATTCACTCAGCTTGCAGCTCTTCCCTTATTCACGCAAATAATAAGCACCTTCTAACCATTAGCAAAAGTCCAGGGTTACTTGTTGGATCCTTTAACCATTGAATAAACATAAAATGCTACATAACTTAAGAGGTCTGACTCCCTCCTGGAACAAAGTATCTGGATAACTCTCCTCCCCACTGATGCTCTGCCATGCCTGCAACTCAGACACCAACTCAGCAGCTCTCAGCAGAAGTCACTTGAGCTGAAAGCATTTACTGCAAATATGGTTGTTCGGAACAGCAATGCGTTCCAGTAATTCCCACATGTTGCTGGCACAGTTTCATTCCTGTCATGTCTGTACAATCTCATTTGTTTAATTAGTCAATTAGTTATTAATTTGCTCAGCTAATTTATTAGCGAGTCTTCTCACTTGGAAACACTTGAAGAACACATACCAGCTACTTGAGGCTGAGAAAGGTTCAAAAAAAGGCACCACTTTCTTCCACTGCGCAGTCCAATTCCCAGCTTATCATTCTTCATTGCACTCTGTGCTTCCTTTGCTTTGTGCTCCCACTCTGAGGTTCCAAAACCTGTCTGCTTTTATAGATGGCTGATGACTCATATCTAAATTGAAACTGTTAAGTCAGCTTCTTGCTTTAGACTCATTCATGCAATGTTTTCAGTTGATTGACAGAAAGTTTCTGTTAAAATAGATTTTTTTTAACAAGTTTACCGTTTTATAGTTTAAATCAGAATTTGACAGTTAATCCAAATTATAGTTGAGAAAGTCTTACTGGAGACTTTCTGCCTGTACTGAATTCCCAATTTAGCACTTGTTCCTCATTGCACTCAGATTCCATCTCACTCTTTGCTTTCACTTCATACACTTATTTTACCTTCATCAAAGACACATCACAGATAAAACCTCATATTGCATCTGTTCCTTGAAGATATTATATTCATATATAATTGTTTACTCCTTAAAATTCCCAGTTTACTTCACAGAGAAAGAAATCTGTCATTCTTACTAATCTAGCCTAACTGTGAATCCAGACCAACAGCAATGTGGTTGATTCTTAACTGCGCTCTGAAATGGCCTAGCCAGTTGTACCAAACAGTTACAAAAAATAGAATATGAATAAAACTGGATCGACCATTCTCCTTAGACCAAGGCGCCAAAAAGACAAAGGCATAATCTGTTATGTCGATTCTGAAAATTCCCCCTATCATCTAGAACTGTGCCAAGATTGAAAGAGCTCTTCCACAAATGAGTCAAAATCAGACATACTCATTCTCACTGGATCATATCTTATAGCCTATGCCCCAGATACCTCCATTATTATCCCTGGATTAATCCTGCCTCAAGAGCAGGACAGAATGACCAGCAGCATAAAGTCAGGAGAGAATAGTTGTGGTAGTCCTCAACATTGACTCTGGATTGCATGCAGTCTGATGGCATCAGGTCAAATATTGGCAAAGATACCTGCTACTGATTATTATCAACCAACCTTCTTTAACTGATGAATCAGTGTTCCCCAGTTCCTCCTTCTATTTGAAAGAAGAATTGAGGGTATCAAGGGCATAGAATATACTCAACTTCAATCTGCAATACTAAGAGTGGTTCGTTAACACACTACTGCTCAAGCTGATCAGCCCTGAAAGACATTATGTTAGCCTGGGTCTCCAGTACCAACAAGAGGGAAATACCTAATTGATTTCATCCTCATCAATCTACCTCTCACAATTGCATCTGTCCTAGACAATTAGGAGTGATTGACTATTGCACAATTCTTGTGGCGATAAAGGCCGGTTAGATTCATACTTAGTACAAAAAAAGTTGCCTATTATTTTTAAGTAGATATTTGAGAATAGTCATCTCAATCCCACAACATCATTGCAAGCGTTTCTTATGGTGGTGTCCTGGGCCTAACCATCTCCAATTGCTTCATCATTAATCTTTATTCCAGAATAAGGTCAGGAATCAAAATGTGTACTCATGACAGCACAGAGACTAAGTTTAAGTTGATTTATTATTATCACAAATTACTGTGAAAATCCCCTATTTGCCACATTCTGGCATCCGTTTGGGTACACTGAGGGAGAATGTAACATGGCCATTTTATCTAACCAGCATGTTTTTCGAACTGGTGGGAAGAAACTGGAGCACCTGGAGTAAACCCATGCAGACACAAGGAGAATGCACAGACAATGACCCAGATCAGAATTGAACCGGACCCCTGGTGCTGTGAGGCAACAGTGCTAACCACTGTGTAACCATTCAGTATCATTTGAGATTCCTCAGATAGTGAAGTACTCTGTGTTCATATGCAATGAGATCTAACTAACATTCAGACTTCTGCCAATAAATGGTATACAACATTTACACCACACAAGTAAATACAATAACCATTTCCAACAAGTGAGAATGTAACCATCTCCATATGACGTTCAGTGATATTACCATGACTGAATCCCCCAACATCAACATCCTAGGGTTACTATTGACCAGAGACTTAATGGACCATCTCTGTGGCAACAAGGGCAGGTTTGAAGCTAGGAATTTTGTAGATGGTAACTCTCCAGATGACTGTCTACCATCTGCAAGGAATAAGTCAGGAATGTGATGGAATACTCTACATTTTCCTAGTTGAGTACAGCTCCGACAACAGTCAAGAAAATATCATCCAGGAAAAAGCAGCCTTCCAGCACCTTAAAGACTCAGTCCTTCCACCATTGGTACACAGTAGTAGTTGTTACCAGATGCACAGCAGCAACTCACCAAGGTTCCTTCAACAGCACTTCACAAACTTGTGATCTCTTTCATCTATAAGGGCAAAGATGGTAGATGCACGGGAACACCACCAGTAACGTTCACCTCGAGGTCACACATCATCTTTCAGTGTCACTGATTCAAAATCCTGGAATTCCTTCCCGTATACCTACATGAATTGCAGTAGTTCCCAAAGGAGGCTAACTATTAATTCTCAAGGCAATTTGTGTTGCCTTATCAGCATCACTTACATCACATAAACAAATACTCATGGCTGAAGTTATTGTTCTTACTTACTCACTTGCTATGCATTCTTCAGTTATAACAATAAGGCAGTGAAAACAGAAGATGTTCTTTTATTGACATTTCAAAGCCATCTATTTATCTGGAAAAGCCTGTTGTTTCAACATGCACAGGAGTTTAATTATTCACTTTTACTCTCCAGGATTCCAACATACAACTCCCATCAAATCTATGAGCATCCACCTAAAAGGCCAGATTTGTGTTTTTGGTGTATGGTCTCATCTAAGAGGCAGCATCTTTCACATTGTAGCACTTCCTTCCTATTGATATCAGTCTTAGATAATGTTTCTAGAATCGGGCTTGAAGACATGACCTGAACCAATGTTAGCTCTCAAATTTAACTTCTTCTTTTCCCTTTGATATATTTATAGAATTCAGGAGAACACAGGAACATAAGAAATCTGAGCAGAAGTAGGCCAAACAGATCATGGCTGATCATTTACCTCATAATTCCCTACTTTCCCATCTCCTTAAGGTCATTAATATCCAGAAATCTATTGATATATGTCTTGAACATGTTCAATGATTGAGCTTCCACAGTCCTCTAGGATAGAGAATTCCAACGAATCACCACCCTCTGAGTGAAGAAATTTCTCCTCATTTCAGTCTTAAATGGCCTGCCCCTTACCTGAGAAAGAATAAAATTAATTGCTGTTTTAGTATTAATTATCTTGATCCCACCACGAAGTTTAGCTGGCCAGAAAACTTTTTTTTTCCACATTTAAAACATAACATGATTGAACTTCTTAAACAGAGGATTGGATTCAGCATCCATGTACTCTTTCTGGTGCTTAGCAGTCTGGCTCTTTTTTTCCTCCTTTTTCTAAAACTGAAGTTATTTTAAGACATTTAATTTGGGAGAACGTGAAGAATATATGAACATAATTTATTCAATTAATAAGATTATTTAGCTGTGTTATCCAAGAAGGAGCCTGTATTTTCTTGATTTAACAATTGTTGCATGCCTTCTGTTTATTTTTGTCTTTCACTATCCACAATAAGCCAGTTGCTTAAACATAAAAACTTTTTTTTTTACATGTTAGGTGAAGTGCCTGGGCTCTATACACCAGAGGAACTGGAACCAATTCTATCACCTTTGAAAGACCAGGCCTCGCAAGATGGATTCACTGGACCGATCTTTAATTACTTCTCATATAGTGAGTAAAATTTAAGTCTGTTCTTCTTTTCCGTGATGCAACTGGGCATAGTTGTGCAGTTGTTATGGTGTTGGACTAGCAACCATTGTTTTCAAATTCCATCATGGAAAGGTATGAAATTGAGTTTGATGAATGTAGTAATTTATTGGCATACATTCACAAAATGCCACAAAAGGCCAACAAAAACCAGTGTCCTACAGGGAAAGGATTCTGATAACTATTTCTCGTTTAATCTAATGCCACGTGATGGGTGTAAACTCATCATGAGACAATCTTGCAGGAGGTGAGTGAGTAATGTAAGTGGCTTTTCTCCTGGCAAACACCAAAAGGCAATTCATGATAATTAATGGGACTAGATTGAGGGCATTGTCAGGATCTGTCTGATAGTGGATGGCCCCTAATTGCAGAAAAGGACTGGTAGGTACTTGGGGGTGTTGACCTGGTTGTAAACTGGGGATCAGTGAGACTTCCTTTATTTATTTCCAATTTCATTCCCTCCCCACTTCATCAGTTCAGAGCTCATGTTTAGAAATTCTCATGTTCTTCTGCTGCCTCACAAGCCAGGGACCTGGGTTCAATTCCTGGCTTGGGTCACTGTCTGTGTGGAGTCTGCATGTTCTCCCTATACCTGCATGGGTTTTCTCCAGATGCTCAGATTTCCTCCCACAGTTCAAAAGACATGCTAGTTAGGTGCACTGGCTAATGTAAATTCTTTCTATGTGTACCCAATAGATGTTGGAATGTGGTGAAGGGGATTTTCACAGTAACTTTATTGCAGTATTAATGTAAGCATACTTCATAGAACCCTGCAGTGTAGAAATAGGCCCTTTGGCCCATCAAGTTTGGACCAACCACAATCCTATACCCTATCCCCATATCCCTACACATCTACTGGCTAATCCCTCTGACCTACACATCCCAGGACACTAAGGGGAAATGTTAACATGGCCAATCAACTCTAACCTGCACATCTTTGGGAGGAAACTGGAGCACCTGGAGGAAACCCATGCAGACATGAGGTGAATGTGCAAACTCCACACACAGTGACCTGAGCCAGGAATCAAACCCAGGTCTCTGTAGCTGTGAAGCAGCAATGCTAACCACTGTGCTACCTGTGCTGCCCTACTTGTGACACTTATAAATAAACTTTAAACATGGGGGGATTTAAAAGCTAAATGAGAATTTGAAATTAAAGTATTCTTAGAAGGGTAGTAAGTGAAGGTAAACAAGCCAAGGTGAGGTGAATGCATGAAATTTGAGCGAGTTAAGAAATTGAGAGCAGAATTTTGGATGAGCATAGCTTTATTTTTCAATTTTTAAAACATACTTTCACAGGGTGTGGGTGTCAGTGATTGAGCTGGCATATATTCCAATTTTTCCCCACATCTGGTGGCGGCGCACTAGTTAGCGTTTCATCTGTTTGCATAGCTAATAATTCCTAGGACAGCTTGTTAGTTTGTGGCCAGAAACCGCCAGCTACTGGTGTGTTGGAAGGATTTGCAGGTTGACATACTCAACCTGTTTGACCATGTTATGAATGGTCTTTCTTGGCCATCAAGCTCTGGGGTGGGCTTGAACCTGGGGCATCTTGCTTCGAGGCAGGGACACTACTCATTGTGCCATAAGACCTCTTGTCAGCATAAATCGTCCATCTCTGATTACCTGCGAAAAGGTGGTGATGATCCACCTTCTCGAATTGTTTCAGACTATTTGATGTAGGTACACCTTTAGTGCTTTAAGAAGAGAATTCCAGATTTTGAATTGGCGATAACAATGAAACGATGATATAGTTCCATTGTTAGATGATGGTATATAGTTCATTGTAGGTGATGGTATTTCTGTGAATCTGCTGCCTTTGCCCTTCTTAGTGACAGGTTATGGAATTGGAAGGTGACGTTGATGGAGTCTTGGTGAGTTGCCACAGTGCATCTTGTACACACAAAGTGATACAGGTCGCTGCTACTATATGTCTATGGTGGAGGGAGTGAATATTTAAGGGAGTGGATGGGGTTGCAGTCAAGAAGGTTGTTTTGTTTTGGATGATCTCAAGTGTCTGTTTATTAATCTGGCAGAATTCACAGACTTGGACCTGCCCTTGTAGCCACAGTATTTATCTGTCTGTTTATGTCATGTGGGAAATAGGAGGCTGGCAGGAGCATATTGGAATTATCAAGTCTGGAGATAACAAAGGCATGAAAGTTTCAGCAGCAGATAAGCTCAGGATAGGTGAGAAGGTGTAACAGTATTACAGAGATAGAAGTAGCTTACATTGATAATGGCGTGGAGGTATGATTGGGAAATCAGCAGATGAACACATCCTTTTGAAGGGAGATACTGTGAAGAGCTGTGATGGCCAATTTATTGGCAGAGTCTTCAGGGACAAAGTTGTGAGTGATAAGGGGAACAAGAATGAGGTTGGCAGGATTAGCTCCCAGGACACATAACCATTAGGGGAGAATAGGATGTCGTAATGGGAACATAAAACATTACAGTGCAGTACAGGTCCTTCGGCCTTCGATGTTGTGCTGACGGGTGGAACCAACCTAACGACTCTCTAACCTAAACTATTCCAATGTTATTCATATGCCTATCCAATGACCATTTGAATGCTCTTAAAGTTGGCGAGCCCATTACTGCTGCAGGCAGGGCATTCCACACCTTTAGCACTCTCTGAGTAAAGAACCTACTTCTGACATCCGTCCTATATTTATCACCCTCAGTTTAAAGCTGTGTCGCCTCGTGTTAGCCATCACCGTCCGAGGTCCACCCTATCTAATCCTCTGATCGCCTTGTATGCCTCAATTAAGTCACCTCTTAACTTTTTTCTCTCTAACGAAAACAACCTCAAGAATGTTGCTTATTTGCAGGTGTGTAGTTTAAATATGTATCTAAAAATAACAAGAATTTCCCCAGAAATCTATAATAAATTCTGAATAGCACACTGAGTGAGCCTTTGTCTTTGGGGTAGAATGTGCACATCTGAGTTGGCAAATGCATTTTGAAAATCCACTCCAGGCAGTACCAACATGCAGAGATTATATTTGCAATGCTAAAATGCTGAAACATATTCCAGATTAGGTTTTATACAAAATTAATACTGATTTGAAATGCAGTCTTTTCCAAGAAGAGATGTTTAAATTCTACGCTTATTTGCATTGAACATCTGGATCAAAAATGCAGCATTAACACTGGTGGAAAGGTATAATTAACATGTCACATGTCTATTTAAACAATTTCCATTAAAAATGTAGACATAGGAATTTAGTATGGAAAATTGAGGGCCTAAACTACTATTTTTGGGATTGACTTAACTGGAGCAACTTGATATAATTGCTTCTTTCCTTTAAACTTCACTTTACCTGAAGACTGTATATAGTCTTGCCTCCCTATTGGAACTAGTCCAAGTACAAAATACCATATAGGGGTGGAAATTTGTTACAAGAATTGGTGCAAAGCAGATAGTATCAGATTGTGCGTTCAGCAAACACTGTGGCTGGGATTCTCCCAAAACACAACTAAGTGCCAAACAGGTGGGAAGATGGGAGAATTTCCTGCCCCATTTTTGGACATACTTAACTGAATGAATCTCCCACACTCTGTGCAATGCAGAGTACCTTAGAGTGATTCATGCTGAAAAGTAGGGGAGAGGAAGATAGCATAATGCTGTGTATGGGCAGGACCAGGGTGCCAGTTGACATTGCCCAAGGGTAACCTCCTTTCCCCCAACCTCTTGTGGGGGAAGACCTCAATGGCATCTGTACCCACCAGTGGGATGAGGACACATATTCCCCGTTAGTGGGGACCAGTTGTAAACCTCGTTGGTGGGAGCCGCTCCTGAAAGGGGGAGGGTCAGGGGAGGAATGTTAATTTCCATATGGGTATGGAATGCCCTGCCTGCTACAGTTGTAGATGCACCAAGTTTGGTGGCGTTTAAGAGGTTAATAGATAAGTTTATGGACGAAAAGGGAACGGTTTAGGTTAGAGGGTCATTGCTTTTTCTTAATTGGTCGGTGCAACATCGAAGGCCCAAGGGCCTGTTCTGCGCTATAATGTTCTATGTTCATATGATAATGATTGCATAAAAAAAAACTTCTTGGAGATTTGTGACCAGTTGAACCTCCTGAAAAGCTGTTGTCTCCTGGCCCATTGCTCTGCTTGAGCATTTAATCTATGTCACCTAAAAACTACAGTTAGAGCCACACTTACGCCATTATGGAGAACCTCTCTGTCATGGCAAAAATGGTGGAAATATTTGAAAATTGGAAGTCTCACCCAGAAACACATCATTTCCCATTTTTGCAGCATTGGAAATGGGGCCGAACACATTTTTGGAGGCAGCTGTTCACTTAGATCATCAGCTGCCTCCACTGAGGTGTCCTATGGTAGGCCAGGATTGTGAAACCCATGTGTGAAAATTAGATCAGGTAAGAACAAATTTAAACTTGATGGAATTGTTTGAATAGCCAGGTACATCTTTAGAGAGGTGTATCCATTTGGATCTAGTCCCACAACACCTTTGGGGGAATGTAAGGTGCCTATTGGTGGAGGTCAGATGCCCTTTGGAGCTATTGAAAGTAAGCAAATATGTGTAAAATGTACATAAATGCACACTGAAAAGGTCATTGGAACTGTCAACAGACGTGTTAGGAGCATCTGTCAAGAGGAACTAGTCAAATGGAGCAGTCAAGGCATTGAAAGTTCAGCCTATTAAATTTTTGAAAAAATTGTCTGGACTGATAAAAATAATTGATTACGTGCTATTTAGTGTGTCTTCAATTTCACATCTTAATTGAAGCTACAAGCTGTTCTGGATTCTTTGGTGTGGGATTATGAATTCCAATGCTTGTTATTAGGGATTGTGCATTTGAGGTTAAAAAAGGTTTTATTTTGTTGCAGAAATGCAAATTTACAATATGGGATTTCAAGAATTATAGCAAAGTCTGCAACAGACACTTAGAAGTTTATTTTATAGGACATTATCTTATCTCACCTCTGTGAACTTTATTTTATCTCTTTCCTGCATGGGCCCTGAGGTCTGCCCATGGTAGATAATAGATCAATAAGTATTGTAATTATTGGGACAAAATTTGGAGGTTTGGGCATAGTTGGCATGAGTTGGCACAGGGGGTATATAAGGCCATGGGGTGACATAGGCATGACTTGGGATGGCAAGTGTGAAGAGGCAGGGGCTGAAGGACAGGGGAAAGGTTTGGCATTTAGGCTCTGAGGGGCCATGTGGGATGGGTACAAGACATGAAGTGGCAAAGATTGGTGTGAATGAGATATAGGGGGCCGGAAGATCATGGGTCAAGGTGAGGTTTGGAGTGATAGTTTATGACTGAATCCTTGTTTTTTCATTTTTCTATACAGCTTTTGTACCCCAGGGCAGATCTTTTATTCAACCCACCTCTGCACCTGTCAGCCTCTTTCCTTTTATCCAGGTTTCCTGCCCCAACTCCTGTTGTAGCCAGATCACAGAAATTAAAAATCCAAAATCTGGCCAGCATTTTTAAAGTTCGGGTTTGCAGACCCCTGAATTCTCCCCTCTCTGTGTACCTGACCTGCAAGCAAAAGTCTGGTCTTAGTTTTGACTACCAACGGGCAGTGCCAGGGAAGATCGTTTACCATTCTATCTAATCTTGCAATTTTTATTAATATTATTTGAAAGTAGACTAAAATACTTCCTTCTTTTTATAGGAATTCAGCAGAACTTGCATGTTGTCCTGATAATGGATTGTACCAACTCCAATTTTACAATTAACTGTGAAAGTAATCCAGCTTTTTACAAGAAGTGTTCAGTCCAGTGGATGGAAAGCTGGTCTAATAATAGCATGAAGAAAGTAAGTAGAGAACTTTGAAGCACTACCCATTATGCTTGTAAATATTTAGTTGTAGTCATATCTCTTCCTGAAAATATGATTAAGCCTTAAAATAGGTTATGTGTTTAGAGGAAAAATGTTTTTTAACACTCCTAACTAGAAACCCACTGTGGGGGGGGAGTCATTTTTGGGCATGATAAAATATGAGAAGTTTCTGCCAGACCTTTCTACAGTGTTGGCATCAATGTATTTATTACTTCATAAAGCAACAAAATGGAAGTGGGGGCCAGAACAAAAGGAAGCTTTCAAGGACAATAAAGACAAGTGACATTTGAATCCCAAGGAGCAGGAAGGTTGGCTATGGCTACTGGGGGGATTTTAAATTAGGAAGGTTGTGGGGAGGGAATCAAGATGAGGGACTGAGAATGAGGAGATTAGCTCGCAAGTAGAGAAGGACTGTAGACAGTGTGAGAGAGAGGTTAGACAAGTGATAGAGAAGAGAAGAGCCCACCGAGGGTTAGAAAATGCCACAATGAGGGTTGGAAAGAGATAGGATCAGGCAGACTAAGAAGGTGTTTATCTGGAGTAAGGGGAAATATGAAGACATCAGGCAGAAAATTGGACGAGTAAACTGGAAGGAGGTATTCTTGGGGAAAAGTACTGAAGGAAGGTGGTGGATTTTCAAGGAATGTTTGTCTGGAGCTCTGCATGACAATGTTCCGATGAAACAAGGAGGTTTTGGTAGGTTGCGGGAACTGTGGTGCACGAAGGTTATGATGAACCTAGTCGAGAAGAAAAGAAAGGCAACAGAACGTTCAGAGAGCTAGGAAATGTAAAGGATCTCGAGCAGTATACGGGTTGTAGGAAGGAACTTAAAAAGAAAATTAGGAGAGCCATAAGGGCCTTGGTGGATAGGATTAAGGAGAACCTCAAGGCATTCTATAAATGTGTGAAGAGTAAAAGATGAGAAGTGAAGGGATAGGACCTATAAAACGTGAAGGGGGGAAAGTCTGTGTGGAACCAGAAGAAATGGTAGAGGTGCTTAATGAGTACTTTGCCTCAGTATTCACGGTGGAAAACGATCTGGAAGGGTGTACTGCAGGTTTGTGTTGAACTGAAAAGATTAAATATGTGAACGTTAAGAAAGGGGATATGTTGGAACTTTTAAATTCTATCAAGATGGATAAGTCGCTGGGACCGGATGGATGTACCCCAGGTTACTGTGGGAGGTAAGGGAAGAGATTGCAGAGTCCCTGGCGATGATCTTTGCGTCGTGGATGGAGATGGGAGAGTTTCCAGAGGGTTGGAGGATTGCACATGTGGTTCCTATTTTCAAGAAAGGGAACAGGGATAGCCCGGGAAATTACCAACCGGTGAGTTTGACCTCAGTGGTCGGTAAGTTGATGGAGAGGATACTGAGGGACAGGATTTATGAACATTTAGAGAAGTTTAGTATGTTCAGAAATAGTCAGCACAGCCTTGTCAAGGGCAGGTCATGCCTTACAAGCCTAGTTAACTTCTTTGAAAATGTGATGGAACACATTGACTAAGGAAGAGCGGTGGATGTGGTTTACGTGGACTTAAGCAAGGCATTTGATAATGTCTCCCATGCAAGACTTCTTGAAAACGTGAGAGGGCAAGGGATCCAAGGGGCTGTTGCCTTGTGGATCCAGAACTGGCTTGCCTGCAGAAGGCAGAGACTGGTTGTGGATGGGTCTTTTTCTGTGTGGACGTTGGTCACCAGTGGAGTGCCCCAGGGATTTGTTTTAGCACCCTTGCTGTTTGTCATTTTCATAAATGACCTGGATGAGGAATTGAAGGGATGAGTTAGTAAGTTTGCTGACGACATGAAGGTTGGTGGTGTTGTGGATAGTCTGGAGGGATGTCAGAAGTTGCAACGAGACATAGATAGGATGCAAGACTGGGCGGAAAAGTGGCAGATGGACTTTAACGCAGATAAATGTGTAATGGTCCATTTTGGCAGGTGCAATGGGATGAAGGAATACAATATCAAGGGTAAGACTCTTACTGTTGAGGAGCAGAAGGACCTTGGGGTCCGGGTCTATAGGACTCTTATTTCAGCCTCGCAGGTGGAGGATGTGATCAGGAAGGCGTATAGTGTGCTAGTCTTCATTAATCGAGGGATTGAGTTTAGGAATCGAGAGGTAATGCTGCAACTGGTGCTTCATAGGCTAACAGGGCTAAGGATAGATAAGTTCACGGGACCGGATGGAATGTATCCCAGGGTTCTCAAGGAAATGGCAGAAGTGATAGTGGAAAATCTAGTAATTATCTTTCAGAATTCGCTGGACTCCGGGAAAGTGCCGGAAGATTGGAAAACGGCTAATGTTACGCCGCTGTTTATAAAAGGTAGCAGTCAGAAGGCAGGGAATTATAGGCCGGTTAGTTTAACGTATGTAGTCGGAAAAATGCTTGAATTTGTCATCAAAGCAGAAATAACGAGGCACCTGGATATGAACTGTTTAATCAAGCAGACGCAGCACGGATTTGTAAAGGGGATGTCGTACTTGACAAAATTATTGGAGTTCTATGGGGAAGTGACTAGTGCGGTAGATAGAGGGGAACCGGTGGATGTGGTGTTTTTGGATTTCCAAAAGGCGTTTGATAAAGTGCCTCACAAAAGATTGCTGCAGAATATTAGGGTGCAGGGAGTTAGGGATGGGGTATTAGACTGGATAGAGGATTGGTTGTCTAATAGGAAGCAGAGAGTAGGTATTAATGGGTACTATTCTGATTGGCAGCTGGTGACGAATGGAGTGCCCCAGGGATCGGTGCTGGGCCTCAACTATTTACAATTTACATAGATTTACATAGATGATCTGGAGGAAGGGGCTGAGTGCAAGGTAACGAAATTTGCTGATGACATGAAGATGAGTGGAAAAGCAAATCGCATGGAGGGTGTGGAAAACCTACAGAGGGATCTGGATACGTTGAGTGAGTGGGTGAGGACCTGGCAGCTGGAGTATAATGTTAGCAAGTGTGAGGTTATCCACTTTGGTAGGAATAACGGTAGGAAGGATTATTATTTAAATGTTGAAAAGCTGCAGCATGCGACAGTGCAGAGAGACCTGGGGGTCCTTGTGCACGAATCGCAAAAACACAATCTGCACATGCAGCAAGTGATCAAGAACGCGAATGCAATGTTGGCCTTTATAGCTAGGGGGATAAAATACTGAGGGACAGGATTTATGAACATTTAGAGAAGTTTAGTATGTTCAGAAATAGTCAACACAGCCTTGTCAAGGGCAGGTCATGCCTTACAAGCCTAGTTGACTTCTTTGAAAAGGCTGAGACGGGTCTTATAGAGATGTATAAGATAATGAAGGGGATGGATAGGATAGAGGTTGAGAGACTCTTCCCACTTAGCAAAGATAGCAGGACTAGAGGGCACAGCCTCAAAATAAGGGGGGGGGAGCGGTTCAGATCAGAGCTGAGGAGGAATTTCTTCACTCAAGGGGTGGTGAATCTTCGGAATCCCCTTCCTGATGAAGTGGTGGAGGCTTCCTCGCTGAATATATTTAAGTCAAGGGTGGATAGGTTTTTGATTGACAAGGGAATTAAGGGTTACAGGGAGAAAGTGGGAAAGTGGAATTGAACCACTGCAGATCAGTCATGATCTTATTGAATAGCGGGGCAGGTTTGAGGGGCTGGATGACCTACTCCTGCTCCTATTTCTTATGTAACTTTGTAAAACCCTTGTCAGTCCCCACTTGGAGTACTGTGCGCAGTTCTGGTCGCCTCACTATAAGAAGGATGTGGAAGTTGTTGGGAGGGTGCAGAGGAGATTTACAAGGATGTTGTCTGGATTGGGAGGCATACTACATCTCTTCTCCCTGGAGAGATGAAGGTTGAGAGGCGACCTGATAGGTATAGATAGGGTGGATTATTGGAGGCTATTTCTCAGGGCTGAAATGGTTGCTATCAGAGGACACAGGTTTAAGGTGCTGGGGAGCAGGTACAGAGGAGATATCAGGGATAAGTTTTTCACTCAGAGGGTGGTGAGTGATGGAATTGGCTGCCGTTGGTGATAGTAGAGGCGAACTGGCTGGAGTTTTTTAAGAGACTTCTGAATGAGTACATAGGATTTAATGGAATTGAGAGTTATAGATAGGCCTGGTAGGTATGGATATGATCAGCGCAACTTGTGGGCCAAAAGGCCTGTTTGTGCTGTTATGTTATATGTTCCATGAAAGGCTGCTATAATTAGCTAAACTGCTGGTTTAGTTTGAGAACTCATTCTGTCATGTGATGCCTCATCGTACGATGTTGGGGCAGTATTCCCTCATTTTCCTTTACCAAACATACCCACCAAGACATTATTTTCCCCTGAGGCCATTTTCTTGCTCGAGAGACTTTCACATTCTCTAATGAATGTTGACCAGATTAAGCAGTGGGTGAGCTGGGATGCAGTTTTATCCCAGTTGAAGAGATTTCTTATGCAAGGTTGACCTTTGGTTATAGAGGATGATGAATGAGACCATATGCAAAGCAGCAAGATGAGTTCAGTGTGCAGGATAGTTGTATTCTTTGGGGGTCCTGAGTGGTTGTATTACCCCCTGGTCATTCACAAGTTTTGGGTGAAGTTCATGAGGCTCACCCAGATGCCTCCAAATAAAAGATTTATATGTTTGATGGCCTAATATGGATGTGAGAACAAGGTGAAATCCTATCCTGCATGTCACACATCAACCAGATGATGATGTCACTAGCAGCACAATATCCATTGGAGGAGTCTAATTTTCTGTAGACTTTTATGGACCCTGCTGATAGCCTGACATTAAGGGGCAATTTAGCATGGCCAATCAAACTCACCTGCACATCTTTGGAGTGTGGGAGGAAACCGGAGCATCCAGAGGAAACCAGACATGGGGAGAATGTGAAAACTCCATGCAGACAGTTGCCTGAGGTTGGAATTGAATGTGGATCCATGGTTCTGTAAGGCCATGTAGTAGTTAGCAGTGCTAACTACTGTGCCATCATGCCGCCCATATTAATAAAACCCAGGATACTGTATTCTTTATGAACTTCTATTTCAAACAGTCCTTCAATGATCTATGTCAATATACACCCAGGTATCATTGCTCCAACACTCCCTTAAGAATTGTATCCTTTAGCTTTTATTTTCTCTCTGTTTTTCCTACCAAAGCACATTACGTCACAATTCTCCACATTGAATTTCTTCTGCCACTCATTTGCTCATCTCACCACTTGTCTATGTCTTTTACAAGTTCTACGCTGTCCTTCTCACAGTTTACAAAAATTTCAAGTTTTATGTCATTCACAAACTTTGAAATTGTTCCCCGCATACTAAGATCTAGATCATTTAATATTTATCAAGAAAAGCAAGGGTCCCAATACCGATCTCCAAGAACCCCACAATAAATCAAAGTGATTGTGTATCGACTTGTAAACGCTTCCAATGTGTACTAATCACAGGCAATGAGAGCGGGAGTGGCAATGGAGTACATCCCCATAGAACTATAGATATCTACTATGTGGAAAGAGGCCCTCCAGCCCATTGATTTTGCACCCATTCTTCGAAAGAGCACCCCTCCCAGACCCTTCGTTCTGCCATATCTGCACAACCCCATGCATTTACCATGCCTAATCCATCTAACCTACACATCTTTTGACACCAAGCGACAGTTTAGCATGGCCAGTCCACCTAATCTTTACATTTTTGGACCCAATAAAACCTGAAGGAAACCCATGCAGATGGAGGGCAAACTGCACACAGACAGTCACCCAAGGCTAGTATTGAACCTGTGTCACTGGAGTTGTAAGGCAGCAGTGCTAACCACTGCACCATCATGCCACCTCCAGTTTGAAATTTCCGTTCATTAGAGCATTTTTCTCAGTGCCATCCTCTCAATATCTGAGTGTTATGGAATTTTAAACAAAATTTACAGACAGCTCAGCTCAAGTTTTGGTGAGCTTTTGTAATCGTTTTGAAAACAATAGGGTAGGTCCAGGCCCTGATAAGACAAGTAGCCATGCCTGCAGAGTAAGTTAATCATGTTTCGAAGTTTCCAGTTGTTTGCAGGCCTTTAAGGATGCGAAAATTGAGCTGAAACTTTTGAGCATGATACAAATAGGTATTGTGTTGAAAGACTTTGAGTTATTTCTTTTTTAAAGTTCGCTATTGAACTCACTAATGTATCCCAATTTAATTAGTAAACTGTTTTTCATATTTTTAGAAGTCAAATTCTATAATTTAAAGTCAGATTGTTCACAGGAGGCACATTAACACTGGGATTCCAATTTTTTTTGTGCGGACCCATTTTTCACTGAATTACTTTTCCAGTTTCCATACTTCAATTTACCAAGAGATAATTTTAAAGACAGATTTAAAAACAAAAACATTATAAATCTCTGTCCAATTATGTTGGTTTGTGATTGATTTTATTTTTATTATGTAAATGAATTTGAGCAGAGACACCGTGTTGTGGGAGTAGGGGGAGAACAGAACTTTACAGAGCACTTGTAAATTGCATTGCAATAACCAATTGCTCCTAAACCAGAACTCTTACCCAGTGAGTATAACCCAACAAATGTTATTAATAATAATATAAGCATAGTCTATGAACAGCAGCAATTAGCACCTTTAACATAAAAATTCTAAGATGTTTTGCAAAGTATCAGACCCAGGCAGCTGTAGACTGCTCCTCCAGTGTTTAGGGTGAAAAGTAGAATTTGGAATGTGCAACCAAAAATTGGGAATGGTGTAAAGCAAAGTGAGCAGATATTGGCTGTATTTTACTACCCTCTCCATTACGGAAATCAGAGCAGGCGAGAGGTGGAGAGTGGGCAGGCCGGTTGAATTCGGGCAGGATTTTATGACTTCAAGACGAGCAAGGCCATAAAATCCCCTCATTGTGTGGCTTAGACTATTGCTCAAAGCCAAAATTATCTCCATAAATTACTCCATGTAAACCGTATTTAAATGTCAGCTGTCTGTTTCAATAGTATCAATAATTGTTTTGTTGGGAAGAAAGTCAGAAGCCTTTATTATTCCTTGAGGTGCACATACATGTTTGTTAGATTTAAAGATTATGGATTCCAGCAACAGCCAGCTGCTTTCCCTGGTCTTTGAATGTGTTTAATTCATTCATTAGGGCATCATAACTGTCATACCTCTACTACATCTATTATTTCTATATAGCTTTGTTCATTGTTTTTACTTGCATCTGTTTGGGGCTACAGATGTGTATTGTGAAAAATTATTTAAAATATCAGTAACTTGCAAAATTCCTAATTTTTTTCAGATTCCAGAAATGTTGCTTTCATTGAACGGCCAAGAGAAGAAAGAAAAAGGGCGTAGAAGTTCAATTTCTGGTTTGTTCATTACTAACCTGATACATGATTAGTGGAAATTAAATTTAAGTTCATAGAAATTCACCTATCTCCTGTTGTACTTTAATTGGAGCTAGAATTGAAATTTAACAATTCATCTGTTCCATGTTTTAATTATCTACATTGGTGTGAGGATTGAGATTTTTGTGAGTCCATATTCTGTCATCGCATCAGCAATAATCCAATTAAATATTGGAATCGGTGGCAGATGAATGCCAGAAACAGAACTGGTTCAACTTCAATAGGCATACATTCTAAATCAGGTTCCATAATGACGCATTAATGAATTTTAATTGTTTCACTTCAAAAATTTATGGATTCTCCCAAAAAAATTCCAAGTGTCGAACTCATAAAAACTGGAGTAAATCCCGCTGTTTTTTCCATGGCATTTTCAAAATGAATCTTACACACTTTATGCATCACAGAGTGCCCTTGCATGAATCTTGTTAAAAATCTGTAGGCGGGGCCTATTTCTGCTGGAGAGGCTGGCAGCATTGTGCTGAGTGGGCCATGGCACATGCACTGAGATGCATGTACAGTAGACCTGCATCGATATCATGTACAGTCGACCCGCACTGCCAGCGTCCTGATCATTGACCGGCTCAATTGCTTACCAGCCCCGCGACTTCACATTGCTGGCCATGCAATCCACTGCTCTCCCAATCCATGCCCACCCCAGATGGATAGCCCCGATCGCTGGTCTCCTTCTCTCTGTCACTGCTGGATGCAGAGCAGCAGCAGGATCCCCCAATCTGCACCCACTGCCCCCACCCCCCCCACCCCCCCCCCCCCCCCCACCCCCATAAGGCAGAGGCCCTGCCCCTCCAGCTTCACCCTTTTAGTAATGCCTGGTGGGTAGTGCCAAGCTGCCTCTGGGCATTGTGACTTTGCCCTTTGGGCAGTGGCAGTGGGCTAAGTTGGCACTGTCAGACTAGAAATGCCCACAGGGCATCCCCCCTTACACCTGACCTCCTGGGGGTGGGCCCTCCTTCACACCCCCCTTCACTCCAAAGGAATTGGGCCACCAGCTTCCTGCTGGCTGGTAGCTGTTATAAATGCTGCTGGAGTGAAAAACACACTTGGTGGAGATAGAGAGGTTAGCAGGCCTGGAAATTTCAATCCAGGGCCCACTAATTATGTTTAAATCACAATTTAAATAATTTATGCAGCTATGTGCTGATTTCTGGTGCAGAGCTGATGACGCCAGAAATCTGGCGGTTGAAGATGTGCGGAGAGCATGGCGCTCAGTGTGAAGCGCGCTATATGGCCTTTGCTTGAGTTTCCCAGCCCGCTACGTTATGAGGAGAATCATCCCTTATATCTTTTCACCAAGAAATATGCTGCTCAACCTTTACAGCAATTAAGCTTTTGTGCTGAAATGGTTGTTTGCTTTTACATTCTAGCTTATTATTTTACTTAAATTATTTTCTTATGTACACTTTGTGTGTCCTGTAGCTGGAGCGAGACCATGATTCTATTAGAAAGGATGGAGTAGAATTATTTCTGAGTCAAACTGTAACATTTTAGCTTGGCACTTTGGCACAGCTAAATATTTTATAATATTCATTGGTATTGAGTTCTATTTCTTAGCAGTCAATATTATGGAACAATTAATGTTGTTATTTAATTAAATTAATTGATACTGCCAACTAAAAACTAAATGCATCATTTCAAAACATCTTATTCAGTTGTGGTTGAATAAATCAGTGGTTCCTGGACTATTGTGTAATTATTAGTGGGGAGTTTTCATTTGTAATTACATAGAAGTTGCACTCCATGATTTACTATCATCTGAAAAATGCTGCAGTTAATAGAAACAGAATCATTTCTAATTGCTAGAGATTTTCAAAAAAATACTAAAGGTTCCAAAGAAACTGAAGTTGACATCTGGCTAGTCGGAGTTCAGACTAATTGTATTAACCTAAGTCAGATAGGATAATTTAGTTTTAAATGAAATAGGCATGTTTCACTTTTACTATTCATGGCTACTAATGGCATTGTGGAAGGATAGCATTGTATTTAAGGAACAGATTGTTTCTTTGTCTAAAAATGTTGGCAGAGATTTTTCAGCTATATGATTGGAGATTAAGACCCTCCTTTAAATCTCCTGTTTGATGAGACATTTGGTCCCATTATCTTTTTTTTTGGCTTTGAGTCTATTATTATCTTATACCATCTTAAGTTACTTGGAACACTTTTTGTGCTCAATAACAGTATAGAAATACAAGCTGTTACAGGACAGATTTTTAGCAAGAAAATCCTTGGAGTGTTAACAAATGTTATTATTTGAAGAGAAAGAGAGAGAATACCAATGAAGTTATTCAAATTTGAAATGGAAAACAGTAAACTTCACCAGGGCTTGAGTGAAGTTTATTTAAGAGTAAGATTTTCAGTTTATTGTTTAAAAATTGAATGTGAAAAGAATCATGGAATCTGATAGTTCACAACTGAAGATTCTAGGAGAACATATAGGGGAAACTGACAAAATCTTCCAAAATTCTGTTGAAATTAAAACTGTACCGTAGGAACGGAGGACAGTTATCGTGACCATCAAGTTCAGAAATGGAGGTTGGGCACACCGAGCTTGTTTGCACCATCACTGCTGCCAGCGAGACCGGAGAATTTGACATTCAGCCCAAACTTCATTCACTGCAGTGGGACTGGAGAATCCCAGTTGTGATGGGCTTGGATAATTCAAACTGGAGATGATTATAACCAGCAAATTTTCGGCCAGTTAGATCTATTTTGTGATTGTTTAATTGTTTAATTTGCCAGAAATAATATAGTGGCTTGGAAATGCTTGCCAAACAAAGACAGTCAGCACAGATTTCTAAAAGGCAGGTCTTGTTTCAACAGCAACAGTAACTTGTATTGTTGAGCACCTTAATGTAGTAAAATGTCGCAATGTGCTTCACAGAAGAATCATGAAGCAACGTTTGATACCAAGCCACATAATATGATATTGTGAAGATGGCCAAACACTTGATCAAAAATGTAGGAGGGAATCTTACCAAATCATGGCAGGGTGTTGTCTCTGGAGAGAAAACTGGCATGTTTTCTCTAAAGAAAAAGATGATTTTTTCTTTCCAGATTTTATGACACTCTGGCAAAAAAATCAAGGGGACTTGTTTCATGTTTTCATACAGGAAGCCTAAATATGCTGGTAAAACTCCACTCACATTGTCTGCACCTTTAAGACTTGATTAGCTGATTAGCTGTAGAGACTTGTGTTCTAATCAGTATTCTGTAACTATGTGTGCCTTTATATGCCCTGTTTGTGATCAGAACTCCCCACTCACCTGACGAAGGAGCAGCGCTCTGAAAGCTAATGGCGTTTATTCCAAATAAACCTGTTGGACTTTAACCTGGTGTTGTGAGACTTCTTACTGAAACTCAGCTGCACGAAGATCAGGGTGCCAACATTAAAGAGTGCCCCAATTAGAACCTGAGTAAACCTACCTGCCAGCCCACCATGGAGGTCTCAGGGGGCCCACCTCTGAGCCCCTTCTCTATTCCCCTCTCCTCCCTAGTTGGAGTCGGTACTCCCCACCACCCCCCCTCCCCCCCCACCCCTCCCACTCCCACTGCCACTCCCACATGGCTATCACTAGCATCTTCCACTTTTCTGCCTGCTCTTGGTCCGCAACCAAATCTGACTGCATCCCCCCCCTTCTCACATGTGGCTCCCACTAGGGCCAGCACCCTAGCACTGATTAGCCCTGCCATGTTGGCACTGACATGGTGCCAACCTATGCCAAGGGGTAGTGCCAGCAACATTGTCAGGCTACCACCCAGCTATACCCCCCTCCCCAGGGATTATACTCACCTTGATGCCCCTGGGGAGGCCTTCAGGAACAGATTCATTTCTGGGTCCCAGGAAATATCTGGTGAGGGGGCAAGTCCTGGACAGAATGCTTGCTAATGATATGCTAATGTATTAAACTGAGCTTTCTGCAGTCCTGTGGTATGTTTCATGCTACTCCACCAGAGGGGCCAGTAAGATCAGAGCTCAGAAATCTGCTGGAGCGAATTGCACTCTCCAGATTTTGAGCATGTGCTGTTATTCCTACAGACAGAAAGTCTGGGTTCAAAATCACCCCCATAAATGTTAAGAATTGTTTTAAAGGAGGTAAGGGAAGTAGAGAGGTGGGCAGGTTTAGGAAAATATTCTAGAGCTTAGAATATTTCTAAGACAGCTGAAGACAGCTGAATGCAAAGCCTCCAATATTGCAGCATTTAAAACAGAGAATATTAAAGATGCCAAAATTAGATGAGCTCAGATATCTATAGTTTGTATTATTGGCCTCTCAGCAAATTAAAATTTCATCCTTTGTAGCTTTTTACATCTCAATTAAATCTCCATTCAACCTTCTCTTTGACAATCCTTTTTCATAGTTACAATTCAACATTACTGGCAATATCGTTGAAATCTACGCTGCACAGTATCAGATATAATCACATCCTTCTTGTGATGCTATGGCTGGAACTGCCAGCAGTATCTGTAGCTGTGGTGTTACCAGTATTTTATACAGTTCAAGTATAACTTCATTTTCTTATGTTCTTTGCCATGGCTTATAAAGGAAAGTATTCTGTATGTGTATCTTTATCAACTTACCTATCATTTGTCAATAACAGGGCTCTTTGACAATTGGTCCTAGGTCCTTTTGTTTCTCTACCTTTCTCATTACGCTTTCATTTATTATATATGCTCTTACCTTGTTTGTCCTCCCCAACCTGCACATCTCTAGTTTGAATTTCAGTTTCCACCTTTTGCCAACCTGACCTGATCAATTGTTTTAATATTCAAATCAAGGAATGCAGCTCATCATCACAGCTCTCACTGTCATTGTGATGTTCCTTGTTTTCCTCTATCATTACACCTTCCTTAAGTGAAATTAATACATTGTAATAATGATAAATATGCAACAATATTCAAATAGAATTGAGTTTTTCAATAGCAGTTTGGTATGCCACCTGAATCATTACACCAAAATCATGTGTTTTATTGGAGCTCATTCTTTTTTCAGAACATCGTGGGCCGAAGGGCCTGTTTGTGCTGTATTGTTCTACTTAGTCATTGTGTGTCTCAGCTTATTGAGATGGAAAGTGCCCTGGCTGTTTAACAGTTCAGTAGCTTTAATTAGCTTAAGATGTATTCACACACCCAGTAATGTGGCAAAACAGACCTTATAGTATGTTGTTATCATTATCGCTAATAGAGTTGAACATGAAAATCAAGTCTTATTGTTACATTTTCTGTTCTGCGATTTCTGTGATGGCATCATCAATTTTCGGCTGTCCCTGGTTTTAAAGATCTTGTCTACTCAAGGTTGTGAATTTCTGGCACGGATCATAATGTCATTGAATGGGCTGATTTTGAACCCCATAGATTGTTGGGTGCATGTAATAGGATGTCCATTAGAATAATGGGGTCCAGAGTGTAAGATATGCTTTCTTTTCATTCCTTTTTTGCAGCTGCACTGCTCATCCTAAAAATGTTTGGATGCAAAGCATAATGTAGTTTGATACCATTTTGACTGATTGTGGCAAGCTCCTCCCAGTCTTTAGTGTCAACACTGCTGTGATTCAAAAGGAGTTTCAGAATATCTTTGTAATATTTTCTTTGTTCTGTCCGGAACATTGGCCATTTGAGAACTGAGAAACCAGGACCTGCGGGGGGGAGTCACTTTTCGGCCATCAAGACACAGTGTCCTGTCCAATTTAATTGATTCTGCAGGAGTTTTGCCTGAATGTTTGTAGAGCTGGCTTCAAGATGAGCACTAGCTTTTGTTTAATTGTCTTCTATTGCATCTGAAGGATACTGCAGAGGTATTCATGGCAGAATTATTCCAGTACTTTTATGTATTTCTGATAGATAGTCCAGGTCTCACTGCAGTACACGAGTCTGGTGATGACAACTACTTCATTGAACAGGACTTTTGTTGACTTGCAGTGAACCTTGTTAAACATTGGCTACCGTAGTTTCTGGAAAGCTGATCTGGCGTTGCCAATTCTAAGTTGGATCTCCTTATAAATGGTGGTCTTTTGAGGAAGGTGGCTGCCAAGTTCTGAGAAGTGCTCAATATATTCCAGAATCTCTCTTTAAATACATATGCTAGGTGGAATATTTGACTAAGTCATATAAGTATATATGAGTTGATATGAATTTTGTTTTGACAACTTTTTCAGGGGCAGACCAAGATCTGCACCAGATTTTTGTGATAGCATTAACAATACAAAACACTTTTGCAGTCAGTGATGGACCGTGACCCAGAATAGAATTCTTGCTAAATTTCTGACTGGGCCCAGAGTCATTGAGTCTGTTATTTTGTTATCAATATTACTAGCTTTCTTGTGTGGCCTGCTGATCAGAATCTGGTGTCTGATATAGCCCGAGTAACGGATGGAGTGAACTAAGACTGGAAGTGGCATCTGGATCTATGCAAGACTGGAATTTGCATCAGGACATTTTTGGAGACAGCATTCAGAATCTTGGCGGCATCTCCCAGATATATTCCATTTGAAAAGTTTGTGAAGCTTCAGAGTTGTGAAACTTCAGAGTTGTCAAACTTTCTGAGTTCATCTCTGTGGGTCAACTTTGGATGTGATTATCAGGGCCCGATGGCTGTGGGCGTAATTCCTGTTATGGTGGCTAACTCTTGTGAGATCGAGGGATTTGCAGCGATGGGATCTCAGTTTGAGACCTTCCCTATCCACCGCTGGAGGTTCACACTCAAAAAACTTGGTTTCTATGAATTTGAATTAATTTATATATCATTGTATGGTCTAATGCTGTAGCTTCCGGGATCGTTTGATGATCCCCTCCTGCCAGTGTGATGTCATGCTGGTGGGAATCATTTTTGGTTTTTGGAAACTTAAACCAGTCGTGATGACCATGCCAGGGGCGCAGAGTGATACATCCCAAGTGGTAAGGCAATAGCACCCCGATACTTGGGGTGGCGCAATGAATGATGGGGGAGTTATGCCTGCATTGGAAGGAGGAGGGAGGCTACAAGGGGTGCCCTGATGACAACTGAATGTGAGAGCGGGATGGAGGCCTTTAACTTCAATTTGGATTCCACTTTACTTTGTTCTGGTGGGCTTAGCACCCCCTCCTGCCTCAGCCCGCCAAGCTGAATGTGTAATTCTCGATAGCACATTGAAGTTGCAGACTGCTGTTATCAGGCTAAAAAAAAACTATGAAACAGTGGGTTCCACTCTTCAACCATTAACACCGTATCAAGGTTTAAGTGAAAGCTTGAACAAATCAGAGCTCAATAAATGAGTTTCAATAGTGAATGCAGTTTTTTTTTCAGATTGCAATTTATTTGGGTGCTGCAGCAAAATGAAGTGAGTATTTTATGTACAAAGCTGTCCAACAAAGCAAATCAAGTACAGATTTAAATGCATGTGAATCACATTATACTTAAACACAAATCAAAGAGTGATATGTATTCTAGACACAGTGAAAATGTATTTCCAATGTGTTATTTCTGGGAGACTACTCAATTAAGCAGGGTTACAATGCGTTTCACTGTCACTGTTTTAAAAAGATCTATGATCTGGTGTGTATCATTTAAATGCAAATTTTACTTCTTGCTGAGAGTGTGCTTTTGTCTGCAGGTGATGCTGATCTAACAAAGTCTTTCCTGATGATTCATGAGTCTTGCAAAGCATATGGAGCTACTCCACACAGATACATGATTTTCTTAACTGTATACAGCTCAATCTACAATACTAAGAAAACTGACTTAATGAAACGGCAGAGTCATTTACAGGTACTTTAGAAGGATCAATAACAATCATAAAATGTGATTAGCTGGAGCAACAGAGGATTTAAAATTTTCAGTTCATCTGTGACTAATAGATGGTTGGACTATTCTCAACTTTAAAAAATTAATTAATTAATTTGGTGAAAGCCTGCAAGTCTAACTCTGTTTTTCTCTCTCTAGAGATGCTGCCTATCTTGCTGGAAACTTCCTGCATTTTCTGTTTTTATTGAAATACATGCTATAGAAAATGCATAAACCTTTGTTCAAATAGCTCTGATGATTTCAGTCTGCTAAAAGCATTGAAAGAGTACTTTGCATCACAGAATTTGAGCAAGGATTAGCCTTTTTAGGAGAAATAAGCTACATGCTTGTAACCAAATTAATTCAGACAGGTGTGATGTATGTAAAGTAAAACATCTGCAGCATTTAATAGTTTATTCTCCACAAACTGCCTATGCTCTGCATATTTTTTGTACTTTTTCATACAAAACTACAGCATCACTGAGTGTAATTTTGTTGTATAATGTTTCAAAATCAAAACTATGTCATTTGCAACGTTGTAACGTGTTTACACAATGTTTATATGAATTACTACTAGTAAGCCTCTTAATATTTTGGAATGTGATAGTTGTTGAATTCAATGTTATGCAATAACCTATTCACTGGTGCAAATCATGCATGACGTAACAGATAGTGTGCTCATAGAGGCTTTTACACTTTGGAAGAATTCAGTGGGCATCTGCTGCTACAGCTAGATAATGCTCCATAAAGAAAGAAGAACTTGTTCTTAAGCTAATGATGGTCCATGTCTCTGACAAAATTGTGAATCAACCTTTCTTTTCCTTAATACCTACTAACTGCAGACAAAAAAAGAAATTCATTAAGTTTTAACCTATAGCTAACATCTCTTATTGAGCAGACTCTTGAACTTCCCCAGAGATTGACCAGATTACTATTTTCAAATGAGTTAAAGTGTCATCTAGCACTTCAATTTCTAAATATTTGCTGTCAGTCAAGCTTGACTAAATTGTAATAACTTCTATTAGTTATAACTAATAACTTATAAATTATTTCAAATCATTTAAATTATAGTTTTCAATATAACTGTATTTTTTTATTTTGTGGAATATGATTCTCGGACATGTTGGTCTCAAATGGCCTCATGATTAATATTACATGATTAGTGTAACAAACTGAAGTAGTTTGAACCATTGCATTCATACAGATACAAGATACATTATTGTAGTTAAATATTGGGCATTTTGGGGAACGATTTATCTTGGTTGGCTGGTGGCTAGTGTGTGATTCAGAATAATTCCAGCAACTTAGTGTTCAATCTCTGTTCTACCTGAGATTGATTTGGAGTCTATCTCCTCACCCTGTTTATTGTAAAATCCTGACCGAAGCTGTGGTTCTATGATCCTTGAATAACCAAGGATGTTACCTGGAGAAGGTTGATCAATTTATTATCTAGTAATCAATTGATGGTAATCACAAATAAAAATTTTAATGACTCGATTAATGGCATGATTACTATTTCTTTAATATGCACTTCAGCAATCCTAGTCCTAAGTAGCCTGATACAAATATCCCACAATCGTAGAATTTACAGTGCAGAAGGAGCCATTTGGCCCATTGAGCCTGCACCAACAACAATCCCACCCAGAACCTATCCCCTTAACCCCAAATGTTTATCCTCCTAATCCTCCTGACACTAAGGTGCTACTTATCATGGCCAGTCAACCCAACCCACACATCTTTTGAGCATGGGAGAAAACCCCCGCAGATGTAGGAAGAACACACAAACTCCACACAGCAACCCAAGGCTAGATAGAATTGAACCAGGATCCCTGGCATTGTGGGCAGCAGTGCTATTCACCGTGCCACTGTGCTGCCCTGCACAATGAATTACTGTACAATGACAGAAGATCATTTTATCAGAGTTGCATTAAGCAAACTCATGACTGAAAATTCAAGAATGACTTGATGTTATTTATATTGAATAATGTGGTTACTTTTTTCATAAGTTTTGGGGTTAAATATTTTTACTAAAGGAAAAGATGATTTAGAATTTGAATTTCACGTTAATAGTCTGCCATGTCCCATTTAACTATGTTGGTCTGCAGAAAACATACTTGTGTTGTATGACAAAAAAGAAAGCCAAAATTCTAATGTTATTGGTTATGTGTTGGTATAGGCTGGAGTTTCTAAACTAAATGAAGCCAAAGCACTTGTTGATGAACTGAAGAGAAAGGCAGCAGAGCAGAGCATACTACTGAAAACCAAACAAGCAGAAGCTGATGCTGCCCTGCAAGAGATCACAGTATCAATGCAGGTAAAATACTTTTGTGTGAACTGTAAACTGAATTAGCAGTGATCAACCACATCAAAGTTTTTGAACAATTTTAGATTTCTCTAATAAAATTTTTAATGCAATATTGGAATATTTCACATTCATTTGTGGGACATGGTTGGCCAGCATTTATTGCCCATCTGCAGTTGCCCTTGAGAAGGTGGTGGTGAGCTGCCTTCTTAAATCACTGCAGTCCATTTGCTGTGGGTTGACACACAATGCCGTTAGGGAGGGAATTCCACCATTTTGACTCAGTAACTGGGAAGGAATGGAAATATATTTCCAAGTCAGGATGGTGAGTGGCTTGGAGGGGAATTTGCAGATGATGGCATTCCCATGTATCTCCTGTCTTCGCTCTTCTAGATGGAATGGTTGTGGGTTTGGAAGGTGCTGCCTAAGGATCTTTAAGTAATTTCTGCAGTGCGTCTTGTAGATGGTACACACTGCTATTTTTGAAAATGACATTTATTTATTTATTTATTTATGGTATGTGGACACTACTGGCAAGACCAGCATTTATTGCCCAACCCTAATTGCCCTTGAGAAGATGGTGGTGAGTTACCTTCTTGAACAGCTGATGTCCCTGTGATGCAGGTACACCCATAGTGCTGTTAGGGAGGGGTTTCCAGGATTTCGACCCAATGACAGTACAGAAAAATCGATATGTTATGAAACTTATTCCTCTTAAGGCCATAGGCCGCAGGACCTCTAGCTTCAAAAGTGATTAGATCCTTGAGACCAATACAAAAATTCATAATTTCAAAGATTCACCCTGCAGACCAATGTTATTTTTGTGTGGTGTAAAATGAGTGTTAGTGAACTGGCTGCTTATTGACTTCAACAGAAAAATGTTCATTGAGCTGCTGATTTACTATTGTCCATACTGCACTACGACCAAGTTTAATTTCATCCATCAAGTTCAAGAACACTTTATTCAATCAGGAGAACTCATGTTAAATCTGCATAAATGCTGTTTTTAGTTTCTCCATTGTATATTTGGATCTTTTTTAGACCATACCAAGTATCATTTCTCGATCATCAACTGAATATTTCACTCTTAACTCTGCACACTGGAACAAATTGGAGTCAATCAACTTAGAGAGCCTGAAAATGGATATGTGGATTAGCATGGAGTGTTTTATACCAAAATAGATTAGTATGCAGAGGTCATTGATTTAAAATATCTGGCAAAACAACTGAGGGGCAAGTAAAAAGTGGCTTCACACTCTAGGTTTGTAAGATCCAGCATACACTACTGGAAAGAGTAGTAGAATTAGTTTCCAAAGTAACTTTCAAAACATTATTGGACATGTAGAGGACTAATTTTCAGGATTATAGAAAATAAATTGGGGTGTGCAATAAAATTGAATAGCTTTTTCAGTGAATTGGCACACGTGTGTGATGGGCCAAATGGCTTCCTTCTCGCTTGTAAGATTCTGTAATTATAAATTGTTAGTACTAATTGTGATCAAGATGTAATTTCCTGTTTTCCTGTTGTCCATATTGGCCAGTCTTGCCTATACCATTTAAGGCAATCATTCAGTCAGCTTCTTTTCTGTTTCAGCAAGTTGACTGTTGCAAAGCATTTGTTGATTTTTGCTTGCAATAGTCAGTCATTATCATTGTTTCATCATTGCCTGCAAACTGCAACACTTTTGCATATTTTAACTTGTGTTGCACTGACCAGAATACTGATGGCATGGGTGGAGGCTGAGTAGAGATGATGTCTTCCAAGAAATGAGGACTGCAGATGCCAAGTAATGCACTCTTCAGTCCCACTGCTTCCTCTGTCAGAATAGAACATAGGAATGATATGATGCTCTGGAAATCGTCTGTAAACACTTGCCTTAGAGTCAAAATGTTAACAGTGGTTTCACCTTTGTGGACTTCACTACATTTCTCATGGAGCTGACCACTCAATGGTTAACAACATGCTTTTCATGAAGCTTGACATAAATTGGAATTAGCTTCCAACATGCTCTCACCCCCTACGTGCAAGCTTGCTGGCAGTCTGGCCATCACTTAGCATTTTGTTGATAGTCTGGGCTCTTAAAATCAACATATCACACACCTACAGCGGAGCCAGCATCTCATTTTTATTTTCCACTTAGCTATTTCCAGCGCATTCTACCCTTCTGTATTAGGTCTATACAAATGCTTAGAGATTTACAGTCTGAAGATCCTTCCTTAAGTCTACATTCTGTAGTATGTATGCTGTGGGCCTCTGAGCTGATGTTTCCTAAGAATGTATTAAGTGATGATGCATCTTCAGGAACGCTGAACTCCTTCCTCATGTCATAAGAACAACATTTTGCACATCTGAGATGGAAGAGTGAGAGCTGAGGAAAATGTTAAAAATAAAGAACAAAGTGGAAGTTTTGAAATGACTGTATTTTGGAAAATTTCAGAAAGTTTGGAACTCCAATGTGACTTATTTAAAGAAGCACTACATTTCTATTTTTCTCTCCAAAGATGTTGTCATACTTCCTAATCTTTTCCAACAATTTCTGTTTTTATTTCCAGTTTTTCAGCATCTGCAGTAATTTGCATTTACTTAATTATGACTTATTTGAGTTGGGTAGGAATTTAGTACTGTTGTGGCTATTGTGTACTGTACTGGGCATTGCTTATCCCTTTGGTAACATTTTTCTTTTGTGTATCTTTTAATTCTACATTATTTTAGGAATGATGACTGATGTTAATGCAAAAATTGAAAATTGTATTTCTTGGCAGAATGCAAGTGAACAGAAAACTGAAATGGAACAGATCAAACAGAAGATAGCTGAGGAAATGGTGAAGATTGAAAAGCGTAAAAGTGTAATTGATAATGAGCTTAAGCAAGTCCAGGTAATTTGCTGTCTCGCTATTTCCAGAAAATTAAAAGGGTTTGCTATCGAACAGCCTAAAAATGAATATAAAGCTAGAAATAACAAAACATAATAGTTATGTAAGTGAAAAACATACTCAACCAGTTTCGACGTACTTGTAAACATCAGAGCTTTGACAAAGGGTCATCTGGATTCGAAACATCAGCTCTTTTTTCTCCTTACAGATGCTGCCAGGCCTATTGAGATTTTCCAGCATTTTGCTTTTTGGTTTCAGAACTCTATTTTCCCAGATTTAGTTTTGATAAAAATGTAGAATTGATATCCCTTGCAAAAATGTTGAAATGGTTCTGAATTTTGAACTTAAGTTCTATTCAATACCTGCTGTTTTCACGGAATATTCATGCTGCTGTCCGTTCAACCTGTAGACCCCAAATTTACACATGAACATTTGCAACAAGGATTATTCCACAGACAGCAGGAGAATGAATTGTGCTTTATTTTGCAAGAAACTGAGGTCAATTTTATCCCCATTGCCTTTTTCATTTAGATTAGCTAGTTTGTTATCTAAGCCTACTTGTGACACCGATAAATAAACTTCAAATCATATTGTGATATGAAAAGATGCTCCAAAAAGAGACTACACCACAGCAACACTAGATGTTAGGAGCAAACAGATGCCTGGTTTTTAATGCTGCAATGGCATAAATAACAGAATATGTGAGGATGATGCACTTTTGTCACTTAAATGTCGTTAGGACATACATGTATGTGTATTGATGTCTCCTTAAAAATAGGCTGGCACCTTTCGGAAAGGGATCTTGATCCATTTTTTACCCTGACCTATTGAATTCCACCAAAAAGAAGTGGAGAGCTGATGAAAAATCCTTGCCAATTTAAGCCCAGAAGTTATTGTTTTGAATATATATTGAATAGATTAGGTTTCTGTGACATCAATCAAAGGCCAGTCTAGGTCATATCGACAACACATAATTAATTCAGTTTCTTTGCTTTTTTAAACATTAATTACAGGTTGTGTAAGTATTTTGTGTCTTTTTAAATCAAGTTACATCTGAGAACTTCTTGTGGAGGAGGAATGACCAATAGAATCAAGTAAAATAGACATTTGCTATAAGGAATATATCTAAGAGTGGATAGTTTATGTTTAAAATTATTACCTATAGTTTCTGTTTACTTTGCCTTTAGCCTTTATTAGGAGATCTGTTTTGAATGGAAGATTATGATCATCAAGATTTTGAAGGACACAAGTGGTATTTTCAAATTAAATGGTTACTAAACTATCCATTATATTTACACATACAGTAAAATAATTTAAGTGCAGGTTGTCATTATCTATTCTGAAAATGGAATTCAAACAACTAAAGGATTCATAATTATATGAATGATACAGGGTATTCTTTCTCCTGGAAGGAAATGCACTTGATAAATTACACATCTGAAAAACTCCACTCTTTAGTCTAAAGGTGGATCTTCTCATCATTCAGTTTGCAGACGAGTTGGAGAGAGTGAAAAGGATGCTGAGCAAGAGACCCAGGGAGTGGGAGAGGGTCAGAAAAACCAATGAACAGGAGAGCCAGTGAACAGGAAGGGTTTTTAAGGACTGTAGAAAGGGAAATTCGACAAGCAGGAGGGAGTTTGAGAGGCCAGTATGAGGAAGGGGGTTTGCTGGACAGGTGAGCAGGAGGACTGGCTGGTGAAGGATGTTCAGGAAGGCCAGCAAGTGGGAATGAATGAAGGGGACTTGGGTAGCAGGTGCACCAAAGAATTAATAACTGCTTAAAGAATATACTGAGAATGCAGAATTACAGTGGATTCTTGGTGCATATGCAGGAATAATGCTAAAATAAAAATCGAGGCAGCATTCAGATATGCTCTCTTATTGGGGAATATTTGTATAAGGGCAGCATTTCTCTCAACATTTTGAATTTTTTATCACCATCTTTGATTTTTTGCAGGCTATTTTGGAGTTTGTGAAGGTGAATTTTCCTATTGCCACCTGTATTTTCACCTTTCCATCGATGATAAAGCATTGAATTTCTTGTGGTGCCGCTTGTAGTTGTGAGGCACCATATTTGCTCTTCAGTTCTTCTACTACTACTGGCTATGCTTGCTTGGTTTTGAGGTTGACTTTTTTCTCATCTTCTAAGAATAGAATCTCCCTGCAGGCCCTGACAGCTCACAGCACGGGATGCTTCCAAGCACTGCAATGCAGTTTTCTCTCATTGATGCTCTCTCCGTCAAGTGCAAAGCTATCTCCTGATGATTTTAGAATGCTTCCATTCTGACATCATTTGGTATCCTCAAATAGTGAGTCTTCAGTATAATATAGGTGAGATCCAGGCTGAATATAGGATGTCCAGAGCAGAAACGAAAAAAAAGAACAAGGGAGACTATGAGAAGAGACCAGCAGCTAATAGGAAAGGAAATCTTAAACTTGTTCATAGGCATGTAAATAGTAAAAAGGTATCAAAATGAAGAGTGAAATCAGAAAGGAGATCTATATGGAGGCAGTGGGCATAGTTGAGGTACTAAATAAGTACTTTGTATCTTTACCAAGGAAGATAATGCTGGCAAAGTCACAGTGAAAGAGGAGGCAATTGAGGTACTGGATAGCTTAAAATCAATAAAGGTTTACTGGAAAGGTTGCTTGTACTTAAAATTGAAAGGTCACTAGAACAGAAAGGGATATATTGAAGGATATTGAGGGAAGTAAAGGAAAGATTGTGGAGAGACTGGCCATTGCTCTCCAAAAAGTAAAGAAATGAAGGAGTAAGGAAAAGGTACGTGTGCGGGTGAATGTTGAGGATGTTCTGCCTCTTAGAGGAGTAGGGGGCATGGGAGAGCCTAGTAGCGTTTCAGCAAATAAGGTCCAGGCAAAGGCTGGTATAAAGGCACTTCACCTGAATGCACGAAGCATTCGGAACAAAGTGATGAGTTGATGGCACAAATTGGTGCAAATGGATATGATCTAGTGGCAATTATGGAAACGTGGTTGCAGGGGACAGGGACTGGGAGCTAAATGTCCATGACTATCAGGTGTTTAGAAAGGAGGAAAAAGGAGGTGGCGTAGTGCTATTGATTAAGGATAGTATCAGGGCGGATCTAGGCCCCAAAGAGCAAAATGTGGAATTGCTGTGGGTGGAGATAAAAGACAGTAAGGGGAGGAAGATGCTGGTGGGTGTGGTCTATAGGCCCCAAAATAACAACTTTGAGGTGGGGCGGGCTATAAACAAGCAAATAAAAGATGCATGCAGAAACGGAACAGTGTTAGTAATGGGTGATTTCAATCTGCATATTGACTGGGTGACGCAAGTCAGATACGGTGGGCTGGAGGAAGAGTTTTTGGAATGCTGTTGGGATGGGTTCCTTGAACAGTATGTTATGGAACCGACGAGAGAGCATGCTATCTTGGATCTGGTACTGTGTAATGAGCAGGTAGAATTAGGGATATTCATGTGAATCATAGTATGGTAGATTTATGATGCAGATGGAGGATGAGGTAGTAGCATCCTGGACCTGTGTACTATGTTTGAACAGAGGAGACTATGATAGGATGAGAGAGGAATTGGTGACTGTGGATTGGAGGAGTATGTTGGTTGGTAGGATGGCTGAGGAACAGTGGGAGATTTTTAAAGAGATTTTTTTCAGTACTTAGCAAAAATATATTCTGATGGTGAAGAAGGACTGTAGAAGAAGGGAAAATCAGCTGTAGTTCTCCAGGGAAATTAAGGAGAGTATTAAATCAAAAGCTGAGGCATTCAGGACGGCTAAAAATAGTGGGCGATCGGCGGATTGGGAAAGTTTCAAACAACAGCAAAGAGTGACTAAAAAGGTGATTAAATAAGAAAAGATAGAATATGAGGCTAAACTAGCTCAAAATATCAAAAAGGATAGTAAAAGTTTTATAAATATATAAGGAATAGGAGGATGGCCAGAGTTAATGTTGGACCCTTGGAGGATGAGAGGGATGGTTTAATGGTGGATGATAAGGATATGGCGGAAACCTTGAATAAGTTTTTTGTCAGTCTTTATGGAGGAGGACGTAAATAGCTTGCCTGAAATTAAGGATAGAAGGGTGGTAGGAGATGAGGTCGTTGATGGGATTACAGTCACTAGAGAGGTGGTGCTTGATAGGCTAATGGGGCTGAGGGTAGATAAGTCCCCGGGACCAGATGGAATGCATCCCAGCGTTCTCAAGGAAATGGCAGAAGTGGTAGTGGATGCCCTAGTAATTATCTTTGCTGATGATCCTGGACTCCAGAAAAGTGCTGGAAGATTGGAAAACGGCTAATGTTACGTCGCTATTTAAGAAAGGAAGCAGACAGAAGGTAGAGAATTATAGGCCGGTTAGTTTAACATCTGTAATCGGAAAAATGCTTGAATCTGTCGTCAAAGCAGAAATAATGAGGCACCTGGATACGAACAGTTTGATCAAGCAGATGCAGCATGGATTTGTAAAGGGGAAGTCGTGCATGATGAATTTATTGGAGTTCTATGGGGAAGTGACTAGTGAGGTAGATAGAGGGGAACCGGTGGATGTGGTGTTTTTGGATTTCCAAAAGGCGTTTGATAAGGTGCCTCACAAAAAATTGCTGCAGAAAGTTAGGTGCAGGGAGTTGGGGGTAGGGTGTTAGATTGGATAGAGGATTGGTTGTCTAATAGGAAGCAGAGGATAGGTATTAATGGGTGCTATTCTGATTGGCAGCTGGTAACTAGTGGAGTACCCCAGGGATCGGTGCTGGGGCCTCAACTATTTACCATTTGCATGGATGATCTGGAGGAAGGGGCTGACTGCAGGGTGACGATTTGCTGATGACACAAAGATGAGTGGAAAAGCAAATTGCATGGAGGGTGTGGAAAACCTACAGAGGGATCTGGATAGGTTGAGTGACTGGGGGAGGACCTGGCAGATGGAGTATAATGTTAGCGAGTGTGAGGTTATTCACTTTGGTAGGAATAATGGGAGGAAGGATTACTATTTAAATGTTGAAAAGCTGCAGCATGCGACAGTGCAGAGAGACCTGGGGGTCCTTGTGCACGAATCGCAAAAACACAGTCTGCAGGTACAGCAGGGGATTAAGAAGGTGAATGCAATATTGGCCTTTATAGCTAGGGGGATAGAATATAAAAGTAGGGAGGTGCTTATGCAACTGTATAAGGTACTGGTGAGACTGCAGCTGGAGTAGTGTGTGCAGTTTTGGTTGCCGTACTCGAGGAAGGATATATTGGCCTTGGAGGGGGTGTAGAGAAGGTTTACTAGGCTGATACCGGAGATGAGAGTGTTGGATTATGAGGAGAGACTGAATAGGCTAGGTTTGTACTCTTTGGAGTTTAGAAGACTGAGAGGGGATCTTATGGAGACGTATAAGATAATGAAGAGGATGGACAGGGTCAAGGTTGAGAGACTCCTCCCGCTTAGCAAAGATAGCAGGAGTAGAGGGCACTGCCTCAAGATTAGTTGGGGGAGGGTTTGCGGTTCAGATCAGAGTTGAGGAGGAATTTCTTCACACAAAGAGTGGTGAATCTTTGGAATTCTCTGCCTGATGAAGGCTTCCTCACTGAATATGTTCAAGTCAAGAGTGGATAGGTTTTTGATTGACAAGGGAATTAAGGGTTACGGGGAGAAAGCGGGAAAGTGATACTGAACTACTACAGATCAGCCATGATCTTATTGAATGGGGGGGCAGGTTCGAGGGGCTGGATGGCCGACTCCTGCTCCTATTTCTTATATTCTTAAACTCTCTTTAGATATGGGGCTTATGGCAGAGGTTGAAAGAATTATAAATGTTATACCCTTATCCAGAAAAGTGGATAGCGATAAGCTGAGCAACTGAAAGCCAGTCCATTGAACCTTAGTACTGGGATTGCCGCTATATACAATAACCCTAAATAGAATTAAAAGACATATGGATTTGTTAAAGAAAGTCAGCATGGATTTGTTAAAAGCAAATTACGTTCAAAGAATTTGATTGAGTTTTTGATGAAGTAACGGAGATTGTGGGCAATGCAATCAATTTTATACATGAACCTATCCAAAAAGTGCTTGATGGCCTGTGGCATAATAGGCTTGGCAACCAAGTTAAAACCTATGAAATAAAAAGGCTAGTGGTAGCATAGATACAAAGATGGTTCAGCCACGGCTTAAAAAAAAATTTTTTTTAGAGGTGTTGCAAATAGGCTTATATTAACAGTGCAATGAAGTTACTATGAAAATCCCCTCGTCGCCACCTGTTCGGATACATTGAGGGAGAATTTAGCATGACCAATGCATTGAAGCAGCATGTCTTTCAGATTATGGGAGGAAACCAGAGCATCCAGAAGAAACCCATGCAGACATGAGGAGAATGTGTGGATGCCACAGAGACAAGCTGGGAATCGAATCTGGGTCTCTGGCATTGTGAGGTAGTGGTGCTAATCACTGTACCATCATGCTGCCAGAGAAGTATAAAGTGATATAGGCTACAAAGGACAGTGAACATTGTTTTTCGGACCAGAGGAAATATACAGTGGATTACTAATTTTCTTGATATACATTAATGACTTAGACTTAAGTATCCAAGACAAAATTTCAAAATTTGCAGATGACACAAAGATTGCAATCATGTGGATGATGGTGACAGGCATCAAAGGAACTTAAATGGCTAATGCACTGGGCAAATTACTACAGAGCAAAATAAAGTGATACCTTTTGTTAGGCCATGAGGAGAGCCAATATAGACTAAATAGTACAATTCTAAAGGCATACAGGAATAGAGATACTTGGGACTATATGTGCATGTATCATTGAATGTGATAGGGCAAGTTATGATGAATCTTTTATAAAACACTAGTTCAGTTTCAACTGGAGCATTGTGTTCAATATTGGAAACCATTCTTAAAGCAAAATGTGAAACATTTAGAGAGAGTGCAGCAAAGATTTGTGAGAATGGTTTCAGAGATGATTGACTTCAGTTATATGGATAGATGGAGCAAGCTGAGGTTGTTCTCCTCAGAGCAGAGAATATTGAGAAGAGATTTGATAGAGATGTTGGAAAGCTGTTTAGAATTGAGACAGTATAGATAAAAGGAAGCTGTTCCTTGAGGCAAAGGGGTTAAAAACCAGAGGATGCAGATTTAAAGTGATTGACAAAAAAAGCAATGGTGACGTGAAAGTAAAGCTGTTTCAAGCAGTGAGTTTTTACAATGTGACATGCACCAATTGGGACTGTGTTAGAGGGAGATTGAATCATGGCGTTCAAAAGGAAATTGGTTAACACCTGACAGGGGGAAAATGCAGGGCTACAGGGAGAAGACAGGGGATTGTGACTAATTCCATTGCTCTTATTGACCGCTTACATGGGCTTTTCAGAATGAATGGAGTTTTATACTGGAACCAATCAATGATTCTGTGATGCTATTTTATACAACAGCCAGGTACGGGAAGCCTAAGAATAACATGCTAATTCTCTGTCTGAGTTGCAAAAAACCATCAACAAACTTGCTGTTAAGTTCCTGACAGGTTTCAGCCTCTGAAAGGAAAAAGTTAAAATTTGACCATACGCCTTAGTATTGCATTACTGTTCTCATGTTCTCACTGAGCTATTGGCAAAAGGCAGTGGCAACATTTACGTTTTCTCTTTTAGCCTCATGTTGATGAAGCCAAACGAGCGGTAGGAAATATAAAGCCAGAATCACTTTCAGAAATTCGGTCACTACGAATGCCACCTGATGTCATCAGAGATATTTTGGAGGGAGTGTTACGGTTGATGGGCATTTTTGATACTTCATGGGTCAGCATGAAAAGGTGAGAATTTATGAGGTTGTGGTTGGGATTCTCTGGTCTGTTCTCGCAACTGATGGCCTGTAGAATTGGGCAAGAGGGGCAGCTTGGAATTCCCCTTGAGTCTTGATCAGTCCAGATTCTCTTCTCCCTCCCACCCAATCCATTTCTGGAACATAGCTGCTCTTTCAATATTAAAAGCAGGACTCCCCAGCAAAACTCAATCCCTGATTTTCAGAACAGCTGGGTCTTACAAGAGAAAGCAAGGAAATTTTTCTGATAAATCTGACAGGTCTTTCTTTAAAGGCACTTTATAGAGATCATTTAACACCAGAAACTTATGACATTAACCAGAGCCAATTCCTACTGTGGGAATTGGGCACACTCGTCTCCCTGCCCTCCTTGGAGTCCAAGATCAGGGCATTACTGCTGGAAGAATAACTACAGAATTCTGTCTGTAGTTTCATTCTCAAATAAATTCTCCTTGCTTAAAAAACAGGTTATTCTCAATTCTAGCTACTATTTTCTATTGAAAAAGAAATGAAAAGAAACTATTGTTTGTTTGATTTTATGTATACTTCTGATTGTTTGTCCTTTCCTCCATTTTTTCCCTCCACCTCAGGCCTTTCCCACCAAAGATGGTTCCCAGAGGGGCAACCAGCTGGCATTTGGGGATTCCTTATTGATGATCCTGAGATGATGGAACTAAAGGCCTGAGTTTACCATTTTCATTCTAAGTGCTGAATCTGGGCACAATTCAGTTGGGGCTTGGGAATCTGCTTTCAGGCGCCTCCATTAGCACTCAGCCTGAAAAAAAATCACAAGTCCCATTCGCGCCGTGGGTGGGGCTTCATGCATCCGAAATGATCAGAGCTCTGAACTGCACATGCGCAATTAGAAAAAGATTGAAAAAGTGCGCCCATATCAGGATGCTCCCGAGCTGCAGAGAAAGGAGAAAGCGGTCTGGGCGTGAAAAGCGGGAGCAATGGCTTTCCATAGACATCACTATCCCCCTTATCCAAAACCCTCCAAGACCCACCACCACCACCACAAAGAGAATGATCTAGCCTCATTCTCCACCTCCCCCAAGGAACTTCTGATTGGCCTCCTCCTCCCTCCCCACCCCTCACCAGAGAATGATCTGGCCTGCCTCCCTCTCCCTCCCCACAACTAGACAACGATTGGCTTCCTCCCCCACCCTCAACCAGACAACGATCCGGCCTCACTCTCCTCCCCACCCCCACAACCTGAGAATGATCTGACCCACTTCCCTCCCCCCTCTCCACCACTGATCTGAGTCAGAGAGTCGTCAGAAGCTCTGAACTCGCCTTTTCAGCAGCTGGAGTACTCGATTCAGACTTTTATTCAGCATGTTCATTTCAGCGTGAATTCAGAAGGGTGAATACAGTGGTAAAGAGTGAAATGCTGATAAAGGTGGGTGGATAGTTCATTAATTCAATTTAAATACATGCAAATGCATTTAAATTGCTGTTGCGCCTGTTTCGGGCGTGAATCGGATTTCGGCCATTCCTGATCTCAATACGTTGGCCATCTGCGTGGACATGAGCACGGATCGCGTTAATGGGCTCACACCCGACTTTACCACGTTTCATGCTGGAAAATGGGCGCAACACAATGGTAAAATAGGACCCCATATATGACTTCCCCAATTTGGAAGGAATCCACATACCAAAATTATATCTGACTTTTTCCAGTAAAATATCACAATAAGTCCACCAAGTCATTATTACCATTATTCACAGGCATCTTCATTTACATATTGTTCTAACTGAAGATGTTTCTCACCTTGAATTTAAAGCATAATAGTAAATAGCACAAAATCTGTTTTTTATGTCTTATAATTGAGTAATTTTGCAACAAGTTGATTCTTATGCCATTAAGTATATTGAAAACTGAAACCAATGTGGAAATATCATGACAATATATTCTCATTTAGGTTTATAGGGAAGTTGATTTTGTTTATATTTTTATACTTGAGTCCCTGAACCATGAAGAATCATACAGTCATCCGATTTCCATATTTGACGTATTTGTTTACGCATGAACTACAGCTTTAAACATTAATTGGATTATTTTCCTTATGCTATTTAAAAATACCTTTTCTAAAACAGGACAAGGGACCATTTAGGGTCCCAGTATTTGCAAGGAGTCCTAAGCATGTTTGTCAGTATTTACAGTGTCCCCAGGAGTGTCAATATTTGTAAGCAACTCTTCACAAAGAAAGGTTTCAAAATCACTAGTATAAATAAGTAGTCAGTTCCATAGCTGATCAAATGAGCTGCATTTAGCAAATGGCTAAATGTATATTTGTAATAAAAAAGAACACATGATATGAATTGTTTCCTCAGCAAAAAAAATTAAAATATAATTTACAAAGTACATTCCTATAGTACTTAATATGTTGTCAATGACTGATTTGAAACAACATTATTATTTAATAATTTTGCTTATTATTATCACAGTTTCTTGGCAAAACGGGGAGTGAGAGAAGAGATTGCAACCTTTGATGCTTGGAATATCAGCAGGGAAATACGTGAGAGTGTAGAAGGACTCTTACAGAAAAACAGTGCTTCATTTGACCCAAAGGTATGATTGATAAGAAATTGCTTTATGACAGTTTATTAGCAATAATTAAATGAATGGCAGTTCAGAAATAAAAATGCAATCAAAGTTGTTGGCTCATTAAATTTGCTTGGTGACAGAATGAATCATGAAGGTTTGAGGTATTTGTTGGGAGTGTCCTGCAATTGTATTAATCTGAGACTCAAATGATCTTTTATTTGTATTGTGTGTGAAATATGATAACTGCGTTACCAATTTGATAATGAATTTACAGAATGCCAAGCGTGCCAGTGCTGCAGCTGCTCCATTAGCTGCATGGGTCCGAGCTAATGTAAAATATTCATATGTACTGGAGAAGATTCAACCTCTGGAAAAAGAACAGGCTGCATTAGTTGAGTGAGTAATTTTAGAGCATATCCATATTTTGTTGATCATGTTACTTTATTCTCATCTTTTGAAAGTATTTTCTAGTGTATGCCTGTTGTGTTTTGAATGTATCACTTCAGATAACATAGTATGTGTATCATCTGCTTACTGTTAATTGTATATAGAATATTTGATGTCTGGGATTGAATTACCAAAGAGGAGCTGAATAGTGTTTGGGGGAAAAAGGTCCAAAGGATTTTATAAATAAAAATAAGCTTTAAGATCAATGTCAGATTTCAGAATGTAACTCACTGCCTGTCATTTGTTACTAAATAATATATACTGTGAATAACATTTTAAGACACTTGATAGTATAGAACATGAACATTGCTGAAAAGAGAGCCATGCTGCCGAAGTTTTTCATCCTGCATTCGTAAGGACAAATGCAAGAATTCCAAGTTTCAAACAATCACAACAATTTATGTCACATGAGGAAAATGGATGCTGATTGATTAGCAATTTCACTCTGGTTGAGGCAAATATTCATATGCACTTGTTTTCTGCAAACAAAAACAGTAGGAAGCCTGTAGTACCTTGTTGTTTTATTAATGGCAACAGATCTTGAAAAAGTTACACCTTGTTGGATGAGGTGTGACTGGGTTTTTAACATTATACTAATTTCAAAATTACCATTAAGCAACCTCATTAGCTCTGAAAAACAAATTATCTGCTTGTGGAATTTCACACTTTCTCATTATGACACAAATAACCACATTTTTAAATTGAAAAAGGTTGTAAATCTTGATTTTAGCTTCTGTCTTAATAAAATCATCTTTTGTTTTGTGATCTGAAATTTTAAGTTTGAAGTAAAGGAATTTCGATGCTTTTAACTTCCTGGTTTGGAATCTGTGTGAATGCCTCAATGTGTTTGTTCTTGCTGACATTACTTCTACTATATGCCTGGAGATCTCATTGACTTGGCACCAAATCAACATTGTCATTGTGGAAAAGAAGAGTACCACTGTGATTGCCAGGTCTTTGTAGGAAACTTTCTTTGACATCTGTGAACACTTGCTTCTTCTCTAACAACAAATTCCAAGCCAATTTTCATGAAACATAATTTCCTTCTCATTTTGCTGCAGGATTTCAAAATAAATACCAAGAAATAATTTTAGTGTACCATTGGACAACTCCATATGCTGCATACACAATGCTTTTTTAAAGTGTAAATGGTTATGCTGATAATTTTAAAAATGCTAGGCACAACAACTCACATAATTTCATTAACCTGAGAATTTTTAAACTAATACATTTCTTTTTAAGTTTGAATAAAAGAAAGATAGAGTAATGGAGTGACTCCAAATATCATTCTGCATACCCATATAGCTTAGAAACAAAATGGAGTCCTCAAAAAAAGAATTCAACAACTCAGCTTTAAATGACTCATTTTGGCTCTCTCATGAGACTTAGTGGCTGTAATGGAATATGTGCTTATGGCAAACAAGGCTGTTAGATCACACCCAATTACTTTAATTACATACAGTTGCAAGTTCTGTCAGGACTATACCTTTATTTAAATTTTATTGAAGTTTTCTTTTAAATTGATATTAGGACGTGGATAAAATTGACAAAAGTGGCATTTATTTTTCATCCTTGATTATTTAATCCTAGTGATTTTGGGAAAGTAATAGAAGGCATTTCTCTTGAACCATTGCAGTCCTTCTAATGATGGTTAGGTAGACTATTTCAGAATATTGACCCTATGACAATGAGCAAACAATTTCCCTTCCCATGATGGAAACCAGAGGTAATGATAATATTACAGTGCATCCTGTAGATCATACACACTACAGCTAAGTGCAAAGGTGATGTAATGGGTACATATATTGAATCCTGTGTGCAAGGTGTCCTGGATAATGATGAGCTTTGAGTATTGTCGTGGGTTTGTTCCATCATTTTGATTATGATGCATTCACAGAACACTATAATGTTACTGAAACAAAGCCAGGCCAACTGGAATGTGCATGTGGAAAGAGCACAGACAGGGTTTGAATTATACTTAAACTATTCAGGAATTATGCTGTGTTTCAATAATACTGTTGTTGTAACTCAGTTCTTTATAATGCTTCATTCTGAAACCTTTCTCTTGTCTCTCTGATGACACGATGATAGATTGATGTAGTATTCTGTTTAATAATATTTGGCATGTGTTTCTTATTCCAAAGTAATTTTCAGCACATATGACTTCAGCTTTTTTTCTTCTTCTTGACCAGAAACTTAAGTAAAACTGAAGAAAGAAAACAGAACCTGGAAGTTAAGCTCTGCAGTGTGGGACGGAAAGTGGCAGAACTTAAAGAAAAGTACAAATTTACTTGAACACATTTTTTAGAATGCAGAATTATAAATCATAATATTAACTCAAATTATATAGAATGCGGGGAGGAGGCCATATTTGCCATCATGTCTATGCAGCGTTTTGTTGGATCAACCCAAAACTAACACCACAACTGCACTCTTACCCCATAAACTTGTATGTTCTCCTACTTCAAATATTTATGTCATGTTATCTTAAAAGAAGCAATGGTCTCTGGTTCAACCAGTCCCGATAGCGAAACATTTCACACTCACGGAATCCCTGATGGTGCAGAAAGAGGCCATTTGGCTCATTGGGCCTGCACCGACAACAATCACACTCAAGCCTGATCCCCACAATCTCATGCATCTACCCTGCTAATCCCTCTGACTCTAAGGGAAAATTTAGCATGGCCAGTCCACCTCACCTGCAAATCTTTGGAGTGTGGGAGGAAAACAGAGCACCTGGAAGAAAACCATGCGAACATGCAGAGAAATTCCACACAATCATGTGAAGCTGGAATTGAACCTGGGTCTCCTGGCACCTTGAGGCACAGTGCTAAATACCTAAAACAACTTCACTTCAAACAAGTTGCATGAAAATAAACTTCTAATCCATCCCCTGACTCTTTTAGCAATCATTTTAAATTGATTGTTTTTGTTGTCACTTGATTATTTGATGCATTTTTAAGTGTTTAAAATTTAGAAATTTACTCTGAAGCTGTTTCACCATTTGTTTAAATAGATTCCAGATCAGAACGACTGAAGCTACTAAACTGGAAGCAGAAGTAAATAAAGCTCAGGAGACCATTGAGGCTGCTGAGAAACTGATAGGCCAGCTTGATGGGGAACACAGAAGGTGGAATGCACAAGTAAGTTTCATCTTTAAAATTAGGGTAAAATCTTTTGGATAATATATTCTGGTAGTCTTCTAATTGCTGTAAATTATGCTTGTAAAGTAATTAGAAATTTCAGCTTAAGATTGAAAGTAAGATTTATTGCAAGCAGCTGGCACAGATCACTTGTGAAATCACTCTTGAAGTTTAATTTTGTCTTCAGTTTATATGGTTAACATAGTAGACCAAGGGATTTGTTTTTTGTTGAATATTACAATTTCAAATAGTGTCTTGCTCCAGAACCATTGATTGCTATTAGGATGTTGAAAAAAAAATAAGCTTAGCCCAACCTGTCTGTGTTAGTGTTCCACGCAGCTATTTCCTGTTTCAGATCACTCAGAAAGGAAGATTTAGAAAGGCAATATCAGAACCAGCACAAAATCTCAAATTATATTTCTTTGTATAGTTTTTCAAATTCGTCCTAATTTAAAGATAATTGAGTTAAACAAGGCCATGGTTGGGAAAGAGGAAATATTACAAACTTTGACTCGCAAATTGACCAAATGTGTTGCATTCAAAGATAAGACAGAGAAAATAATTTTGATAGATCTGGAAATTGATCTGAACTGTTCAGTTGAAATTTTAATTTTTTAAAAAATATTGCCAAAATCTACGCTTGTGTTAGAGAGGGAGCAAATAGCAAACAATTTCCAGCAAACTTGCTCACCACAAGTTAAATATAATCTGTCATCAGAATTTAGAGGAAGACTATCCTTTCAGCTAAAATTTTATAATATTGAAATTTCATTTATTAGTTTCAAATAGTGGCCTTTATAAATCTAAGAATAAATGAAAATATCTTCAATCTAGTGTACCACTTCTTTTTCTTTCTCTCATTCACTCGGAACCAGCATGCCGAAGCACTATGAGATATCCTTGCAATCAGCATTTACACACCAGGATGCCAGTGGCTGTGCAGTTATATCCCTCAAACATGGTTCATTGTCAAGGAGTTTTATAATAAAACTTTCTTTAAGTTTAACTTTCTTTAACTTTAAATATTTACATGAAACACTGATTGGTGGATATAAATTACATGCACCCATAAGTTAGGAATTCACAAGAATAACACCAGTGAACACAAGTTCAACATGATTCCAACTAATGTAAATTGAGGGTTGGGGTGGGGGGCAGGTGGTGATGTTATCTGAGCTAAGATGCATTGGATATGGTGTAGAAGAAGTTTACCAGGATGATACCTGGTTTGGGGGATATGGACTATGAAGAAAGGTTGAACGAACTTGGATTGTTTTCATTGGAGTGTCAGAGGATGGGGGGGATCTGATAGAGGTTTACAAAATTATGACAGGCTTGAATAGAGTGGATAGTCAGAGTTTTTTTCCCAGGGTTGAAGGGTCAATTACACAGGGGCATAGGTTGAAAGTGAGGGGGAAAGTTTAAAAGAGATATAAGGTGCAAGTTTTTCACACAAAGCTTGGTGAATGCTTGGAACATGCTGCTGAAGGTGGTAGAAGCAGATTCTATAACAACATTCAAGAGGCATCTGGATAGATATATGAATAGACAGGAGATAGAGGGACATTAACCATGTAGAAGCAAGAAAATGTTAGATTAGAGAGGCATCTGTGTTGGCACAGACTTGGTGGGTCGAGGGGCCTGTTCCTGTGAAGTACTGTTCTTTATTCTTTGAAGATCTGAACAGGTTAAATCCCTGTGACTTAATCTCCATGTAACTCCAACCTCTATTTCTCCATTTCTTCAGAAGACCAAAGAAGACCCAGGTATTCTCCTTTTTAAATGTGTTTAATACATTTTTGCATGCTTGGTACTGAATATTTATCCTTTTTTTGAAAACTTACAAGACCTGTCATTTGTCTGTTATTAAGAACTATATAGGTTGGGGTGGGGGTTAGGGGTGTTTCTTTAAAACACATCTGTCTTTGGTCAGTTGAGAGAGTGACAGTACTATATACAAGAGTCGATCAGCATTGTAGCATTGGATTCTAATAAATGGAAATCTTAAAATGCTGATGATTGTATTAGCAAACAATTGAGCAAGGTGATAAATTATTAGTCTGCCAGGTTTTTATTTGATTTGCAAGTTTATGCAATTAGGTAATGGAAATAGGTTTGTTAAAACAGAACATATCTGTAATTAAATTAGAATTATAAAATCATACAGTGCAAAAGAGGCCCTTCGGTCCATTGAGTCCACACCAACACATTAAAAACACTTAAACTACCACCTAATCCCATCTGCCAGCATTTTGTCCATAGCACTGAATGTTATGTCATATCAAGCACTCATTCAGATGCTTTTAAAGGATGAGGTACCACCTCTCCCACCCTCCAAGGCAGTGCATTCCAGACTGTCACCGTCCTCTAGGTAAAGTTTTTCCTTATATCCTCCCCCGCCCCCCCCCTCAACCTCCTCCCTTTCACCTTGAACCTATATACCCTCTTGATTGACCCTTCAACTAAGGGAAACAGCAGCCCTTCATTCACTCTGTCCATTAACTCTTATAATCTTGTACACCTCTATCAGGTTATCCCTCACTCTTCTCTGCTCCAACAAAAACAAACCAAGCCTACGCAACCTGTGTTCGTAACTTAAATGTTCCATCCTAGGCAGCATTCTGGTGAATCTCTTCTGCACCCTCTCCGGCGCAATCACATCCTTCCGATAATGTGCCGACCAGAACTACACACAGTACTGTAGCTGTGGCCTCACCAAAGTTCTGTTCTACTCCAACAGGACTTAGTTAAGAGATATTTAGATGGGTACATGAACAGAATGGAAATGGAGGGATCTAGAAAACTGATTTAAAATAGGGATCATGAGCCTCGGGAGTTCCCTGGGAAGTGTGTAAATTGTCGATGATATTGATGTATTTGTTTTATCCTGCAGGTACTTCGGTCCGCCTTGTCTAACAAGGGGCATACATGCGATGGGTTGTGAGAGAGCTGCTCTTGGATTTTTCGAGAGTAGCCTAGTGCTTCACGTCGTTAGTGTATGCTTGACCTGGACCATTTGATGGGCAACACGACAGTTCAGTGACTATTGCTGTGCTGTGCAGATACATGGATTTGGGCCTGTGTCTGTGGGAGTTTGTGCATTCTCCCCATGCTTGCGTGGGTTTTCTCTGGGTGCTCTGGTTTCCTCCCATATCCCAAACGTGCTCTTAAGGCTGATTGGCAGAACAAATTCTCCCTAAATTGAGTCAAATTTAGTTCTAATGCATAGATCTATAAACATAGGCAGGGATGACAGGGATCATGGGTAGAAGTGGGAACATTGAGGTGGCGGTGCAGGCTCATTGGGCCGAAGGGCCTGTTTCCCGTGCTGTTTTGTTTTTTGTTCTTTGTTCTTTGACTTCCCTGGTTTTATAATCTATGCCTTGACTGATATAGGCAAGTGTCCCATATGCCTTTTTTATCACTTTACTAATATGCCCTTTTGCTTTCAGAGATCTGTGGTCAAACATGTCACAATCCCTTTGTTCCACAGAATTTCCTAGTGTCTTACCATTCATTGAATCTTTCCTTGTCAAATTACTCCTGATAAAGTGTATCACCTCACACTTTTCAGGGTTAAATTCCATTTGCCGCTTATCTGCCCATGTAACTGTTCCATTCATACCTTCTTGTGACCCAAGATACTCAGCCCCACTATTAACCACCCAGCCAATCTTTGTGTCATCCACAAATTTACTAATCCTACCCCCTACATAGTCATTAGTGTCATTTATGTAAACAACGAATAACAGGGGGCCCAACACAGATCCCTGTGGTGCGCCACTGGACACTGGCTTCCAGTCACTAAAGCAGCCTTCTGTCATCACTCTCTATTTCCTACAACTGAGCCAATTTTTAATCCACTTTTGTAAATTACCCTGTATCCTATGTGAATTTATCTTTTTTACAAGTTTCCCATGTGGGACCTTGTCAAAGGTTTTGCTAAAATCCATATAAACTACATCGACCCACTACCCTCATCTACACACCTAGTCACTTCCTTAAAAAATTCAATCAAATTTGTTAGGCATGACGTCCCTCTGATGAAGCCATGCTGACTATAATAGTTTCCCTACCACTGACATGACACTCACTGGTCTATAGTTCCCTGATTTATCTCCACAATTCTTCTTCAATAACGGAACCAAATTAGCTGTTCTCCAGTTGTCTGGCACCTCCCCCAGGGCCAGAGAGAAATTGAAAATTTACGTCAGAGCTCCTGCAATCTCCTCTCTTCCACAGCAGCACAGGGCACAATTCATCTGGATCTGGATATTTATCCACTTTTACAACTGCCAACACCTTCAATATCCTTCCCTATGTCGATCTGCTCAAGAACCTTACAGTGGTTCTCCCTGAATCCCATACCATCGACCTCATTATCTTGGGTGAGGACAGAAGTATTTATTCAACACTCTACGAATGTGCTCTGGCTCCACCCCACAGGTTGACCTCTTGGTCCCTAATGGGTCCTATTTTTTTTCCTTGGTTATTCTCTTCCTATTAATATGCTGATAGAATATCTCGGGATTTTCCCAATTTTTATCAGCCATAGCTTTCTCATATTTCTTCTTTGCATTCCTGATTGCTTTTTTAAGCTTCACCCTGCACTTCTTATACTTCAGTGATGTCTCTACTGATTTGATCCCTTACAGTTCTTAAAAGACTTTCTTTTGTATCCTGAATATCTTTGGTCATCCATGGTTTTCTGGGCTACCACCCGACAGCGAACATGCGGGCCTTGTACTCTCCCCATTTCTTTTTTGAATGCCCCCACCAGTGCTCTTCTGTAGATTTTCCCATTAGTACTAATATATAGTAAAATACTATATACAAATGTATTACAGACTACATTAGTATATTAAAGCTAGTCTCAATAGAAATTTATTCAAGGGTGTTAGAATATAGAGAATTTAATGTTTTGGGGTTTTATTTTGAAAGGGGAGTGGGTAGAAGAGAGATTTTAATTTCACCATTAAAATCTCCATATTCACAAAAATACATGGGAATTTCTGTTGAACCAGCAGAGGGACTATGTGGATTTCTCGAGAGGAGTGGAGGGAGGTCTTAATCTTAATAACAGATTGTTATTAATTGCCACCAGAGAACTGCTGTTCCTAACTGGCTTTGGTCCATGATTTGAAATTACAAATGGGAACACATGTTATTCCCCACATTTTATATTTTGGCTGTGAAGAATTTGAGAAATTAAATTGAGGCAATAGTGGCACAATCCTGCTCCAGTAGTTGCCAAGTTGCTTTGAGCATCTCTATAGCAGGTCATGCTCTGTGATGGAGAGATGCAGATAAAGCTGAATGTTAACAGGATTTCTGGCAGATTGGCACACAGTGGGAAAGCACTAAACTGTTTGGTTTACAAATTGAATTGGTTCCCATTTCACTCAAGCGATATAAACAATTAACAAGATGAATCCTAATTGAAGTTCAAACTTCTTCTTTTCCCCCACACAAAAAAGTAAAGTCAGGGCTCGGACTCTGCCCACAGCCATGGCCACAGCATCCTTGCGTGCTGGTGTGCTATGGCACACTGGTTGAAAATTACTGCTTCACACAAATCTCTTCATTGCACCCTCTTAACATAGCCTCTTCTTTTCTCATTCATGTACTTACCTACTTTTCTTTTCATGCATCAATGCTATTTGCCTCACCTAGTCCACATAGTAGCAAGTTCAACATTCTGACCACTTGTGTTGGATTTATTAGAGGCTATCATTAATTTATGAATTCTAGGTTAGAATGTTCCACAAATGGAACAATGTACTTTCTGTCTATGTCATTAACTTGCTCTCATAATTTTAAGGATCTCTGTTAGGTATCTTCAACCTTTTCTTTTCCAGAAAAAAGAACCTCAATTTGTTAAAGTGACATGGTTTGGTACTGTTAACAAAGCCAGTAAGCTATAATTATCATATCTGTAAACCTCGATTGGAACTTCTTCAATGCCTTTATATCCTTTTTGAATATCAAATGTTTCTGATTACCCTTGTTGCACATGCAGATTGAAATGCTGAAGGTCAATTTTAACTGTTGCTGTCTGGCAAAAGCTGCAGTCGGTCAGTTAAGATAAGCTAGTTACTTAACCACTCAGATCTCAAACAAGTTTGCTCTCTAAAGTTGATGGGGGGCTCATAAGTTATTGTGTCAACAGGATCCCAATGCCAGAACAGTGAAACTGTGGCAGCTTTCTTATATATAAAGATGCCGGTGTTGGACTGGGGTAAACACAGTAAGAAGTCTCACAACAGCAGGTTAAACTCCAACAGGTTTATTTGGTAGTAAATGCCACTCGCTTTCAAAGCACTCTTCTCCGTCAGGTGAGTGAGGAGCTCTGATCATAAACAGAGTATATAAAGGCACACACAGTTTACAGAATACTGATTAGAATGCGAGTCTTTACACCTAATCAAGTCTTAAACACCATAACACCACCCAATATTGCCATAGCAATCTCTGCAAGACATGCCGGATCATCGACACAGATGCCATCATTTCACATGAGAACACATCCACCAGGTACACAGCACATAATCTTGCAATTTGGCCAACATTGTCTACCTAATACACTGCAGGAAAGGATGTCCTGAGGCATAGTACATTGGGAAGACCATGAAGATGCTACAACAACGAATGAAAGAACACCACTTGAGAAACACCAGCAAGACTGTTCCCTTCCTGTTGGCGAACACTTCAGCGGTCACAGGCATTCGGCCTCTGATCTTCAGGTAAACGTTCTCCAAGGTGGCCTTCACGACATACAACAGCACAGAGTCGCTGAGCAAAAATTGATAACCAACTTCTGCACATATGAGGATGGCCTCAACTGGGATCTTGGGTTCATGTCACACTATCTATAATTTGCATGACTTGCCTGGGCTTGCAACATCTCACTTACTGTCCTGTCTGGAGACCTATGCTTAATGCTATCTCCACTCACATTGTCCGCACCTTTAAGACTTGATTAGGTGTAAAGACTCACATTCTAATTAGTTTTCTATAAACTGTGTGCCTTTACACGCCCTGTTTGTGATTAGAACTCCTCTCTCACCTGACAAAGGAGCAGCGCTATGAAAGCTGGTGGCATTTACTACCAAATAAACCTGTTGGACTTTAACCTGGTATTGTGAGACTTCTTATTGAGCTTTCCTACTAGGCAGAAAATTGAAATTGAACATGTCAATTTACAAAGATCAGAATTTTTGTAAATTCAGTTGAATTCTACATGATGAATAATTAATTTGTTAAAATTATGCTTGCACCCTGAGTGTTGTGCCATGATAAAAATTTGACAAGCAGATTCTAATTTTATGATTTGACTCAAGTTATGCTCAAATTAGGCTAATCATTTAGGGGAATGAATATAACAGGTACGTTGTAATTTTATAACAAACTGAATTTACATCCACTCGCAACTGCATTGCAGATATTTAACTAAATTAGCTGAACATTAGGTGTTCCCTTCACTTCACTCTGTGCCTTATGGCATATTTTCTGTTTCAACATTCTTTGTGGAAAATAGCTGGGTAGAATTGATTCTTATTATGAAAATGCATTTCATGAGGGCTTTTTAAGAACTGATAGAAGAGCTGTTGATGGTTGTTTGCTTTGTGAAAGTGGCCTGGACCTTCTGATGGAATTAATGACAAACATTCAGAGGTTTGCCGCTGTTTTGTGTCAAGACTTAGAAGTCCTGACCTACACATGGCAAGGTATTTAGCCTGGAATTTCAAACTAACAACGGACAAAAAGCTCAAAAGTCTACAAGATTGCTTCTGACACTGATCCTGCTGTTGAGGGCCTGGGCTAGATCCCTTGAACTTTAATCCAGTCTTAATCATAGGTTCAGTATATGGATTGAAAGCAGTTAACAACAGGAGTTGTATCAGGTCATCACATGTCATGAAAACCCACTTGTATAAAATAAACCTTGGTTACTGATAATAGAAAGGGGCATTTCAATTTATTTTATTGTGGCATTCATTAAAATTCACATTACATATGGAGGTGACAGATTATTTTTTTCTTGTCAACAGTTAAAGTATCAGCATGAGCTTCAAAGACAGTGAGACTCTCAAAAGAGGAAATGAGTGATATCTTTTGTGTAACTGCAGTCAAATTTTTAAATGTGCATTTTAGAATTTACATGTGTGAGTGTGAGAGAGTGCTCATGTGAGAAAGAGTGTGTGTGTGTACAGAATTTTCCCAAAATTGTCAGTGTATTGGTTTAAAACTTTCCTAAACCTTTGCTACTTCTGACCAAACATTCTGTTATCTGCCCTAATATCTGTATTTGACTTGGTGTCATACTTTTTATAATGCCTCTGTTAAGTGACTTGATGCATTTTGTTATGTTAAAATTACTATTGACTCAAATTGTGACTTATCACCGGTAAATCCCCCATGATCTGGGGGTCATCATTGACAAAAAATACTGTACCAACCACATAAATACCGTTGCTATAAGATCATGTCAAGAAGTTGGACATCCTGCAGAGAATGGCTAGCTTTTTGACTCCACAAAAATGTTCCCCAGCCTGGAAGTCAACGACCAGTCGGGGGCTAGAACACTGTCTCCTTGCCTGTATGAGTGCGTCTTCAATAACATTTACAAAATCTTAATAGCATCCAAAATAAAACAATCCATTTGATTGGCATCTTCCCCACCATTTTAAACATTCACTCCTCTACTTTGAACATATGACCGTAGTGTGTATCATTTACATTCTATAAGATGCAGCAAGTCACCAAAGCTTCTTAATCAGCTCTTCCCAAATCTGTACCACTTAGCAAGACAAGGGCTACAGGCACAGGGGAAATGTCTACCTCTAGGTTTGTCTGCAAGCCACATACAATCCTGACTTAGAAATATATTGCTGTTCCTTTATTGTTATTAGATCAAAATTATAGAACTTCCTGTCTAGCAACACTGCGCAACCTTTACCAAAAGGATTGGAGGACTTCAAAAGAGCACCTTTCCATAGGCAATTAGAGACATCATCAATGAAGTGTCTTGTGACCAAGTGACAAAAAAACACATTAATGGCACTAAATAATCTAATTTTTTAGATGCTGATGATTTATGGGACAAGCTGAAACTGTTTGTTAGCTAAAACATTAGAACCCTGTGCAGTTATGAAAATGATTCATGAGGTAGGATTGGTGTAAGCCTGGATTTTTGTTTCAATAAATTCAATTATTTTGATAACTTTAATGGCTTTTAAATGTATCTTTTAAATTTTACTTGAGGACAAAATAAATTACTTTGACCTACATAATAGGTTGGAAGCACACACACACATTTCTGTCTGGAAGGCATAGTGACATCTTTTGATATCTGTAGTGTTCTTTCCCAAGATCTGCTTCTTGAACCATTCTTTTGATCATTTCCCCAAGTGCTTTGGGACATTTCACTACTTAAAAGGATCTCAAAAGTGCAAGTTGCTGCATAAGAACATAAGAAATAGGAAAAGGAGTAGGCCATCTATCCCTTCGAGCCTGCCCCGCCATTCAATAAGATCTGATGTAGATCAGTTCCACTTACCTGCCTGCTCCCCATAACCCTTAATTCCCTTATCAATGCATTAAAAGTAATATTCATATCATGCATTTGTAAACTTCCCAAAGATCTGCAATTTCAGATTATCAAAATAGATACCACATATTTCATTACAAGTGGCAAATAAAGATCAAGTGTGATTTTCTATAAAATTCTTGTGATATCTTCAGTCATGCTGTTGATTAGGATGTTAACTTGATATAGACAATATTAAATGGTTCATCGAAAAGATTTTTAAAAAGCTAATGATGTTTAAAAATATGTATTTTAAGAAAAATTTCTTAAGCTTTTTTGTACTTTCTCCAATAACTCACAGGTAGATTCACAATTTGATCTGATACAAAATTGTACAAACCACTCAGTCCGTGGATTCAATAACTAATTGGCTTAAATGTAAGCTTAGCTGATTTTGACCAGGGCAGCAATTGGGTTGCTTGAATTAGCTTCAGAAAAAAAATCAGATTGATTTCCACTGATCCGTGACTTGCTATTACTTCTGTATAAATGATTTATAATAATGGTATGGGCTGATCTGTGTTTTCACACTCTACCAACCCCTCCAACATTCCTGCTTTGCATATCAAATATGCTATCAATACTTGAATGGCACAATTTAGCAGGCCTGTTAACCATGAGCACAAATCCTGTCTTAGTCACTCAAAACTGGGAGTTGTGCTGGTGAGATTTCAAAACATGGTCTCCCTAGGTCCTCTTCAATGATGTCATTGGATTCGTGTCCAGTGTAATGTTCTTATTATGTTAGTGGTGGTGGGTTTTAAACAAAAAGAAAAAAAATGTGGTTTGCACATATAGATTGAAAATATCCATAATAGGTTTATTGCAGAAGCTGTTGCATATACAGAACAGAAAATTAAACTAAACAGGAGCATGTGCAACCATGTAAATATATAACATTCCTTTCCCTTCTGTGATCATGATGATGTTACATGTAGGATCAATAATATTCTAGATACAGTGCTGTGCATCATTAATCATTATATGCAGTCAATAAGGAAGTCAATCAGGGGGTCTTCTATTCCCCTTTGTTTGTATACAATGTTCTGGAATTTGACTGTCTTTGATACTAGAAGTATGATTTTGAACTTCAGCAGACACTTGCCCTGAAACTAATTCTGCACCACTTTCATGTGGCATAGTAGCACAGACTAAATAATTAGGCAATTCAAATTCAACAGTCTTTCGTAATAATATTCACAACAATGAATACTAAAGAAGTTGGTATATCTGGAGCAATTCAGAGAAATCATTTTGAGATGAGAACAGTTGTTCAGTATGGCGTCGCCAATTGGTTCATCTTCACTTTGAACATTATAAAATACTGGACCTGTTTTTACTAAAACTATGGCTGATACACATTTCTCACTTATGGCATAGTTATGTGCTAACACTCAAACTGCTTGTTTTCATCTAGCAACTTGTGATTGTTTTTGATGGTCTACTATCTCTGAGGTTCCTGGAGGTAATAACAAATAAAACATAGTTCTCAACTTCCTCTTTGAGTAGTTGTGCAGGTGAACTTTGGATAATCACAACATGAGTAGGGTTTCCACAAGATGCCAAAAAACTATTCACATGTTATGATAACAAATTTTGTTCTTAAGATGCTTTTGAAGAATGTTTCAAGGATTGTACAAATTTTTCATCTAATCCATTGGTTGATGGATGATAAGGTATGAATTTTATATTTTGAATACTATTTGAGATAATCCTTAAACTCTTGGGAAGTAAACTGTAAACCATTATCACTAACAATCTGTTCCAGATTACCAAATCTTTCAAAAATGTTGTTAACTTGTTCAGTGGCTTGTTCAGACATAGTCAATCTCATGATAACAACATTTGGCCACTTTAAGTTGTACATCAATCATGCCTAAGAACATATAACCTTCAAACCAAGCAGCAAAATTTATGTGCAATCATTGCCATGGAATTTTAGGCCACTTCCAGAAGTATAAATGAGACAACAGTGGTGTATTTCTTATTCGTAGGCAGGATTTACATTATTTGCCACATTTTTTCAATTTGCGCATCCAAACCTGGTCACCAAAAATACCTAGGTGCTGATTCCTTCATTAGACTATATCAGCTTGCCCTTCATGTAATTGTTCAAGAACGCTTCCATGCAGACTAGGAGGAATGATTGCTTTGATTCTCCACAATGGTCAACTCAAGCTTTCTTAAATCATGATTTCAAATCAGTATGCATATGATGCATTCTAGCTATCATTCATTTCAATAGTATTACCTTCCCCATCGTGGAATCATCTGTGGTGTGTCTCTAAACTTGAGAAGCTACTGCAGGCAAATGATCTATGAGCTAAAAATAAAGAATAGTAGCAAAATGCGTTGGTGACATTTTCTCAATAGATAAAGATAAGCGCGATAATGCTTCAACATTAGCATGGCATTCTGATAATACTTTATATTTTATGAGTGTGCAACTAAAGTCAGTGACCATTTTTTTAATCGGTAACAGCTAATGAAGGTATGCCTTTATTTGCCCAAAAATAGTAGTTAAAGGTCGATGTTCAGTCAGTAATGTGAAATGACGACCATATAAATAATGATGAAACCTTTGTATACCAAAAATTATATTCAGTGCTTCTTTTTCTAGCTGAGTATAGTTAGATTCAGCACTAGTCAGAGTACACAAAGTAAATGTTCTTCTCCCAAAGACATAATATGTGAAACGACTGCTCCTCCTCCAAAAGATGAAATATCACAAGCAGGCAGTAAATGTAGCTTCAGATTAAAATGAACCAATACTTCAGATTTCTGCAGAGCTGCTGCTTTCTCACATTCTGCTGTCCAATCTCTTGATTGTTCCACACATAGTAAATTATAGAGTGGCTTTAATAATGTAGGAATAAATTTGCCTTAATAACTTATTAATCCTAGAACAGTACTCAATGCATCATGTACATTGGATGTGGGGCTCCTAAAGCAGTTTCCATCTTTTTAAATGCATTATATAGGCCTTTGCTGTCAATAACGTGACTCAAATACTGGACTGACATTTGGAAAAAGTCACACTTTTCTTTCTGGATACGCAAACCTTGTGCTTGAAGACATTCCAGTGTTGTTTCTCAATTATTTAATTGCTGGTTGGACCCTGCAATTAGAATATCATCAAGGGTAACATCGTACACCAGAGAGACCATTGATCCATCGATCTTTGCAATAGGACTGGTGTGGTTATTATTCCAAAAGGCAATCTTTTTTAACAAAAAAACCCTTTATGAGTAATGATGGTTGAGATTTAGCAGCTACATTCATCTGTAAGTATGCTTGTAAAAGATCAATCTTGCTGAATTTCTGCCCACTAGATAAGACAGCAAACCAATTTTTAATTAAAGGAAGCAGATATTGATCAACTGGATTTATGGCTGTTCTAAAATCATCACAAATGAACTGAACCATCTGGTTTCATGGCAGTACGATGGAGGTTGCCCAGTCATTCATTGTAACCGGCTCGGATACGCATTGTTAACATACTACACTAACTCTTCTTCAACCTTGGGACAAATTGAATATAGCTCTGCTCTTGCTTTGAGACATTTTGGTTGATTATCAGGCTTTATTTTGAGTTTCACTCAAACTCTCTTCAATGAGTCAAGTGTCTCTTTGAATACACTCGTGTATTTATCCAGAAGGTTTTATCCAGCAAGTCTGTTTTGACATCAACCAATCTGTTGAAAGCATTCCAGTTAAGTTTTATCTTCTCCAACCATGATCTCCAATATAGAGCTGGAAAATTATCATGGACCACATGCGGAAGAAACTCCACTTTGACCATGATGTAACCTTTTAATGGCATGATCTCTTCCATGTATTTCCTTAAAATTACATCAGCTGGTTTTAAAAGAAAATTCTTCAGCTTTTGTTGGCATGTTGCCTGAGCAGTAAATGATGTTGACACTTCAGGAGCTTAATCCAGTTTCCCCTCCTTCCCATGAGGTAATCAAGGAGCCCATAAGCACCTGGAGGGGAGAGGACCTGCTGGAACATAGGCCAGATCTTTCCATCCAGAAGTGTCTAATCAATCTGTGAGGCAGCAGGCCACTTCCACTCTGATGTTTATCATGAGAACACACTTAGACATAGTAGGAAGGATTGCTAAGGAGTTGCAGGGCACAGCGTGTACACAGATGAAGTTACTGACTATTAATTGGGGGACATTGTCACTTGTCATATTTTGATATGTCATCACATTAAATATTATTGTTGTTCACCACTTTAACATCTCAGAATCTATAATCATCTGTAGTTGTAGTTAAGCCTATCCTGCAGGTATACAAATGGTATGATGTGACCTAGCTGCCTAGTGGATCAGCTATTGATGATATCTGGCATCTGTGGGCACTGTGTGTATCAGGGCAGAGTTTGAAGAAGAGTGCCAAGCATGTGAAGAAGCACGTAGGAAGTTGGGTGCTGGGTCCTGGATGGATGGCAGCACGTGGGGACGAGGTAACATTCTGAGTGGTGACGGATGGCAAGATGGAGTGCAGAAATGATACCAGGAGCATGAAGTAGATCATTCATATTCTTGCAGTGTTGCAGCCTGTCCTCTTGTGCAGGTTGCTGGATTTGACGAGTATCATTACCATCTCCCAGGCAGGGTTTGTTGTCTTGCTGAAAAGCCTCCTGCCAGCCTAAGGGTATATTGTTGGCCATCCCGCCTCTAAGCTTTGCAGCATCTGAGTTATGGCTCCCTCCATGAAGGGTGAAGCTAGCTTCCTTACTGTCACCCTCCTGGCTTGAATAAGAGCAAGTGTTATGCAGCTGTTTAAATGAGTGCCCCCCCTGATTAAAGTGCCCAGATGAAGTCTGGTGCAGTGTTTTTCACAAGGGGAAAATTATTTTTATCGAAGTGCTGAAAAATTGTGGTCTAGTTTGTGCCATCAGAGCTGGCAGGAATTGCATCAGTTTTTGCGCCGAGATTGCCGTTTTTGGAAAAATTACACCCAATGTTTTGGATGAAGAATGAAGAGGGTAAGATGAAGGAAGAAAATAAGAAACTAATCATATAATATCTTTTTTCTTTAATTTTTCTAGGTAGCAGAGATCACAGAAGAGTTAAATACTTTGCCAAAGCGAGCACAACTAGCTGCTGCTTTTATCACCTATCTGTCTGCTGCTCCTGAAGATCAGAGAAAAGCCAGTTTGGAGGAATGGATGAAATCATCAGGCCTTCAAAGTGAATATGATGTATATTTTTATTAAATTTGCCTGGTGGCTATACAGTTTGCTGAAGTACATTCTGGTATTCTCTGAAAACTAGTGATAAGATTGCTATTCATATTCCATTCAACATTATTTTAGGAATAGAAGAAATAGAATATATTGTCTATGGTATTTTTGTTTTGTGAACTAGCTTCCCACGTTTTCAATAGGCAACATCAGAACTCAGGGTTTTCATAGTGTGGAACTCAAGCATTATTTGTTAAGAATTAGAATAGAATTACATATAGTTGTGAAATTATGCAAATATGTATTTAATTAGCTTGGGGAATATGCCAAAGATTTTATTAATTAGAGAGTAAATTTACTAGCTAAGCAATGATAACTGGTATGAAAATTGCTGATTCTCAATGTAACAATAGTTTTTTCAGCTATAGGTAGATTAGACATCAGGCATATGGCCTGAATATTAGAACGTGAAAATAAGATTATTTTACTGTTACTATGATCCTAGCTGCATGGCATCCAAGATTCTTCATGACCAAAAATAACTAATTTCCAATGGAGAGAATCTGTGTCTGAATACCTGCACCTTTGCTCTGCTGTAGTAACTATGGAAGTCACATTCTGCTTTCAATCTTGGCTGATATCCAGTGTAGCATCTGCTTTAGCAGCGCTATTTGTCCAGCTTTCAAATATCAACTCTTTCTTGATATTTTTATTAATGATCTAGATTTGGATGTAAGGGCACAATTTAAAATGTGCAGATGACAGTAATCTTGGAAATATTGTGAATACTAAGGGGAGTAGTGACACACTTCAAGATGACTTGAGCCAGAGTTTTATACTCTCTCCGCAGCAGGTGTGGGAAATGTAAAACTGCATTGACATCTGTCCCAATCCAGATGCAATCTTATAGTGGGTCAGACTGAGCCATGTCAGGAAGCCCACCCATGTGCCTGTTAAGTCCTTTATGTGGCCACTTAAGGGCATTTTCCTGCCCAGCTTCAATTTTCAGGATGTCAAATAGAAAAGGTCTTCACCCTCGATCTTGGGGGGTGGGCGATTACCTCAATCTGAAGGTCCGTTTAGATTTAGGACACCCTCCCCTCAGAAACTTGGGAGGTCTGCCCCTTCCCTCAGCTCCAGGCCTACTTCCTGACATTGAAGGCTGTGATACCCTGATGGGCCCCTATTATTCATCAGGGCATCCCCAATCTCATAGAATCCCAACTTTGCAGAAGGAGGCCATTTGACCCCTCAAGTCTGCACCGACCACACCTCACCCAGGACCTATTCTCATAACCTGACATATTTATCCTACTACTCCCCTGGCCAATCAACCTAACCAGCACATCTTTGGACTGTAGGAGGAAACCGGAGTACCTGGAGAAAACCCAGGCAGACACAGGGAGAATGTGCAAATTCTATACAGACAGTGACCCAAGCTGGAATGCTAGGTGCTGTGAGACAGCCGCGCTAACCACTATGCCATCGTGTCGCCCCAAAGCCACCTGGCCTTCCAAAATTGACCTCCTCCATTCTGACCTGGGCTCCATATCCAGTTCCTGTTTAATGTCTCCTGCAGATGCCTAGTCCTGGTTTCCTAACACTTATGACTTCTTGGATATCTGTGGTTTCACCAGTGGCTGGTTCTCTCATTTGCATTGCTAGAACTACAGAGCTGCCAGCTAATCTGATTGGCTGACATCTCTCTGAGGCGGGACTACCTCCTATGTGAGGGTAGAACTCCAATCTTCAGCAAATCATGAAGTATTAAATAGGTATGGGGCTGCAGACATCGAGGGCGTTTTGTTAACTCGCCTTGCCATCCGACAATGTTACCCAGCAATTATGTACTGCAAATTATGCAAAGAAAATAGTCCCTAGTTAACCAAGGCAGCAACAGTGAACAATTACTTTTTAGTATATTTTTGGCTAAGAGTACTAAATTATATTAGCTAGAAGAAAATAGTGCGTTTGTTTGTTGCATTGTGTTATAAATGGGTAAAATGGTAGAGAATTATCCCTTGAACATGAAGGATGGTGAATTGCAGCTGTAGCAAAGTTGGGCTTTGAAATTGTTCTGAGAGATAGCGGAAATGTGGGAAATGGAGCAAGTCACTGTAACATGTTTATAATTTCCTTGGCATTCTATTGAGCAGAATTTGATCTACGTCATTTTCTCTACACTGAAAGTGAACAATTGATTTGGAAGAGTGAAGGATTACCTTCCGATGACCTGTCTGTGGAAAATGCTCTTGTCATCTTGCAGGTAATTTAACTCACTTATCTTTCGTTATTGCAAACAATAGTCATATGTTCGAAACAGAATGGAATCTTGTCCGTTTTGTATATTTAGTGCACTAATTCAGAATTTTTGAAAAGGCTATTATTATGAAGATGTGATTTTAAAAAAAATACAATTCCTCATTCTTTTTCTGGCTGTGTTTAAAAACAATAAACTGTAATCTTATAAAGACGATGGAGGATGGCCAGGTGCATTGACCTGAACAGGATGGCAATATACAAACTGGCTTTCCAGCTGGTGGTATGAAAAAGAATAGACACACTAGCCCCCTGGGGAGTGTACAAGATCTAGGCCAGAGTTTACATCCCCACCTTGTATGGGAATTGGAGTAGGATGGAGCGTGGGAATGGCTGTTGATCACAGGCAAGATTTTATGGTTTCACGACAAGTGAGGCTGTAAAATCCCGCCCTCTCCTTGTCTTTTTTTTACACTATGCTGAAACGTTTCAAAAATTTATAAGATGAGACATCAAAATGCAATTGCTATTCTAAAGACAGTGATGGCAGTCGACATGGATAAGTCCAATTCCTTGGAAATAAACATCCAACAGAATTTTAAGAATTGTTTACCAAGTCAGAGAGATCAGAATGCTGTTCTGAAGTTTTTTTTGACTAATTCGTTATTCTTTGAAAGCATGAGCAGTGTAACTCCTATAGTATGGGCAAAACACTTCCTCTTCAAAGCCACATAAAAATCTTGTTATGGTCAGATCTGAAGTAATGGAATAGATGAGTCATTTTAACCCCTCCTCACATGATCATAACATTATATTTTAAAAAATATATATAAAGTTAGGAATGCCTATAATTTACACACAATCCCTTAGCTGATTTCAATCCCTAGTATTTTGTTTAAAGTTTTTTTGTTATGTTTTTTGATGTTGTAAATGGAGATAAAAGTCAACATCCATGTATGGCACCATGTCTTCTGAGCCGTTCATTCAGTTCCAATAAGGTTACTAAAGGTAGAAATTGTATGAAATGTATTGCATTATTTAATCTGTACCTTCAAATACTAAACTGGTTTTCTTAATCATTCATAGAAAACCAAATGAAAAAAAATGCAAATAAAAACATTGAAAGTTGCTTATAATTTTTTAATTAACTTTTCTTCTTAAATAAGAAATACAAAGGATAAATTTTAATGTATTAACATACTCAGCAGAAATAGGATGGTTGGCTGGGCAGAGCCACATTTTAACTACTCACTGAAGTTAAGTAGGCAATGAGCTGGCCAGTAACTGGTAGATGCCTCACAAATCAACACAATGTTTCTTGGCCCTATTATGTCAATGGGACCTCAATTCTGTGCCAATCTGTCAACTCATGCCCACTGGCCAGACACTACTTTATGAATGTTTCAAGCAACAAACTGAACAGAGGCCTGGAGTAAAATAACCTGAGCTCAAACCCAAATCTGCTAGTCCAGTTTTCACTCACTGTGATCCTTAAATTTGCCCAGCCGGCACACTGTGGGTTAAAATCGTTAGAAAGGAGGCGGCTAAGAGGAGACCTTATCGAAACATACAAGATGATTAGAGGTTTAGATAGGGTGGACAGTGATAGCCTTTTTCCTAGGATGGAGAAAGCTAGCACGAGGGGACACAGCTTTAAATTAAGGGGTGATAGTTATAGGACGGATATCAGAGGTAGGTTCTTTACCCAGAGGGTGGTTAGGGAGTGGAATGCCCTGCCTGCGGCAGTTGTAGATGCGCCAAGTTTGGTGGCGTTTAAGAGGTTAGTTGATAAGTTTATGGAAGAGAAGGGAATGGTTTAGTTTGGAGGGTCATTGCTTTTTTCATAATTGGTCGGCGCAACATCGAAGGCCGAAGGGCCTGTTCTGTGCTGTAATGTTCTATGTTCTATGTTCTATGTTCTAAAATTGATGTTAATTTCTTGAAAGTTAAGTATTCAAAGTGCAAAACACAGATATTTGTGCCATTATTCAAAACATGGCGCATTTCAAGCATTTATATGTATAAGGGCCATAATAAAATCAACTTTTACTATCAGTTGTAGTGTTTTTGAATAAAATATAATCATTTATTTGCATATGTTTGCTGATTTGGCACTAGTTTATCAATCATTATTGGATATGGCCTTGTGCCGTTTATAATAATGTAAGTTTATTAAATTACTAAAAATCCAGTAGTCAGTGATAAATTTGAATTCATTTTTCTACTTTATATTTTGGAATGCACTATTTCTGCATTGCTTTATGTTTTTATTTGGTTAATATTAACCCCAATGTTATCTTTATTTTTCCATCATTCACTGCTTCTCAAATAGATCAATGGGTTGAAAATCAGGGTAGGAATCCTTTTGCGATGTTTTCTTATTTCTTCTATTTCCCTTGTAAGGTCTATTCCCTGCATGATCTTGCTTATTTTACACCACAATGTTCATGTGAAATAGTCTGAATATTGTCATTTCATTTGTGAATGTCATACTTCCTGTGTAACAAATCCAATTTGTACATAATATGAAGGCTGACACTACCTTTTATTGGTAATAGCCATAGAATTACTTGACCCAGTAGATCCAGCAAGTGGAATTGATATTCAATTTGTGCTGTAGTATAGGACTGCATCAGCTGCAGAATGCTAATGTCTGCTGACAGATATTTGCAGCTTTACATTGTTTTAATATATTTTGATAGTTTCACTTGTTTAAATAATAAAGATATGACTTTAGAGTATCATTTCTTTTGATTGCATTTCAAATCAGCCAAATTAAAGTAAGCTTAGTTCAACAATTTAAAATAAAAAATATTGGTTGAGGCATTGTCTTGAGTTAAAACTCTTGTCAGATTATGTAAAATTTGTAAGGCCCTTCATATTTTCTGAGCTATGAGCAAACAATCTATTTTCAGATATCTTATTTTGTGCTTCATGATGTTAATTATATCTTGTGGAAGGTTATGATGCTGATAAATCTTAATTAGAAGGCATTATAGCTTGCTAGGATTAATGGCTAGTTTTAGTTTTTTGTAGATTTTCCATCATTTTCTTTTTAGAGAAAATATAGCTCAGAAACGTAGAAGAATGGTATTTACTCGCAAAACATTCAAACAAATTATCAATTGTCATGCATTAGTTGATGAAATATTTAGAAGATAGCTTTTAAATGCCTTTTTCATTCTACATTTCTACTAGATGAATGGTCAGTTTTATCACAGACAGATGAGAAAATGCAGGACTAATATCTTTGATGATTTTTAGCACATGGATCTGCTATCTGTGCATGCATGTGTGTGAATATGTGTGCAAAAGTGCATATGTATTTTGTTTTCCTTTGCTGAACACACCTCTGACCATGTGATTGTTTTTCTTTTCAGAGTCGTATATGCCCATTCTTAATAGACCCTTCTTCACGTGCCACAGAATGGTTGAAGAGTCATTTGAAGGAGTCACGCCTAGAAGTCATTAACCAACAGGTATTAATTCCTACAGCAGCTACAGTTCTTATGTACTGAATAAGAAGTAAACTAACACTATGGGGTAGATTTTACACACTCCTGTCAGAAGCCTTGAAGGCAAGAAAGGCACATAAAATCCAGCTGCTAACTGTCATGTGTTTGGGTGGGGGTGTGACTGGCAGCCTGCCTGTTTTGGGCTTAATGAGGCCATTAAGTGGCCATTCAATGGCAACTTAAGGGTTTCTTCCAGCTGTCACTGGTACTTGTCCACCTGTGCAATGCAAACAAATGCAAATGGCATTCATGCCACGAGCCAGCAGAAAGATTGGGAATTGGGAAATTACAGCCATTGGGAAAATTTCTAAGGTGATTTTATGCTGACAGGTTTCTAATTTTTACAGTCCTGCTCGATCCCCTCCTCTTGCCTACCAAGCTACTGGCAGGATAGAACATAGAACATTACAGCACAAACAGGCCCTTCGGCCCACAAGTTTGGCCAATCATATCAGTACCTACCATGCCATAGAACTATCTGTAACTCCCAATCCCATTAAATCCCATGTACTCATCCAGACGTCTCTTAAAACACCCTGGCGAGTTCGCCGTTACCACCACTGACGGCAGCCGATTCCATTCACTCACCACCCTCTGAGTGAAAAACTTACCTCTAACATCTCCTCTGTACTTGCCCCCCAGCACCTTAAACCTGTGTCCTCTCGTAGCGACCATTTCAGCCCTTGGAAATAGCCTCTGAAAATCCCCTCTATCTATTCCTCTAAACATTTTATAAACCTCTATCAGGTCGCCTCTCAACCTTCATCTCTCCAGGGAGAAGAGACCTAGCTCTCTCAACCCATCTTCATAAGGCATGCCCCCCAATCCAGGCAACATCCTTGTAAATCTCCTCTGCACCATCTCAATAGCTTCCACATCCTTCCTATAGCGAGGCGACCAGAACTGCACACAGTACTCCAAGTGGGGTCTGACAAGGGTCTTATAAAGAGTAATTCTGTTCATAGTTCTAAATCTGGATAGGGTGTGGGTTGGAGGACAACCAACAGGTGATGGTACTCCTATATGAATCTACTGCCCTTATCCTTCTAAGGTGGAATGTTATGCTCTAGTGAAGGGAGTTTGGCTGGGGCCAAATTCTTTGACCTTACTGCAATGGAAGCGTGATATGAATGGCCGGTAAGATTGTATCTTAGGTGTTAGAAATCATGAGTCTGGAACGTTCTGTCAAAGGAGCCCTAGTGAGTTGCTGTAGTATATCTCATACACACTGCTGCCATTGTGTGTTGGTTATGGAGAGAATGAATGTTGATGGTGGTGACTGTGTACTGAAATGGAGAGGCGTAAGGCAAGCTCTCACCTTTGTACAAAAATACTGCAGATGCAGGAAATCTGGAATAAAAATAAAAAATTCTGGAAATATGCTGCATGTCTTGCAACATCTTTGGAGAGCAAAACAGAGTTAATGAAAAACCACCCATCTGAAATGCTGACTCTTTTTCTCTCCAAGTTTACTTCTCCCATTCAGCAGTGAGTGCAGGAACCTTGGGAGAAATCTTCTGCTCTTGCTAGTGATGAGCTTTGATGTGGGAAGGGTCATGATGTACCTAAACTCTGCAACCTTTCCACCACCATTATAAAGGTCAAGTGAAGGTCAACTGTCCTGCCCCTCACCAATTGAGGCCTTTAGTTGGCTAATTAATGACCAACTAAAGGACTTCATGGCATCACTGCTGGGCTTAACCAAACTGTAAGTGACCCTATCACCATGTGACATGTCACCTTAATTGGAGGAGGAGGAGTTGGGGTAGCGGGACATCCCAAAATCAGTGGTATTTAGTACCTGATAAAGGCTGGACAGCAGGAAGTGGGCTCTGGGGATCGTTTTCAGCAGTAGCCACTGTCCCCTCAATGGAGTGCTGACTGCAAAATGGGACTTCTATACTTCCCTCCCTGGGGTCTTGAATCAAGAGGATGCCCCTCGCTAGTCTCACCATTGCCTGATTGTCTTGTGGTTTAGTGGGCTTCCCTGAAAAGAGGCATTGTGTGTCTCTCACCAGCTTTCCAGCCAGCAGGCGAAGCCTCTGACATCTCAACAAAATTCTTCCCCTCATTTCAATATTGAAATATCATCAAAAACAGGTAAACAAAATATCTGACCATGTGTCTGGCATTGCTTCCTCTATAATTGCAATATGGATATTATTTCTTCATAGTCTCCCCTTAATGTCATTAATTATATTGGATCTGAACATGTTCCATGCTGATAAGCTGCTTTTTATGTGCGGGCAACTGGCACACCCACTCAAATATATCAATTCACAACTTTGCTACATTCTGATCTATTCAACTGACGTAATAGAACGTAGAACGTAGAAAAACTACAGCACAAACAGGCCCTTGAGCCCACAAATTGCGCCAATCACATCTCTACTATTAGGCTTACCTATAACCCTCAATCCTACCAAGTCCCATGTACTTATCCAGAAGTCTCTTAAAAGACCCTATCAATCTACATCCACGACCACTGCTGGCAGCCGATTCCATGTACCCGTCACCCTCTGAGTGAAAAACTTACCCCTGACATCTCCTCTGTACCTATCCTCAAGCACCCTAAATCTGCGCCCTCTTGTGGCAGCCATTTCAGACCTGGGAGAAAGCCTCTGAGAATCCACCCAATCAATACCTCTCAACATCTTATACATCTCTATCAGGTCACCTCTCATCCTTCTTCTCTCCAAGACTGAGCTCTCTCAACCTATCCTCATGGCCATTACAGAGACTTGGATGTCTCAGGGACAGGACTGGGTACTACAGGTCCCGGGATTCAGATCCTTCAGGAAGGACAGGGAGGGAGGCAAAAGAGGTGGTGGAGTGGCACTGTTGATCAGGTACAGTGTCATGGCTGCAGAGAAGGTGGATACCGAGGAGGGAATGTCTACGGAGTCTCTGTGGGTGGAAGTTAGGAATAGCAAAGGGTCGGTGACGTTGCTGGGTGTATTCTATAGGCCGCCCAATCGTGACAGGGAAGTTGAGGTGCAGATAGGGAAACAGATACTGGAGAGATGTAGAAATAACAGAGTTGTTGTGATGGGAGACTTCAATTTCTCAAACATCGACTGGAATATCCCAATGGTAAGGGGTTTGGATGGGGAGGAGTTTGTTAGGTGTGTTCAGGAGGGTTTCCTGACACAGCACGTGGACAAGCCTACAAGAGGAGAGGCTGTACTGGACCTGGTACTAGCTAGTGAACCAGGACAGGTGATGGATCTCTCAGTAGGAGAGCATCTTGGGGATGGAGATCATAATTCTATCTCCTTCACCCTTGCATTGGAAAAAGATAGGATCAGGCAGGCTAGGAAGATGTTTGTCTGGAATAAGGGGAAATATGAAGACATCAGGCAGATGTTGGGGCGAATAAACTGGAAGGAGGTGTTCTTGGGGAAAAGCACAGAAGGAAGGTGGCAGATATTCAAGGAATGCTTGTCTGGAGCTGTGCACGACAACGTTCCGGTGAGACAAGGAGGTTTTGGTAGGACGTGGGAACCGTGGTGCACGAAGGCTGTGGTGAACATAGTCAGGGAGAAAAGAAAGGTGTATAAAAGGTTCAAAGAGCTAGGAGATGTTGGGGATCTAGAGAAGTATAAGGCTTAGAGAAGAGAGCTTAAAAAGGAAATTAGGAGAGCCAGAAGGGGTCATGAGAAGGCCTTGGCTGGTAGGATTAAGGAGAATCCCAAGGCCTTCTACAAATATGTGAAAAGTAAAAGGATGAGAAGAGAAGGGAAAAGGACCTATAAAAGGTGAAGGGGGAAAAGTCTGTACAGAACCGGAAGAAATGGCAGAGGTGCTTAATGAGTACTTTGCCTCAGTATTCACAGTAGAAAGTGATCTGGGAGGATGCACTACAAGTTTGCGGCAGACTGAAAAGATTGAGTATGTAGATATTAAGGAAGCGGATGTGTTAGAACTTTTAAATGCTATCAAGATAGACAAGTTTCCGGGACCAGATGGGATGTACCCCAGGTTATTGTGAGAAGTGAGGGATGTCATTGCAGAGCCCCTGGCAATGATCTTTGCGTCGTCGATGGAGACAGGAGAGGTTCCGGAGGATTGGAGGATTGCGGATGTGGTCCCTATTTTCAAGAAAGGGAACAGGGATAGTCCTGGAAATTACCGACCGGTGAGTCTGACCTCAGTGGTTGGTAAGCTGATGGAGAGGCTTCTGAGGGACAAGATTTACGAGCATTTGGAGAAGGTTAGGTTGATTAGAAATAGTCAACATGGTTTTGTAAAAGGCAGGTCGTGCCTTACGAGCTTAATTGAGTTCTTCGAAAATGTGACTGAACACATTTACGAAGGAAGAGCAGTGGACGTGGTGTACATGGACTTCAGCAAGGCATTTGACAAGGTCCCACATGCAAGACTTCTTGAGAAGGTGAGAGGCCATGGGATCCAAGGGGCTTTGGCCTTGTGGATCCAGAACTGGCTTGCCTGCAGAAGGCAGAGTGTGGTTGTGGATGGCTCTTTTTCTGCATGGAGGTCAGTACCAGTGGAGTGCCCCAGGGATCTGTTCTAGGACCCTTGCTGTTTGTCATTTTCATAAATGACCTGGATGAGGAAGTGGAGGGATGGGTGAGTAAGTTCGCCGATGACACGAAGGTCGGTGGTGTTGTGGATGGTCTGGGGGGATGTCAGAAGTTGCAGCATGGCATCGACAGGATGCAAGACTGGGCGGAGAAGTGGCAGATGGACTTCAACGCGGATAAATGTGTTGTGGTCCATTTTGGCAGATCCAACGGGATGAATGAGTACACTATCAAAGGTAGGAGTCTTAGCTGTGTGGAAGAGCAGAAGGATCTTGGGGTCCGGGTCCATAAGACTCTCAAATCGGCCTCCCAGGTGGAGGATGTGGTTAAGAAAGCTTATGGTGTACTGGCCTTCATTCATCGAGGGATTGAGTTCAGGAGGTAATGCTGCAGCTTTATAGGACCCTTGTCAGACCACACTTGGAGTATTGTGCGCAGTTCTGGTCGCATCACTATAGGAAGGACGTGGAAGCTATTGAAAGGGTGCAGAGGAGATTTACAAGGATGTTGCCTGGATTGGGAGGCATGCCTTATGAAGACAGGTTGAGGGAGCTGGGAATGTTCTCCCTGGAGAGACGAAGGTTGAGAGGCGACCTGATAGAGGTTTACAAGATGTTGAGAGGAATAGATAGGGTGGACTCTCAGAGACTATTTCCCAGGGCTGAAATGGTCGCAATGAGAGGGCACAGATTTAAGGTGCAGGGAAGCAAGTACAGAGGGGATGCTAGAGGAAAGTTTTTCACTCAGAGGGTGGTGAGTGAATGGAATCGGCTGCCGTCGGTGGTGGTCGAGGCGAACTCGCTGGGGTCTTTTAAAAGACTTCTGGATGAGTATATGGGATCCAATGGGGTTGGGGGTTATAGATAGGTCTATGGCTGGGTAGGTTTTGATGTGTTCGGCACAACTTGTGGGCCGAAGGGCCTGTTTGTGCTGTAGTGTTCTATGTTCTATGTTCGTGCCACCCCATTCAGGCAATATCCTTGTAAATCTCCTTTGTACCCTTTCAATGGCTTCCACGTCCTTCCTGTAATGAGGTGATCAGAACAGAACACAGTACTCCAAGTGGGGTCTGACCAGGATCTTATACAGCTGAAGCAGTATCTCCCGACTCCTAAATTCCTTGATTGATGAAAGCTAGTACACCTCTACCTGTGAAGCTGATTTGAGAGTCCTATGAACCCTGACCCCAAGATCCTTCTGATCTTCCACACTGCGAAGGGTCTTACCCTTCATATTATATTCCTTCATCCTGCTTGACCTGCCAAAATGAACCACCATGCACTTATCCAGGTTGAAGTCCATTTGCCACTTCTCCTCCCAGTCTTGCATCCTATCTATGTAATGCTGCAATTTCTAACATCCTTCCAAACTATCCACAACATCTCTCAACCTTCATGTTATCAGCAAACTTACCTAGCAATCCCTTCACTTCCTCATCCAGGTCATTTATAAAAATCACAAAGAGCAAGGGTCCCAGAACAGATCTCTGGAGCACTCCACTGGTGACCGACCTCCATGCAGAAAAAGATCCATCTACAACCGCTCTCTGCCTTTTGTGGGCAAGCCAGTTCTGAATCCAGAAAGCAATGTCCCTTTAGATCCCATGCCCCCTCACTTTCTCTATAAGTCTTGTGTGGGGGACCTTATCAAATGCCTTGCTGAAGTCTACATAAACCACATCTACTGCTCTTCCTTTGTCAATGTGTTTTGTCACATCTTCAAAAAACTCACCCAGGCTTGTAAAGCATGATCTGCCTTTGACAAAGCCATGCTAACTCCTTTTGATCATACTATACTTCTCTAAATGTTCATTAATTCTGTCTCTCAGGATCTTTTCCATCAACTTACCAACCACTGAGGTTAGACTCACCGATCGATAATTTCCTGGGCTATCTCTATTCCCTTTCTTGAATGTAGGAATCACATCCGCAATTTTCCAATCCTCTGGAACCTCTACCGTTGCCATCGATGATGCAAAGATCATCGCCAGAGGCTCTGCAATCCTTTCCACAGTAACCTGGGGTACATCCCATCTGGTCCCGGTGACTTATCTATTTTGATGCTATTCAAAAGTTCCAACACATCCTTTTTCTTAATATCCACATAGTCAAGCTTTTCAGTCCACCACAAGCCTGCATTACAACCACCAAAATCCTTTTCCATCGTGAATACTAAGTAGTCATTGAATGCCTCTGCTATTTCTACCAGTTCTCTACAAACTTTCTCACCATCACACTTTATAGGTCCTTTTTCTTCACATCTCATTCTTTTGCTTTTTACATAATATAGAATGCCTTGGAGTTTTCCTTAATTTTATCTGCCAAGGCCTTCTCATGACTCCTTCTGGCTCTCCTATTTACCTTCTTAAGTTCCTTCCTACAAGACGTATACTCCTGTAAATTCCTAACATTACCTAGCTCCCTGAACCTTTTGTACGCTTTTCTTTTCTTTTTGGCTAGATTCATTACAACTTCGTGCACCACAGTTCCTGTAACCTACCAAAACTTCCCTTCTCGTCGGAACGTTGTCGTGCAGAACTCCAGACAAGCATTCCTTGAAAATCTGCCACCTTACTTCAATACATTTCCCCAAGAATACTTCTTTCAATTTATGCCTCTAATTTCCTGCCTGATGGCTTCATATTTCCCCTTACCCCAAATAAACACTTTCCTCGCTTGCCTGATCCTGTCTCTCTCCAATGCTTGTGTAAAGGAGATTCGGTTATGATCACTATCCCCAAAATGCTGTCCCTCTGAGAGATCTGACACCTATCCAGGTTCATAACTCAATACCAGATCAAGTACAGCCTTTCCTCTTGTCGGCTTATCCACATACTATGTCAGGAAGCCCCCCTGAACACACCGCACAAACTCTTCCCCATCCAACCCCCTACTCTAGGGATATTCCAGTCGATATTTGGGAAATTAAAGTCTCCCATCACGATAACTCTGTTATTACTACATCTCTCCAGGATCTGTTTCCCTATCTGCTCCTCAACATCCCTGTTACTATTGGGCGGCTTATAGAAAACACCCAGTAAAGTTATTGACCCTTTCCTGTTCTGATCTTCCACCCACAGAGACTCTGTAGACAATCCCTCCACAGTGTCCACCTTCTCTACAGTTGTGACACTATCCCTGATCGTCAATGCCACTCCCAACTCTTTTGCCTCCCTCCCTGTCCCTACTGAAACATCTGAAACCAGGCACTTGAAGTAACCCGTCCCTGAGTCATCCAAGTCTCTGTAATGGCCACCACATCACATTTCCAAGCAGCGATTCATGCTCTAAGGTCATCCACTTTGTTCACAACACCCCTAGCATTAAAATAGACACATCTCAAACCTTCGGCCTGAGCACTCCCCTTTTCCATCACCCGTCTATCCTCTCTCTGACACTGTTGAGAATCCCTCTCTATTTGTGAGCTAACCTCCTCTTTCCCAGTCACTTCTTTTCAATTCCCTCCTCCTAACCGTTCTAGTTTAAAATTTCCCCAGTAGCCTTAGCAGACCTTCCTGCCGGGATATTATTCCCCTAGGATTCAAGAGCCACCCGTCCTTTTTGTACAGGTTATACCTCCTCCTAAAGAGGTCCTATTGATCCAGGAACCTGAATCCCTGCCCCCTGCTCCAATCTCTCAGCCACGCATTGATTCTCTGCCTCATTCCATTCCTACTCTCACTTTCTCATGGCACAGGCAGCAATCCCGAGATTACTATTTTTGTGTTCCTTTTTCTCGACTGTCTGCTAACTCCCTATATTCTCTTTTCATGACCCCTTCCCTTTTCCTATCTATGTCAGCGGTACCAATATGTACCATGACCTCTGGCTCCTCTCCCTCCCATTTCAGGATTTCTAGGATGCGACCAGAAACATCCCGGATCCTGGCATCAGGGAGGCAAACTACCATTTGAGTTTCCCATCTGCCTTCACAAAATCGGCTTCTGACCCCCTCACTGTAGAGTCCCCGATTAATACTCTTCCTCCTCGTTTCCTTACTCTTCTGAGCTACAGGGCCGGACCCTGTGCCAGAGACATGGCCACTGCTGCTTCCACCAGGTGGGCTGTCCTTCCCAGCAGTATTCAAACAGGAGTACTTATTGTGAAGAGGTACATCCACCGGGGTGCTCTCTAGCACCTGAGCTTTCCCTTTTCTGAATGTGACCCACTTGTCTGCCTTCTGTGGCCCTGGTGTAACCACCTGCCTGTAACTCCTATCTATTACCTGTTCATTCACCCTGATCAGACGAAGGTCCTCGAGCTGCAGCTCCAGTTCCCTAATGTGCTCCCTGAGGAGCTGCAGCTCGACACACCCAGGACAGGTATAGATGTCTAGGAGACTAGGAGCCTCCAGGACCTCCTACATCCGACACTGAGAAGAACAGACTGGCCTCATACTCATATTTCCCTTCTCTTCAAAGAACACAGAAAAAGAAGCTAAGAATTAAACCTACCTTGCCTTGCCCATTTCTGACTAAGTCCATTGAGCCAAAGCCCTTCAGCTTTCACTCTGCTCCCTGTTCACTCTGCTGCCCGCTGGTTAGTGCGGCCTGCCTTTTAAACCTTGCGCGCTAAAATAAAACCGTTCCTAGCTTAGCCTGCAGCCCACTTCTGCTTTTCAGTTTAAGTAACTCATAAAAAGAAAAACCCATGAAAAACTAAAAAGGTAGTCAATCACTTACCTTCACACTCCAGCCACAGATTGATCTTCCTCTCAGCTTGCTCTGACAAACGACAGTAATGGAGCTATACAAAAGCTCTTTCAGAGAACTTGCTGTTCAGCAAATGTTGAGCCTTTCCTTTGGACAGTTTGGTTGCTGGGCATATCAGAATTCATGGGTGTTATATCCATGTTGCTAATATGACACAATGGGCGGAATTTTCCCACCCCACACTCTACATGAGTTGGGGAGCGACGTTGCAAATGTCCGTTGACCTTGGGCTAGATTTCTGGTTTTGGGGCGAATGCGACTGGAAAATCCCACTTAATGAGTACTTGAACTTAATCTAGCAGCCATGTTGGCTATGACCACAAATCCTGCAACAACTGTTAAATCCTGTGAGGGGCTAAAGATTATTTTTGGTGGGATGCGCCCCCTCCCTGTGTCTGCTTGCTGGTGACATGATTAAGTTCACAAAAAGGCAAGAAGCTGATTTAAATGTATTAACATAATTTTACATATTATTAAGGGACTTGATGCTGCAGCGTCTGATCATGGTGCATTCTCCACAGTTACTCTGACTGTGGCTCTGAAATCTATGCTGCACTCAGTTTGATTTTCTTGATTCTTGTACCAATTTTTCTATCAACACTGAATTCGCTGCTGCAGCACAGTTATTTCGTGAGCTAGCAAATGTTACAATTTTTAACTTGAAACCAACTTCACATTTCATCCTTTTAGCTGGAGAATATTTTTCTGTTCATTGCTCGCCATACATGATCTGCTCTTTGTGGGTGTTTCTTAAACTGCTTTACATTTTTGCTATTGCCAATCTTGCTTCTTTAATCTCATAGGTCAATTTATATGGTGAGGAAGACATGTATTTCTGACGTGAAGAATTGAAACTGACTCCTAATGTAAATAAAAAATTCCTTAGCAAAGCAGTGGAGATGAATTATATGCCTTGGGAAATTCCTTTTCCCAAAAAGCTCTAAGTGTCGAATTTGCATGAAAACTGAAGTAATTCATGCTTTTTTTTTCAGTGGGAGTTCAGAGAGGAATTTCCCACACTCTGTGCACTGAAGAGGTCACCAGCGTGAATACCATTAAATTTGAGAGGGCAAACCTATTCACATTGGAGGAGTCGAAATTAGTGTGCTGAGTGGGTCACTGTGCATGCATGATCTATCAGTGCTGAGATCAGTGCAGCCCTGAAACCCCGCAATGTTGGCTCTCCCCAACCTCCCACAGTTCTGATTCCTCCAGCACGCTGACACCCCTTCCCACCTAGCAGACCTTCCTCCATGCTAGTTTGCCCCGATGGCTAGCCTCCTTCCTTCCTCTACCGATCTTTTTGCAGAGTGGCAGCAGGATGCCCCACCCCCATCAATTGCCCCCTAGGCCCCATCCCACTAGGCCCTACTATATGCCCTATCACTCTGGTCCTGCCTCCTTGGCATTGCCCTATGCCTGGTGGACAGTGCCAAGGTGCCCCTTAGACAATGCTAGCAGGCCAACACCCAACAAAAGGTTAAAAGCAATTAAAGGTAGACTTTATCAATTTATGTCTGAAGCTTAATTTGGAAAATGGATAGGGTAAGCCAAACTGAACCTTTTTTGTGTTGGACCATCTCCTGCTCCCCATGCCCTACCCTCTTGGGAGCCCGATTGCCCCCGCCTTCACCCCAGCAGGATCAGGCCGCTACTCCCCCAAAGTGGAGCTATTGCTGGAATGAAACACTCTGGCGAGGAAGAGGGGGATTGCTAGCGGGCCTGGAGACTTCTGTCCCCGGCGGCTAATCACATTGAATTTACTTTGAAATCTCCTCTGGATACCTAATATTGACGGCGCCAGAAATCAGGTGCTGGGAAAGGTGCTCATGTCCAGAAATTGTGCTAATCTGGCCTGCTGAAACTTCCCGGCCCATTGAGCTAATTTATTCACGCAGCAGGATAGGAGAATCACCCCCAATATTTGTTGCAAAGAAAATGAGGCTATCTTACAGATTTAGTCAACTTATATGATATGATCTGTAATATATACTGGCATGAATCTCTATTAATCAATATTTTGCATAAAACATATTATTGAGAATTATACCTCGCTTCATGTAATAAACTTAGGGACATCTATCTAAAGTGATCGTTATTTTATATTTAAATATAAATTGAACATTGCTCTTTCGCTGGTTGCCCAGGAATATTTCTGATTCCTGAATATTAAGTAGCTAACCAATTGTCTTTATTATTGTCTTGGCAGGATTCTAACTTCATTACAGCGTTAGAGCTGGCCGTACGGTTTGGGAAGACACTAATTATCCAAGAGATGGATGGAGTTGAGCCTGTATTATATCCACTCCTGAGAAGGGATCTTATTGCTCAAGGTGTTTCTATTCAGTGCATTTGATTTAATGAACTAAATAATTAACAGGATGCTGTTAGTAGGAGTATCATAATGTTGGTTTGGTGGTTGGTGGTGGAAACTGGGCCTAGAGGCATGTTCGTCTGGTAGCAAAGAATATAAAGAGCAAGTGAATATTAAGTATGAAATTTATGCATTAGTCCATGAGGAGGCTTTTTTTTGCTAATGTTCTGTGCCAGTGTAATAACACCAATGATATCATGGATCCTATTCACTTAGTTAAAATATTTTTGTTTCAACTATGACTACAATGCATTCAATATTATTTGGTGCTCTACATAAGCTATTCTTAATTTCCATTAATGTTTTATGTAATTTATATAGATTCTATATTTAATATTACAGCATTCATAGATTTAAAAAATTAATACACAGAGCTGAAGCATCTTCACTTTTCTTGTAATTCTTTGCTTTTGGTTGGGATGTGTACATGAAAGGCATCTTTATGTTCTGGAACCTCTTATTTAGTTGGTGTTGTGGCTGATTCTGTTTATTCATGTGACATCCCACATATGACCTTGGTTCTATATTTAGCTACAGACCAAGGACATGCTTTTTTCATAGTCACTGTGATGGGAAAATATTAAAGTATGTGTGTCATTGTGTATCTATCTGTGTAGATATCTCTACCTATATATATGTCTACATATATCATAATTAAGATTACTCAAAATCTCATCAAAATGGTAATAATAATACTAATTGTAGTTAATTTTCTAAGTTCGCTATTTGCATAGTTATTTGGAACACTAAACACAAATGTACATGAGGGATTGAAAAATGTGTTGATGAAGTTTAGAGAGATGCTGAAATTAAGAGAGGGGAATGCAAAAGAAATGGATGAATACAGCTCTTTGTAATTCTTCTCAATCTATTGGCTGCCTTCAACATGTCTGAAGGGCGAGAACTCAGGAAGAAGTCTGACAACACCTGGTTTAAATCCAACCAATTTATTTGCTAAATTGGCAGCAGAACACCTCATTCACCTGACGAAGATCATAGAGTTGAAAGCTTGTGAGTTTACTATCAAATAAATCGGTTAGATTTAAACCTGGTGTTGTCAGATTTCTTACTGTGTTTACCGCAGTCCAACACTGGCATCTCTACATCATGAAGGGAGAGAAGACAGAGGAGTGAAATGTGCACTTTGGAACATTGGAACTTCCCTCTATGTTAAAATCATGTTACCCTATTGCAATTTAACGTGAAGATCCCACATGTTTCAGGCAGAAGCTTGCTGCCTCTGATGTTTCTTTTTAAATCAGTCTGATATAAAAACATGGTAATAATTTGTTGAGGTTGCTCGTTTCCTAGACATCCAATTCCTTTACATACTTTGCTACACATATGATGTAATGGAGAAATCAAATTGACCCCACGTACTTATTAAAAAGCCTCAAAAGAATCAATTAGAAACTACAGCCAGGATTCTTCCAACTCACTGTGCTGCTTGAGTAGTGCAATGGGCTGGAGACATTAGGAGGGTGCCTATAACCAGACTTGCGATCAGCGTCCGGCCAATCGTAAGTTTCCCGTGCCATTTTTTTTCCACATAATCATGGCAGAAATAGGTGTGGGGCTGATTACCATATGAAAATCATCATTTCTATATGATTAGCAAGCTGAGCACAGTAGGACCACTACCCTCCCCCCAACACAGCTGCAAGAGATTCCCAGCAGAAAGGTTTACAACTACTCCCCACCAACAGGGATCAGGCATGCTCACTCTGCCTGTGGGGACAGAGACCATTGAAGCACCCCTCAGGAGTTGGGATGGGGGGGGGTGCACCTTGGGCAGTACTAGCCAGGCACCCTGCACTGCTCACTGGGAACCCTGCCACTGTCTATAGAGCACTGTGGCACTGCTTGCCAGGCACTGAACAGTGACACGGGGCAGGACCAGAGAGCCAGGGCTTCCTGTGAGCTAGGGCTTTCTGTAGGGGGGGAGGGGGTGCGGGGGTTCAGTTGTTGATGGTGGAGGACCCATTACGCACTCTACAATGGGACTGGGAGAGAGAAGGTGATTGGGGCTGGCCATGAGGGGCTGGCAATTGGAGATGGCACGTGGGGTGGGGGGATGGGAGGGAGGATGGTTGCGAGACCCCAGCAATTGGAAGCGAAGCCGGTAATTGCGTGGAAGCAGGGCTGGCGGGTATGGGTCAGGAAGGCCAGCAAGTGGGAGACTGGCACAATGTGGAGCACAGAGTCCGGAGATTCATGAAATGATGAGTACACCCAAAAAATGAGTGGAAAATTGTCCTATTTTCTCACCCATTGGGCACTTAGTTTTTTTTTTGGGAGAATCCTAGCTTATAAAGTAAATTATAACTGATGTAACATCTTATCTTGCCATTGCAACATCTAGCTGTATGTGTCTTTAGTATTCTGGCCTCAACCATTTTTCCTCAAACTGCTAAAGCTGCCCAATAAAAATTTCCTGGTGTCTGGCCAATTCTTCCCTTCATAGTGCTGAACCAGGCTCTTCTTTCCAGCTATCTGATGTGTCTGAAAATATTGTTCTAGGGTTAGCTTTTTCCAAGCCATCAAGCGCCGTATAATTCAAGGCTCCCCTGAGATCTCTATTTTCAAACCGAAGGATAAGTTAATAACTGATATCAAAAGCACTGCTGTTCTCTGCAAAATCTCTGATCCTCTCATGTCTCTCTTATGAAAGCTTTGCTTGAATAGGCTCTGGATGGAAATTGGATGGAATTGTGTTGCAGAGGATTAGAAGATTGGGCAGAAGCAGAATTCTGCTCCATATTTTTAACTTAGTTATTTCCCAGGCAGGGGACTTAGTGTGGTATTATGAACAAATCTTTCATCTTAACAACGATGGGCATCTTTTGATTTCCAAGACTAGAATTTTAGTCTAGTGTGCATGTTGCAGCCCTTAGAAAGGTTCACAATATTGATGCAAAGGATAATTAATCCCAGCTTGAAACGTGGTGATTTTGTTGTTTATGATTGCTGAGAGGTGCTGATGATGCACCCATTTCATCCTTTGTTCAGTGATTTTAATCATCTTTTTGATTTGGGTAAATTTGGCCACTGTTCCATTGGTGGAACAAAGTCTATTTTATTTCAGCCTTTATCTTTTTACATTGCGGATAGCCACAGGAATGGATAATAGACAGCTGATGATGCATTATGTAATTAGCATTTTTTAAAACAAGAAATGCTTGAAAATCAACACCGACCTATAAGATTGATATATGAAAGGAGAATAGATTTGATTTCCAAGGACACCTTTCTGAGATAGTTCATTTTAACTTTCCTGTAACAGTTATGCATTCCTATTGAATTGAAATTGCTGATACCAAAAACTATCTGGACAATATAGAATATCTTCTGGAAGATAGTAAATAATTTCCTACCAGCTTGCCTTGGTGAAAAGTCACCAGCCACTGAAGTGTCTGTGCATGTTGCAAATATTCTGCCCAATAATTGATTTGCATCACCCATTAATTAGATAGATGTTCCATCACCCACTGATGCTGTGGTGAATCCGTTACCTCTCTTTTTGTTCCTGGGCCCAGATGAGAAAAAAGAAATGGTGCTATAATTGCCGTAGATACGCGAAATTTATAGCACGGTACCGCAATTCACATTAAAGTACTTAACAAGTTCAGCCATAGAATATTTTATATCACTAAAGTAATTTTAATGCATATTGACCCTAATAAGAAAGATAATTCAAACAGTTTTACTTTATTCTTTTCTTGTAAATTCTTTTAAATTGGTCAAAAAGATGAAAGATTTTGTTTGACACATATTTAAAACATAAACATATATACTAAACTAAACATACAAACATATTGGGTGACATTGTGGCACTGTGGTTAGCACTGTAGCCTCACAGCACCAGGGACGTGGTTCGATTCCTGTCTTAGGTCAGTGTCTGTGTGGAATTTGTATATTCTCCCTGTATGTGCTTGGATTTCTTCCGGGTGCTCCAGTTTTCTGCCACAATCCAAAGATGTGCGGGTTAGGTGGATTAGCAATGTTAAATTGCCTCTTAGTGTTAGGAGGCTAGCTAAGGTAAATGCGTGGGGTTATGGGGATAAGGCCTGGGTGGGATTGAAGTTGGTCCAGGCTTGATGGGCTGAATGGCCTCTTTCTATGATATATGGCCTTTTTGTCATAATGGAGAAATTTGACGTCACAGATAAAATTAGTTTTTCAGAAATAATATTAAGCAGGAATAATGGCTTAGTATACTGTTTAAAAATCAAATCACACATACTGTATGATGCATAGTTTTTTCGAGTTTTTTATAGTGTGAATAATAGCATCAAAGCAAATGATGAATAAGATTTCCACATAATGATTTCAACAGCATACCCAGTGGAGAAGCAAACTCTTTGACAGTAATTTATGGCTTTCCACATTTAACTGTGGCAGAGGTTACTGTTGATTGCACAGTTGTAATGATGGTAAATAGTGACTGCTTCATTGCAAAATCCGAGGACAAGGACAACAAATTATTTCCTTATCCAAGCAGATTGAAGAATTGAGAAATAAACAGCAATACTGAGAAGGAAGTGGAGTGGGTGAATTCAACGTAAAATTAGGTACTGAAAGCAAGACACAGAGAACAAAAGATTGTGTTTAAAAAAAAGAAAAAGACAGATAGTAAGAATAAAAAAGCATTTTATTTCAATGTTGAGAGTTCAAAGTTCTGAGATGGCGAAGCATCTGGGTGTCCAGGTGTATGAATCGCAAAAGGTTTGTATACAAGTACAACAAGTAATTAGGAAAAGCTAACAGAATGTTATCGTTTATTGTGAGAAGAATTAAATACAAAGCAGGGATGTTATTCTTCAGTTATACAGGACATCAGTGAGACCATATCTTGAGTACTGTGTACCGTATTGGAATACTTATTCAAGAAGATATGTAAGAGCTGTGGAACTAATTCAGAAAAATTCACTAGTCTGGAATGGGCAGGTTGACTTAAAAGGAAAAACTAGTCAAGGCTAGGCTTATATCTGCTGGAGTTCAGAAGAGTAATAGGTGACTTAATTGAAATGTAAAGATCCTGAGGAGTCTTGACAGAGTGAAGATGGGAATTATATTTCCTCTTGTGAGAGAATCTAGGACTATTGGTCACTGTTTAAAAAGGAGGAAGTCATCCATTTAAGACTGAAGTGATGAGAAATCTTTCTCTGAGGGTAATGAGCCTTTGGAACCCTCTTACATAAAAGGTGGTGGAAGCAGATTCTTTGAACTAGATAGATTCTCGATAAACAAGGAGATAAAGGTTTTTGGAAATTGAAGTTACAATTAGGCCTGCCAAGATCTTATTGAATGGTAGGGCCTGCTGGAGGGGCCGATTGGCCTACTCCTGCTCATTCATTTGTCTTTATTTTCATATGTATGTTCATATGAGATGGTAAGGACAAATACAAAAGTAATTTTAAATTTGATACTTCTAAAATCACCGCAGCAATCTAAAACTGAAGGAATAAGACTCTACACATTGATGGTTAAGCTTCAATACCAGAGAGGTTGATTTGACAGTAATGAACAATTCTTTAGCATTAATTTTAAAAATAAATGTAGTTGTATACAACTCACTTGCTGTATCTCACTTCCATTATGTGGCGATGCCGGCGTTGGACTGGGATAAACACAGTAAGAGCTCTCAGAACACCAGATTAAAGTCCAACAGGTTTATTTGGTAGCAAAAGCCACTAGCTTTCAGAGCACTGCTCCTTCATCAAGTAAGTGGGAGTTCGGTTCACAAACAGGGGCATATAAAGACACAAATGCAATTTACAAAATAATGGTTGGAATGTGAGCCTTTACAGGTAATCAAATCTTAAACACACAGACACTGTGAGTGGAGAGAAGCTTCAGCTCAGGTTAAAGAGATATGTATTGTCTCCATCTGGACAGTTAGTGAGATTTTGCAAAATTTTAAGTCCTTAAGTGCTTAAGTCTTTATATGCCTTGTTTGTGAACAGAGCTCCCACTTACCTGATGAAGATGCAATGAGCGCTAGTGGCTTTTGCTACCAAATAAACCTGTTGGACTTTAATCTGGTGTTGTGAGACTTCTTACTGTCTAATACCCATAGGCAAATTATTACCGTTTCCAAACTCCATTCTTTAAACTCCATTCCTTAAGCATCTTTCCAATCTGTAGTCTTCAGTTCTCTACTTCTGTCTGATTCTTATGCTGCATCACTGACAGAACATTCAGTATCTTGTTGTTTTTCTCTGGTTTTCATTCTACCTTAACTTCTCATTAAGATTTTCAAAATCTCCTCACCACTTCGGTGACAAGTGGTGTGCCTCAGGGGTCTGTTTTGGGGCCCCTGCTGTTTGTAATTTTTATAAATGATCTGGATGAGGGTATTGAGGGATGGATCAGTAAATTTGCAGATGACACTAAAGTCGGTGGAGTGGTAGATAGTGAAGAGGGGTGTTATAGTTTACAGAGTGACTTGGACAAGTTGCAGAGCTGGGCCGAGAGGTGGCAAATGGAGTTTAATGTGGAAAAGTGTGAGGTAATGCACTTTGGCAGGAACAATAAATGTGTAGAGTATAGGGCTAATGGTAGGGCTCTTAATAGTGTTGAGGAACAGAAGGATCTTGGTGTATGTGTCAATAGATCCCTGAAAGTAGGCAGTCAAGTGGATAAAGTTGTTAAGAAGGCATATGGAGTCTTAGCTTTTATTGGTAGGGGGATTGAATTTAGGAGCCGCAGCATCATGTTGCAACTGTACAAAACTCTAGTGCGGCCGCACTTGGAGTATTGTGTGCAGTTCTGGTCCCCACATTATAAGAAAGATGTGGAGGCATTGGAGAGGGTACAGAGGAGGTTTACCAGGATGTTGCCTGGTATGGAGGGCAGGTCCTATGAAGAGAGGTTGAAGGATTTGAGGTTGTTTTCGTTAGAAAGGAGGCGGCTAAGAGGGGATCTTATTGAAGCATATAAGATGATTAGAGGTTTAGATAGGGTGGACAGTGATAGCCTTTTTCCTAGGATGGAGAAAGCTAGCACGAGGGGACACAGCTTTAAATTAAGGGGTATGAGTTATAGGACGGATATCAGAGGTAGGTTCTTTACTCAAAGAGTGATTAGGGAGTGGAATGCCCTGCCTGCAGCTGTTGTAGATGCGCCAAGTTTGGTGGCGTTTAAGAGGTTAATTGATAAGTATATGGAAGAGAAGGGAATGGTTTAGTTTGGAGGGGCATTGCTTTTTATTTTGGTCGGCACAACATCGAAGGCCGAAGGGCCTGTTCTGTGCTGTAATGTTCTATGTTCTACGTTCTATAACTTTGGCATATTTCCAAACCTTTTCGCTGATGTATGTTTTCTCTTATTTAAAGCATCTTTGAATATTTACTAGGTTCCATAAGTGCAAGTTGTTTAGATAGGATTCCAAATTTAACTTTTTAAATTAGTGTGTAATTTAGTGTGATTAATTAAAGATTATGCTATGCGTACGTTTTTTAATAGGACCTCGGTATGTTGTACAAATTGGGGATAAAATAATTGACTACAATGAAGAATTCCGCTTGTTCCTGGCAACCCGCAATCCCAACCCTTCCATTCCACCAGATGCCGCTTCCATTGTCAATGAGGTTAATTTTACAACGACAAGGGAAGGTCTCAGGGGCCAGGTAAAGAAATAACAATGTTTTTTACTAACTTTATCTATATTATACTAGCAATATGCAGTATGGTTCCTTGTGATGAGTCAAGAGTGTGGCACTTTATGTTGTGTATAATAAACTGTCCCACTATTTTACATCGAAAAATGTGTTTTATTGCAAATAAATTTTATGGGTGTGTTAATTGTATTCTGATTTGAGTTATGTGCTTCTGGTCACAGATTTATTTTTATGTATTTGTTTTGTTGTCTCATGCATTTTAGAAAGCACAGCATCTAAAGAATAATGTTTGGTAATTGCTGTAGGTTGCAGGCAGAAAGCAAGGCAAGCAGAAGTACAAAGATGGTTGTCAGATGGTTGCGAGGGAGGATGGATGATTGCTGTTAGAAAAAAATCATTCATAAGCATTTTAAAGAACATAAAGCTTGTAAACAACAAATGCTTTGACCCACTTGGAGCAAGTATTAGATCAAAACAGATTGTCATAGAGAAGAAGGGAATGGATAACAAGAAGAAAAAAATGCACCAAGATATTTGTTGGAAGTAGCCTAGAACAGACAATTGGATGATACCAGATGAGGTGTGTGGCTAAAGAAGATTGCAAGCATAGGCAAATGCAAAACTGTTAACAATCTTTAAATAAGGCATATTGGGAGATGAGAATCATTATAGGTCGACAAAGCTCGCATAATGGATGTGATGTGTAAGACATGAGGTTGGCTCATACATTTTACAAATGCTGTCAATTGGAATTGTGTGAAGAATAAATATACTGCAATACTTGGGATCTGAAGAAACTGAATAAAATTTAAGATTTTTATCTTTAGTGTAACCTTTTTAATCTAAATCAAGTGAAGTGTTAATCTTTGTAAATGATATTAACATGCATCTTCAAATAGTGCAATGTCTTTATTCCTTTGAAGCTGTTAGCTGTCACCCTGCAACATGAGAAACCAGAACTTGAGGAACGTAAGACAGCACTTCTACAACAGGAAGAGGAGAAAAAGATTCAACTAGCAAAGCTTGAAGATTCTCTTCTGGAGGTATCACTTATAGAAACTTGTAGATTTGTATGAGCATATTTAATAATAACTTTGCATTTAAAGTAACACTATTATTGTAGCATTTCAATGTGGTGCCATTAAGTTTATATTTTCTCTTTATAATATGGCAAACTTTTCATTGAAGATGATGACAAGCGACATTTTTTTCTATGATGATTTTTCATGATTGAGCTCATGATTTCTCATGATTTGCGTGTAATTCACTTACCACCTTTTGTCTTTGGTAAGTTTGCCAGTTAAATTATGATAAGCACAGTTCATTGAAACAATACTTAAGAATTATGATTTGGGAAGAAAATAAATCTGGTCTGGTCAGCTTTATCCTGTTCACATGGATACTCCTTGCTGGGTACTGTATTTGTCCAAAAGATTTTGGTCGAATACAGGGAAATTGTTCACAAAATGCTCTGGCATATATTAAAATCAGTTTTTTTTAACAGAAAAAGTCAAAAATGATGGCACAAATATATATTCCTTGGAACCCAGATTTATTTTAAAAATTATTATTTTAGATAGTTCAACTATAAAAGTTAAAATTTTAAAAGGTTGACCACTCAAGTTCAAATTGCACAGAGACATGTCAGAATTTTTATTATTAACACCACAACACTTGCATACTGCCATTTTAACTCAAGTTCAGCAAAACCAAAGGGGCACTTCTCCTAGTCCGCTGCACTGCTCTAGCAGTGCAATGGGCCAAGACATATCAGCAGAGGTCATTTAGTGGGCTCCAAGACGTCCTCTGTGTGTTTCCAAGTTTTTTGGAGTCAGATCTACATTTAAATGCCATTAGCAGGCCTGGGACTGAAATTTCCAGGCCGGATAGCATCAGTACCTCGCCACCATACAGCACCACCCCCGCCCCCATGCCCAGTGGTGTTTACAACAGCTCACCACTAATGAGCATGTGGCCAGTCCTGCTTGAGATAAGAGAAGCCATGGAGGCCACCCCAGGAAGTTGGGGGTAAGGAGGGTTGTCCCTTGGGCATTGCTAGCCTGGCAATCTCTGCTCTGTAAGAAGTCTGACAACATCAGTTTTAAATCCAACCGATTTATTTGATAGTAAACTCGTAAGCTTTCGGCTCTATGGCAATCTCTGCTCTGACAGATAGGCGTATGTGCAGTGGCTCGCTCAGCAGTATGCTGCTGACCTCTCCAATGGGACCAGCCCTGCCCACTGATTTTCAATGTGAATCTCACTGGGGCACTCTGCAGTGCTCAGAGTGTGAGAAATTCATTTTGAAATCCTGCTCAAAACCAGGAGGAGTTACTCCAGTTTTTACGCAAATTCGGCACTTTGAATTTTTTTGGGACAATTATACCAAATTTTAAATTCATATCCAACTTGGAAAGCTGCAAAATTGGGCTCCATTGTGGCCATTGTTTCAGTAAACTGTTTTGGCATCAAAATAAGATCCATCTCACTGGTACACAATTACAGTGCAATTTGAACCAAATGACATTTCAATGAAGACATTAGTAGAGGAATTAGGAACATGTACTGAAAGTTGGCAGAGAGTAGGCAGATCATCAAATCTGATGATGGTATTTTAATTTAATTATTTAGTTAATTCAGATAAATCCTAGGTGATGTGTGTTAGTCGATCAACCCAGTGCAGGAATTACTCAGTTAACAGTAGGATATTGGGGGGAGTTATAGAACAAAGAGATCCAGGGGTACAAGTTTATAACTTCTTGAAAGTAGAGTCACAGGTAGTAGTAGAGGTAGGTACAATTTTGTCTTTTCGAAAGCATTTGGACAGTTGTGTGGGTAAGATGGATATAGTGGGCCAAATGTGGCCATCGGGATGAGCTTAGTAGTTAAACCACTTCCCGCCTCATTCCTCCCCCCCCCCCCCCCCCCCACTTATCCCTGACCTCCTGGGATGGCCTCCATGGCTCCTCTTACCTCCAGCAGAATTGGCCACCTGTTGCTTGTTAGTGGTGAGCTGTTGTAAACTCTACTGGGGAGGGGACGGGCTGGTAGTGATGCTACCAGGCCTGCAAATTTCAGGCCCAGCCCTGCCAATAGCATGTAAATGTAGTTTTAAAAAGAGTGGCGTGGACAAGTTGGGTCAAAGGGCTGTTTCCATTTTTTAAACATCTGTGACTTTACGAAAGTCACCATGTAATGCTGATTTGATGCCAGCATTGCCATTTTCAACCTCATATTTTCTTAAACACATATAACTGAAAATGTGTTCAGCAGAAGGAAGAACTGCATTCCACAAAGCTATTTAAAAGGATCATCAAACTTTCTCAAGTAAGTTGCAAATTAAGTTCTACTGGATTTTGTTGAGTTTGGCCCAGTGCTTGGTTGTTTCCAGAGTTTCTGACAGCTGTTGAGATCTACAGGCAGTGATGCTTCCTGTGGAGAATTTTGCACTAGTCTGTCCCAAGGCGACAGATGATATGCAGGCCGTGGCAACAGACAAGGAGACTCTGTCCCGAGAAAGGTTCAAAATTGATAAGGAGGAAATAATGAATAGACTAATGGTAATTAAAGTTGACAAGGAGCAGAAGGAAGTGAGAATGGAAATTGCAGTGGCACTGATCGTAATCCCCAGCCTTCCCTAAACTCAGGAGGTGCCAGAGAATTGGAGAACGTAAATGTTATGCTCTTGTTCAAAAAAGTTGTGAGAATAATCCCTGCAATTATAGACTAGTCAGTTTAGCATCAGTGGGGGGCAAGCTTCCAGAAATAATTATCCAGAATGGAATTAGTAGTCACTAGGAGATGGAAAAATGGGAGTTGATTAGAAAGAGCCAGCATGAATTTCTAAAGGGGAAATTGTGTTTAACTAACTTGCCGGTGTTTTTTGAGAAGGTAACAGAAATGCTATAATTGATGAGGTCAGATGAGATCCAAATTATAACTGAAAATTCCTGAATGCTGCAGAATGGAAAGCTGCAATGATTTAAAAACCAACCAGGTGATTGGTGGGCACGGAGATTGAAGTGACCTGGTCACTTCAGAATTTTCACAGGCAGAATTTTCATAGATAGGAATGCAGATATGGATCACAGAGCCTGCATGAAATCACCATTGCAGGGGTGATCTTCAGGTCTGCAGGGCTGGAAGGGGTAGTCCAACCACGACACCTTATCCCAGTGGAGAGTGGCAAGGCCAACTCTTGCCCAAGACCACCCAACCCCCAGGACATTGAGGAACCTTCCTCTGCAGCCTGGCAGCAGCAGAGGGGCAAATGACCATTGGACCAACCTCCTTGAGCACCCCACTCCTGCGCCCCCAGGGCTCTAGGCACCAGGCCAGGGTCAGTGCCAGGTGCACTGCACAATTACAAGGCATGTGATTTGAACGGTGGCTGGTCGGGAGAAAGGGGCCTGAGTGGGGGGCTGGATCATGCCATTCTCGTGTTTGTGTGTTGTGGGGGTATGTGGTGTGGGGACCTGTTATTTTTGGGTTGAGGGAGGATGCCCTTCTTTGGTAATGGATTGGTGATGGTTCTTTGGTCAATGGGAGTGGGAAAGACCATTTCATTAATTGTGATTGTGGGGGGAACCTGTCTATAAAGGCGGAGATTGGGCTGCCGTTGGCTGGGCTGGCCAGCAGGTTGCTTGAAATGAGCATATTTGCATATTTCTGGTGGACGAATCCCATCTGACCAATGTGCCGAAATCAGTGGAAAACAGACCCATTTTCCTGCCAGTTGGAGCTCTTTGTCTGAATTCTCCAGAATTGGGACTATGATCTCAATTTTGCAAGTGCAGGCTGGTTGAATACAATCAGTATGCAGCCTATCGCAAACAGTCGAAGGACTGTTTTCTTATGCTGTATAAATGTTTACTCCTTTTGAAATTTGGCATTCTTGCATCTGTCCTGATGATGACAAGACATAAAGCTAGGACAACTTGTCTTTATTTTCAGCAATTGTCAGGACAAGCCATTGTTATTGTACTTTTGGGAAAAGATTTTCCCTGATAAATATCCTTGCAATGGATTTGGATGAGATGTGGAAAATGAATAATAATTTTAGAATCAGAGAACATGTCCATAAAATAACCAGGCAAAGTTGGATGGCAGGAAATATTTCTATTCAGAGAGATATATATGGTAAATATAGATTTGTTGTAAGAAAGAGCAAGTTCAGGGAAGGACACTATACAACATTATATTTTGGTTAAGTACACTTAGTGATGTCAAAGTAATTTGTGTCTCCTAGAGCTGAAAAGATTATCCAGTGGAATGTGGATTCTTTAGGCCATTGGAACAGTTCAACTTTTTTCTCTCTTTCTTGCCTCCCTGAGCAATGCAAATAGTTGTCCATTATTTAGGACATGCATTGATCGATCATCTTTTATAATTAAAAATCTTGTGTATTGCATATTTCGCGATGGCTTATTAATTTGGTTTCAATGCATAGGTCTATAAACATAGAACATAGAACATTACAGCGCAGTACAGGCTCTTCGGCCCTCGATGTTGCGCCGGCCAGTGGACCCTCTAACCTAAACTATTCCAATATCATCCATATGCCTATCCACCGACCATTTGAATGCCCCCAAAGTAGGCGAGTCCACAACTGCTCCAGGCAGGGCATTCCATGCCCTCACCACCCTCTGTGTAAAGAACCTGCCTCTGACATCCGTCCTATAACTACCACCTCTTAATTTAAAGTTCTGTCCCCTCGTGTTGGTCATCACCATCCGAGGAAAAAGGCTCTCACTATCCACCCTATCCAGTCCTTTGATCATCTTATACGCCTCAATTAGGTCACCGCGTAACTTTCTTCTCTCTAATGAAAATAACCTCAGGTCCCTCAGCCTTTCCTCATAAGGCTTTCCCACCATACCAGGCAACATCCTGGTAAACCTCCTCTGCACCCTTTCCAATACTTCCACATCTTTCTTATAATGCGGCGACCAGAACTGTACGCAATACTCCAAGTGCGGCCGCACCAGAGTTTTGTTCAGTTGTAACATAACCTCACGGCTCCTAAATTCAATCCCTCTACCAATAAAAGCTAACACACCGTACGCCTTCTTAACAACTTTATCAACCTGGGTGCCAACTTTCAAAGAGCTATGTACTTGTAACCCAAGATCCCTCTGCTCGACAACACTATTAAGGGTCCTTCCATTAGCCCTATATTTCATATGCCTGTTATTCCTACCAAAGTGAATCACCTCACAATTATCCGTATTGAATTCCATTTGCCACCTCACGGCCCAGCTCTGCAACCTATCTATGTCCCTCTGCAAACTGTAACATCCATCCTCGCTGTCTACAACTCCCCACACTTTGGTATCGTCAGCAAATTTACTAATCCAACCCTCTACACCCTCATCTAGGTCATTTATAAAAATGACAAACAGCAGTGGCCCTAAAAAAGATCCTTGAGGTACACCACTTGTAACTGCACTCCAGGTTGAATATTTCCCATCAACCACCACCCCCTGTCTTCTATCAGCTAGCCAATTCCTAATCCAAACTGCTAAATCACCTTCAATCCCATGCATCTGCACTTTCTGCAGTAGCCTACCATGGGGAACCTTATCAAACGCTTTGCTAAGAGCCATATACACTACATCAACTGCCTTACCCTTATCTACCTCTTTGGTCACCTCCTCAAAAAACTCAATAAAGTTTGTGAGGCACGACCTACCCTTCACAAAACCGTGCTGACTATCCCAAATCAATTTATTTCTCTCTAGATGCTTATAAATCCTATCCCTTATAATTCTTTCCAAGACTTTGCCCACAACAGAAGTCAAGCTCACCAGTCTATAATTTCCAGGATGGTCCCTACTCCCCTTTTTGAACAAAGGGACAACATTTGCCATCCTCCAGTCTTCTGGCACTATACCTGTAGCCAACGACGACATGGACAGGGATCACGGGTAGAAGTGGGAATATCAATTTGGCGGTGTCGGCTCGTTGGGCCGAAGGGCCTGTTTCCCGTGCTGTTTTGTTCTTTGTTCTTTGTTTTTTGAATCTAGTGAGGACATCAGAGTGAAAGAAAGCTGTGACAAATTCCTTTAATTCAGATCTTTCCACTGTACTTTAAAACTGAAGTTTAAAAGCAATTTCAGTGGAGGAGAAACTTTGTTCCAAATCTGTTGTGCAATTTGTTGTAATTGAAAATGTCCTTGATGTAAATTTAATGCTTCTAAATTTGGTTATTAGTGACTTCATGTATGGCTGACTATGTTTATGTGATCATCATTATATTAAAGCTTTGAAAGTAATTAGCATGGTAAATTGTGAACACGGAATTGCAGAAAAGACTGTTGTTAAACTCAATTTGAAGTCTCATCCACAAATGATAAAAATATGTGATAAGGTAAACCAAGGAGTCCAATTAATCTTCAGAGTGCTCCCAATAAGTATTAGATTAGCAAGTAAATTTTTAAACCTTATTTTAAAAAGAGATTATTCTTCTATAGCCGATTGTGTTAATTGTAATTTACCATGCCTATGAAAGTGGCATTGATCTAATTGGCTGAAAATTGGGAATTAAACTTTAAAAGTCTGTGCAAAAATAAAATGATGCATTCAACATGAGGATTTTTTTCTTCCTTCTTTAAATTTGTGATAAACTGCAAACAAGAAAACTGGCCACATGCCCAGAATCGCTGAACATCCTGTTTTTGATATGCAAATTTAGTTGTGGATATATTGGAGCCTGTGACATGGGTCATCTTCATGAGACAAAAAAAAATCAGGATATGTCTGCAAATTAAAAGTCCTTTTATCACATCGTTGCTGATGGTTCAAGCTTTTTGCACTGCTTTAGCATATCTCTAGTTGCTGGATTTCTATAGAGGAAAAGACTTGAATTTATGTGGCATCTTTATGGCCATTGAAGACTTTACAGCCATTAACCACTTTATGAAAAGTAGCAAATTTTGTATCCATATCTGGGCCTGATGAGTAAATGCTCCCAACAACATAAAATTCAGGCTGTGGCTTTTTTGTGAACTTTGGAAATGTCAAAAAAAGAAACAGAATATTGTGACATCACAAGAGGTGGGAAGGTCTGGATGGGATGCTCTTTTAGAGAGTCAACACTGACTTAATGGATGGGATGACATCTTTCTGTACTGTAGGCATTCTATGGATTGAGTCCACTGTGTGTCAACCACAGCATGAGCTTCATCCAGCCCACTGTGGCCACCACTCTCCTTGTCCTGGTTCCTGGTTACCTCTTTCAGCTGTTAACAGCTATGTTCCTAGAGGCTCTCCAACTTTAACACTGGTACCAGAATTTTCCCATCCTATCCATTATGGGAATTGTAGTGGATAGGGGGTAGGTGGGGGAACCATGCAATGGTCTGTTGACTTTGGGCAGGATTTTCTGGTTTTGGGCCGAGCTTGACCAGAAAATCCCAGTCAGAAACTAAACCATCACCTGGTATATTCCCTCAGTCATCCTTGACCAATCCTTCATTAGCTTTGTTCCTCCCTCCATCACTCTAGCCCTGCCCTGTGACCTCAATCATCCTTGATCAATTGTCTGTCACTAATACCATCCTCCATCACCATTGAACTGTCCCTGGCATCCCAAACCTGCCCCTCCTTTAAAATTGACTTGCCAACCATCATCCTTGACTCTCTCTCTGTCATCTTTGATCCACCATCAGTTACTCTCGACTCTCCCAAACTCACCATTTCAATCATCCTTGAAATCTCCCCACTATCATGCTTGAACTGTCATCCTGCTTTCTCCCACTCCCCCTGTGATGCTTCTAAAGTCCTTCACGACTCACTGTCCCATCCACGGACAACCATGTCCTGACCTGTCTGGATAGCTGTCACCCAAAGTCAATTCAGCAGCTTCTCTGGCCCAACAAAATTCCAATACAAGTAAAGCGGCTTATACCCTTTCCACATCTACTAGGAAGACTAGCCCGCTTGCAGTCAGTGGTGAATCTGAAGGCACATTTTTCTGATTTGTTGCAACTTAATTGTAAAGAGACAGTTTAATCTGATGACCCTAATGAGAATGCATGTCATCTAATGCATTAAAAAATAGGCTCCCACTGCTTGCCATATGAACCCCAACCTGCCACAAATATGATTTCCAACTTTCATTTCACCATCAAGAAGTTGACAAACCCCCCCAAAATTCAAAACCCCTTCCACCTTGTTTCACATTCCCTTCATAAGTTTCTATCTTTGGTGTTTTTTCTGAACTCAGGTTAGAAATGTACAGGAACCTGACAACCTGCAAACATCCTTCATCAAGAGGGAATTGAACTCTAATTGACCTTGATATTGGAGCAATGATTTAAAAAGGAAAGGCTGGACATTATAACTATACACTCACGCACAGACTAGAAATGTGAGATCACCCAGGGTAATTCAAACATGTTACCAACAAATATTTGTTAATGCCCTGTGTTTTTACACTGTACTGAATACTGTACTGAAATTGCATTGTGAAATGTTGTCTATGATTATGAGCTCATGTTCATTGCAACTCAAATAATGGACTTTTTTGTTACATTTTCCACACTCTTGATCTCTTTTTATTAGATGTAATATTCTGATCTAATGCTTGGTGACTGGAACTGGTCTGTGCCTGTGCAAACATTGATGTGGAGATGCTGGCTTTAGACTGGGGTGGGCACAGTAAGAAGTCTGACAGCACCAGACAGGTTTATTGGTATCATGAGCTTTCAGGAGTATTTCTCCTTCATCAGGTGAGTGGCGAAGGAGCAGTGCTCCAAAAGCTTGTGATACCAAATAAACCTGTTGGATTTTTAGTTTGCTGTTGTGCGACATCTTACTGTGCAAACATTAGTAGGTAATGAGTTAATTGGAATTTCACATGTATGCTAAGGTGATTCCTGCTGTGATTTTTTTTATATCTAAACTCCTAAACCTTTCCTTGGTGCACCCATTTGACAGTGTGATTCAGATTAAGTGCACATGATATGAAGAATTTCAGATGTGTGTTTGTATTCAGTTATTCTGTACTATCAGCAATGGAGCTCCAACATGCTGTGCTGTTATACTGCCATGAACATTAATCGTTAATGTTGCTTATTTTGCCAATTTAATTGAAAATCATAGTGTATCGGAGTATTGCCATCAGCACCAGAAAAGTGAAGTAAGCAGGTTAAATTCATTTCTAATCTTGGCCATGGCTGTGGGAAGTTTTAGATGAAGGCCCAGATTAATAAAAGAAATCCAAGTAAAATTTAAACTGCTCCTGTGTATTTGCTAATGGCTACTATCAATGGAGACTGGGGCTGAATTTTACAGACCTGTGGCAGCGGCGAGCCATTCTAAAGTTCATTTTCTTCGGTGAGAACGAAAAATCCTGCTGGTATAAAATCCCATCTCAGGAAATGTGCAGGCTAGTGTTTCAGCTTCTGAAAATGCTAAAAAGAGGAAAAAACTGGTATAAAAATCCACAGGATCTGTATGTGCATATTATTTAGATTACAAATTGTTCAAATTTAAATCTGTTTTTTATGCTAGTAAAATGGGTGAGTGGAACTCACAGAAATGAATTAAAATATGGAAATATCATTTTTCACAGACATTGGCCACTTCCCAAGGAAATATATTGGAAAACAAAGGGCTCATCGAGTCACTCAATCAGACCAAGGCCAGCAGTGCACTCATCCAGGAATCCCTTAATGAATCATTCAAATTACAAGTCTCTTTAGATCAGGTATTGTGGTTGTATAGTTTTATATAAGAATTCATACAATTGAATTAAATAAAAAGAATGGAATCTGCAAGTGGTATACATTTTATTCATTTTAATTAATTTTAAAATATTAAAAGAAACTTATTGTGTGTTAATATACTTTAGAAGTTTAATCATTTACAAGCATAATTTTTGATCAACTACGGTTAAAATTAAGTTCCTTTATTAATTATCAATTATTATTAATGTCCAAAGATCCAAGAGTCATTTTCAGGCATTATTTCAGATATTCTGCCTATGGCTCATTTTCATTGTAGGTCTTGTCACAATCCTCTCAAATTCAAAGACTGATGTCATATGGCCAGCACTGGCATTTCAATCTGGTGTCGATCACTCAGTATTCTGAATGGATAGATGATGTTGTGGACCTAGGGCTAGGGAGACCTAGGGGCTGAAGTTTCGCTTCTAGTCATAGCACAGAGGCAGGACTTTGACAACTCAGCAAATATGACCTGGAAGGAAGTGCTCCGGAAGTTAGGATTTTCATTCCAGAATATTGGAAGTCTGTGGCTGGGCAACCTAGAAGTGCAAAGGCTGAAGGGTGCAAAGCTGGACTGCGCAGAGGTCCTACCTCTGTGCTCCGGCATTGTGCCCAAGACTTCTAAAAGAGCAAAAGAACGACTCTCACTCCCAGGAAGTGCTCCATCCATGCCAGCTGATTCCATCACATGTTCTCTAACCAACTCCCCATTGCATACATTGGCTGGAATTTTACCATCGCACCCACCGGTAGGGAAATTGGAGTGGGCAAAGAGCTGACCATGGGAAGGTCCGTTGATCTCGAGCAGGATTTTATGGCTTCGCTTGTCCTGAAACTGTAAAATTCTGCCTATCATGTTTCCCACACCTAGCCAATGTAGATCAGACATGACTGGAGGCAGCTGGCTCTGCAAAATGCACACGCACAGACCCGGATCATTACTACACCTATGAGAAAGGTAGATGCTGTATTTGGGACATGACTTCTGTTTTTCAATTTCTCCCTCAAGTATCGTAATGACAGTGAGGCTTCCCATTGTTACAAAAATCCAGACCTTAGACTTCAAATTATGGCATTATTTCTCCTTTTTTAATAAAATCAAGTTTTTATAATTAGCACCTATCTTAGATTGGTATTATTCACTGCTGTCTGTGGAGGGCAGCAAAATATCATTGTTAATCATGATTTTCCTTTCTTGCAGGAGAGGGATGCATTTCTTCCACTTGCTGAAACTGCCAGCAAGATGTTCTTTATTATCACTGATTTATCCAAAATTAATAATATGTATCGCTTTAGTCTGTCAGCCTTTCTTAGGCTCTTTCAACGATCCTTACAGAGCAGGAAGGTATGTCTTTATTTTACCAGAATGTTTTAAAGCAGAACTTTTATCTATTGCAATAAAATAGCAAAAATGTGCAAATTGTTTGCTAACTATCCAAGCATAGATCTTAAAAAAAATCTTGACATTGAATTGATTAGGTCAGCAATACAAAGTGACCTTTGTATTGTTAGAAATGACCAATATGTAATAAAATAGTGTAATACTTTATCAATCTATAACCATCTATTCATCATTTCTTCAATGTTCAATGTGAGATTTTGATTTAAGTCTAGTTCAGTAATTGTTCTTCACATGTCAATTAACATGGATTGCAAATGAAAAGGTAGTCACTGTGCTTCCTGCCTTACTTCCTGACATTTTTTTTGGTGGAGGTTGAAAAGAAGCACTGCCTATAAGAAGCGGGGCAAGATGCTTGCACTCAACCACTTCAGATTAGAAGGTATGAGAAGGGAATTTAAGCAAGGCCAGCAGGAAGAGCATCTGGTAAAAAGTTTTCTGTTTTGGACAGCTAATTGAATGCTCCAGAACCTGTGAAGCAATTCCACTGATGCAGGTCTCCAATGGTATATGTGAGCATTTCCAAGATGTGCTTTACTGACAGTGATTAATGAAGAATGTTTGAATTTCTGTTGAATTTCTTTTGTTTAAAGATGTCTCTTTATCAAATCACCAGACCTGCCTGAGTAGAACATCCCCCATTATTGCTATCAATCCTTTCCTTGCCTTTTCAATCTCTTCTGAAAAGTGCGAGGAATCCACATTTCATCTTCAGCCCCAGTTGTGCTAAGCCTTAGTTCACTCTTCCCAATTTTTCCCAAAATCCAGATTTGCCCTCTACAGCGATATCAAGCTTCAGAATCTCTACTTGCACTCTTAAAAATTCCAGAACCATTCTTCAGTGATATCCCAACCCTGTACTACCATTCAGTGCTGTTAAAGGCCAGCGTCATTTCCCTTCCTACTTGGAATTCTCCCAAGTGCTGCTGCATCCTGTGATTTAACATCCCAACACTACTAACTATCAGACATCTAGCATCAATTGACAAAATTTGCTTTCTATTTTCTGTGTTTTCTCAGCTTTCTAAACAGAAATTAAAAATGAAATGCAATAATGAAGAAATAGATATAAAATAATTCACACTATAGTATGAAGAGCTGTGGAATTAAATCCTCAAAGCAGCATGGAAAGTTCCAGTATGCCATTTAATAAAAAAATTGACATATTCAGTCACTGTAATTCAGTACTTTGTGCAATGCAATAAATGGCAGAAACAGTTCTAATATAACAGGAAATGCCTTTGTTTGTGCTGTGCAGAACAATGGGAGACCTACTAACATTAGAATAAATGTTAAGTATGTGTCTTTATACTAATATGATATGAAGAGAGGCCAGCTAAATGTAAATTAAAATATATCTGCGTATCATTATTCAACAGGATTCTGAAAACACAGATATCCGAATCACAACTTTGATTAGTTCCCTGAAAACTTCAGTATATGAATATATTTGCCGTTCATTATTTAAGGTGAGAGTAACCTTGGTGTGTGTATTGTTTGATTAGAAAGAACAGTTTTGCAATTTTAGATATCTGGTCTTACTATACTTGTTTTCCACCCATTTTGGTAATATTCTTATCATTTTAGTTGCCTGAATGCTATAAAACTTGTTAACTGGCTAGAAAGTGGCATTAACTTATTATTAGCGAGAATTATCAAAATATCCATTTTCTGTTGATATTTTTGATGTTGATAACTTAGCTTGTTCTGGGTAGATGCAGATTTATGAGAGGTGTGAATCTACACAAACTTCCCACCACAATTATTATCCCATTGATTTAGTGTTGTGCCCATTAAGACCATTCCCCAGACAATGTGGTTGTGTCAAGCAGAGCAGAATAGTCACAGCTAAATATTATAAATATGTTCCAGCTCCCAAACTGAAAATGGACTACGCAACCAGGAGGTTGATTAATTTTAAATTAAAATGAATTTCTGCATCATTGTAGTGTCTTCAGTACTTGTGGCTAGCACCAGATGTATTTGCTTAAGATAGAAATGCAATTGTATGGGGCCATAAATGGAGTATTGTGTGCAGTGTTGGTGCCCTTATCTGAGAAAAGATGTCATTGCTATAGAGAGAATACAGTGAAGCTTACCAGACTGATTCCTCAGGTAGCAGGTCTGTCACATGAGGAGAGACGAAGTCGGCTAGGATTATATTCACTGGAGTTTAGAAGAATGAGAGGGGATCCCATAGAAACTTATAAAATTCTAACAGGGTTCATAGAATTGAATCTCTGCAGTGCAGGAGGAGGCCATTCAGCGCATCGTGCTTGCACTGACAACAACCCCAACCTATCATTGTAACCCCACTTATTTACTTTACTAATCCCCTGACACTGAAGGGTAATTTATTATGGCCATTTCACCTAATCTGCACATCTTGGGTGCCAAGAGGAAATTTGACATGTCCAATCCATTTAACTCACACATCTTTGAACATTAAGGAGTAATTTAGCCTCTTAGAGTTAGAGGGTTAGACAGGATAGATTCAGAAGGAATGTTCCCAGTGGTGGGGCAGTCCAGAACTAGGGATCATAGTTTGAGGGTAAGGGATAAACCTTTTGGAACTGAGGTGACGAGAAATTTCTTCACCCAGAGGATGGTGAATGTGTAGAATTCACTACCGCAGAATGTAGTTGAGACCAAAATATTGTCTGATTTCAAGAAGAAATTAAATAAAGCCCTAAGGGGCAAAGGGAATCAGTATATTAAATTTGATGATCAGCTATGATCAAAATGAATGATGAAGCAGGCTCAAAGGACCAAATAGCCTACTCCTGCTTCTAGTTTCTTTGTTTCTGTTTAAATCTGTTCAACCTAACCAGCCTTTATTTCACTGACATACCTCAAATAAAGGGTGGGCCTTCAGCACATTCAATTAATTGAATGTTTTTTTTCTTTACATCATATATTTTTATTCCTTACATAAAGGAAGAATCCTTGATTTAAATTCAGGAATTTATCCATCTTATTTCTTGATTAATGATGAACTTGAAACTCTCTCTGGTGAACAGGTTAGCTTTGGGCATGCTGTAAATCATATATTTGGTAGATAGTTGGTTTTAAAGTTAGCTCATCTCATTGTGTAATGGAAAGTACTATAGAAGCTACATATTCTTCATTATACTGTTAAAAACTGATGCTTTTAGAAACTCGTTTCTCTAAGAATCTATCCAGTAAGCACAGATTTATTTGATTAATCAAATGTGCTAAAAGTTCACCTTTTGGAAGAATGTTGTGAATAACACAAGCTTCACCAGTTTCAGTGAAGTTGATTTGTTTTCTGCCTTATTTCTACTTTTTGTTTTGGACTTGACTTCTACTTTATTACTGGTTTGTTGGTAGGGTTTAGTCAGGCAATGTAGTTTATTTTCTTCTGACAGTTTGGAGTTCATTACTTAAATTTATTATCACTGGCAATTTATTGTTGACTATTCCGTTAGCTACTAATAAGTACATTGCAAAGACCACTCCTTCAAGGTGGACGTGACCAGGTGCCATTTACATACATTAGCAGTGGTCCATTTCCATCCTGAAATCAGCTTTTGAAGGAGAAAAAAAAGTACTAAATACACCCAATGAATTGCAGAGGTAATAACATGACAACAAAAATAAAATACATTCATTCATTATGGTTTATCACACTTCAACAGTTACCTTAGATGTTGTATTTGAATAATTTTGAGTACTTACTGTGTTTGTGAATGTCACTGAGGCAACATAAAGCTTGCTAATATTTTACATTGTTTTGTACATTTGATTGTTTTACATAAAGCAATATGCATATGCTAGCAGAGTGGTTATGTGATATGTTATGATCCCCATAGAAATTGATCACTTTTAAAATAAAATTCACACTTTCAATTGAGGGATGAAAGTATGATACCTCAACATTTCATGTTTAAAACTTTTAAACAAAACTAATTGATTAAACACTATTTTCTTTTTGTAACTTTATACTTTAAACTACAGAAAGGAACATTCCCATTGTATACTTGTCACATTTTGTATTCTTCATGGAATTACATTCCTTATAGCAACCAGTCCACAGTGGGTTCCCCTATCCCACTGAGGCCGGAATTAATTTGAGTTTAGAGGCGGCGTGGCGGCATTGTGGTTAGCACTACTGTCTCACAGTGCCAGAAAACTACGTTCGATTTTCGGCTTGGGTCACTGTTTGTGTGGAGATTGCATGTTCTCTCCATGTATGTGTGGATTACCTCCAGTTTCCTCCCCATTCCGAAACTGGGCTGGTTAGGTGCATTGACCATGCTAAATTGTCTCTTAGTGTACCTGAAGAGGTGCCAGAGTGTGGTGCGTAGGAGATTTTTGCAGTAATTTCAATGCAGTATTAATGTAAGCCTACTTGTGACATTAATAAATAAGCTTAAAAATTTAAACTTCCATTTTGCTGAGTCACTTTGGGTGACAGTCTCCAGATGTTTTCTTAGCTTTTGGAGAGTTTCTTAACTCCATCACCAGCAGTAAAGCCTGTTCTGACAATTCTTGGCCCTTTCTGCACCAGGATGAATTTTCTAGAATTCTTACATGACTGTCAGATATATCTCTTTGACTAGAAACCGTCTGCCTCCTGCATTCAGCTGTTGTAGCTCGTAAAGGCATAACAACATCTTCTGTCTGCTGACCACACAGAATTACTGCCCATCTGTGGGATTCGTTGATTTGTAGGGAAGCCTGTAACTAGATATCAGGAGTGGCTTCCTCTTCCTTCTCCATGGAAACACGTAACAGTCTTGTGTTCAGATATAAATGCGTATTAGCCATTCTCTCTTGTCCTAGAAGTAAATGGACAGTTTACAGCAAAATTGTTTACAAACCGACACATTTGACATCACTCTGTGACTTTGGGAGACTGAGTTTACTTATCAGAAAAATGTTTAGACAACTTGGCATTGATGGAGGCATCTGACACAATGAACAGTTAACCCATCCTCACGAGCATCTGAGAATCTGTGCCAAGATTGGGAGACTCATTGCAGACTCATTAGGCATTAGCCTTACATAGTTATACACCCTTCAGCCAACATTCCAGACTCCTCCAATGCCATCCCTGGGTACACCCTTTCTCACAGGCAGGACAGACCCACCAGTGGATTGAAAATTTCCTGCCAGCAGGATGTTCCCGTCTTAAGATGTCAAATCCCTGCAGTGGGTTTTCCAGCAGCAAGAATGCATACAATGGGAAGTGCCATTGAAAGCAGCAACACCAGAAGATCCCACTGGCAGCCAATAACAAGCTGTCCCTGTTCATGATACTGAACTAGTATCATGATACTAGTTGGGAACAAGGAAATTCCTGCCCATTGTGGCAGTATGGTGTTATATAGCTGAGAGAGAGTAGCCTTGGAAATCCTCAGCTTTGATTCCAGAACTCATGTTTCAATGAATTAGGTAAAACATAGGTAAATAACTCTTCTGCTGATTATCACTTAATGTCCGCCATCGATTGCTGAAGCGGTGGTACTTTATGAAGAATAACACCTTTACTTTATTCATGGACATGCGCGTCACTGAACTGGGAATACTCCTTCCCAGGTCCTGCTGCTGGCCTAAATGAGGTTGCCTGGCATTTTTGAATTCACAGATAGGACTTCCACTGTCAAGACAAAACCCTGTCCAATGTTGAATCATATGCAAAGTAAGGTGCAGCTGGTTCCTGATCACTTTAGGTTTGTTTTGGCACCAAAATCATTTCAGTTTGGAACTAGCAACTATCGATAAAAATAAAAGTTAGAACTGCATTGTTCTTGCTTGCATCACCATTATCATTCAATACTAGTAAGGAACTGAATTTTACATGGAGGTTATGACTCCGCCCAATGGCTTTAAAGTCAGAGGAAAACTTGCCACTACTTGATCAAGAGACCAAATCTGGATTTTCTGATCGTCAGGTAGTCAATTGGTTGGCTTATAAATGCTTTGATCACTGAAAAGGTAATTAAGAAGTTTTAAACGAGGTAGAGATCTCTTGACCTGGTGATGTCTTTATAGAAAGTCACATGGCTTTGAAAAAAGCCATGCTTGGAAAACTGTGTTTAAAAATTCAGAGGCTGGTTTTGCTTTGGGGAGAAAACAAGAAGGATTAACTGCCTGGGTAAAGAAAGCAACAGTTTCTGAAGCTCCAGACCCATTTGAAAGCAAAAATTAAATGAAATTTGCTATGAAGTTGCTTCAAGATCTGAAATCGATTGACTGCATGTTTCTTTTTGCAAAGTCTTACTGAAAAGTAGTGTAAGAGTCATTAATTGACCCATTGACCTACCCTGAGAGCCAGCCTTATAACCTGCACACTATTTCAAGCACTCCATCATCTATCCTTTCCCCTTTTGGCAGAATTCCTTGATTTCATTTTATTTGTGCGCGAGAGTGTTGGGCTATGTAGAGCAGTTATTAAATTGACTATTTCATATTGTATGTTAATAGGCTTTACCTTCTACTTAAGTCTAGTTTTATGATAAACTAATAACTTTGTTACTTATTGAAGAAACCTGGACATTTAGTGGCCATTATGTAATTCACAGGTATAACACATATTAGTTATATAGCCAGCTGGAAAAATAATTTAAATATATGCTCTGACCTGTGGAGTGATGGAATTTGTGATAGTGTACTCCTCCCATCTTAGTCATGACACTTGAGATTGTGGCCTTTGTCCCCATGAACAAGCATGTCCCACATCCTGGAGCTTTTGATTTGATTTGGTTTATTATTATCACATGTATTAATATACAGTGAAAAGTATTGTTTCTTGTGCACTATACAGACAAAGCAACTCGTTCATAGAAAAGGAAAGGAGAAAGTGCAGAATGTGGCAAGGTTTAGAGAAAGATCAGCTTAATGCAAGTAGGTCAAGTAGCTACCGGCCAAACAGATGGCTGGCAACTCTATAATCCCAGCACTGGCACTGGGAACACTACCCACTGTTGGGATTACAGTTCGTACCTGAGCAGGAGTGTTGCTGGATGCTTGAGTTGGAGGTCAAGCAATAATAGCCTGATTAGAACTAGTCAGGCAGGCCTGGCAAGGTTTGAGGGTGGAGCTATTCAAATGAGAGCAGCTCTGTCTGTCTAGTGGAGGAGGCCCTTCATTATGTTCAAAATGTTTTAACATGTAGTCTAACATCGCCACCATTCTATTCAGGCCAGCAGCCACCAGATTTTGCATTAATTGGCCATTTGAGGGCTTCAGTTGGCCCAAGGATAGGATAAAATATTAGCAGAGGTGGGTAAGTGATGGGCTTGGCACCCCGACCATCCCACTTGATTTTATGCTTTTGCCCTGCCAGCCCTGTTTGTCAACCCACTCTTGGGTTTGGAAGGTGTGGGACATAAAGTTCCAATCAAGATTCTGAAGTTTGAAAATTCATTGCTTTTTCCTGGTTCTTCCAATCATGTACATAGGCATGGGGGTAAGTAATAATATTGCATCAACATTGTAAATATGAGAAAGTCTTTAGCTGAATTAAAACTGTTAATTTAATGGGGGAAAAGACAGAGTACATTTCACACTATTGAAAGGGTAGCCTTACCTAACCCAAGTGTAAATATTTCATTTTCTCCCATTTCTTGAATGCATTCAATTTAAACATCTGTTGAAATAGCTGTTCTGAAGTCTTATTTGTTTACTCAGGGGCTTTATGGGCTCTTGGTTGTAATCCAACTTCCTATTTTTTTCACAACCGCTTGACATTGTATGTATAAATGGTTTGAAGAGCCTGTTTGCGTACTCAGGAAATTCAGTGGGCTATTCAATGGCTCCCAAATGCAATAATAGAATTTGTGAGCTCTGTTCAACAAGTGTATGTTGGGTGATGGTGGTAAGAAGGTAGAATGAAGGGGAATTATAGTAGTTAGAATGTTCACCTGTATGTAGATGAGCCACTGATTGCCACAGAAGCACACTGAATTAATGCTTTCTTTTTAAGTGGAGGTGGGCGTTTTAATCTGCCTACTCTTATTTGCCCTGTTTATACTTGCTACAGGCAGGTATGCCTCCGGGTTACAAAAGTCCTGAACCCCTGGAAGATCTTGCCTGCTAGTAGTCCCAAAACAGTAGGGGAGGGTTTGTGATAGCATGAGTAGCTGTCCCCCCGACGCCCTGATTGGTGTCTCTGACATAAACATATGGCCCTTGGGCTTCTGATATTAAGAGCAGTGATCTTCTCAAGGCATATCAGATAAATAATAGGTGGAAGAGGTAAATTCTAAATAATACTTTTAAATTGAATTGAGCTGAGATGAAGGAGCATAAATTCAAATAGAATTGTTTTAAAATGATTAGATGCTGCAAAGAGAAGACTATAGCATGCATTAAGATTAGCTAATTGGCTTTCCTTGTATAAAGCAATGCACAGTCAGGAGAATGAAACATACTCATTCTAACTGATACTGTTCTTTTTCAATTGTCTCACTTCCTCTTTCCTGAAGGTCTTGATGTGTGTTAAGTTATTGTTTCAAATAACCCACTACTCTATGGTACTTTGCCCACAATGATATTCTTCATATGTGAGCTTGACTGTACATTTTGGCTGGGTACTTTACTGTAAAGGGCAATATAAATGCCTGATTTGAATCTCCATCTTACAATTTCCAAGACTAGCTGTTGAAACATTTCAATGGAGCAGCAAAGAATCCTGGAAGATACAGCTACATAGCAAAATAACATGCTTCAGCTCTCTAGCTTCAGAAGCAATAAATGGGTAATAAAGATTTTCATATATGTTGCACTTTTCATGGCGACCGGACATCTTAAAGTACTTTACAGCCAATGAAGAATTAATAATCCCAGTGAGGATTTAAAAAAATGAGACTTTTATTTTTATTACATAGAAATAGAGTATATTAGAAGGATGGTAGAGAGAACAAGAGAGCAAGGTAGCAATAAGGGAATTGATAATCTAAGTGGAGCAAGAAGGGAAAGAATGTACAAACTCTGCACCAGCAGATAAGGCTAAAATATTATGAAAACAATAAAAAGACAGAATTAAAGGTTCTCTATCTGAATGTGTACAGCATTCACAATAAGGTGGTTGAATTAACAGCACAAATAGAAGTAAACAGATATAATCTAATTGTTATGGCTAGTGGGTGATTAAGGCTGGGGGCTGAATGTTTAAAGATATTTGACAGTCAGGCAGGCAAAAAAGGGAAAAGGAGGTAGGGAAGCACTGTTAATAAATGATTAAGTCAGTACAGGAATGAGAGAGGATCTTGGATCAGAAGATCAAGAGGTGGAATCAATTTGGATGGAACTAAGAAGCAGAAGGGGCAGCAAACATTGGTAGAATAAAATCAAACAACAATCTGAAACAAAACAGAAAATGCTGGAAAATCTCAACAGGTTTGACAGCATCTATGGAGAGAAGAAAGAACCAGTGTTTCAAGTCTGGATGACGCTTTGTCAAAACAAACATTGGTACGAGCTGTTTATAGGCCACCAAATAGTAGTGAAAACGTAAGACAAATTATAAATCTGGAAATTAGAGGTGCATATGACCAGAGTCATACAGCAATCATGGGGGACTTTAATCCACAGATAGGGTAAACCTAATTAGCTCACATGTTGTGGAGGATGAACTTCTGGAATTTATTCAAATCGGTTTTCTTAAATCTAAATAAAATAACCTACAAAGGTACAAGGGGCAATTATGAAATATAAAATGTAATGTAATTATAAATTCTGTAAAATGCATGATGGTAGATAGACAATGCTAGCATTCAAAAAATTAGTATAAAGTAGACGAAGATTTACATTCCTTTCAGGCACAAAAGGTGATTCAATCATGACTAACAAAAGAAATTAAAGATTGTGTTAAATCAAAAAAGAGACGTATAATGTTGCCAAAACACAGTAATCCTGAGGCTTGGGAGCATTTTAAAATTCAGCAAAGGAGGACCAAGAGAACGATAAAGAAAGAGAAAATAGAATATGAAAATAATTTTGTGAAAAACATAAAATGGACTGCAAAATCTTTTATAAGATTTATAAGAAAGAAAAAAATTATGGAAGGTAAATCTGGGCAGAAGCTGGAGATTTTATAATTTAGAATAAGGAAATGGTAGAAAAACTAAACCGATCTTCTTCGGCAATCAGTCACTGATAAGTATGATTGTTCACCTAAAAAAATTCTGCATCACTGGTCATGGGTTCTGTGGGTCCTTGCTAAAGGAGTTAAACAATACTTTTGACTGAATGCTACATTTTGGAAATGGGAGCATTACACACCCATGCCAATGAATTATTGGGCACAATGACGTCTGGTCACATCATCATGCCAGTTCCAGACAATATAGCTAACAGGCAAGGCAAAAACTGGGATCCTGCCCATGTTATACTAATGTCACTAAATGGAGTAGTAAAGATCATTAATCAGTTATTGACTGCAATAAAACACTTAGAGATTTTACTTTACACCAGGTAGATTTCCCTTTTTTTATTTTATGTGAAGAGTTCAGCTGATTCCTGAGTTAGCATTGAGTTCTCTGACAGCTGAAAGTGCTTCATACAGGAAACAGTGTTTGCATTTTCAGCTTGCCTATTTAAAAGCCTTAATCCTCCTGCAGAGTTCTATTTACACCTTGACCATCACCTTTATCTTCAAACTAGTCCAAACAGGAGGAGAGTGGTGCTTGTGGGAGACACAGGAGGTGATTTTACCATCTTGTTGCGCCTGTTTTCGAGCACGACATGTGGTAAAGTTGGGTGTAAAGCACTTAGTGCGATTGGTACTGGTTTCATGACCAGCACCATTTTACAAGCACCAGATTTCCAGCATGGCTGGCCTCTTTCCGGAAATAGGCGGGAGGCAGGTTAATTATGTAAGTATATTATAATGCTATTTTACATCTGCTTTGCAAGCTTGGCACTGAATCATCAAAGCCTGTTCCCCTTTCTGACCTCGTTGGGAAAGTTTCACATTGGTGATATAGACATCCTCTCCATGAATGGGGTGCAGTCGAAGAGGGATTTGTTCTTTGGGCAGTGCCAGACTGGCACCTGGGTAATGCCAGTCTATTAGCTGTGCGAAGTCCACCAGATAGTACTGGGGGGTGGGACTAATGAGGAGTGAGGCCAGTGGGAGTGGGGACATTGGTAGGAGGGGCCTGCTGCTACTCTGCAGGGATTGGTGGGGGGAGGGAGGGAGAAGGGGCCTGTTGCCACTCTGCAGCGATTAGAGGGAGAGAGGGCAGTGGGATCGTGATCAGTGAGGTGAGGGTGGCGGGTCCACAATCATTGGAGAAAGGCGGTCTGCGATTGGTCTAGGTGGCCGGGGGTGGGTTGGCAGGGGCTATATCTCGGGCTGTGGGCCCCACGATTGCACGAGGGGGATCAGCTTTAAGCAACGAGCAATAGCAGGGCCCAACAGCTCTCTTTTCTGTCACTCCCCTGCTGCTGCTAATGCGCGTGTACAGCATCAGAGGCCTGTACATTCGCACTATCTCCCTCTGCAGGCTTTTGGGCATGTTAAACCATGCCCACAGGCTTCTGCAGTGAGCAAAAGGCTTGCTGATATTTTTACAGACAGAGTGTGTATTGGGAGGCCTGAAAACATCCAAAAGATGGATCTGAAACTCTCCCAGTTTCAAGTCCACCCAGCACTTGGAAAAAAATGGTAAAACTATCCTCACAATCTCCAATGAGGAGGAGAGGCAGAGGGGCACATCAGAAGGTGCAGGACACAGTGGTGGTGGTTGAGAATCCAGAGTTGCATTGGACCAAGAGGGTTTTGAAGCCATCACAAATCCCCAGTGGTATGCAGAAGGACTTATACAGTTCCTCGAGTATATAAGCAGTGACTGAGCTATCAGCATATGTCTAAGGCAACAATACAAGAGGAGGTTCAGGCTCTCGAGAGCTCAGTCACATCCTTTTGTGATGACTGACAGGGGAAATCTTATCTGACTGGAGTCATTTGGTGCTTGTGGTTGTAAAGATCATTATTGCACTTCACTTTGTGGCAGAGTTTTTTCAGTCAGAATGTGGAGTGTTCAGAGGCATAATGCATCCTGTTGCACACCATTGTACACTAATGCTATGTTCAGGAGATCAGGGAATTATTTCACAGTTTACAGCCAGAGTCAATTGGAAAGAGCCAGATGTTTGCGGTGATTGCAAGTTTCCCTAGGGTCGATTGACTGCATGCACGCTGCCATAAAGGCACTTCCTGGATGATGCCACACTTTTATTAACAGGAAAGGATTCCATTTATTGAATGTCCAGGGACTTGTGCTGGACATCCAATCACCATCATCAACAGACAATGAAGGTATCGCCACAATTCTACATTCTGCGTAACTCATAGGTGCCAGGGTTATTCAGTGACCTTGATATCCTAGATGAATGGCTTCTGGATGATGGGGTTACCCATTGAGAAGATAGCTCATGATTCCAATGAGGGCACTATGCAGAGTGGAGCTACAATGACAGCCACAGAAGCTCCAGGGCCATCATTGAATGTGTTATTGGACTAGCAAAAATAACATTCAGGTATCTTGACAGGTCATTTTAGCACCATTCGTCATGTATGTTTCACATGGTGTGTTGTACTCATCATAACCTTATTATTCAGAGCGGATGCCCTTGAAGTAGAGGGAATACCAGATAGGAGCCACTCATCTGCCAGTAAGGGTGAGGACAAGGTGAGGGAAGGCAATGATGTTTGGGTGGAGGCCCTGGACATGATTGCACAGATAGCTGAGACACAAGGGATTCCTTGATGAGGCAGAGTTTCAAAGATTTATGAGATCTTTACACAGTATGTGGCTATGTATTACTCCATGTGGAATATGAGACTCATGTCACCACTGTGTAAACACACTTACCCTGTCAGTTCTTGACACTTGATGCATCTTGCCCTGCCTCAGACTGTTAAAGCTAATCTATCTTCATAAATGAGTTCAACAGCAATTATATATTTAAACAAAAGAAGGAACAATGAGGTCAAGGTATATTGATGTAATAATGATGAGACATTACATTATCATGAGAAACATATCCATGTATGCTCATTTGGTGACTACTTTGAAGCTTTCTTCTTATGCTTCGGTGAGGTGCTGTCCAAGTTGCTTGCTGCTGCACTGGAGAGAGGCTGCTGATCTGCTATCTCCCTTGCCCTGGCTGACTTTGGTGGGCTTCCTCTAAGCAGTGAAGCCTTCAGAATCATCCCCATCAAGAGTGCCCTGAGAGGTGCTTTCAGATGGTGACAGCTGTTGCACATCCTCCACCAGTAGATCTGTTTGATCCTCCTATGAGTTCCCAGATGCTGGCTCCAGGCTCCCCGTCCACCTGTCACTCTGGCATTCAGTCCCTGAGCACAGACACCTCAGTGCATGATTGCTTCTGCAATACGTAAGGGTTGCCAATCTGTCCTTGGAGGTTTGATATGCCAAAGAGTAGGTGGTTGCAGTGCACATGACCTGGATGCATACCTCCACAGTGGACCAAAGCTCTAACCCTTCAGATATATCTGCTAAGTCTCCAGGAACTTGTGCTGGACGTTCAATCTCATGGACATCGCCAGAGGCTCATCTTCCATCATTATGAAGTGTTTTGAAAGGATAATCATGGCACAAATCAATTCCAGCCTCCTGGACCAACAGATCCACTACACTTTGCCTACCACCACAATAGGTCTATAGCAGATGCCATTTCCCTGGCCCTACTCTCAACCCTGGAACACCCAGATAACAAGGACATCTATGTCAGACTCCTATTTATTGACTGCAGCACAACCTTCAACACTATTATTTCCATGAAACTCATCTCCAAACTCCTTGGCTTGGGCCTTAGCACCTCCCTCTGCGACTGATCCTGAACTTCTTAACTCACAGATCACAATCAGTAAGGATAGGCAACAACACCTCCTCCACCTTTCGTGTTCCCCTACTATATTCCTTACACATCTGTCATTGTGTGGCCAAATTCTCCTCCAATTCAATTTTCAAGTTTGCTGATGAGACAGAGTACAGGAATGACATAGAGAATCTGGAGAACTGGTGCGGCAACAATAATCTCTCCCTCAATGTCAGTAAAATTAAAGAGATTGTCATCGACAAAGCATAAAGGAGAACATGCTCCTGTTTACATCAATGGGGCGAAGTAGAAAGATTTGGAGGCTTCATGTTTTCAGGTGTGCAGATCACCAACAACCTGTCCTGGTCTCCCCATGCTGACACTGTAGTTAAGAAAGCCCACCAACGCCTCTACTTTCTCAGAAGACAAAGGAAATTTGGCATGTCAGCTACGATTCTCACCAACTTCTACAGATGCACCATAGAAAGCATTCTTTCTGGTTGTATCACAGCTTGGTATGGCTCCTGCTATGCCCAAGACCACCAGAAATTATGGAAGGTCCTGAACGTAGCCCAATCCATCACACAAATCAGCCTCCCATCCATTGACTCTGTTTATATTTCCCGCTGCCTTGGCAAAGCAGCCAGCATAATTAAGGACCCCACACACCCCAGATAGTCTTTCTTCCACCTTTTTCCTTTGGGAAAAAGGTACAAAAATCTGAGATCACACACCAACCAACTCAAGAACTGCTTCTTCCCTGCTGCTATAAGACTTTTGAATGGACTTACCTTGCATTAAGTTGATCTTTCTCTATGACTGTAACACGACATTCTCTCGTCTCCTCTATGAACAGTATGTTTTGTCTGTATAATGTGCAAGAAACAATACTTTTCATTGTAAATACATGTGACAATAACAAATCAAATCAAATCTGACTTTCAGAGTGTCTCTGGTTCAGTTTTGTCACTCTTTTAACTACCAAGGCCTGCTCCGCCACACTCTGGCAGCTGTGCATGCAAATGTGAAGTGCCCTTGGCAGATTATTCCTGCCCTTGTCCTGACATACTAACCTCTGCTGGTGTGGCAGTATCTGCGTTGGTGCTTGAGCCAGAGAATGCTTGTGACTGTGCTTTCATGGAGGGGAATGATGAGCTGGCATTGACATTCTGGTCAGTGGAAGTAGCTTCGCCTGCACCAGAGAGTCAGAAAGAAAGGGTGTTCGTCCAAAAACCTTTCCACTGTTGTGAAAGACACAATTACGGTCTTGTGTACCTTGAGATATGACAAAGTACAAACACTAGATACACTTAAAGCAACGTCAAAGCACTTTGACATTGAATTTTCCCTGGATTTTTGCAGTGGAACAAGATTTATGTCTTTGATTGAATCCTGCCAATATCAATCTACTTCTGATTTGCCCTATTTCTGTTTTTCCCAGTTTCAAATGCTGACACTTCCAATCTCACCAGACTCAAACCTTCCCCAAAACTTGCCTTTGTTAATCAACCGACAGATTGGGATGAGGAGAACACAGGAACCTTTTCCTTGAATGGTGTAACCTTGTCACCTTACCCTCAGTTCGGCCTGTCTTTTGGACATTGTGGGTGCACTTCTCCTGCAAATTGGGGTAAAATTACAATCACTAAGATTGTTCGGCTATTTTATGTTATTTGCAAAGGCACATTCATGCTGAATTGGCAGCTAAGATGCCGTCTGCTTTTATCATCATTTCATCAAACCCACGCTTCCGCTCCCCCCTCTCCTTCACGTGGACCAAAGTGATAAATGCACACAGTTGTCACTGCTAACACCTTTGCTGCATTATGCTGCCTTGTACCTCCAGGCAACCTCACATGCCCCAGCATTTGCAATGCTACCCTGTAGCTTTCTGCTGATGTGAATGGCTGGAAAATTCCAGTTTACATCTTAAGTCCAATAAGACAAGAATAGGAAGCAGAGCAGTTCCCTTTAGTTGAAGGATCAATAACGAGGGAGTGTAATTGTAAGGTATGGAGGGGATTTGAGTAGAAATGTTTTCACCCAGAGGGTGGTGGGAATCTGGAATGCACTGTATGGTTGGGTGGTGGAAGTAGCAAACCTCAAAACCATTAAAAAGGTTTTATATGGATGAACACTTGAAATATCATAATATTCAAGGCTATGGCCAAGTGTTGGAAAGTGGGATTAGTATAGATTTAGTGTAGTTTTATCAGCACAGACTTGATGGGCTGAAAGGCCTTTTCTCTATTGTATGAGTTTATGATTCTATGACCATGACTTGGTGACTATAACTTCTTCAGAACTGAGGTGTTTTGAGGAGTTTGTTTCAGATTCTAAGTAACTAACTTCATTGCATATTTAATATATTTAACAGACTATTTAGGATAGAATGAATTTATTAGTACTCATGTAATTTGATTCTTGTATAGTAAAGTCATTTTGTTTTGAACTGTGAACCTTGAAACTTAATGCTTTTTGTAACTTATTGGATTTTTCCAAAAAATAGTTACAGGTCTCTGTTGGGACCATGGACATGTTCATAGTGGTATTGTTATTATTAATTTATGTCACTAAATTCAAATGAAATATATAAATGTAACAATCGATATAGCAGATATTGATTATAGATTGGCCGATGCAGCAACAAAAGCTTGCTTTCTAATGGCTAGAGAATTGTGGTGAATTTGCCTGCGAGTTTTGCTCCAGAGAGGCAAAACCCCTTACTTGGAGTGCAATTAGGCTTTTTATATTAGATTTGTTTTTTGGGCCTTAACTTGGACTTGGATGTCTATTTGCAAAGTAGTAGTACTTTTGGGTAAATTAATATATAAGATGCAAGAAGACAAATTGTGTTAAGTTGCAGAACACCACGTTGGTCAAAGCCAAATAAAAAAAATTAAAAATTTCTTAGCTTCAATTCCCATTGTGTGCTGAGTTAATTGATCATAAACATGAAGAAAATCAGCTACTTTATTACGTAGTGTTATTTCCTGGAAAGCACACAGGTGTGAATATAATGTGAGGATAGAATTTGGCTTAGATAAATAGAGCAGGATTTTCTGGCTGTGATCATCCCGAAACCAGAAAATCCTACCCGAGGTCAGTGGACATTTCCATGTTCTGCCCGTCGCTCGTTATGAATCCCATGGCGGGGCGGAATGGGAAAATTCATCCAATAATCAACAGAAACTTGCTGTTGGATCTCATGTCTGCTTGGATGAGGTACAAAAACTCATTACCTCTTGCTGAGGTAAGTGAACGAGCAGAATTGGGACTTGTGTGAGACGCAAATGGAGTTATTTGGGTACAGCCGTTTTCAGTGAAAGCACAGTCTGATGCATGCCATTGCCTTAACCATTCTTGTGCTTCCAGAATTCATCACTGCATGCCCTTTTCATGTCAATATCCCCTTGTACTCACTGAAATGACATTATGATCTCCACCATTACCAGCATGTTGCCAAGGTGATTTTAACACTATCTTATCTCCTGCTAAGGAGTTCAGGTACCCTGGCGACGTCCATGGCCATCTGTCGCGTAGGAAAGATGTGTTCACCCATCCCCAATATGGGCCGTGTCTGTGGCATTCTTCAGTCTTTTGGAATGCATGGAGAGATATTGCTCTTTACTGCATCCGTGCTTCAAAGTGCTGATTCACATCTGTTCTGTGTACACTTACATACAAGCTTACACAAACAAGTCTCAATGCTGAAGCAGACGTATGCACTATATCTCATATCATAGCTGCAGCATACAAATGTGACATTTCCCACATTAGTTACATGACTGCATGATATCTATATTAGGCAGTAGTGGCAAAAAGATGATGCATCCCCCCCACCCCCCATTGCTGTTTCTTGAGAATCCTTTCAATATTTTCAATGGGTCAGTAGAGTACAGATTGATTGATTAGGCAGCAACCAAGATAACTCTCCCATAGAGGATGCCCATGATGGATAATCCATACCAGGGCCAGCTAACAGCTTTAGCACACCATGACAAGGCAGTGACTTCTCCACAGTACTAGGATTTCACCATTGATGAACAGCCACTCAAATGGGCCTTTTTGAAGCCTGCTCTTTATCTGTTGTTGTCCAACCTATGACTCGCTCATTTCTGATCAGTAGTTGCCTGACCTGACTCCTAATTTAGCCCAACTCTTCTCACCATGGTCACACCCGAAAATAGGAAGCTCAGGCATCATTTTTAAAACTTGGGTTTGCAGAACCAGGAAATCTATCTGCCCACCTGCCTCAAGAGCAAAAATCTAGGCCTTTATTTAACAAGGGGATACTAGATAATCTATGTGACGCAATAAGTGACTGGTTAACATCAGGTACAAAGCAATTATGCTCTAAATGTCATACTTAGCATCTATATTACTGGCAAGTCTAGCAACTGCCCAAGCAATTCCTCAGTATAACATTGCTCAAGATAACAACTCATCATATAGTTTCTTAGTTTTTACTGTAGTACAACAGCTGGGAACTTTTAAAAAAATGCCTTTACTGAACATTTTTGTCCTACAGAAAACTGATTACACTCACATGCTTATCATTACACCTTTTCATGAATCTACATTTTTACAATGGATGAAAAAGCTTCCTTTCTATTAATGTACAAATAGTAATTGATGCTAGGAATATCATTATGATGGGTGTGTATCAGTTTTCCTTGCAGTATTCGTAATTAAAAACAGTGCTCTGATTTCTGTGGAGCCACTGTTGCTGGACTTTTCAGGCACTGCACCTCAATGCCTCCAGATTTTTTTGTACAAAATGCCATTATATTTGGACAGAAAAATCACCTTCTCGTTTTCTCACCTCAGCCTATACTCTCTGCACAGAGTGAAAAATTCCATCCATTGTAAATGTTATGTTTCCACATTTTCTTACTCCTGGAGGAGTCAGACTGTAATTATGGACCATTGGAAAAGTCAATTTCCCAATACTTATGAAATACTCTTTCATGTGCAAGGAAATTGCCTCCTGTTAATGGTGCAGAACATTGCTGGGAAGTACTCCGCATCACTAAACTTGCTGCATTTCGATTCACATCCAAAACCCCTGAAGGTAACAAGACAGGTTAATAAGATGGTTAAAGACATACGATACTTCTAATAGAATATAAAAGTTGGAAGGTTATATTTTGTCTGTATAGAATAGTAATTAGGTCGCAGCTATAGAGTACCTTTGTATAGTTCTGGCTACCATCTTATAGAAAAGATGCGATTGCGTTAAAGAAGGCATGGAGGTGATTTGCAAGTATGTTGCCAGACTGGAAAATTTTAATTATGTGGAAGAATTGGAAAGGCTGGGGATCTTTTCTTTGGAACAGAGAAGATTGAGGGGTGATTTAATTGACACTCAGAATTATGAGGGGGACAAAAACAGTCAGACACTGTTATTCTTAGCACAAAGTAAATACTCATGATGCATAGATTCCAAGCATGTTGAGGGCAAATTAGAGAGAAGTGTCATTGTCTAGAAACATGAAAGAAGCTGAAATCCTCATTGCATTTAATTGCATTTAAAAGGGACTTTGATGTGCAATATTTGAGATGTTGTGAACTGTGGACCAAGAGCTGAAAAGTGGTGAAATGAGATTTTGGCTCCTACCTATCTAAGTTCCTCTGCCGACCATGTTTCCAGCTATTATAGACGTAGTAAATTGCATCCTCTGTTTCTTTCCATAGCTGCTGTCTGACCTGCTGAGTATTTACAGGATTTTCCATTTTCATTTAGCTTTAGACTTTTTTGTTCCAAAATCAAAAGTGTTTATCCAATTGTCTCTGCTGCTTCCCTTCCTTCTCAGACCTAAGTTCCTTAACATCTCTCAAACATCTATGACCTTGCATTTGCATCTTTCTTTGATTTTTATCCTAAATTTTCTCATTGGCCTTCCAAGCTCATTTTGTCAATGAGATCCACTTCTTGCTGTCTAGACCTGTTGACCACTCAACTTTCCTTCTTAGCTCCTGTGTTAGGTGTTCTATTTCTTTGGGTGCTGTCCATTTCATCCTCAATTTTGCCAGCATCATTCCACTCAAAAAAAAAATCAACCCTTGACTATTCCTTGCTGTCAGAAATGGTGCCCCATCTCAAACTTCTCTTTCCTGTCCAATGTCTTCAAACATTCTTTTAACTCAAAATCCATGCCTATTTTTGTGGAACCTTCATGTTTGAATCATGTGTGCTTCCAAATTAGTAAAACTCCTCTTTCTGATGCCACAAGTGACGTCCTAGTTGATTATGACAAAGGTAACCCAACCCTCCTGTTCCCCTTGATCTACCAGAAGCTTTTGATATTTTCTCCAGTGCCTCTGTAGAGTTGTCTGGCTGAATAGAGCTGTACTTGCCTGATTTAATTTTAGAGCTGATGAAGAGCCATCTGGAATGTCTTCTCCTCCTATTTGTGCACCATTATCTCTGAATCCCCAAGCATCTATTCTCAACCACTTAGTGTTACTGCCTTTGGTGACACCATCCAAAACCATAGCATTACTTTCTGCATTGTCAATTATTGTAAAAACACATCTGGTTCATTAATGTCCTTTCAGGAAGGCAATCTGCCATCCTTGCCTGGTCTGGCCTACATGTGCCTGCAAACCCACAGCAATGTGGTTGACTCTCATATGCCCTCTGAAATGGAGGGCAGGGATGGGCAATAAATGCTGGCCCAGCCAGTGACACTATCTCCCCTCAAGCAGTCAAACTACTGGTCAGAAGTTTTCTCTAACTAAATATTGGAAGATAGACACCATTGTCTTCAATTCCTATCACAATCTCCACTCCCTTGACACCTGTTTCATCTCTTTCCCTGGTAATTTTCTAAGGCTAAACCCAACTCTTTGCAACCTATCTAGAATCATATGCTCTCAATCGCATATTAGCACCATAACTAGGACCGCTTGTTTTCTCATCCATAACATCATCCTTGCCCATGCCTTAGTTTGTGCACTGCTAAACTTTACTCCACATCTTAGTTCCTACAGACTTGGTTATTCTAATGCGTTCCTGGCTGGCCTTCAATGTTCTATCATCTGAAAACTTGAGCTGATAGAACTCTTTACTCTTGACCCTGTTCACATCAAGTCAGGCTCATCTGTTTCCCTTATTTCCCTCATCCACGCTGGGTCTTGGTCATGCAGCATCTCAATTTTAAAATTTTTATCCTTGTTGTTAAATCCCTCCATGAGCTCAATCCCTCCCTATCTCTACAATCTCCTCCAAAGAACCCTTATTCTCTGAATTTTACCAATTGATGAGTTAAGCATTCTCAATTTTATTTGCTTCATCATTAACAACTGTTCCTTAGGCTCTATACCTAAATTCTGGAATTCCTTCCTAAGTATCTTCTTTCCTCAAGACTTTCCTTAAATTCTGGTTTGACAGATCTTTTGTCAATTTGATTTGTATGTCATCACATGGCTCAGTGTCAGATTTTGTTTGATAATATTTCTGTTAAGTCCCCTAGAAAAATTTATTGAATTAAAACATGTAAGTTGTTGTTCTGTAGTGGAGACTGAGCCCCCTCCCACTTCTCCATTGCAGATTTTCATATTTCTATTCTGCACCTTCTCTAATATTCTCACATGTAGCTTCCTTCTGTCCTTTCAAATGGGTTTCAGAGTGAAAGCAATTTCTTGTCACGTCCGTAAGAAGTAACTAGTTCATGGCACTGTGTTGGAGTTTAGATTGGATCACATTAATTACCAGAAATTTCAGATCTTGCTCACTGTAGTGAACTTTCCACGTGCTCAGAACTTCTTGAAGTACAACTATGCTTTTTTTCTGCTTTATAGTTTTTATATTTCTGGCAGCATTCTTTTACATTTCCACAAGGCAAATGTGTTTGCATTGAAATGGCAACATAATTCAATCTGTGTTTGTGGAATTCAAAATAACATGGTAAAATGAAACAGGCTAGAAATGTGTCATGTCAGGATTTGAGCTGGAGTTTCAACTTTCGCGGTATTTAATGATGACTTGGATGATGGGATAGAAAGTCACAAATCCATGTTTGCTGATGAAACAAAAGATAAACAATGTCGATAAAAGTATTGAATTACAAAGGTTATTAATAGAATGGACAAAACTATGGCAGATGTATTTGAAGTGTGAGATGGTTCACTTTGGACTTAAATAGCATAAAACAGAGTATGTTCTAACCGGTGAAAACCTGGAAGCATTTGTAAGTTCAAGTACGTAGATCATTTACATACCATGGAGAGACACAAAAAATAGTCAGAAAGGCTAATGGAACATGGTCATTTTATCTAGGGGACTAGAACTTGTTGAGTAGAAGTTATGCTACAACTATGCAAAACCCTGGTTAAAACAAACCTGCAATACTATCAGCTTTCCTGGGCACAAAACCATTGGAAATATATATTGCCCAAGAGAGAATGGATTATAGATTTATAAGAATGATATCTGCACTCCAAGGATCAAATTACACAGAAAGATTACACAAAAGTAGACCTCTGGAGTCTACTCCAGAGTAGAGTAGACTACTCTACTCTAGTCTACTAGAGTACTACTCTAGTACTCTAGAGTACTAAAGATTTCATTGAAATTTTCAAACTATAAAGGGAAGTAGATAGAGTACATGGGGAGAAACCATTTTCATTGGTAAGAGATTCTAGGAAGAAGTGATATAGTCCATACACAAGACCAAAGCCTTTGAGGAATCAAGTTAAAAAACAGTTTTGCCTACAAAGAATGACGAAAGTTTGGAATGTCCTCTGTTAATAATCACATTCATTCAATTGCTAATTTTAAATCTGAGATTGATAGATTTTTGTGAACCAAAGGTATTGAGAGATATGAAGTAAAGTTAGATTTATGAATTAGATCATAGATCAATCATGATGTTATTGATTAGCAAAACAGGTTTAAAAGACTAAATGGCTTGCTTCTCTTATATTCCAATGCATTATTGTACTTTGATGTGACTTTTTAAGTAATATTGCTAGCTCAAATTATGTTGCAGGTAGCAATGATTTCTTTTTCAGTGAATCGCATTAAATATTCTAACTCGAGCATATAATTACCCCTAAAGGACTACTTTCTGTTCTAACCTATATTGCACAGATTCTAACCTTGATCGCACTGAACATTCTACGAATTCTAATTTATTTTCTTTGTTTTCTCTTTTGCATATATTTCAATAATCTGCTATTTTATATTACCTTGTATGAGAATAATTTGATATGGCAACTTGTAATGCTGAGTTATAACCCTGAAAGCAACAGAATAATAGAGGGCTAAATTCAATAGGCTTCAAAACAAGGCACTGGTTTAACTTAATACAGACAGCATATTTCAAATAATTTCAGCTGACAACCAGTGTAATAGTGCTGTTGATTAGATGGATGCTAAACAGGTGCCTGATATTGCGAGTGGTTGCCACCAATTAAAAATAGCCTGCAGTATTAAAAACTTACCTGCACCTCTCAATGATGAGGCACATTGTGATTGGAACAGTGCTAGCAATCCTGTGGGGGCTGTATCTGATCTGACAAAGACAGAAAGATGGCACAACATGAGTGGTGTGAGTTCCAAGGTATTCAGATACTGCGCTGGAGGTATTAAAGCAGAAGGAACAAGGGTGGAGAGATGTCCTACATACACAAGGGGCTAGGAAGTCTTCCAGACAATACTTAGAAATTGTTGGAGCAGATAACATGGAAGTTAATGTCAGGAGTCAAGCAAGTTCAGTCAACTGACATGTGTGATCAAAATTAGTGAATACATTCTTCAAATCATATCTGAACAACCACACAACAAACACAACCTCATCACTCACCTAACTAAAACTTATTAATAAGGACTCACACTGACATTCATATGCTGCAAACCACTCTCGCACAATTTATTCTGCTTTAGACTTCATACTTTGATCCTTAGCTTGCACACACCATCAGCTATTCACTGATGACAATTATATCTGCCAGACAGACATGTTCGCTAGCATATCCTGAATCATGGGAAGAGATGGTGTTGGCCATTATTGGGATCACAGAAACCCTTCGGCTCATTGAGTCTGCATTGACCACAATCCCACCCAGGCCCTACCCCAATCTGTACATATTTTACCCACTAATCTTCTCTAACCTATGCATCTACGGTCAATTTAGCATGCCGATCAACCTAATCCGCACATCTTTGAACTATGGGAGGAAACCTGAGCATCCGGAGGAAACCCACACAAACACGAAAAGAATGTGCAAACTTCTCATAGACAATGACCCAAGCCGGGAATCGAACCTAGGTCCCTGGAACTGTGAAGCAGCAGTGCTAATCACTGTGCCGCCCAGGAATGCTTACTGTTGAGCCGTTGCCAGTGCCAGACAGATACTTTAGAAGATAATTGTATCCTCCCATCTAATCCTTTTTCTCTCACCTTAACCTTCATTTTCTTTTGATTTACAAGCTGCAGTTGGTGTAAGCTCACACTTTTTTACTTATCAGATATCCAATAAGTGCAATATGACCACATAGTGCAGAAATAGCAAACTGACAATGAAGATGAAAACAAAGCACTATCACTTGACTTCACATACCAGCTCAGATACTCACAATGCATATAATTTAGAGGATAGTTTAGAGGTTGGAATTGCATGTGGTGAAATATTAGGCATGGAAGGCCTAAAACCAGGAGATGGGCCAAGAATACTACAGGTGCCAGCTCAGAGGACAAGGTTGTTCACCAGTTCTCTTGCAGATTACTAATTATATATTAATTATGTCTAAATGTATGCGAGCGATGGACTTTTACCTGGGATTTACTTTTATCCTTATAGATAGGCATAAGCTGAATTAGGAAGTGTTTGCTTGTAATGAATGCTCTGTAAATAAATGCTTATAAAAATGTAAAGATTGGCTACTGCTCCGTCCTTCACTAGTTGGAATATAACATGGCAGCAGAGAATGGTTGACCAGAAGTAAAGGTGGAAGCTAAGTAAAATAATTTTTCAATCATAAACTACAATTCTTGACAGTATTGTGAAAAAATGACAGTAAACAGCTGTGACTTGTCATGGTGGGATAACCTTTTGATGTTCTTAGAATTTGAACCATTTGACTAGTGGAAGAATAAAGTAGACCTGAGTAATGTCCCTAATCAAAGGTTTAACATCTGTGGAATTCTGTACCCCAGATGGTTGTGGCTGAATAAATTTAATGGTGAGATCTTTAATCTCTCAGGGAATCCAGAGATATAGGGAGCTGGCAGGAAAGTGGAGTTGAAGCCCAAGATAATATTATACGCTGGCATAGCCTTGGCAGGCCATGTGGTCTTCTTCTATCTCTATTTTTGATGTTCTTATGTTCAAAAGGTAAAGGCATTATTTGTGTGAAAGATAAAGTGAGAAGTACTTTGTGAGCTGGATGCCCATCATTTGAGTGGTGAAGGTTTGAATCTTCTATTAGAGTTCTTGGATGAAATTTGTGAGAAAGATTAACTGTCAAATGCCAATGAAGCATGGTTGGGCTCTGATTGATTTCAGAAAACATATGGTCATTCTATGAGGAACATACCTGAAACTTAACATGTTGTATAAAGGCTGATAAAATTCAATTTGTTGATCCCTGGATCAGTACCAGTGTTTAAATTGCTGGATTGTGCTAATGTGTTTCATATTGACAGGCTCTTTTTTCACGAGTATTTGGTCCACTGATAAGGATGCTGCTACTACGCATTGGCTACGTTATGATATTTTCCACTAACAGGATGCTACTACTATCATCAGTCCAAAAAGACATTCTGCTTATCACACAGCAACATTATGGTTAAATATCAATGCCTGGGAGGATGCTAGATACATAGATACCAGTAATTGGCTGAACAACTCAAACAGTTCCATCTTCAAAATGCACAGCAGCAACTCATTAAGGCTCCTTCAACAGCAACTTCCAAACAGGCAACGTTTCCCACCTAGAAGGGCAACAGCAGCAGATTCATGGGAACATTACCGCCAGAAAATTTCCATTTAAGCCATACATCATCCTGATTTGGAACTATATTCCCATTCTTTCATTTTGTTGGGTCAAAATCCTGGAACGCCCTTTCTAATAGCACTGTGGATGTATCTATACCACATAGACTGCATTGTTCAAGAAGGCAGTTCACTACTGCCTTGTAAAGCTCAATTAGGGATGGGCAATAAATGCTGGCCAGGCCAGTAATGCTCAAATCTAGTGAAAGAATGAGAAAAGATTCCTTCTATTGTTTGGAATAGGCAGAGTACAGACCAAAATTCAGCAGCATGCACTTATAAAACCCAAAACAAAGCATCATCTATTAGATGTAATTCCACAATGAAGCACTTGCTGAAAAATCCTGAGTGTGCAAAAAACCACATTAACAACTAATTTAAGCTTAACCAACTAAGCTTGGAAAATGGCCCAGGGACATTGCTTGGAGCTGCACACTCAGTGATATATTCTCTGCCAACAAAAGGACTGTGTGCAAGCCTTGCACATTTTTGAAATATTCAGGAGCTTGTAGTATGTATAGTTCCCTGGGGCTTTCTTCATTGAAATGCTTCAACTCATCAGAATCAACTTGCTAAACAATTAGCATCTTTTTCTCTCGTAGTTTTAACCGTTTTGATTGTTTGAAATTTGGTATTCTTGCATTTGTCTTAATAAGTGCAAGTTGGAAAACTTCAGCAACATGTCTGCCTGTTTAACAAAGCATTTATCCTTCTTATATCTAAATGTCGGTGGCTGAGATTTCATTAACACACAACAGTGTGCTCAGATGCATGTTTCATAGATTTCTATCTTGAAGTCCAATTGTTAATTTCCTGTCACCACATTCTTAATCAATTGGTTGAATATGCTTGCTGCCTTTTGATGCACAAATTTAGCTCAGCGTAAGATAGCCAATATACTTGATCCTAGGTTCCAAAATCGATGTTGAACTTCTGGCTTGAAGTTAAATGTTGAAATCGTGCTGCAATCAGCATATGATGAGTGGCTGCTTTAAACTGATAGTAGTACAAATTCATCGGAAACTAGCGAAAAGTTACTGAAAAACTGATTTAGTTCCATTTCACTCTGATGAGCTACTTCATTGTCACTGAAAATTAAGTTTTCATAATAGGTATCTGCATTTTACATATTGCTCTTAGGCATACAATATTACAGATTGAAATAATATATCTTTAGCATCAGATGAGAAAGCACTACTAAGTAGCAGAGAGAAGTGCATGCTAAAGGATATTGATGCCAAAATACTTCCCTGCTCAACATCACTGCAGATTTCAAAGCTGTCAGTCTGACTATCATTGTACTAGATTGTGGTCTTCATATCAAAATGGAAGAATGTCAAATTGAGGATGATTGATTTTCTCCAGCAATTGAAAAAGGCCCTTTGTGCTGACCAGACAAAAGCTTTAGTAAAATTCTTGCAATGATGCTTTCCTTCTTGCTGCCTTTGTAAAATGTTCATTTTGATCATTGACAGATGTGAAAGCCACATTGACTCTCTAGATAAATACAGCCATTGCTGCCTTTTAAAAGTATCTTATCAATAATGCTAAGGGAAGGAAATTACCTGCAGGCTGAAGTATCTTCCTTTTGCTTTGTTTCCTGCAACAGAACAACATTAGCATCCTCCATGACTCATGAAGTCCCTCATCGTTCTCACAGGCAATCAAAACATTTTGCCTTTTTAAATTAAATTGTTGATGCTCTCATTAAATTTGATATTTGAAGTCTGAGGATCACACTTAATAATTCTTGATAAACACTGCCCTAGGTTTTAACTTAGCTGACCCTCCAGGAATGGTGGGATTGATAAGGCATGGGAATCTGGAAGTTATATCTCGGTGATACAGAGGATCTGTATTTTAAACTCTTTTGAGAAGTTGAGCAGAATGCTTAAGTTGTATGTGGTCTATTCAGCCTGTGAATCCAAGCATGGAGTAAAGATACTGAGATTTCTGGAGAGAAGTAAATAATATGGTGTTGGTTTTCATGCTGTTCAATTGGAGGAAGTTCTAGCTCATGCATGATGTCAGGTAGGCAGTTTGATAATGCAGAGATGATTTTAGAATTGAGAGTGGTGATTCTGTCAGATTACTAATGGAAGCTGAATTACTATTTATGGATAATGTTCTTAGGAGCAACACATACATGAAAAAAAACAGAGTTGAAGATGAAACCTTGAGGTTTCTCAAAATGGACTGTATGGGAGTTGCTGGAGAATTCATCAGTGGATGTATATTTATTCTATTAGCATAAGCAGCAGTAAAATGAAAGAAACCCAAAGAAGACCCACAGATGACAAAGAGTGGAGGAAAATGGAGCTTTAGAAAGAGTCCGGGCCAAAGAGATTTAATGCCCTAAGCTTATAACCCAAGAGAAAATCATTTGTCTTTGAAATATGACTGCCTTTGTAGGTTGAAGAGAGTGGAAGATAAGTTGTTGGATTTAGTAAAGGAAGCTGTGAGGGCTAGGAATGGAATTTGTTAAAAACAAAACATTCAAAAGACCTTGGAGAGGAAAATTAGATTAGAAAGGGGAAGCCATGGTGACCGGCTGACGTGCCTTGATGTGGCGGCAGTGGGGAGGACCAGCAGACTTTAGCAACTGAATCTTCGTAACATTCTCCTGGCCTACTGTGTACTAGCAACAGGTAGAAAGAGGCAGCTGGTGAGGCAGGCGAAGGGGAGAGCTGATTGTCAGCAGAAATGGCCAGAAAGAGGCAAATGTCTAGTAGAATGTGAAATGCTGGAAAGATGGAGCAGCCCAATGACGCAGAGCCCCAAAGCTTCCTGCTCTTCTTAGCCTGACAAAAGCAAGCTTAACGTAGAAACATATAAACTTGGAGCATGAGTAGGCCATTTTACTTGTTTTATGCTGATCAGATTTCACTGAGCAGGGAAGCCACAACTTGTCAGTCAGTAGTTAAACTAGAATCCTATGTACATTAGAAACTTGATTTGCGTGAATGTCTGATTCAGGCCACTGGCTTGACCGCCTGAATAAATAGCCATATTGAAATCATCATGGAAATGAAACGGTGCAGGAAATTAACTTGCCTGGCAAGGAGAATTGAAATTTTCTCTCTTTTTTATGGCACTGAATAGCTTTAACACTTTTTTTAAAACACTGATACATTTGAAAGTACTCATATTTCATTCAAACCATGGAAGAGATGCTTCACAGACTTGACAAGTGATTTCCTTATTATCTTTTAAAATTTGAGTACAGAGATGCATTGATTTTAAGCCAAGTATTAGTTAAGTAGTTCAGGAAGGTTGATTAAGAAGATTGTAAAATGGCTGATTTGGGTGTGCATTTGTCATCCCAGTGAGGTAAATGCAAGGCACTAGGAAAAATGCAGATTTTTGTAATATGGTTAAAAATAATCACAGTATATAGAATTGTCTGTGAAATTCATAACCTGCTAAGAAAATTATACTGTTGAAAGTTAAATTTCTGGTAATATGATTTTGATAGTGATTCATTAATTATTCTTAAATAAAGGCATTCTCTTTCATATTAAGGTAATGTCTTAAAATGCTTAAGGAATTTCCTGACCCACTGGATCAGCCTTGGTAAAATACCCTGAATTATGTGATTTTTGCTTGGGGCAGAGGGGGAGGGGGGGTGTGGTGTGCGTGGTTGATGGAGATGGCACAGGATGGAATTGGGCTAACCGAACCAGGAAGCAGAGCATAGGTGTTTGTGGGCAGGTGAGTGCTGAGGTAGCCTGATTAGAAAGCCCACCTTGATTCTCTAAGACTTTGTCATAGTTGGTTCAGAAGCTGTTACACTGTCTTCACCTCACCATGCACTCACTCCCTTGGCTCCTCGCACACATCTGTCAATTCAGTGCCAATTCATGTCTCCTACCCTAAATCCCTTTAGGTCCTTCATGCAATCTCATGCCCCCTCATGCTCCCCATATCAATTCATGCCCCCATGTCAATTTATGTACCCCTGCCAACTCTATGCCCACTCACTCCCCTCATGCCACCTCCATAGCTACTCACTCTGGGACTGAAGTCCCATGGAGATGAAGCAAATAAGCTTCTAACAATCTAATACAGTTCACACCCTTTCAGATTTGATAGTGAAAAAAACTCCCATTTATAAAATGCAGTTGAAGCTCTTAATTCTCCTCAAATGGTTAACCTCTTATACAATCAAACACATTTAATTGGATCCCATATCAGAGGCAGCTAATTCTTTAATACACATTTCATATGTATATTAAATATGAATACAGAAACCCCTACTAAGATAATTGTAGCTTTTGAAACTAAACAAAGCATTCTTTGTGACATAATAATAGCTGTTAAAGAAATGTCAACAAAGAATTCTATTGAAGCTGATGATGAAATGTTATTTCCAACAGAGGATATTGTTTAATTCCCAGTGAAAGTTACAGCTTATTTTTCTTTAAATACATTAAAGAGCAGGGAAATCATAGAACTTAAGATCCAGATCATCACAATTGAACCAGTCCAAATGTGGTCTGTGTGAACTTGCACCAAGATCAAATGGTCCTGTTGAGTTTGGGTTTCTCTTTTGTGTGAATCTTGCCCTTATTGGCAAAAGTTGAGTCAATTGAAAATTGAATCTATCAGGATTACTGTACTACCTGCTATTTGGTTCATGGAACTGAGAAAATCTGGCCCTGGGTCTTTAGAATTGATAATGACTGAAAGTGATTTGCAAAGAACAAAGTATAAAGTGCAGGATCTTGACTTTGACTGTGATCTTGTGAAGTTAATACTGAATCAGTCTTTTAATTGAGATGACAAGTAATTTATCAAAAAAAACAGCATTGTGGTACAAGAACAGTGAGAGGAGTCACCCATATGCATTGGAAAAACCTGATTTTGTAGTAAGAGTCAATACACTAATAAAGCATTAATATATTGTATCAATATTGCATAATATAACTAATCCATTGGTAATTAATTCTTGAAATCAATTGTTCTGTTAAGGGCATGAAAAAAGCAAACCAAACATTCAGATTTATTTTTAGAGGAAACAGAATTAAAAATGAGAAAAGTATGTTAAATCTGGATTCAATACTGTCACACCACACTTGGAATGCTGCGTAGAGTAAGATATCTCTTGAAATTGCTTTGCTTAATGTTTTACTTTTGCATGATCAGTAAAATAGTACTAGAATATCCATCTAACATTGTTTGCCTCAGATAACTTTGGCGTGGGACGGCACAGTGGTTACACTGCTACCTCACAGTACCAGAGACCCCGCATTTGATTCTCGGCTTGGGTCACTGTCTATGTGGAGCTTGCACATTCTTCCCATGTCTACATGAGTTTCCTCTGGGTGCTCTGGTTTCCTCCCACAATCTGAAAGACGTGCTGGTTAGGTGCATTGACCTGAACAGGCGCAGGAGTGTGATGAATAAGGGAATTTCACAGTATCTTCACTGTAGTGTTAATGTAAACCTTTACAATCTTACAAGCTTCACCTCCCACAAGGGCCTTCTCTCACACCTACCTCACCTTGACCTCACCTCAGCTCCTGATCTCCACCCTGCATCTTGCCCCTCCTAGCAACACCTCTTCAACCTATTGTTCACAACCCCAACCCACCCTGCCTCTTGACCTCACCCAATCTCTTGAACCCACCCTGACCCATTTCTGCCTGCCCTATCCCACCTCTTGCTCCTGTCCCACTCCACCCTCCCTTCTGCCTCACCTAGCCTCACCTTTTATCACTGCCTCACCTTTTATCCCTGCCTGCCTGCCTGGCCTCTCCTCTCGTCCCTACCCATACACAACTAGGCCTTTAGTCTGCTGTTCTCCTTCTGCTTGCTACTCTGCTGCCTTCGCTGCTGCCTTTGCCATTGCTAAACACCCACAGAAGCTCTTTGCTTCACCTAGTGGCAGAAAGTAGTTAGTACCGGTAGTTCTGGGACTTCTGTTGATAACTGCACTGACAAACTTCTCTAATTAGATGCAATCTGGTAAATCCTAAAGTATTGCATAGATACCTGCATGTTGAGTGTACTTTTCATTGGATATTGTATTGTATTTCTTCCATATTTAGTGATTGATACATCATTTCAACTTGTACATCTATTTTTCTCGGCGAGAAATATCTGGTGGATCCTAAGACTGGCTTTAATATTGATTCCTGTGGGAACTATGATTTACTTAAAGTCGTTTCACTTAAAGTTCAAATTTCAGGAACACATCCACAACTTTAAATGAAGAATTGCTGTACGGTTCTGGTTGTCATATTATCAAGGGCATATAGAGGCATTAGAGAAGATACAAAAAAAAAGGAATTGTCCCAGAACTGTAAGGAAATGACAAATGGACTTAATCTCTTTTTTCCTGAAGAAAAGAAGGTTGAGGAGTGGCCTTTGATGTTATGAAATGTATTGATAGAGTTTAATAGGGAGTTCCAGTTGCAACAAAGAACAAAACTAGAGGTGTTCACTAAAATATAGTTACCGACAACTCAAATGGGGAATTTAGAAGAAACTTCTTCACTTACAATGTAGAGAAATGGAACTCACTAGACAGCAGCTGAGGTGATTAGTATAGAGATAATAAACTGAAGAGTTACGCTAATATAAAAGGATGGGCAAAAACTTGAGTGGTACAGAACGTACATAGACTGGTTGAGTATATGAACTCGTTTTGTGTCGTCTCTTCTGTAGAGTAGTCAGATTTGTTGGTTTATTATAGCATAATGGTTCTGCTTTATTCGTTTGGGTTGGATTTTTTTTACCTTAGAATATTATCAGGTAACAATAATCATCATTGATCTTCAAGCTTCAGATTTAATCTTCCCTGAGAATAACTGTGGGCATCACTTCAACACCAGTAAAATTTAATTGATCTCAGAGATTGTGTGCAACCAGCTGAGTGAGGCATGTTGAGCAGCAATTAAATGCTGGCATTCATAAGAGTGATTGTGTGCAGTGGGTCATCCTGACAGGCTAAAGCTGTTAATTGTCTCTCCAGATTAAATAGGCAAAAGTGGAAATCTTCTGTTTAGTATGAATTTTAGTCTGTTTGGATTCTGAAGTAGTACTACCAATTGTTAACTCTCTATACAAATATGATTAAGGTGATTAATGAAAAATAACATTATGTATCTTTTGGCATAATGAAACTAAAGTTAATTGGGCCTGATATGAGCACATTTACACAAATACGTTATCCAATTCTGTTATATTTTCATGAAAATATTACAGTTGATTATTTCAAAAAAATGAGTTTGAGCGTAATGACTTAAATAAACCTTTGTCGACTAAATTGGCTTTTATTGAAAATTATGTTGTACTCTTGAATGTGAAGTCATGGATAGACTTTTCACTCCCATATGGGATGAAAATGGAGGCTGGTGGATTTGCAACCTCCATCCCATCTCTAAGGTGGGATCTCTAAGGCTGGAAGGACTCCTTACCTGCATGCGCCGCAGTTAGCCAATTAAGATAAATAAAAGAAAAATTAAGGCCAATAGTCAGTCTGATGGGAATTTTCCAGAAGGCTTACAAGCATCTTTAAACCTGTCGAGAAAAGATTTCTCAATATATTGATTTGTATTGTAGGTACTGAGGTGCCCAGCGTTGTGAAAAAAACTTAGACGATAAAGGACTCACAAAGTCAGTGTTTTCTGTATAAAAATGTAACTTTATTAAACAAGTGACTGCCAAAAGATCAGCAAAGGGTTAAGTGGCTCTGACATAAAGTGACAGAACCCTTCTGATGATTCAATAATACATTCAAAAAGCAAGTTAATTGTAGATTTTTCTTATCAATCATTCGTGCTTCATAATAACGTTAAATCATCTTCAAGATACACAAATCAATAATGATACCTGTCAAATACTTTGGCCCACCGCATTCTACTCCTTAAGATAATGGTATTTTATTAGTCTGTGAAATCCAGAAGCTAACTCCTGTTTTGATTGATCTCCACATCCTGGTTGCCTAGAAACCTAAAATGCTTAGACCATAGTTCAAATGATATTTGCACGGGTTCCCTTAAAATTCATTGTCTAACCAGACGGTCCTGTGACACCAAATTTGGGCACCAGTCCATCTCATCTAAATAGTGAATTAGCCCTATTTCTCAATTATGATTAAGTGTTCTAAGTGTTCTTCCATTCAAAATTTTTAGCTGATACACCCTGAATATTTCCAAGGTTCAAATATTCTTTTGAAATATGACTTTGCCCTAATGGTCTTTCCCACGATGTTTTGTAGTAAAATACTTTTATGACCAAAGTGTACAGTATTCTTTAAAATCAATTATAATACATTTAAAGTATCAGCATTTATGTTTCACAGTCATAATCACTTATTTGAATCAATTACTGCATTTCATGTGTAAATTGCCTCGTTAACTTATTTTAAAGTCATTTAACTGAATGCTGCTCATTCTGTCAGTGCCTTAATGTGTACTGATTTTAAAAATCTCACTAATCCTATTACCCCACTTCAGTTTGTAAAAATAATATCCCTTTCTACATAGGAATAAACTTTAAAGTATACTTGAAAGTATATTGACTTGTTTTTCACCAAGATCATGATTATCTGCCACTGCTGCTTCCCTCCCTTTTACAGTAAGAAGTCTGACAACACCAGGTTTAAATCCAATCGATTTATTTGATAGTAAACTCACAAGCTTTCAGCCCTCTGGCCTTCGTCAGGTGAATGAGGTGTTCTGATCTTAAAGAGCACATATAATAGCACAGACTGTTTACAGATTACTGATCAGAATGCAGATCTTTACACCTAACCTGCTATTCAAGTCTTAAAGTGGCTAACAATGTGAGTGGAAGGAGCACTGAGCACAAGTTAAAGAGATGTATATTGTCTCCAGACAGCACAGTGAGGTTTTTTGCTAACTTAGGCAAGTCATGGGGGTTACAGATCTGTAATAGCAGGTTAGGTATAAAGATTCGCATTCTAATCAGTAATCTGTAAACAGTCTGTGCTGTTATGTGTGCTGTCTGAGACCAGAACACCTCATTCACCTGACGAAGGCCAGAGGATCGAAAGCTTGTGAGTTTACTATCAAATAAATTGGTTGGATTTAAACCTAGCATTGTCAGACTTCTTACTGTGTTTATCCCAGTCCAACGCTGGCATCTCTACACCATTTCTCCCTTTTACCATCAGAATAAACCTCCTCTAATACTTCATCATCCCACACCTTTGAACCAGCTTCTTTCTCAAATCCTTAATCCCATTAAACCGCTGCAAGACCAACATCCTCTCCCGGTCTACATGTTAGCTGTTGTTAATAATATTTTCTCAATCTTCAGGACCTATCCTTCTCTCTTAAATCTGCCATAATTACCCTCTCTGCAAAAAAACCCCTTGATCCCACTGTACTTGCAAACTGCCAAATCTTCTCCAATCTCCCCTTGAAAATGTTGTTGCCACTTAAATCCATGCCTAAGCTTTCTGTAATTCCTAGTTTGGATTTAACCAATCAGGGGTCCACCTCCATTTCAGTATCAAAGTAGTGACATTCTGTATGACTATGATAAAAGGTGAACTATTCCCTTCTTAAACCTCTCGACTTGTTGGCAGCTTTAACACGACTAACTGTACCATTTTGCTCCAAAGCCTCTCTACTCTTTATGGGGAGATGCTGGCTTTGGACTGGGTTGAACATAGTAAGAAGTCTCAGAACACCAGGTTAAAGTCCAAGAGGTTTATTCGGTAGCAAAAGCCCACTAGCTTTTTGAGGGCTTGCTTCTCCTTCATCAGGTGATTGGAAGCTCTGTTCACAAATAGAACATATAAAGACACAAACTCAATTTACAAAATAATTGTTGGAATGCAAGACTTTACAGATAATCAAGTCTTAAAAGTACAGACAATGTGAATGGAGAGAGTGTAAAGCACAGGTTAAAGAGATGTGTATTGTCTCTAGACAGGACAGTTAGTGAGATTTTGCAAGCCCAGACAAGCTGTGCGGGTTACAGATAGTGCGTCATGAACCTAAGATCCCAGTTGAGGCTGTCCTCATGTTTGCGGAACATGGCTATCAGTCTCTGCTCAGTGACTCTGCACTATTGTGTGTTGTGAAGGCCACCTTGGAGAACACTTACCCAAAAATCAGAGGCCGAATGCCCATGACTGCTGAAGTGTTTCCCAACAGGAAGAGAACACTTTTGCCTGGTGATTATTGAGCAATGTTCATTCATCTGCTGTTGTAGCGTCTGCATTGTCTCCCCAATGTACCATGCCTCGGGACATCCTTTCCTGCAGCATATCAGGTAGACAACGTTGGCTGAACGGCAAGAGTATGTAATGGATGGTGTTCTCACGTGAGATAATGGCATTCGTGTCAATGACCTGGCACATCTTGCAGAGGTTGCTGTGGCAGTGTTGTGTGGTGCTGTGGTTGCTGTTCTCCTGAAGGCTGGGTAGTTTGCTGCAGACAATGGTCTGTTTGAGGTTGTGCGGTTGTTTGAAGGCAAGAAGTGGGAGTGTGGGGATGGCCTGAGCGAGAGATGGTGAAGGCTCCGGAGAAATGTTGTAGCTTCTCTGCTCCGGGGAAGTACTGGACGACGTAGAACACTCTGTCCACCATATCCTGTATTTGGCTTCTGAGGAGGTCAATGCGATTTTTCACTGTGGCGCGTTGAAACTAATCAGAACTCCAATCACCTGACAAAGGAGCAGCAAGCGCTCTGAAAGCTATGGCTTTTGCTACCAAGTAAACCTGGTGTTATGAGACTTCTTACTGTCTTTAATGTTTACCAGATGGGTGGGACTGCACTCATCTTATTTAGTTCTTATCTGTCTAGTCATGTGCACTGGCTTTTCTTGTTGTTCCTACAGCTTTACTTTCATTGTCTCTCGAGCTAGTCTTGTCTTGCAACTATTTCTCATTGATATAATGGCATCATGTAAAAGTACAGTGTCATTTTATATATGTATGCTGCAAACACTCAGCTCTACCACATCACATCCTCTCTTGATTCCTCTGTTTTTGCTACATTATGGGCTAGATTTATATGCCTCAATCCATTCTACAAAGGAAGTGGAGGGCTTTAAAAATGATTGACAGAGCCTAATTTCTGGATTCCTATAGCAATTCCAGTTTCCTGCAAGCCCACGTACAGCACTCTATCACAGGTGTGAGCATTTCAGAGCCCCAGAATTTTGATGGAGTCAGGCTGCAGTAGATATAGTTCATGGTTCCTCGGAATCATGTACCATGGAGAATCCCTGGTCTGAAGTGAGAAATCTTTTGACAGGCAAGTTTAAAAAATAAATAGTGTATGATTGCATGTTTTTTAAGTAACGTTTAAGGCCTGTTGTACAGTTTTAATTTTGGTTTCAATGCAGTGATTGGTCATAGGATTCAGTGTTTAAAAGATAAGAGATCATTAAATTTACTAGCACTGTGCATTATATTTACAATGCATTTGCAAAAATATTTTCTCCAGTGGTATAAGCCACCTTCTGCATTCTACAGTATGGAGATATTAATGTATGTAGGGAACTCTGGGATTTGATTTTCACATTGATTCAATGTCTTGATACCTGTTGTATCTTTGAAACACTCTTCCAATATCCATAGATACAGACCAAAGAGCTGGACAATAAAATAGAGAAATGCTCATGAAATAAAAGAAAATTGGACATTCAACATTCCTTTTACATTCTCATTAGCGATCATTCAGACATTACCAGTGCCAATCCTATTGAAGAAACCTTTAATCCGCCGAACAGCTCTTATGCAAGTTCTGTTAAAGAAACCTTTAAACTGCTTAACAGCTCTTAATCCTTTCACAATGAACACATTGGCATTTGCCAACTGTATCAAAAGTAAGCTGAATAGATGGTGGGACATCAGTTTTGCCAGATAGCCTCGTTATGAATGCTTGATGGAGTTCCAAGAGTGACTAATAGATGCAATTCAGTAGGGACTGATTTACACAACTGCAAAGAGTGATTTAAACAACTGGCTTTAATTGATTGACAGTTTTATGAGATTGTATTCACTTCATCTTTCCTTGAAGTAGTTTTTCAAAAGCCTCATGTTTATTTGGACAAGATTAACAAATATTCAGTGGATTAATGGTTTCTTCAGTGGGATTCTCAGTGATTGTGTTTGTTTGAGAATTTCATGAAAATGGAGGAGGTGTAATTTTTTTTCAAAGGAAATATCAAATGCCTGATTTTCTAAAAAATATTTTATGAGCTTTTCAAGTGAGTGGTCATGGGAGAGACATGAATGGTCATGAAGGATCATGAGAGACATGTGCGGGCCTAGAAGAGGCATGGGATGGGTGGGGAGGATAAGGCAGATGAGGAGTAAAGGGCCTGATAACCATGAATAGAACTAGATCAATGTTCCAAATAATGGAGACGGGCCTCCTAACCTTTTGGCCTTGACATCCATCTGCTGTGAAATATTTTATTAAGTTAAAGGTGCTACATAACTGCAAATTGTTGTGATGGGGAGTAAAAATGTTCTTTAGTTTAATTGCCAAATCTTTTATAATTGATCCCTTTTTCTTACAGGCTGATCAACTTATGTTTGCTTTGCATTTTGTACGTGGCATGCACCCAGACCTCTTTCAAGAAAATGTAAGTAATAAAAATGGATCTTGTTCACTGCAGATATTTGATTAGGTGTCATTCTTATTTGTTAAGCAATTCTATCAGTGACCATCATGTTTTCTGATACCATAGAGATTTTAGCACAGAACAATGGTAGTTGACCCATTGTGCTTTATCTATTTCACTGATCTTCCACCAGACTCTTTAACATATCTAATTTCTTCTTAATAGTTATTTTGGCCAGGCTTCAGTAACCACTTATGATGCATTCTATATTTTAAGAACCTGTTATATGATAAAAGAGTTCAAATTTCTCCCTCCAGTACTATTCAATTTATTCCTTCTGGGAAATATCCTTTTACCCCACTGATCCTTTTCAACTCTTCAAAATTTTTGAACATATTAATTAGTTGGCTCCCTCATCTTCTCTGCTTCATTTTTTGAGTTTTATTTTTCAAGTCCCACATCATAACTACAGTGTGTGATCGAGCATCTCAATGAATCTCTGTTGAATGTTTCCAGAATGAGTCACCCAAAGCATACTTAAATGATCCCTCTGTTTATTGTAGGCAATCAGCAGTCACCTGAAGTGATAGTATGTTTTGGACACTAAAGATGTGTAATAAAATCTTAGTAATTTCTTCCACCAAAAACTTCTCTATGTAAGTTAAATAAGATTTGTTACGGGACACCAATCACCACACTTTTCCATTCCTGAAACTTCCTTTTAAAGCTATCCTGTGGTATCTACCCTCCAACCATTTTATCAGTTCTGTTTATAATTTATCCTTAATTCTGGAGAATGATGCTGGTAATTTATTCTCAGTAATTTGTATGTTTTCTATTATAGCACAGCAAACATCAGCTAATATGCTTAGTTCTTTTTTTGCTATTTAGATGAACACTTGAAATGCCAAAGCATACAAGGCTATGGACCAAGTGCTGGAAAATGGGATTAGAATATTATGAAGGAAAATAGGATTAAATTGCTTGATGGCTGGCACAGACACGATGGGCCAAAGAGCCTCTTTCTGTGCTGTAAGACTCTGTGGGTGGAATTTTATTGGCATGTCTGCCCAAAGTTCATACAATCCTGCCAGAGGTCAAAAGAGAATGCTGCTCTCTGAGCCTTACCCATCTCTGGAATCGAGGCGGGCGTGCCGATAAAATTCCAGCCTATGATTCCATGGCTGATTATCAACCTTGCTGCTGTCATGTAATATTTCATTATGTATTTTTTCTTTTCCGGCAATCCCTCTTCAGTTCCAGGCATAGCTTACTAATATTGAATACAACTTTTTTTCATATTTATATTTATTGTTATATAAAGACACCAGAAATCATTCTGTAACAAAGAACAATACCATCAAAGCATGATGGAGAAAGCAATGTTTCTAATTCTGCCAAGCTACAGAATAGCTATGAAAAACCACAGTTCAGTACTTTCTGAAAAAATGTTTCTAAAATAAACATGTAGACTATATTGTTGTATATTTAAACATTATTTTTCTTCTTAAGGAATGGGATGCATTTACTGGTTTGATAGTTGGAGATATGCTTCGAAAAACCGTAAGTCTTGATTATACCATTAGTGCCTTTGATCTTATGTTTGATTTTTTTAGAATGAAGTTGGCTTCTTTTTCTTCAGTTAGATTCTTAGACAGTCTACCAACGGAGAGCACCAGTCAGCCACTCCAAAGTGCCAATGGGAAATCCATGTCTGTTTTGAAGATCTGATCTCATTAACATAGGGTTGTGGCTTATAAGTAGAAAATCAGAAACTAGAGCAGCTACTTGAATGTGAACTGCTACAAAATCAAGCTAAATGGCATTGGAGCACATTGATACTAGAGATTTTAAATTAGTTGTGTGCCTCCTAGGCTACTTATCCCAAAGACCATGACAAATTGGTAGTGGCAGAGTGAAATGGTAAGATTTTCCCTGTGATTCTCCAGATGTTGAGTGGGAAGCCTTAAAATTTTCCTCAGTACACTTAAATCAAAATTAATTCCTATTTCCTCACATTCTAACAACTACATTGAGGAAGCTTTTGCGTAGTCTGTACTTTCATGGGATATATGTAATATTTTTTGAAAGCTGGAGTCAGGTAGCCACACGGAAGATTCAGTCCTTGAGTTCAAGTAACATTACTGTAGCATCAATTGGCATATGTCCATTGTACAAAGACAATTGTAACTGATGAATCCCTTCAGCATAAAATGGGACTTCATGTTGGCACCATAAAATGCTGGTGTGTGAAAAATATCATAGATCTAACCATGTATATTTGCTTGTACAATTTGAAATAAAAACAATCAGCGCTCATTCATATACAAATTCTATCTTCCATGGTGTAGCACATGATGGAAGCAGCATTTTTGTGGATTGAACTAAGGTGAGGAGGAAGGGGGTAATTGGATCAGTGGGTGCGGATGGATTACAATTCTACTTTAGAGTCATAAATTATTTTCTTAATTTTCTATGTTTCTCATAATGTTTTTGTAGCTAAAATGAAAAATGTTTTGGAAATATGAAAAGCAGAGATTAGTTGAAGCAAATTAATGTTTCTGCTTGTAGGCTAACAAGTTGAGAAATGTAAAACAGGCACTATAATGCCACCATTGATCCCTAATCTTGCCTCCAGCCTCCCAAATTCTTAAAATCCCTGATCACATCAGGAAGCTGTTTTATCAATAATTTTAAAAAGATATTACATTAAAAATTACCTGATTATGAAAAGCACAGGTGAACAGAGCGACCTTGCACAAATCCTTAAAGGTAACAGGATAGCTTGATAAGGTGAGTTAAAAAGCATGTTGATTTAATGGATCTATAAGTAGAGGCAGAGAATGTAAAAATGAAAAATCATGCCAGAATTTAAACTGCTTAGACTGGTGAATGAGCCAATAATCAGATGTAATAGATTTAAAATCATTGGGAAAAAAATGCATGGAGGGAGACAAGGGGATATATTTTTCACTTGGGTTTGTTGGATCTGCAGCTCTCTACTTAGAAAAGTAGTAGAATTTGACTCCATTTATAATTTCAAAAGGAAATTAAATCACAAGGTAATGGACAAAAAGCATGCCTCATTTTTCAAGGGGCCAGCATAGAAAAACAGGGCCAAATGGCCTCTTTCTTTGCAGTCAGCTTTTATGATTATTCATTTGTTTTTGATTCTTGTATACATAACCAAGAATAGATTTTCAATAAATGCTTATTTTGACATTTGACACTTCCTGCTTTTAGGATAATCAAAAATCCATACGGGAATCAATTCCATCTTGGATTGACCAAGAGAGGGCTGGAGCAGTGGCACTCTTAAAGGTATATTTTAAAATTATTTACTGAAAAATCAAATTGCACTTGTGTAATATCTTCCAGATTTCCTCAAATCTCCTCTAATCTTCCTATCTTTTACGTAAATCCATTCCTCATGGTTAGGAACTTATCACCCAAGGGGGATAGGGCTTTTCTTTTCACTTTAACTGGACATTCATCATTTTATGTACTTCAACTTCTCCCCTCAGTCTCTTCTGTTCCAAAGAAAGCAACCCTAGCCTATATAATCTTTCCCCATTAGTAAAATTCTCCATTTTAGGTGCATCCTTATAAATCTCTTCTTTGTTCTCTCTCATGCAATCATATATTTCCTATTGCGCAGTGACCGGTACTGCACATAATACTTCAGTTGTGACCTAACTAGTGTTTTATAAAGTTTCAATAGAACTGTCTCCCCACCACTTAAATTCTATGGTATGGTTAATAAAGGCAAATATCCCTTTAGCTTCTTGACCACTTTACCTATCTCCCTCTGTAGACTGCCACTTTGATGTGATGGAGAAGTTTATGTGCTTTGACATCCCTTGAGTAATGCTATCAACAATGTCTTGTTCCTGTTGGACAGCCCTTGGCATCAAGGTTGGGAAGCGGGAGGGGGGGATCCCAAAACGTCTACAATGTTGGAACAGGTGAAGGAAGTCTCAGTGGCTGTGAAGGTGGAAGAAGGCCGCAGTGGAAGCTGATCCCAGTCATCATGTTTAACATACACCAAAATCAGCTTCTAATCTGCCAAAATTATCTGGATAATAACAACACCACATGGCCCTTGTAGAGTCACAGGAGGTTTATGGGATTGAAACCGGCCCTTCGGCCTAATTTGTTCACACTGCCGTCTTCTTTTACCACTAAGCTTGTCCCAGTTGTCCACATTTGGCCCATATCCCTCTATACCCATCTTGCCCATGTAAGTGTCTAAATGCAACTATTTTGAATATTATCGAGAAAATTATTCAATGTTTCTCTGAATTTTTTAAACATTTGATAATTTCCCTGTGAAGGTTAAGAACTAACTTGGTCCAGAAATGTGTAAAGTGCTTTTATGTGAAGTTAAAATGTTCTCCCCTTTTACTTTTTCTGTTCTTCTTTTGATGATTGGTCTATTCAACCCAATAAACTTATTTAACATCATTCTGTGATTCAAAATGAGACGGTTAGATTGGCCTCAATGTTAAAAAGGCTCAATAAATTATTGTTCTAAGGCATTCAAAATTAATTGAATCTTAGTGCAGCAAGTTTATTTATATTTCTGACAAGTAAGCATATCCCTTTAAAGCTTCCTGATGATTAAGTTAGAGAAGAGCTGAGCTACGCAAACCAAAACTCCCAAATTTAATCCCACATCTGTGCTGAGTTAGCTGATCTTAGACAAGCAAGCAATAGTGCTACAATTGGTCTTCATATTCCTGGTTACAAAAGGAAAATTTGTCCATGATTCCTGCTCCTGATCAATATCCGAACAGTCTTTGCTTGAGATGTGTGTATTATTTGGATAAGACTATTATGACTCTTGTGGTTGAGTGGCCTGTTGATATTCATTATTGTGGTTCATATTGCAAGGAAAGAGAAGAAAAGATTGCATTTATATAGGGCTGGATTTAATGTAGCACATTATGGTAGAAAACATGGTGGCCAGGTCCACTTAATCACAGGAGAAGCAGTCTCCTGGAGTGAAACTCCTGCAATAATGTTGGAAGCAGGAACAGGTCCATGGAGGAAACCTATCTGCTTACTCTAGATTGTCAGTTAGGCTCATTGAGTCAGTTGACACCTATTGTCCCTGAATCCATGGAATTTAGTAGCCTTCCCTGTGGCTTTTGGGGAGGGCTGACTCTTTCAAAGACATTGCTCAATTGTGGGATCTGACATCGAACAGGGTGATGGGGGTGTCACCACTGAATATCCCTCTCAAGACCTTGCCTATGACCATCCTGCCCACTCTCTATTAAGAACACCTGCTGTAATTCCCATCCAGCTCCCACCTGGTTCCTAGTGTCTAATTTATTGGCAGCTCTCAGCAGGCAAGACTTCCACTGGGGAAAGCCCAATGCTGGCCAGTTAAGACAGGCACTGAATATGGTCCAGTCTTCTCCCCAGAAACCACACCATTTCCTATCTGTTTTCAAACTGGTGAACTGAAGCATTCTGTGGTTTTCATGCATCTGCTGCCTTTGTCCTTCTAGGTGGTAGAATTTGCGGATTTGGGCTGTAGAAAGAATCTTGATGTGTTGCTATCACTTTGTGCTGGTACAAGATGGTACATACTGCCGCCACTGTGTGTTAATGGTGAGGGATTGAATGTTTAAGGTGGTCGATGGCTGCCAATTAAGCAGACTGTTTTGTTGTGAATCATGTCAGATTTCTTGAGTATTGAATGTTGTTGGAGCTGCATTCATCAAGGCAAGAGAAAAGTATTCCATCATATTCTTGATTTGTAGATGGTGGACAACTTTGGAGAGACAGAAGGGTGGATGCTAAGAGGATGATTTTCCTTGAAAGAGGCTAGAACTTGGGGATAGTTTAGAAATAAGAAGTTTCCATTTAAAATGAAAATGAGATTTTTTTCTCTCAGAAGGTCGTTAGTCTATAGAATTCTGTTCCCTAAAGACTAAAGGAAACAAGGTTATTCAATATTTTGAAGGCTGAGCTAGATACATTCTCAATTGACAAAGGTGTAAAAAGGCATAAGGATAGGTAGTAAAGCATAGTTAAGTCCATGTCAGATCAGCCATGATCTTACCAAATGGTGGAGTAGGCTTGAGGGATCAAATGATCTGCATCTGCTCAAGTTTTTTACCTTCATTTGTATGTTGTATTGCGCTACTCTTTGCTCACAAGCCTAACTTCCCACAAAGATTCCCCTGTCTTAACCAAGAATTTTTATACTATATCCCATTGTGCTCTATCCATGTACTAACCAATCAACTTCTGTTCCTTTCCACTTTCCTTTAATTTTTTTATTCTTCTGATATCTACTCTTCCCTTTTCAAGCAGTCACCCCAACTCCATCTTGACATATGCCAATTTTCCTTGAAACATCCTGCTTGAATCTCTCCAATCAGTTTCTGATCCCTGTCAAAGTACTAAAACCAAATTCACAGTTGACATCCTTTGTGATTGTGACCATGGTGCAAGACCACTTCTTCTTCTTGATCTCTCTGCAACCTTTGGCATGGTAACCAACACATATACAATCAAAGCCAGAACTCTCTATCAATGACTTTCCTTCCTGCCCTGCCCTGCCCTGTCAGTTCTGAGGCTCCCCCAAGGTCTTTCCTCAGTATCCTTGTTTTCCTCATCTATGTGTTGTATCTTGGCAACATTTTCTAAACGGATATAATCAGGTGTTACATGTCAGCTGATGACAACAGCTCTATCTCTCCACCACTGTTCTTGAATCCTTCACTGCCTCTATGTTGTCCAACCTGTTGCCAGAAATCCATTCTTGGAAGACCCTTAATTTTCTCCAATTAAACATTTGAAAGACCAAAGACATCGTTGTTGGGGCCCCCTCACAAACTCTAACTATAGGATCACCAGCATTGTACTTTATAATTCCTTCACACACCATAGCCTAAGGCAAATTGCCATAAAAGCTATTTTTTTACATGCTGTTTTCTGCGTTTAATCAAAATGTTAGTTTTTACTCAAAATCGCTTATGTTTCTGGAATGATTTATTAAATGTAAAAAGCTGTTTTATCACAATTATGAATTGTGCCTTCCATGTGATAATTACATTAAACATTACCATGTAATTATACAGACTTTATTGAAATAATATAGCTGTTACACTAAGCTTTTGGTTGCCAGAAGAAAAAATGCAACATCTTGGTGGATGTCAATGCCAGCATATGTGAAATACCTTCACTGGCATATTAATGTTCACTTTTTTCAACTTTATTTTAATTTTTTAAGTAGTATTAAAGCAGCCAACTGAAATGCCATTTAATTCTTATCAAAAGGAACAAGGTGATAGTAATTGTAGTTTATCAGAATTGGCATAAAAATGCATTCCTCAGCACCAGTCGGATCAGCAGAGCTTGTATTCCAGAGGCCAAGTTTTCTTTTTGGAGGCAGGAATTTGGAGGGGACAAACCTTACCCTCACCATCTTACTTCTGACTTGAGACTGCTGACAGGTGGGCTCTGGGGACCGAGGCTTAAATCGGCAATGTGGAGAGCTGACCCAGAGAACGCATGTTAAGAGTCCATGTCATCTCCTAAAATGTCTCGATCCACTGCTTCCCAGGCAATCAGCAATTCATCTGTTGTACAGTTGAGCCTTCTGACTATTTAAAATGTCCTTCATTCCCTCAGTCCGTTATTGCCTTACCATTGTCCCTCACCTACCTTCACTCTCACTTTCTTCATTGTTAGGACTCACACCTCCCACTCAGCCACTTCATGAAAATAACACACAAGTATTTTTATTACATAGGAACCCATTTAAATATCCCTTAAAACTCACTGTTTTAACAAACAGACTTTTCAAAACATCAGTACAAATAATGTGAGACACTTATAAAAGGATTAGACAGTTGGATTGCAACCAAGAGCCCATAAAACATAATGAATCAACAAACAGACTTCCAAAGCAATTGTGCAAAAAAGTGAAGCACTTATTGGTAGCTAGATTGCAGCCAAGAATATATAAGTGTCCCTGAGGAAACAAACAGATTTCAGACTCCATCTGAGTTATCTCAACTTAATATATAAAAGATTAAATATGTACACATCTGTACTATTTATATTTGGCTATCCTTTTCAGTGTGAAATGTACTCTTCTTATCCTTTTGATTTATAATTCATCTAAATTTTTCACACATCTACAATTTTTCCACATATACAATTTGATCTTTTATTTGACAACTAACTAATCTAGCAAATATATTGTTTAAAGGGTGGTTCAATCTTCCAATTATAGCATTATCATAATTCACCTTAAGAAATATACACGCGACTCATGCTACGGCAATTAATGATGAATATAAAAGGTGAAAGAAAACATTTCACTTAGGTTTTAAACTGTTCCTACCTCTCGTTCATAGTTCACACCTTTATGCAGTTGATTTTAAACCCAAGAGCTGATAAAATCTGGTTACCTGGCAGCAGAATTTGTAGCACATTGAGGATTATTTAGCAAATGTTGTCCAACCACAGAATCACATCAAATGTTGGACAATGTGTTTTGCATTTTTTCAAGCACGGATTGGTGGGTACACCTAATCTGTTGTGAGGAGTGTACAGGAAAGGCTGTTTAATGTGATCTGCCAATGTTTGGGACCTATGGCCTACATACCTAGCATCACACTGACATGGAAATTCATATACCACATTATTTATTTGATGGACTGAATGTTTTTTTTGGCTTGATAGCAGCATCCTGTTATTGGCGAGTACCACTTGTGTTCCACTGAAAACCAATTTAACATTGTTAATTTGGCTCAAAGTGGGACACATTTGTTGTAGTGGAAGGTACTTGCCCTGGTTTTTGCAGACAGAAAGAATATGTATATACGTTGCCCCTCTTACTGCTAAACAAAATAAGTGATAGCCATTCACTGGTTCATTCCTCAGGAAATTGCATTGAGCAATCAGAGTCAAATTGCCTAGTCTAAATTTTCACACTGTGCCTGGCAGTTAACTTTCAGTCACTACCAATTAGAAACCATTGCCACCAATTATTACTCTATTTTCATATAGTATACATTGTTTCCCCCCTCCCTCCCGACATTGGTATTCTTGTGATTGTCCTGATGAATGCAAGGTGAAAAGTTGTGATAGAATGAGTTTTTTCATCAATGCTCACATTCTTTGAGTTTTACGTAGTAAAGTACTTTTTATTTAAACCTTGAAACTCGTGACTTCATTCTCTTTGTAAATTATAGGGTTTTTAAAATCTGAGAATAAAATACAAGTCTCTACCTAGATCATAACAGAGCACAAAATCTAAGGACACATTAGCAAACAAAGTGACTTGTTTTGCAAAACTGCAAGAAGCACCTGCCAAAACTTGAAGTGTATTTTGGATTTGCAAATTAATTCATCCACGTCAAAACAAAATCTATGACAATATTTTTAATATTAAGCTGCTTTTCATTACAGAAAAGATGTTGCAACTACATTCAGGGATTTGGACAAGAGATTAGCAAAATAAAAATATCCATATTTACTCCTCCATTTCTAGCAATGACTGATCATTTCTCCCACTTCATTGAATCTCCCAAAACTTTTTGAGTTAGTGAAATGTATTTCTTTGGACACTTGAGCTTGACAACTGAAGCTTGACAATAAGCTTCATTATGCTATTCTAAAGATTATATGAATTATTGTTAAGCCACTTTGGAATTGTGCAAATCAAAGAACTGACCAGCTAGGCTACCATTTATTGTCCATCTCTAGTTTCCCTTCAAAAAGTGGTGAACTGTCATTTTGAACTGCTGTAATCCCTATGATGTAGGCACATCCGTAGTGCTGTTTGGGAGGGCTGTTTGTCTGTTGCAAGTTATAGCAAGTTAACTGCAGTCTTGGAAAACCAAAACTTCTGATCCTATACTGGATGAGTCTGAACCCTTTCATATTTAGGGTAAAGTTGATGATGATAGAACCATTCCCAATTCTGAATACTGATAGCCATGAATTGCAAACATATGTATTTTAATATAGAAATTCTTAGTGGAAATAATCTACTAATAATCTTTGGCATCACAGTGGCATCCACTATTAACTTTGTTTAATTTTTTTCTTGAAGCACATGTTTCTATTTCATGTCAAATGTTCTAGAAACCAACAAATCTCCCTGCAGAATGATTTGAAAAGTATTTGCCTAGGGGATTTTTAATTCTAAAAAAGTGATTTGATTCAATTCAGACTCTAATAGGAACAACCTTTATCTCAGTATAGTTTTGTTGAGCCACTTTTTGTAGTTATTTAAAGATGATAAAAAAATCTATTCATTTTCCACCAGACCACCTTTCCATTGGTATATCAGACACTCTGTTTGGAAGATGTTGACCTTTGGCTCACTTTCTGTCAAAGTTCAACCTGCGAACAAGACATCCCGACATCTATTGCAAGAAGAATTACTCTTTTTCAACAGGTATGGTGCCACAATATTTTAAAAGTAATGGCAGAATCTAAGAAATATAGGTTTTGAATAAAGCTTTGAAGAATCTAGAGCTGCAAATGGTACTTTTCCTATTTTTTGCATAGCTATAAGAACATAACTAAAACCGCTAACTAGTTACTTTAGTTAACTCCTCCAACTTCACTTTATTATACTTCTACTGTATCTTTTCAAAAGTGTAGTTATGTTTTAAAAAATCCATGTGATGTTAATAACTTGGACTAGCACTTGATTAAGTAGTTACCTATATTTTGAGAGTAAAGACAGAGCTGTAAAAGTATGGATTAATACAATGAGTTATGCTGAAAGGCATTTCAGGAGTAAAGTAACAGGGATAATGTTACTAAACTAATGGTGGAAAGACAGGGATAAACACCCTGGAAACATGTGTTCAAATCACAACATGATTATTTAATCGATACATCTGAAATAAAAAGCTGGTTCCCATAATGATGATCATGAAACTGCCAGATTGTTATAAAAACCATTTGGTTTACTTATATCCTTCAGAGAAGAAAAGCCACTGAGCTAACCTGGTCTGTGTTCTAGATCCACAGCAATACGGTTGACTCTTAATGGGCCTCTGATGTGAACAAGCCACAGTTTGATAAAATTGTTACATAAAAAATAAATATGGATATGACCAGATAGACCACATATCAATGATCCAGTCATTTCAAATGACAAAAGCATAGCCTGTCCAGTTGACCCTGCAATATTCTCCTCACTAACATATAGGAGCTTGTACCGAAATCAGGAGTCTAGTCAAGCAACAGTCTAACATAGTTATTTTATGATGTAGAGATGCTGGCATTGGACTGGGGTAAACACAGTAAGAAATCTTACAACACCAAGTTCAAGTCCAACAGGTTTATTTGGTAGCAAAAGCAGCCAGCTTTGAGTCCACACTGCTCCTTCATCAGGTAAGTGCGAATTCTGTTCACAAATAGGGCATATAAAGACACAAGCTCAATTTACAAAATAATGGTTGGATGCAAGTCTTTACAGGTAATCAATTCTGAAAGATACAGACAGTGTGAGTGGAGAGAGTGTTAAGCACAGATTAAAGAAATGTGTATTATCTCCAGACAGGACAGTTAGTGAGATTTTGCAAATCGTGGGGGTTACGGATAGTGTCATATGAACCCAAGGTCCTGGTGGAGGTCATCCTCGTGTGCAGAACTTGGCTATCTATTTCTGCTGAGCGACTCTGCGCTGTTGTGTATCGTGAAGGCTGCCTTGGAGAATGCTTACCCGAAGATCAGAGGCCAAATGCCCATGACTGCTGAAGTGTTACCCAACATGAGAACACTCTTGCCTAGTGGTTGTCAAGCCATGTTCATTCATCCAAGTGTATTACGCCTCGGGACATTCTTTCCTGCAGCGTATCAAGTAGACAACATTGGCCGAGTTGCAAAAGTATGTACTGTGTACCTGGTGGATAGTATTCTTGAGTGAAATGATGGCATCCGTGTCGATGACCTGGCACATTTTGCAGAGGTTGCTCTGGCAGTGTTGTGTGGTGTTGTGGCTGCTGTTCTCTTGAAGGCTGGGTAGTTTGCTGCAGACAGCGGTTTGTTTGAGGTTGTGTAGTTGTTTAAAGGCAAGAAATGGGGGTGTGGGGATGGCCTTGGCGAGATATTCGACTTTATCAATAATATGTTGAAGGCTCTGGAGAAGATGTCGTAGTTTTTCCACTCTGGGAAAGTACTGGACGACAAAGGGTACTTTGTCGGCTGTATCCTGTGTTTGTCTTCTGAGGAAATCAGTGCAGTTTTTTGCTTGGTGCATTGGAACTATTGATCGATGAGACGTGCACCACATCCTGTTCTTATGAGGGCATCTTTCATTGACTGCATGTATCTGTTGTGATTCTCCCCATTTGAGCAGATCCTGTGTATGTGGAGGGATTGTCCGTAAGGGATGGCTTTAACGTGTTTAGGTGGAAGCTGGAAACAGGGACACGATGGACAGTGTACCCTTTGTCATCCAGTACTCCCCTGCAGCAGAGAAGCCAAGACATCTTCTCCAGAGCTTTCATCGTGTTATTGATGAAGTAAACATCTTGCCAAAGCCATCATCATACCCCACTTCTTGCCTTCAAACAACTGCACAACTTCAAACAGAATATTGTTCACAGCAAACTACCTTGCCTTCAGAAGATCAGTGACCACAACACCACACAACCCTACCAGAGCAACCTCTGCAAGACGTGCCAGATCATTGACACAGATGCCATCATCTCACATGAGAACAACATCCACCAGATACATGGCATATATTCTTGCAACTCTGCAAGAAAGGATGTCCCAAGGCATAGTACATTGGGGAGACCATACAGACGTTACAACAACGGATGAATGAACACTGCTTGACAATCAGGCAACAGTGTTCTCTTCCTCTTGGGGAACACTTCAGCAGTCACAGGCATTCGGCCTCTGATCTTTGGGTAAGTGTTCTCCAAGGTGGCCTTCATGATATACAACAGCGCAGAGTTGCTCAGCAGACACCATTAGCCACGTTCTCACACATGAGGATGGCCTCAACCGGTATCTTGGGTTCATAACACACTATCTGTAACCCCCCATGACTTGCTTGGGCTTGCAAGATCTCATTATCTGTCCTGTCTGGAGACAATACACATGTTTTTAATCTGTGCTTAATGCTCTCTCCACTCACATTGTTTGTATCTTTAAGTCTTGATTACCTGTGAAAACTCACATTTCAACCATTATTTTGTAAATTAAGTTTGCGTCTTTATATGCCCTGTTTGTGAACAGAACTTCCACTTACCTGACGAAGGAGCAACGAGTGCTCCGAAAGCTGGTGGCTTTTGCTACCAAATAAACTTGTTGGACTTTAATCTGGTGTTGTGAGACTTCTTATCATAGTTATTTTACTCAAGTCAAACTTTCCAGCCACCATCATCTCTGGATATGCTCCCTCTCACTGTTAGGACAGATTAGCCAGACAAGACAGCACATTGGTCCAGGTAGTCAGGAAGAAGAGGACCTGCAAGTCCTCAACATTGATGTCAGACCCCATGATACCTCAGGACAACAGGTCAAGTGTGGACCAGGAAACCTTCAGCTGATTACAAAGGCAAGTATTGAATAGACTTCACAGAGCCCAGTGCATGCTAAGATTTTGATAATACTGATTACCACTTATTGCACTGCTGCAAAGAAGACTGGTAGTTCTGTTTGGCAATTGTATGAGATTTTAAGAACTATCTTTCCTTGAAGTGGTTTTTTAAGGTATGTATATTTATTTGGACAAGATGAAGAAGTGTTAAGTGATGAAAGGTTTCTTCAATGAGACTCCCATTAGCTGCATTTGATTGACAATTTCATGAGATTATAAGAAGGAATTTTTTTTAAATGAATGTTGAATTCCTGATTTTAAAACAATTCATGAACTTACCAGAAGTATGATGTGATTTACTGTTTCTGGATCTTGTGGATACCGTAATAATATTTCAAAGGCACTACAGATGTTCAATGTGAAAATCAAACCACAATATTAATATTTGATTCTTTATACCATAGGATGTAGCAGATGACTTTGTTCTTTGGAGAATGCATCTGAACCCATACACAATGCTTGTTAATTTAATTATCTCATCATTGAGAACAGAACCTTATGATCATTGCATTAAAACTATACTTGAGGCGATACAAAAGCCTTTAACACACATTTAATTATTTATAAATGTATTATTGGAGTATTATGAGCAGTACTGGCCTTGGAAAGGGTCCAGAGGAGATTCACAAGAATGAACCGTGGAATGAAGAGCTTGTCTTGTGAGGAACAGTTGAGGACTCTGGGTCTGTACTAATTGGAGTTTAGAAGAATGAGGGGGGACCTTATTGAAACTTACATGATACTGCAAGGCATGGATAGAGTGGATACGGAGAGAATGTTTTCACTACTAGGAAAAACTAGAACCAGAGGGCACAATGTCAGGCTAAAATCCTTTAAAACAGAGATGAGGAGAAATTTCTTCAGCCAGAGAGTGGTGAATCTGTGGAACTCGTTGCCGCAAAAGGCTAAGATGTCTTTAAGACAGTGATAGATAGGTTCTTGATTAATATGGAGATCAAGGGGTAGGGGAAAAGACAGGAGAATGGGGATGAGAAAAATATCAGCCATGACTGAATGGCAGAGCAGACTTAATGGGCCAAGTGGCCTAATTCTGCTCCAATATCTTATGATCTTATTATACACTAACTAAATATCTTTTAATCTCAGTTGTCAAAAGGTTCCGTACACTAGACTAGAGTTCCTCCATGGTTCACAATTCTTCTGAGGAACTGAATAAAGTGGCTTTTGTAAGATTGAATTATACTGAAGACTAAATTATACTTGAGAAGCCTTTTATTTTCTTCAGCAGACAGGAAGTTTTGGTGGTTCAGAACAGTTAACACATAGCTTAAAATTAGTTGAATATCCTTACAAGTTGCTATGGGATTTGTTAATTCAAATAACTTTCTCTCAAAACTTTGATACATAGCATCAACTATTTATTTTCTTTCCTTAAAAGGTTTTGGTGGTTCAGGCAATAAGACCAGACAGACTCCAAAGTGCAATGGCTCTTTTTGCATCCAAAGCTCTTGGTAAGTGTAATGCTTATTTGAAAACATTTGGTAGCAATATCATTTATTCTTGGTTTAGATAGATTCTGTTTCAAGCTCAGGTTTTACACACTCTTTCGATCTGAGTACCTCGTGAATTTTCTTGTTACCTCTATGGGCAAAAAATCTAAATTTTGAGAACCCGATAAGTTGTTTTCCCATTGCTTCTCAACAGTGTTTTACTGTTGCCAAGGTGTATACAGTTTATATTTCAAGCGTTATTTTCTGTACTGAGAGTATTTCTGGGGACAATGCATTTCAGTGTCTGATGTTTTACTGACTCTGCTGAGACTTTTATAGACAATAAAAATAAATACTTGAATGCGTCTAGGTAATATACATAAAATGGAAATCAAAATACATTTTTAAAATTAACCATGGCATTAGCAAGATCACATTTGGATTATTCCAGGTTTGATCGCCTACGTCAAAAGGGCTATGTTGTTGGAGAGGGCTCTGATGCCAAGATTAATGAATACCTTTGAGGATTAATCTTTGAAGAATAATTGTGTAAGCTTGAACTTTTCTCTTTTGAGATGAGAAAACTATGTTTGTTCCTCAGATTATATGGGTGATAAGTTGAAAACAGATACTTTAGGGCAGATTTTAACTGGGTAGGCAAGTTCTATCTGGGAGCGTCTCGTGTGTTTCTTGAAACATTCATTGCCCCTCCACTAACTTATTTATTAGACACCTGCACTGATCAAGTAATTGACATTTACACTCTGATGACACCATTCTCCCCTTGCTGAATATTAGCTTGCAAATGCAAATGCCACATTTGGTTTCAAAACCATCGACAGAATAGTAGCATTGATATCATGAAAGAGCTCCAAAAGAGAGAATCTCTTGCCCTGGCCAACACATAACTCCAGATCCATAGCAATGTGATAGACTCTTAACTGCCATTTTAATTGTTCAGTTCAAGGACAATTAGGGATGACTTTGCTAACAATGCCCACATTTCATGAAAGAATAAAGAAAATACAATCAGAGCCAAAGAATAGCGAGGGTCCTTTTAGTGCAGACCATTGCTCTATTCAAATAGTTGTTTGGTACTACCTAATTTGAGTATTGCTAAAAAAAGAAACACATTGCTAAGTTTTTCAACTTGCACCCATCAGGACAAATGTAAGAATGCCAAATTTCAAAAGCCACAACGATTTATGCCACAGGAGAAAAGGTTGCTACTTGGGTGACAAGTTGACTTGATCAGCTGGGGCATTACGAAGGAGAAAGCAACAGTAAATTTTAGGCTCGCAAGCTTCAGAGGATCTCAAAAAAGGTTCAAAGCTTGAACATACTCCCCTTGTTTGCAGAGAATGGGTCTTGTGTATGAATGTATATCATTTCTAACAAGGCCGCACACATCAAGAGACTTTGCTGGGAGGCAGAGGCAAAATCAAGGCATCAGGGATAGAAAACAAACCTTTAAATAACTCATCTATCCAAACCTTCAAGCGCAGTCTGCCTCACGTGGCAATGTATGTAGAGCATTGGATTGCATTTATAAGTCATTTCAGAACTTATCGACCCTAAGAGGAAGCAATGACCCTCTATCCCTAGAGTTTGCCTAATAAGGTGGAACTTCAATCCATAAATAATTTTAAGAAGGAGTTGACGAGTTAGTTGAGAATGAGGAACTTACAGGGTTATGGATAAAAAGCAGGGTTACATACAAACATAATAAATAGAAACAGAAGTAGGCCATTGGACCTGCCCTGCCATTTGGTAAATTCATGGCTGTACTGTTTGTGTTTCAAGTTCTACATTCTCAATAATCTTTGCTTCCCTTGCTTAATAGGAATATATCTACCTCTACCTTAAAAATATTCAATGACCCTTCCTTCACCACCTTCAGTGACAAAGAGATCCAATGTCAGATAACCTTCTGAGGGAAGGTTCCTCATCTCTGTCCTAAAAGGATGATCCCTAATTTTAAATCAGCGGTCACAGTTCATTCACAAGAGGAATCATTCTGTCCATGTCTACCTGTTCAAGACCATTCAGGAACTTGTATAATTCAACCAAGTCTTCCTTTATGCTTCTAAACTCCAGTGAAACCAAACTAGCCTTCCCCATAAGTCGACTCACTCATTCCAGGTACCAACCTAGTAAACCTATTTTAAACTGCCTCCAATGCATTTACATCCTTCTTTAAATAAGGAGACCAAAATTACACACAGTATTTGAGATTTGGCTCACCAATGCAGTGCATAACTGAAGCATAGCATCCTTACTTTTGTTAATTTCCTCTCATAATAAAGGATAGCATTCTATTCGCCTTCTTAACTACTTGCTATACTGCATCTTAACTTTGTGACTCATGCACTAGAATACTTAGATCACTGCACCTCAAACTTCTGCAGCCATTCTCCATTTAAGTAATACTCTTTTTTTATTCTTCCTATCAAAATGAACAACTTCACATTTTTGCATACTATACTCCATTTGCCAAATTATCAATTAATCTATCCATATCCGAATGCAACCTCCTTATGTTCTCTCAACAATATATTTCCTACCCATTTTTATTTCATCTGCAAATTTAGCTCTTTAGCCTTCACTTCCCTCATCTAGGTCATTGATATAAATTGTAAAAAGTAGGGGGCCCCAGCACAGACGCTCCAGGGCTCCACTTGTCTTACCCAGTCAATGCGAATAAAACCCATTTACGCTCTGTTTTAGGCCAGCCAGGCAATCTTCTTTCCTTGTTAATATGGTGTAGAGGGCAACATGAGCTTTTATTTTTTGCAATAATCTTTGATGTGGCATCTTTTCAAATGCCCTGTGGAAGTCCAGGTCCAGCATGCCTCTTGGCTCCCCTTCATCCATAGCACATGTTAGTCCTTAAAAGAACTCCAATAAATTGGCTAAACACAGTCGCCATGTCAAAAAAAATCACACCGATTTTTCCTGATTAGCTTGGGTTTCCCTAAGTATTCTGTGATAACCCCTTGAATGATTGATTCAAACATCTTCTCCACTATAGATGTCAAGCTAACTGGCCTATAAATTTCTTGTTTTCTGCCTCACTTCCTTCTTGAACAGAAAGATTATACTTGCTAATTTTTAATCTGATGGAACCTTTCCAGAATCCAGTGAATTTTGGAAAATTAATACCAATGTTTCTACTGCCTCATGTGCCAAATCTTTTAAGATCCTAGGATGGTGTCCATCAGGACATGGAAACTTGTCAGCCTGCAGCTCCATCAATTTGCTCAGTATAGCTTCCCCAATGATGGTAATATTACCAAGTGTTAGTGCAAGTGGGCGAAACGACCACTATGGACCCAGGGTTTAGTTCAACAATGGTACAGCTTTATTTTCTTCTTTTACATCAACGGAGGTGCAGTCAGGACATACAATCGAACTGTCCCGAAAGCACTCTAAAGACTTCCCGCAATGGGCTACAGTTATACCTGAACTTCGGTGTACTGTACAATTCAAAGGCTAATGCTTTATTTATAGTATTTGACTTTAGCCACCCTGTCTCGATGTTTTCAAGTATTGGGACAATGGATTTAAGTGTGTGTGAATTGTTTTTGTCTGATTGGTTATTAATGGTCTAGAATCTCTGGGGTTTGAACAATGGGTGTGTGATTATTCTGAGGAACTTTGAGGGGTGAGGGATGCTTCCTTATTTTTGCTAATCTTTAGGTGCCTCTATAGAGGTTGTTTGATTAGGTTAGAAGGGCTGATTTGGTGGGGTGAGGATGTGCTTTCTAATTTAGTTCCTGTAGGTGCCATCCTGTCCCTTGTGTGCTAGCCCTCATTTGCATTCTAAAAGCATGCTCTTGCCTGCTAGTCTGTGTCTGTTCCTTTGTGACCTTTAGTGGGGAGGCTGAGTATAATTTTAGTCTGCTTCCATATTGTGTGCTTGATTTCATAAAATTTGTTGTCCGATAACACCAAGTTCCCCTCTCCCTTCCACCTCTTGATTTACAACTAGTAGTGGAATATTGTGGGCCAAAGCAGTATTCCTAAGACCCAGCAGAAGTACAATGGGCCAAATGACCTCCTCCTATGCTGTAAGTTTCAGTTATTCTATGATTCTAACTTGTTGCAGTTTGTGAGCTTTTGCTTTGTGTATAATGCCTATCTATGATCATTTTATGCAAATATTTTGTGACTGAAATATAATAATGCAAGTCTTTATTCACTTTTTAATATTTTATTATGTCAGTGTGAATGCTCCCCTGATACTATTAGACCGATAATCTGCATCTGCAGTTTAACAATGAAAGAACATTTGGAGATAAAGGATTGCTGCATTGCTTTGCAAAGTATCCAGGAGACAACTTTGAATAACTTAAATGGTTTAGTTATACAAGAGTCTCAATGGCTGAAGTTTCTGTAGGCCTGGGATTCTGAGAGGGTAAGCATCTGTTGATTTTTGCCACAGAAGGACAGCATTTTGTAATGCAAATTGTGCCATTCATATGCTTCTTAATGGAACCAGAAAAACTGAGAGTGGGTTTTCCAATTCTACAGACAGATGTGGTTCCCACAGGTGCAAGGATCAATTAACACGATGCATGTGGCAATCAGTGTCTGGTGGCACACTGGCACAATGGTTAGCATCACTTCCGCACAATATCAGGGATCCAGATCCAAGTCAATTCCAGCTTTCAGTTACTGTCTGGAAGGAGTTTGTTTGCACTTTCTGCCTCTGTGTGGGTTTCCCCAGGGTGCTCCAGTTTCGTTTCACAGTCCAAAGATGTGTGGGATAGGTTGATTGGCCATTCTAAGTTGATCTTTCATGTCAGGGGGATTAACAAGGTAAATAAATATATGTGGTTATGGGGATAGGGCTTGTGGGGCATTGTGGTCAGTACAGAGTCAATGGGACGAATGTCCTCCTTCTTCACTGTAGGGGTTCTATGATTCAATGAACATGTCAACTTCCTTATTTTTCTGACAGGGTGGCACGGTAGCAGAGTGATTAGCATTGCTACTTCACAGCATCAGGGACCTGGGTTCGATTCCGAGCTTGGGTCACTGTCTGTGTGGAGTTTACATATTCTCTCCATGTCTGCTTGGGTTTCCTCTGAATGCTCTGGTTTCCTCTTACATTCTAAAAGACTCTGCTGATTAGCTGCATTGACCTGAACAGGTTCTGGACTGTGGTGACCTGGTGAATTTCACAGTAACTTCATTGTAGTATTAATGTAAGCTTTACTTGTGACTAATAAATAAAACTTTAAACTTTAAGGAAAGGCTTCTATTTGATTAATATGTAGCTGGTGTTCAATTCCAGTCACCATATCCAATAAATGCAAGCCAGATATCATCACACTTCCATCTTGTGACTATCCATGAAACCAATTTTGAAAACTCAGATGCCATGTCTCAGGATGCTTGAATGATTAATTCTATCATCAGCAGCCTGAGTTTATTTTGCAATAAGGCCTCTGTAGATAGGAAGGCGCAGACACAGTAAGACTCATGTCAGGAGACAGAGCATTAACAGCAAACTGGAGCCAGGCTGATATCTTATATTGACTGCCGAGATACCAAGTCTGCAGAAGTGTTAAAGCTTGTTGTGCACTATATAACCTAGTGAGGAAAAAAAATTCTTCTGAAAGCTAAGATGAAAGCTCATGATGAAGATGAAATAAAATAACCTCCACCCCCAAAGCAAGAGGGAGGGTGCACAGAAATGGGAAAAATGTGGATCACAACTTCGAGCTGTTATAGAAACAAGGAAACAATTGATAGTCTGACTCTTTCACTGAATAAGAGATATTTCACACCCCCTTTTCTTCCCCTTCCCACCCCTCCCAACATCCTTATCAAATTCTTCATGGTCAGATGCTTTCCTTCATAAGATAGTGGCTTTTGACAGTGAAGACCATTAAGACTACATTAGCAATTTTTTGAAAATGATTGCCTAAGTTATTACTGTAAACAAAATACCAATCCATGGAGATTTTTTTGGAAGTGGCTTATTGTTGTATATAGTACGGCCGAACTCCCTTATAGCAAATTCACATGTGGTTAAACTCACAGTGGAATAAATTCGAGTGTTAAGTACTTTCCAACGTGAAATTCAATGTGCTAATTGTGAAAATATGTGTAATCAGATTCCTTTATTTTGTTTCATGAAGCTAATGGACAGTGCCTCCTTGTAAGTTAACTTTATGAATTAGCTCAGATAGCATCAATATTGTATTATAAAAGTGCATTCGCCAAATTCAGGCATATGAGTAAAATTGCCCAGCACTTTCATCCGAAACAGATTGAAAATACTGTGTGAGGTGCACTGAATTCTGAATTTTGATAATGCACAAGCACCTGAAAAGACATGTTTTAGTCTTTAAGGCATTAATTCCAGCTCATAGCATAAAAAATATTACCAAGTTACATTTTCATGATGGATGTATTTAATTTTAGATCAGGTCATTATCTGAAGAATCAAAGTTTATAGTTCCTTCTTATCAGTTTAGAATGTCTTTGAATTATTACGAAGAATGTAATTTGAACTATTTGTTTAATATAGCTGAAACCATTTGTACAATGTGAAAAAGAAATGACCAAGTGAAAAAATTGTTAAAATGTATTTCCAGCAACCTAGCTGGGAAGCTTAAATAATACATTGATATCCCTATAACACATTAGTTATACTTCATTTAGAATACTGCATTCAGTTCCAGTCACATTGACTGTGATTTTTCTCCCCTCGGCAAATTGGAAATGAATTTGCTACTGACTCTGTTAGAAATTCAAAATTGTCCTTTTTCTTTCAAAGGACACATATTAAAAAAATTAACATATACATGTATCTGGGAACTAATTTAACAGTATTTCATGCACCTGTGTGGAGAGTACAGACTGCAGCTGCTGTTAACCACTAAAATTGAAAATGTGGAACAAAAACAGAAAATGCTGGAAATACTCAGCAGGTCTGACAGTATCCTTGGACAGAGAAGTGGAACTGGTTTTTGGTCCCCACTTGTTCCATTCAAAACAGGATCATAGTTGATTAGGCTTATTAATTATGGCCAGGGAAAGGAAGGATCAATTTAAGTGTCCCAACTCAGGCAGCAACTGCAAGCCAACTGGCCAGGGCCCCAGGTAGGCCTACAGGGTCTCCCTGCATGCTTGAGCACTGGAAGCACTGCAGATTAAGCTGTAGGAGGGCTTCCCCCAAGCTCCAACATTGGCTGCTGAATCTTTTTTTTTTAATTAAAGGGTTAGAACGGTTGGAGAGAGGGTGCCTCTGTAACTTGCTGCTCCTCTCTGGCTCTTGACCTGTCCAAATTCTCAATTGGTTGGAGATCTTGGCTCAATGCTAATTATGGGGACATCCAGAATCGCAGTGAGTGATACTACCCCTCGAGGTAATAACCAGTCAATAAAAGTTACATTTCAGGTTATTAACCTTTTCTGTCAGAACCAGCAAGAATTGAAATGCAAGTGACCTTGCTCAAACCTGTTACATTTCTAACTTTGTCTAGTTTTGATGAAAGATTATAACCCTGAAATTTTAACTGTTTCTCTCTCTGCAGATGTTGCCTGATCTGAATATTTCCAGCACTTCTGTTTTTATTACTGTTAAACATATATCTTTAAGATATATGTTAAACATACCACGTCTTTATTTTAAAAAAAGAAATGGTTAAAACCTGTATTGCTATAGACTGAATTCAAGTGACTTCAAAGAATGATGAAAAAATGAATAAGACTTTTGTTAATATCGCATCTTAAACTACCTTAAGGACATCCCAAAGTACTGTACAGCTAGTGAAATACTGTGTGTTGTATTATGTCAATAAGATTTGAAAATAAATCAGAATTGTTTGTATTAAAACTTTATTCCCTTTTGCTAGTTTAAAATGGCCCTTTGCTAAATCTAAAGATGACTGTTACAGGTCAAATGATTCACCAGATTGGCCGTCAACTCTTCAAGTGACTGACAAAAATTATGAGAACGAAACAGTTCCCCAGTCATCTCATACCCCAGTGTAAGGCCACAGAATAACTATGAAACCAGACAAGTAACAGATGACCTGATTTCCTCCACACCTGCTGAGATAAGAAAGACAAGGCCTTATACCTAAAGAATTGTTGATAGCTACCATTTCACTCCTAAGGGATACAATGGATTTTGGCTAGAAGCACAGAAACTGCTTGTGAGATTGAAATTATTTAATTAATGGACCTGGTCACACAACCCATGCTTCTAACCTTTGACTATTTTACTATTACATTTTTAGCCTCATAACTCAATTTGCTGTTACAACACCAATCAATATTTGCAAAGTTAAAGTCCCCCATAACAATTACCCTGTTACTTTCACTTCTGTCCAGAATCATTCTTGCAATCTTTTCCCCCACATCACTGGAACTTTTTGGAGGCCTATAAAAAACTCCTAACAGGGTGACCTCTCCTCTCCTGTTTCTAATCTCAGCCCAAACTACCTCAATAGACAGGTCCACATCAAATGCTCTTTCTGCCACGTAATACAGTCTTTGACTAACAATGCCACACCTCCCCCTCTTCTACCACCTACTCTGCTCCGACTGAAACATGATTTATTTGGAATTCCAGAAGGCCTTTGACAAGGTTCCGTGTAGGAGACTGCTAAATAAGTTGTGTCCACGGGGTTAAGGGTAAGATACTAGCATGGATGGAGGATTGGCTGACTGGCAGAAGGTGAAGAATGGGATAAAGATGGCAGCTGATGACTGGTGGTGTGCCTCAGGGGTCAGTGTTGGAACCACAACTTTTCATAACATACAGTAATGATTTGGAGAAAGGAATTGAAGGCACTGTTGCTAAGTTTGCAGATGATACAAAGATATTGAGTGGGGCAGATAGTACTGAGGAAGTGAGGGGGGTGCGCTGCAGAAGGACTTGAACAGATTGGAGAGTAGGCAAAGAAGTGGTAAATAGAATATAACGTGGAAAAGTGTGAGGTAATGCATTTTGGAAGGCAGAATGGAGACATAGACTATTTTCTAAATGGGAAAATGCTTAGGAAATCAGAAACACAAAGGGACATAGGCGTCTTTGTTCAAGATTCTCTTAAGGTTAATGTACAGTTCAGATGTCAGTTAAGAAAGCAAATACAATGTTAGCGTTCATATCAAGAGGGCTACAATACAAGAGAAGGGATGTACTTCTGAGGCTGTATAAGGTTCTGGTCAGATCCATTTGAAGTAATGTGAGCAGTTTTGGACGCCATACCTAAGAAAGGACGTGCTAGCCTTGGAAAGGGTCCAGAGTAGGTTCACAGGAATGATCCCAGGAATGAAGAGCTTGTCATATGAGCAACAGCTGAGGACTCTAGATTTGTACTTGTTGGAATTTAGAAGGATGAGGGGGGATCTTACTGAATCTTTCAGGATACTGCGAAGAATGGATAGAGTGGATAAGGAGAGGATGTTTTCATTATAGGAAATGCCGGAACCAGAGGGCACAGCCTCAGGCTGAATGGATGATCCTTTAGGACAGAGATGAGGAGAAATTTCTTCAGCCAGAGAGTGGTGAATCTGTAGAAGTCTTTGCTGTAGAGGCCAAGTCATTGAGTGTCTTTAAGGCAGAGATAGATAGGTTCTTAATTAATCAGGGGATCAGGGGTTATAGGGAAAAGGCAGGAGAATGGGGATGAGAAAAATATCAGCCAGGATTGAATGACAGAGCAGATTTAATGGGCTGAGTGGCCTAATTCTGCTCCTATGTCTTATGATCTTCTGGTTTTATAGGACCTTAACAATGGAGAAAGGATAATGAAGCTCAGTTTCTTTCTCTCCTGTCTGTAATAGTAGTCACTGGTGTAATTTAGAAAAAGTAGCAACTAATTTGTACATTGTAATCGTCCACATATAGCTATGTCAAAATAAAATAATTTGCGAAAGAAATTCATTTGCATGGTGCTGAGTGTGATCTGTTTGCCATTCTTCAATGGTATCAATGAAGAACATTATACAATGCTGCCTGTTCTATGAAATCAATGCAAGTTTGCACAGTGTGTACAAATTTCTCCTTTCTGTTTTTGTAATTGAGGAGTAATTGGTGGGGGTGGAATTCTCCATTTTGAGACTAAGTGCCATGATGGGAATAGGAATATTTCCCACTAGAGGCTGGCAAACAAATATGCCAAATCTTCCAGTCGATCTCATTAATTGTGCACCCAGGTGCTTTATGCCATATTCGGTGGATGATGTGTGGTCAGCCATTGTGTCTGGTGATATGTTAGCCCAACATCACTGACCCACTATTGAAGGAAGAAAATGGACTTCCTGAAAATGAAGGTAGATCACCAGGAACACCCTGAAACTGGAAGGTGGACCTTCCAAGAACAAAAATGTACATTCAGGAGCATTCTGAGGCTGGAAGATTAACCCACTGCAGGCACTAAATCTAGAAACTCCACCTGTAGATGCTCTCCCAACTGACTGCTTTGGTGTTAAACAGTCCAGGATTGCAGTATGCCTTCATCCTGAACTTCAGAATCAGAGCACAATGTATACATGCCAAATTCTTCTAAACATGTTTCATGTCAGCATATTGTCTCATTGGCATTGTAGAGAATCTGAAGTGGGGTGAGGGGGCAATGGTGGGGGGGGGGGGGGTTGCTCAGGCCTTCAGCTATATCCCATTAACAGGATATCAATGAGGTTCATGCCTCTGGTGGGTTTTTAACCATGGTTAGCACAAGCAGATCTTGCTGTAAATTCATGCTGACATAACACCAGTTTCTTGACCCCCTGCCATATTCTCCCCCTTGCCCACCATTGAAACCACTGGCTTGGGAGAATTCTGCCCAGTGACTCAAATTTTGGAGATAACTTCCTTTGTAAGATGCACGTATAGATTTAGTCTCAAGCTTCCTAAACCTACTATATTTACTTTAAAGAAAAAGGGAACAAAATGTTATCTTAAAAGATAAATTTACAGCATGTACAGCATGTGAGTCACTGTTACCTGAATACCAAGGATCTTTCCAAGCATCATCTTTTTCACAATGTTACAGTCTATCTGAGAATGTGTTTTCAGTTATTCTGGAGTTCAGCTCAATGCACATTTATATTCTGTGGTATGCTGGATTCTTTGGATATTTTCCAGAATGTTACTCAATGTTTTATACTGCTGTAATTCTAAATTTGCACAGATGGCCATTTCAAATAGCACCTCATATCCTTGACTCATTAATTTATGTGTATTGTTTATTGTTTTTTACCAATTTCATGGCTTTGCCACTTGCCAGATCTGTTTTTAGTAAACACAGTTTGATATTCCTGTGTCATTAAAAGGAAGAATAAATCAGGGAGATGAGGTAGTATACTATGGTACAAAACAAAGTCCAAATGATATGCACGCCCATCAGCACCGCAAGAATGTGTTACAACTTTGAATATGTCTCCAGACTTAGACCATATACAATCTTCTTATCGTTGTTGACTTTTTTCATTTGAGTTTTTTTTTATCAAAGGTCACATCCTTAGTTTCCATTACTATCTTGGCCAACAGAACCTTACTATGTAAATGATTCAAAAATGCATGATATTGTAATACTAGATTTGACCTGCTTCATAGAAAGAATAAATTTAACTGAAAAGCAAAATACTAGCCCACAATTGCACTGGTAGACACATGAGCTAGTATTTTACGACCTCACTTGGGTAAGGCTCAAAATCCTGCCCGAGGCCAACGGAGGATTCCATTCTGCAAGCCGCATCCGGGCATGGCAATAAATTTCTGGCCCTTGCCTGATGAGTGCAAATGTTATTTTGTCCTACAACTTGTTGACTGGGTTTATAGGGTATCTTGGCTCTGAGTGAACAAGATAAGCAACTGAGCATCTCCTAATAAACCAGATTGAAGTATTGTGAAATGAATAATGCAAGGTCTAAAAAAGGAACTCTAAAGTTACTGAATTCAATATTAAATGAGGTACAGAAAGAAAGATCAAAAAAGGGAAATAACAATTCATGTGTATGGATTATAGTATATTCCTCTCACCTTTCATGTCTCCTATATCTGATTATTCCCTGTGTATTAGTTTACACGTACCACTCTGGATTTTGATGTTCTCATACAGTTTTGGACTACTTCTCTCCCATCAGTCTCATTGTGATCCCTGTTTTATCCTGTTCTCATCCCAATATCAGTAGTATAAATTGATTCTCAACAGCTGCCTTAATATTGTTGCAAGCCCTTATTTCTACTTGACTGAACTGTAGCCCATTCTTGTAACAATCTGATTTATCTAAGAAGTTAGCATTACTACATTACACCATGTTACTGGTCACTTATCCAACGTCCTCAATTTGCTTAGTGAATTTCCTTCTTTACTGAAGCACCAGGACTATCTCAGGGAAAAAAATATTGTATCCTCCATCTTCGAGTTTAGAGGCACGTTTTGTGTATTGCCTGCTATCTCATTTAAAACTTTGTTACGTGCAGATTGAGTGTTTGGCAACAAAGCAATCAGATAACTTACTAATAATTTATTAGCTTTAATTGAACTGAATAACTTGTTAGCTTTAAAACACTTTTGGAGTCTGAAGAATTTGAAAAGTAGTAGTCAGCAGCTGGTAAAATGTTTTCCTGCACAATTATATTATCTGAATACAAAAAGGAGAATGCCATGTAATTGTGCCAATAGTTAACTCATTTTACTTCCTTTGTTGAGATTATATTCTTCCCTCATTAAAACGTAAATTGTTTCTGATATTTTTTCTTAATTTATAACACAAGTTGCTAACTGAAAGCTCAATGATAGGAGAGAAAAACATGTGTTTTTTATTTCACAATGAGAATTAGTGTTTTGCCAAATCTCTTTTCCAAAGGCCCTTAGAAGTATGATAAAATTATATAAAAGATTGGCTCATTGGTTGATAGTGAGGAAGAAAGTTGTAAAATGCAGGAAGATATCAAAAGACTGGTCAGATTGAGAGCAAATTTGACAAATGCAATTCAGTCTGGAGAAATATGAGCTAACGAATTTGAGAAAGGCAAACCTGGCAGGGCAATGAACAATAAATGGTCAAAAATTGAGAAGTGTAAAGGAACAGAATGACCTTGGAGTGTTTGTCCACATACCTTTGAAGGTAGGAGTTTGACAAAGTGGTTAAGAAGGCATACATGATACTTTCCCTTATTGACTCTGGAAAAAAATCCTTTGAAATGACTGAGCCAGCCACTCAATTCAAGGGCAAATTAATGATGGGCAATGAATGCTGGCCTATCCCATGAACAAATTAAAAAATCTAAATCATAGAATACAACATGAGGGAGGTTACACTAGAACTAAATAAAATACTATTTAGGAGTACAGTTCTGGTTACCACAGTGCAGGAAGAGAAGACAGAATATTTCTAAGCATGTTGCTGGACTGGAGAATATAAGCTATGAGCAAATATTGAATAGATGAGGTTTTTCTCTAGAAGAGAAGGAGGGGTCTGACAGTGATTTAATTGAGGCTTATAAACTTAAGGGTTAGATAGAATATTTACAAAGAAGCAATTTCCATTAGCTGAGAGATCAATAATTAGCAGGCATAATTTTAAAGCAATTGGCAGAAGATGAGAAGAAAGTTGAGGTGCAATTTTTGACCCAGAGGGTAGTGGATGCTTGAAACTCAGTACCTGAAAAAGGGTGTTAAGGGCAGAAATCTTAAACTTTAAGAAGTACATGACATACTTTGAAATTCAATCATCAAACCAAAGCTGGAAAGTGAGAGTAACACAAAGTTTTGTAAATACCTGGCAGATCAGGCAACAATTGTGCAGAGAGAAAGAGTTAAGATTTCAGGTTGATGATCTTTTATCAGACTACATAGCAACCTTCCTCAGGGCATTAGACTTCACCTTGTCCTGCAAACTTCCTAGCATCGGCTGCATGTTTATTAATCTTTAGAGATTTAACTTTCCTAATGTGCAATTAATTTTCACTCACAGGGACTAACATCCTAGCAACAGTCATGACTTTCAGCTTGCACCTGTTATCTATGCCATCTTTATTCCAACCACATTGTTAAGTTACAAGCTATATATTTGATGACATGCATGTGGCCCATGACTTATGACCTGGGCTCAGCTGTGGAGCTGGCCTATAGTGAGACCAACACTGCCATGAGAAATATTATTGAACTGTTGGCATCCTCAAACCATGCTCCTGCTGAGTGAATCTTTTAGGGACTTTGCAATACCTTCGAGAGATATTGAGATTTGAGCTTACCTGCTGTGTGTTCCAACACCATGAATCCTAACTACCACTCTATTTACTACACCACACAATTGATTTTCTTTAGCCTAGCCTTCAGTGTCATACTGTCACTTCATTCCAACATCAGTCAAAGTTTCTGAAACAAACCAATTTCACCTCTACATAATAGTCTGCAGAAATAATTACGAATTGCACTTCCAAGTCCTGAGTGCTTGCCTTATTCTTTAACTTGTCCAGCACTATATTTCCCCAGTGATACAGCTTGGGAGAGGGAAGACAGCTCATTGTAAACAGAATGGGCTGCAGTTCATGATATATCACAAAATGAATCTTCTTGTCACTCTACCAATATGCTACAGTGTTCTCCTCATTCAGCAACTTGCCAATACCCACCAAAATAATTGTAGGTAGAAATCTTATAAAGTTCAGTTGCTATAGTAAAAAAAAATTAGAACTTTATGAAGTTAGAGTGCCCAGGAAATATTGAAAAAAATATTGAATTGAACACAATGCATTTTCCACAAGTACAGAATGTAATTGACTCATGTTGTCATTAGAACTGTTTGAGAACCACCAGCTGTATTTGTGAATTGGAAGGGTTTCACTTCCTTAAAGTTCAATTAATCTGTGACCACCTTGAAAAAAATACTCAGGCATGTGCTTGTTTGCCAGGGAATTCTTGGGTCTCAGACATTTTATAAAGCTCCAAACTACCAAAGCAGTTTTGAGGCTTTTGCCCAAGTTGGACCTTGGGTGACAAAGGCTATATCCTCAGGATGTGGCTCATGATAGCAGTGTATCATCTCTTCAACCCAACAAAGGTGTTATAATTCCAAACTCCAAAGTTTGGAAAAAAGTTTTCCAAGTTTTTCTCCAAAGTTATATGAAGTCTGCCTGGGTCATAAGTTTTGCACTTCAGGTATGATTTGCATGACTCACAGGGAGCTTTTATCAAACAAAGTTTATTTAAGAATACAGTTACGTATGGAAAGAAAATTAGCAACATCTTTTTACCAATTACAACAAGAGAAAAACAATGATACAGTATCAACCTTAAAAGCTAAACACTGATCCAACGAAACAAATCCTGTACACAAAACCTTTGCCATAGGTTTAACACAACAAAGATTAAAGCTCATGTGATACTGCAATTTAGCTTTTGGTTGAATGCTGCAATTCTCTTGAAGCACACACAGACTTGGGGTCCAAACAGCTTCAGTCTTTTGATTGGAGAATTGAAATCCTGACTTCTGAGCCTTGTAATTTCTAGCAGTTCTCTAGATACACCCAGAATAATTTGAAGTTAGAACAGTTGCCCAGAACACCAGGGAAAGAGAGACTCTAGGTAAGCCAACCACCAACTGCAGATTGTCCACTCCAGGAAAGCAAGAAAACTTGCTTTCAGCTAACCAGCAGAATTTCCAATACCAGGGAGAGGTACACATTGCTTTTATTCTGGTGCCCACTCCCTTCTAAACTAAAACTGAAAATGAATCCTTAATTTTCTCTTGGGGAGAAACCACCTTGCTTTGATTTATCACTCAATCTTCCCTTTCACAATGCAATGTCTTAAAGATCCCAGAGTAAAAATAAACAAAATCCCATTTAAACCATTGAAGCAGCAATAAAAGGACTTCCAGCAAATGGCTCAGCAGTAATGAGAAAAACAAACTGGAAAGGTCTGCTTACAACTGCTGAAAACATGATTTTTAAAAAATTCTTAAAGATACACTAAAGTCATGGAGGAGCATTACAATGCTGCACAATGCTCAACGGCAAGCATAGATCATACCAAAAGATAATTCAAAATACACTTGCAATGCCTCTGCTGGAACATTGTATTGTGTGCCACAGAGAGTGTCTAGATCTATTGGAGTTGGCTATCCATTGCATAACATTGCATTGCAAAGGAAGAGTAATATGAGGAAGAGAATGGGGATAATGCAGCATCTCTGTAAGATGCAAAAGCTATGGCGAGATATGCAGGGCTGTCAGATTATCTCATCTTCAATCATTTTACCCAGGAATGAAATTCCAACCTGACCATTAGTACACTGGCTATTATATTATTATATTCACAGAAGGTTTTAACATACCCTCTGTGTATATTTATATTTGTGTTGATTTCAATGACTCGTTTACATTCAATCACTTGAAACATTAAGCAGGATTTGTTTTGTTTTAGGAATGAAAGAGTTGTCTCCACCACCTTTGAATCTGAAACGTCTTTTAACTGAGACACTGGCAACTGAACCAGTTCTCATTATTATTTCACCTGGTGCTGATCCTTCCCAAGAACTTCAAGAGCTGGCCAGTGAAACTATTGGCAGAGAAAACTTCCATGAGGTACAAAAGCAAGAGAGAAATATTCTAATGGTCTCAAATATTGTTGACATTTAACAGTTACTGGCTTTGAAAATGCTTTTAGCTATCTTAACATTTAAAGCCTTTATAGAATCCCTACAGCGCAGAAGACTTATTGAGTCTGCACCAACCACAATCTCACCTAGGCCTTATCCCCAACACCCCATGCATTTACCCTTCCTAATCCCCCTGACACCAAGGAACAATTTAGCATGGCCAATTAACCTAACCCACATCTTTTATATGATGATTCTTTGTCCACTGTTTCACATGGGTATTAATCTATTTATTGTGAATTGGTTAGAGTCTGCTAAAATATGAGTCAGAGTAATATGAAAGTACAGCGAGTGTTTATTTGTGAATAAATACTCTAATAATTTCTAGGTTATAAATATGGAATGCAATGACTGTGTTATGCTAGTTATTTGTTACATTAATTCATATTGGAGTCGTGTTAGGAGCTGGATTTACAAACAGTGTGAGATAGATCATATGCATATTTTAACACATGAAGCTATGTTTAATTTTAAGAGTGAAATGCATTTAGACAAGTTGCATTTTAGAGTCAAAATTATTAAGTGTTACTCAATGTGCAGAATGGGTGTTCCTCTCTTAAGAGGAGAACATTCATCCTCCACCCTGCAAGTGCTATCCTTGCTGTTGCCTCTTAACAAGCCAAATTATTGTAGCCCATCTCAAGATCATATCCTGCAGCCAGGCTTTGTAGCTCCAGCATGCTAAAGATCATCCTTCATGGCCACCTGCAGTTTCCTTCACTGATAATCAGCAACTTCCAACCAGCCATGCTGCAACCACTGGGATAACAATAGGCTGGAGCACTTGAACAGGCAAAGGCACATATACCACAACTTCTCTTCCTTGTTTACAGGTTAGCTGATTTGTTAATGGTTCTTTCTCCTCGTGTACTGTCTCCTTCTCCTTTCAATCTATCATGAACATCCCTCATTTAAAAAAACAACAAACCATTGACTGTCTCTGACGTTGTAAACTTTCATCTGATCTCCAACCTCCCTTTCTACTCTAGAGTCCTTGAATGTACCGTAACCTCCAATTCTATGCTCAACTTTCCAGAAACTCCATATTTGAATCTTTCCCCTCCCATAGTGTTGTAATATCTCTTAGCAAAGTCACAAATGACAAAGGTCAACCAATCCTCCTCATGATTCTTGACCTGTCTTCAACCTTTGAAAAGTCCTTCTCAAATGACTCACCACTGCTGTTCAGCTGGGTGGGACTGTAATTACCTGGGCTTGTTCTCTTCTCTCCAGTCTAAACCAGAAAATTGCCTGCAATGTTTTCTTTTCCCAAAATCAATTCTGTGATTTTTCCCAGTAGTACACTATTACCTCTCATACCCCTCAAGGGATCTATTCTCGTCTCTCTCCTATTATCTGTGTACTGCTCCTCAGTTACATCATCCAAAAACACATCAGTTTTCATGTCGACACTAAAGTCACCAAGTCCTATCTCACCAGCAACTCCTTCAAACTTTCCATTGCTTTTATTTGTTAGAAACCTTGTATGTCTCACATTTGGCACTGAGTAGAAATTTTATTCCACTAAATGTTGTGAAAACTAGAATGGTTGGGTGAATTTTTAACAAGTGAATTAATCAATAGACACTTAGAACTTTGTTGTTTTACCTCAGTTTGGATCCTGAGGGTCTGCCCATGATAGATGCTGTGTGAGTTGGCATGGGGGATGTAAAGGCAAAGGGTAGTGGATGTGGGGAACATGAGTTGGCCATCGGTTATGAAGGGCCAAGCGGGATTGGTAGAGGGACATAGATTGTCATGGAGGTTATGAAAAGCCATAGATTGACATAGGGGCTATAAATGGCTTTGGGGAATGAGTTGGGGGAGGAGGGACTGAGGCAACATGGGTTTGGCATGTATGTGACATAGGGAGTATGTGGAAAGTGAGGGGATGTAAAGTATTGAAGGCTAGAGAGCAGTTAATTGTTTTTCAGTACTTCTGTGCCCAAGTGCCTGATTACCAAGGTTGTTCTTTCGCCCAGCCCACATTCATGCCAAAGAACAAAAATCTGACCATCTGGGGCACTTTCTCCCAAGTCCAGTTTGCAGAACAGGCAGTTTTCCTGACTCAGCACTTATGACTCAGATGCAAAAATTCAGGCCTCAGTTTTTTGAATATCGACCTATAGAGAGAGAGTAGATGAAATGTAAAAAAATCAGACTGCAAAGTCTTATTTAAATTATGTCTTAAGTACATGATAAATAAATAATCTGTACTTTTTGGAAATCTAGGTAAAATGCTATAGCTGGCTATAACACCTTTAGCTGAGTTTAGTGTAGTTTAAGTGCGCAATATCACAGCTGTTCAATTTTCTTTATATTTATCTAATGACATGATTATTAAACAGTTAACACTTCAAAGACATTAGCAGAGGCAAAAATTGTATTCCTTTTTACGATCTGCAGGTGGCTATGGGCCAGGGTCAAGCTGATATAGCTATCCAAACCCTAAAGGAATGTGCACGCAATGGAGAATGGTTATGTTTAAAGAACCTGCATCTGGTTACAGCCTGGCTTCCATTTTTAGAAAAGGTAAGCATTGTTATTGCTTCAAGCTTGTTTAGAGTTTCAATCAACACTTTTATATCTCTAAGACACTGCCAGCCAGTAAGCATTGTGTTCCTATGAAGTTAAAATGTTCACTAGATAAGTCTCATGTTAAAGTTATTTTATTTGACTTCAACTCCACATAGCCATTTTTCAAGCTAGTATGAAAAAACCAGTAAACATAACCTTGACCACTGGAATATTTCTGATGCTCCTTCATTTAACAAAGCCTTTTTAACTACAAGTTTCTAATCAATTAGTTTTTCATCACGATAAAGTAATTCCTGTTAAAGATTTTGCAGTATTAGGAATAGAAATATTCTGTAATTAAGATCTGAAAAATCAAAATATCAGTTAAATTGAACAACATGAAGGACAATATATAATGATGGACAAACACAGTTGATTCCAAGCCTCTTTCAGAACCCACATCATAAGTTCCTACTCCTGCACTCTTGCAGAATAATGAATGATCAGACTGGCACAAAAACACTTCCATATGAACCCTACTTGACTGATATTATCCTAAATGAGAAACAATATGATTAAATAACATAGAATATTCTATTGAGTTCAGTCATAGCTGATTCCAGAATGAAATCCTATTTTCATTATATATTTATACAGTGGTTGCATATCTATCCACAAAAGCAAAAACAAAAATCATTGAAAAGGTGTCATAATTGAACATTAAACTAATCCTCAAGGATAATGGGAGTTTTCTGCAGATTAATGTCTAGTGTATTGGCAATAGTCATGTAAATAAGATAAACCCTTTCAAGAATGTTTTAAGTATTTGTATGGATTTTAGCTGAAGCTATAAAACTAACAAAATTTGTAAAAGATTAAGGGGGAGAAATTGAATATAGCTGCAATTCTGGGTGCAAGCTCTCCTGCCATATCACCCTGGAAATGCAATAACTGCCAAGTTGGAAGTCAGTCAATTCTAAGTTTATAATATGTCTTCCTGAAACAGGCATTTGGTGCTTTGGATCTGCAAATAGAGGTACTAATTCCAGTTTAAGGACTTCCATACAAAATTAGACATGAACATGTGCTGTGCATGCTGGTTTTGGCAGGGGTTTTTGTGTTTCCAGCAATCTAACCGGTGGTCCTTAAATGGAGGCCACAGACAAGTTGCTAAGTATATTTTAATCCCAATATATGTTTTTTTTTCCCTCATTCAGGCTTTCGTAGTCAAAGGATTAGCTGTATTATGCAACTACTTGAAGGTTTTTTCATGGAATTCTGTTCATGATGCCACAAATCCAAACTTTATGAACTAGCTGATCGTGATAGGAATTCTAAATTACTGCATGGCTGCATGTATGACAAAGGAATGTAGGCCAATCAAACCAATAAGAATTTTTCAGCTTGGAGAACGATTTTTAGATTTGCTGGACGAACATAATCCAGATGTGTGCAGAACGATGCAGGATTTTTTTTTAGTTAGTGTTGGTCGGTACCCAGTGTGACCAGTTCTGCCTAAACTTCAGACAATACAAGGCTCAAGAAGCTAGTGCCATTAATAAATGTCAGCTTTAGGAAAATTCCACCCAGGTTTCCATAGTCCAAGCCAAGAAGGGAGGCAGTGTCAATGAGATAGGTTGGAGCGAAGGCTGGGCAAGAAAAGCAGTGTCAATGGAGAAGGTTGGAGTAAAGACGGGGTAAGGAAGGCAGAGTCTAAGGGCATTGTGGGAGGGATTTGGGGAAGAAATCCAATTGGTTTGTAGTGTATGAGAGGTCAGCTTGTTATGTGTGCTTTGATCCATTTGTAAGATGGTGTATTTTGTGTAGAATCCTCTGCTAACTAGAATCCTTGCAGGAAAGAAGGAGGCCATTTGGCCCATTGGGCTTGCAGTGACAACAATCCCCATCCAGGCCATATTTCCATAATCCCATATATTTACTCTGCTAATCCCCCTGAAACTAAGGGTCAATTTAGGTTGGATAATCTCCCTAACCTGCAGGCCACAGCTACTTATTTGTATCATACATTATATTTCACTGTCAAGACCCAGGGGTGTGTTTGGGTTCCTTAATTATGCTGGTTGCTTTGCCAAGGCAGCAGAAAGTGCAGACAACGAATGGGAGGCTTGTTTGCATGATTGATTGAGCTACATTCATGACTTTTTGTAGTTTCTTGTGGTTTACGAAAGCTAAATTAAAGCACACTACTTAACAACAGCCTTGTTGCTTTTGGGACCCTTTGCTTGTGCCAAACTGAACTGATATTCAGACTCCTTGCACAAAATGCACACTTCAGAACTTGCACAGCACTCCATTCTCACACGATCTTGATAAATGAAGCTTTTTCCATTCCCTCACAAAGTCTGTATGCATGGTATCTTGAAAGTAATATAATTTCTTAACTTGGCCAGAATGCACTCAGTCATCCTCAAACCTGCTTCCAATGGATAGTAGACCTTATTGAGAGCTCTTTCAATGTATCCTGAAAAATGGATGCGCAGAGCAGAACATCAAAGTAGATTATTTGGTCCCTCAACAGTGTGTCTCCATATGTTCTTGTGACCAGTCACTGATTTCTAATTGCCCTCAGCAACCACATACCCCTGACATCTTATCATTCCAAAAAGGATTGAAGTAACTTTGGAGTCCACTCAATGTCAGTGCTTCCCTGAACTGCACTACAGAGTGAGGAGATCCAACTAGTCATTACCCTTCAGTTGCAGAGAGTCCAACACATCTCAGTCTGAGATGGCCTTGGTATCAGTGCAAAACTGTGTACTGTCATTCTAGACACCCCCACCTACTTGAACAGCTTTCCTACATGGAGACCTGCAAAGCCCTGTAAGGGCTTTTGAGGCTTTGCAATGGTAGCCTCTGAATCTTCATCACAGTCTATCACAAAGGCCCATTCTACTTGTTCTTGCTTCATGGGATGATATCCTGATCCTTTAATGATATTCTGCATTTTGGTTGCACTCCCTGTTGATGAGATCTGTTCGTACCCATGACAAGAAGACATGCAAGTCAAACATTCCTTCATTTGAGGTCTCACAAAGGCTGCAATCAACTGCACACACCTCTTCAGTTCTACGCTCAATTCCTCTTGCAGTCAAGATCAACTTGTTTGTTGCCTCCTTACTGAGCCTTGACCTGTATGTCAGCTCAATATTACATTTGAACATCTCATCAATGTCCTAAAATCTAGGGAAGCCTTTGGTTTTCTATTCAGACATTAGTGGAAACTTTTACTCTTTTTATACTGAATCTACAGTGTTCCTGGCCTCTCACATTGCTTGTTTAAATCTCTTTGAGGACTCTTTGCATCTGCCTCATGTTTTATATCAGGGCAAGAGCAGCAGGGGATGCAATGACTGTGCTGCATACTCTGCTCATTACTATCTTGGTTCAAACATGGAAGAAAGAATCAAATTCTAGAAGTGAAGTCAGAGTGACAGCCCTTGACATCAAGGCCGCATTCAACCAAGTGCGGCATTAAGGAGCCCAGCAAAACTGGAATCAGTGGGTAGCAGAGGATAATCTCTCTGCTGGTTGGAGTCATTTCTGGTACAAAGGAAGATGGTTGTGGAGGGTTAGTCAGTTCAAAGCCATTTCTGCAGACTCCCTCAAGTTAGTGTCTTAGACCCAACTATTTGCAATGCTTCATCAATGATCTTCACTCTGTCATAAGATTAGAAGTGAAGATGTTCGCTGATGGTTCCACAATGTTCATTTTCATTCACAACCACTGATGTACTGAAGCAGTCCAAGTTCAAATGCAGCAAGACTTGGACAATATCCAGGTTTGAGCTGACAAGTGGCAAGTAACATTGCAAATGCATGCAATGACCATCACCAATAAGGGACACTCTTTCCACCATTCTTTGACATTCAATGGTGTCACCATCACTGAATCCTTCACTGTCAACATCCTTTTGGTTGCCGCTGACCAGAAACTCAACTGACTCACCACATCAACACAGCGGCTACAAAAGCAGGTCAGAGGCTAGGAATACTGCAGTGAGTAACTCACCTCCTAACTCCCCATAGCCTATCCGCTATCGACAATATCAACAAGACACAAATCAGGAATATGATGGAGTACTCCCCATTTGCCTGAATGGGTACAGCTCCAACAACACTCAAGAGACTTGACACCATCCAGGATAAAGCAGCCAGCTTGATTGGCACCAGATCTACAAATGTCCACTCCTCTGACACTAACACTCAGTAGCAGCATTATGTCGACCATCTATCCTATCCATCCAGGGATGATGATGTTTCCTTCATTTCTTTATTTTCTAATAGTTTTTCTGTTTTTGGGGTTTGATGTGTGTGTTCTGCTGTGGCTGTATAACCGATCCTTGACAGGACTGCTTTCCGCATACTTGGCAGGCGAGATCTGCTGTGGTGTATTGGAGCGGGAGTTTCACTTGGCGTTTCCCTATGTCGTTTCTAGTGCTGCTCTCTGTTCTTTCTTTTTCCTATATCGTCGATGCTCTTTCTTGTGTGGTCCGCCACTGTGCATCTCCTAGGGCCTTTGTCTTCCCATGTGATGGGTCGATGTCAGCTTTTTGAGGCTTCCCTTTTCGGAGTGTTCTTTGTACGCAGCCGTGAACCTCCTTGTTTGCGGGTGCCACTCGACAGTTGGCCGTACATGATGTCCTTGGGCAGTCCTTCCATCCCTCATTCTGACTAGCGGGCCTGCCCAGTGCAAATTGGGCAGACATCACAAGGTTGAGACAGCTGGCATTTTAGGCTCGGGAGAGAACTTCAGTATATTATTTTATCTTTTCCATGTAATTCTCATCAGAGAGCGTAAATGGTCGTTGTTGACGTTGGTCCAGCTGTCGAAAATGTCTTTGGTATGGACACCATGTCTCACAACCGTAGAGCAGTGCAGACATGACTACGGCTCTGTATACTTTGCACTTTGTGGCCATCTTGATGTTCTATGACCAGACACGACTTTTTAGCTGTCCAAAGGCAAAGCAAGCTTTATTTATTCGCGATTCAATCTCCATGTCCAAAGAGGCGGAGGATGTTATCATGCTGCCCAGGTAACAGAAGTTGGTTACTGAATTGAGACTTGTGTTATCGATGAGCACAGATCGTTCTTCACAATTTGATCCAGGAACTGGCTGGTGCAGAACCTCGGTCTTTTTAAGATTAATTGTTAATCCGAAGTTTTTAGCTGCACTGGCAAAGCGGTTGGTGATCGCTTGGAGATCTTCGAGAGTATGCGCTACTAGGGCACAGTCATCAGCAAACTGAAGCTCTCGTAACACTAGGTCCCTTACTTTTGTTCTCGCCTTCAGTCTGGTGAGATTGAGAAGACCACCATCAGTCCTGGTTTGTAAGAAGACACCTGAATCTGATGACTCTAATCTGGCATCTTGGATAACAGCAGCATAGAATAATCCGAAGAGGACAGGAGCGAAAACGCATCCCTGTTTAACGCCGTTTCTGATTGGGAATGGGTTGGAGAGCTCACCACATATGTGGATGCGACCCTCCATGCCTTCATGAAACTGGCGTATAATTTTGCATAAATGTGGAGGGCGACCAAGTTTCTGTAGGAGTTTCCATAAGCCTTTTCTGTCCACAGTGTCGAACGCTTTCGTAAGGTCGATAAATGTAACATAGAGATTTTTTCGCTGTTCAACACATTTCTCTTGAAGCAGTCGTAATGAGAATACCATGTCGATTGTGCTGCGACCTGCTCTGAAACCATACTGGCTTTCGGGTAGAACTTTTTCACTAAGATGGGAGACTAAACGTCGGAGGATAATCCTTGAAAGGCATTTTCCTGCAGTTGAGAGGAGAGAGATGCCGCGATAATTATTGCAGTCCTTTTTGTCTCCTTTGTTTTTGTAGATGGCCATGATCGTTGCGTCCTTGAAGTCTTGTGGTATTTCGGCAGTTGCCCATAGCTTAGTGAAGAGGTCGTGCAGGCATGATGTTAGCACATTTCCTCCGTGTTGGTATATTTCGGCTGCGATGCCATCAGGTCCAGCTGCTTTGTTGGGTTTTTGTTCTTTGATGGCTTTGACCAGTTCATCATGGGTAGGTGGAGCGTCCAGCTCGAGTATGCAGGGTCGAGAATGTACCCTATCAAGGGCTTCATCGGTGATGGTCCCTGGTCTATTTAATAATTCTTTAAAGTGCTCCTGCCATCTTTCCATATGCTCCTCCTTATTTGTAAGGATGGTTACGCCGTCTTTGCTCCGCAGCTGAGAGGTGGCTTGTTTTTTGGGCCATATACAATTTTGATTGCTTTATAGAAGCTTCTCGAATCATTCTGGTTAGCGAAGCCTTGCAATTCATTGGCCTTTTTCTGCCACCATTCATCCTTCATAGCTCTGAGTTGCCTCTGTAAGACTGATTTCGCATCCATATATGCATGTCTTATGCCTGCTGATTCTGGATGACTTAGGAAAGTTTGATGAGCTGCTCTCTTGTTCTGCAATAACTTTTGTACAGCATCGTCATTTTCATCAAACCAGTCTTGGTGTCTTCGTTTCGTTTTACCCAGGATGTCGTAAGCCGTTTTGTAAACTATTTTTTTGAATGCGTTCCAGTGCTCTGGTATGCTGATCGGTGGATTGTTGGCCAGTGAGCGTAGAGCAGTGTCCATAGATGACCTCAAAGCGGTTGCATGCTCATGACTTTTCAGTTTGGAAATGTTCAGCTTTCTTGGTGGCTTGGCAGAATTTAATCTGCACGGCGGTTTGACTGCTAGGCTTAACTTTGCCCAAACCATTTGATGGTCTGTCGAGCACTCAGCTCCGCGCTTAACTCTGGTGATGCGAACGTCAGAGATGTCTCGTTGACGAGCAGTGACATAATCTATGAGGTGCCATTTCTTAGATCTCGGATGCATCCATGTGCATTTTAACTTGTCTGGCAGCCTGAACAGCGTGTTGGTTATGCAGAGTTTGAATTCCGTGCATAATGTGAGAAGTAGTAGGCCGTTACTGTTGCTATTGCCAGTTCCTTGGCGGCCAATAACGCCAGGCCATATATGTGATTCCCTGCCAACTCGGGCATTAAAGTCGCCTAGTATAAGGAGTTTATCAGAAAAAGCCACATTTTTTATGGTGGATTTTAGCTCACTGTAGAAGGCCTCTTTGATTTCGTTGAACATTATATATTATCTACAAGATACATTTCAGCAAAGATCCTTAGGCAGCACCTTCCAAATGACCACTTCCATCTAAAAGAACAAGGGTGGCAGATACATGGGAAAACCATCACCTGCAAATTCCCCTCCAAGCTACTCACTACCCTGACTTAGAAATATATAACCATTTCTTCATAGTCCCTCCATAACGGCATTGTGAGTCAGCACATGGACTGCAGTAATTCAAGAAGGCAGCTCACCATCACCTTCTCAAGGTCAATTGGGAATGGGCAATAACTGCTGGCAGTCAGCAATGCCCATGTGCCACGAATGAATAAAAAAAAGTTTGCTTCATAAAAGTGCTTTCCGCATCCTTAAGCTTAGCGTGGTGCCAATCTTCTTGCTTGTTTAATTTTAATGTCCCACTAACCCAGGCAAGTCACAGGGGTTACAGATAGTGTGACATGAAGCCAAGATCCCTGTTAAGAACTTTAAGTTCCGCACACATGAGGACGGTCTTAACAGGGATCTTGGCTTCATGTCACACTATCTGTAACCCCCTTAACTTGCCTGGGTTAGCAAAAAACCTCACTTACTGTGCTGTCTGGAGAAAATACACAATTCTCTAACCAATGCACAGGATTCCCTTCACACACATTGTTAGCCACTTTCACACTTGAATAGCAGGTTAGATGTAAGGATTCGCATTCTAATCAGCAATCTGTGACTGCCTGTGCTGATGTGTGCTATTGCAGACCAGAACACTGCATTTGCCTGACGAAGACGAAAAGGTCGAAAGCTCGCAAATTTACTATCAAATAAATCGGTTGGATTTAAAATTGGTGTTGCTAGATTCTTACTGGGGAATCTAAAACATGGGTCACTGTTTCATAATTTGGATTTAATTGTTTAGTACTGAGTTGTGGAGATATTTCTTTACAAGAAGATTGTGAATCTTTAGAATTTTCTACCCCAGGAGGGTATATTTAAGTCTGGAATAGACAATCTTTTCAGTTTGTCAAGGAACTGAGAGATGTCGGGAGGCTGAGAGAGCCCAAGAACAGCCAGGATTGTATTGAATGAGAGAAGTCTTGAAGAGTCACATGCTGTACTCTGGCTCCCATCTTTTGTATTTTCTAAACTCACTACTAATGTTCAATACTTTTGTTTCACTTAATAATATGCCAGGCTGTGTTTAAAATCTGAGACTTTAAATTGGTTCTGTAGGAATCTGTGTTAATATTTAAATGTGCGCATAGAGCAGGAAAATATCATTAACTTTATTGAAATTAGGATTGCACTATTTGTATTCTGCTGAACAGTATTCATGGCAATCATTGATTACAGTCTGGAAAACAGTTTAAATTGGATCTCCTTCCCTCTCTATGTTTCCTTCCTGAATCAATCTTCAAAGCTTCAACTTTGCATTCACCAGATCCCTCCTTTCAGATTTACTTTGTTGTCTCTTTTATCCTTATTCATTCTAGCTCCTTTTTTTTGTATTATGGTAATATTGGTGGTGCCTCCCACCATGGACCTCAACATTTCACCTTGTTTCCCAGTAAAACAAAAAAAAGCTTCTTTTCAGAACAGTATATGAGTTATAAATTTACCCCAACAAAATACATTATTTTAATTCCAATTTAAAATATTGGTGCAGATACAATCTGGGGAAGTAAATGGATTTGTTTATCATCTTATTCCAATAGAATAAGATGAAATTCCAATGGATGGAATAAGCATCAGTACATGACATGCAATGAATATTAAATGAGTCTTGATGTACCACAGAAGTGTGCTATGAGGGGAATTTTACTTCACAGTCTCTTGGTTTTTGAAAACTAATTTAGGTTTGCTAAGATTAAGTAGGGTTGTATTGTCCCCCCTCCATTCATCTGGATGAAAATGATGGAGCATACCAAAGCTGTAGAAATCCAAATATGAGCCAAAATTTTCTCGCCCTTCCCAATGGCAAAATCTGGTCCCTCTGTGAATGGAGATTTATTGTTGATCCAAACTTTCATGGCTGCTGGCTTCAGAACCTTCCAAAATCTCTGCTGACATGGCAAAAAGATCACATCAAATGCTCAAAGTGCTGCTTACCCTTTCAGTTTCTTTGATGAATCAGCTGCCAGTCGCATGACATAAGGTGCAGTTTCTTTTGCTCTCCTTCTTAATGAGTTCTCACTGAAATATCTTCAGGAAGTTAAGATAAGAAACCCTACCTGCCTCATTCAGCTGGTTGAACATTAATGGAGTGTAAATGCTCACTGCTCCACATCCCCAATTCCGTAATGCCCAAGAAATCTCCAGCCAATCTAAAAAACATGGATACCCTGTATTGCTTGGATAGAAAGGAAAGTAATCACACCTCTAAGATAACTTATAAGGAACTAATCAATAGTACTTTTAGGAGAAAAAGCCCTGCATTGTACTGGAGTCCATCACTCAAGACATTTTTTGTATCATTAAGTTAATAGCAGCAGAGAACTTTAATCTAAACTCACCAGTTGCTGGAGTAAAAACATCAAAACATACCAGTGCTGAATTTCAGCAACTAATAAACCTTCATTCATAAGACCTGGAATTTCCCACTAATTTATGCCGAAAGAAATATATAGTTGCAGTATTAAACAATATTTTAATGCTGAATTGCTTATTCCTAAATCAAGTTCATTAGTGTAAATAATAAATAATAATTGTTGCTAAGCTGATTCTGCTAGAACACCTTCCTCTAATTTGAATAAGGGCTTTCTATATTCTTAGCCAATTTACTATCCGTGAAGCAATTGTGGTGTACTGGTAATAGGGCAATTCTGCCAGTCCCTTCTGCTGCTCAAGTCGCATAGTGGGTTGGATGATATCAGTAGGGGCTTTTTTGTGGGCTTCCTTCTGGGTGTCACAGCCTCCACCTGTCTCTGAAATTAAATCTTTTGATGTAATCAGCTCTGTGCCAGAAATTGGTATAGAACTGATTATCATATTGAAATCTCCATTTCCATGTGATTAATGGGTCGAGAACAGAATTCACTGGGCTTTGGGCCTACGAGCATCTCTTCACCTCCACCTCCACCTCCAATCTACTGACCGTCCCCTCCCCAAATCCCCTAACCCATAGGGAGTGGCTCAATCTAGCGTATTTTACTTCTGCTCCCCACTAACAGGGAAAAGGTCGCCCAACCTTGCTGGAGGGAAGAGAGACCTTTGAGAAGGTTAGGGGTAAAGGGGGGATTGCTCCTTAGGCAGTGCCAGGCTGGCTACATCATAATCTCTTGATGTTCACTCACTCACCCTCACCCACTGTGAATGGGTATAATTGTGTGTTAATATGTGAGGGAAGAGGGTGACATCTTGAAACTGTGTGAGCATGAGACGTAAACTCACTCACTTTCTCTCTCTCCTATACAGACACACTCTCGCTCTTTCTCTCCCTCTGTCCCCAACATTCACTCGCTCCCTTTTTCTCCCTTCCAGTTCATTCACTCTTTCCCAAACTCATTCACACCGTGCATCGCTTCACCCTCACCACCCACACACCATCACATCCAGCCTCTTCCAACCCTGCAGAAACTCCCTCCGCCTATCCAGTCCAGCAGCCAGCCTCTCCCTCCTCCTGCTTGGTCCGACAATCAGCTGCTCCCTCACCCTGCTCAGCACGGCAACCAATCTCAGTTTTGCATTCTCTCTTGCACTTTCTCGCCTGCCCCCTCTCTCTCTCTCTCATCTGCTGCTGACAGCTCACTCATGAGCCTATCAGTAGCAAACATGACTTGTAATTGGAGGAGAGGTTGCTTTCACAATCTTCCACTCCACTCATCGCCATTTTGAAAACTACTTCTAAGGGCATCAGGAGCCACATCCAGCTCTGTGTTGGACCAGCCTGAATTATTCTGCCATTTCTTTGTCATTATCTAGGATCTTATTGTGCTCGTCCCTTAATATTCTATTTACATTTTCTTTATTTATTAATAGCCAAAAGAACACATTCATTTTTATTTGCTTTTTAATTTGATTCCAAAATTTTATTTTGCTTTCCAAATGATTATTTTTCAATTTCTCTCCTAAAGTTTTTGTATTCCATTTTTCCTTCCCATATTTTAGTATCTCAGGAAGTGTTTGTATTTTCTTTAGATTCAATTTTCCTTTTTTTATTAATCCATATTAGTCTTACATTAATTTGATCATTTTTGATGTTTAATGGGACATCATTCCTTTAAACTCTAATGCTTACTTTTTTAAAGATGTCTGAGTATTTTTGCCTATCTCTGTTTTTCAGGATTTTCTCGCCATGCTACTCTTATTCCTTTTTTGTTTTATCATCTTAATCTTTGTTCTGCTTACGTCATTCTTCATCCTTAGCGTGAACCTTTCCATGTTATAATTGTAACGACTATGATGCTCTCCTACTCTTCTCTTACCTGTGATAGTGTATTAGCCATTACAAAACTGAGCAATGATTCTTTTCTTCTTGAAGTGCATATACACTGAGTGAGAAAAGGGTACTGTAAAAACTTTATGGAAGATTGATTTCTTTTATTCTTTTGCTCCTCCTTCCCACTAGTTTAATTAAGGTTGTTGACATCTTTTGTGATACTTATTCTATGTCCTCTGTTCACCTGCATATTTGCCTGCACGTTTGCTCTTCCAGTTCTCTTCCACTACTTTTTGGTCTGTAGTATATACCTATTAGGGTGATGGATCGCTCCTTATCGTTTAACTCAATCCATAAAACAGAGATGAGGAGGAATTTCTTCAGCCAGAGAATGGTGAATCTATGAAACTCTTTGCAGCAGAAGACGGTGGAGGCCAGGTCATTGAGTGTTTTTTAGGAAAGAGATAAATCAGTTCTTGATTAATAAGAAGATCAGGTGTTATGGGGAAAAGGCAAGAGAATGGGGATGAGAAAAAAAATCAGCTGTGATTGAATAGCAGAATAGACTCGATGGGTCTAGTGGCCTAATTCTGTTCCTATGTCTTATGGTCTTATGTGGATTCTTATTGATGGTTACATTGATTTTTTTTTCTAGAGCTGCTATGTTATTTGTGATCTATACAGCTACAGCACCTCCCCTTTTTAAATATGTTATATCCTGCAAAGTTAATGAAAATCCTTTTCTATAGATAGCTAACTTCAGAAATTCAACTATATTAGGATTAGAATCCTAACTATTGCCTCCAGTTGTCCTGAATATCAGGTACAATACTGTGGCAGCACTTTTATTTATTCTTAATAATCATTTTACCTTTATGCTCCATGATTTATTCCAATTTCCGGCCATTCGTGCATTTTCTTTAGTCCTTCATTTAGTTGTTTGTTAGTTTTCTGTAATTTCTGGCAGTTTCCTGCATCATATTATTAGTTAAAAATTTTAATTATAGCCTTGCTCATTCTTTATGCTAGGACTCTTGCTGCAGCCTGATTCAAGTGCAGCCCGTTCCAGTGGTACATTTTCCACCCTCCTCAATACTGGCACCAGTGTCCCATGAAATGGAACCCCCTCCTTCCCACACCATCTCTTTACCCAGGTTTTCACTTTAATCCATTTGTCCTTCATTAATTTGCACTGTTTTTGCAAGATTGCTCCTTAAACAGAAGAGCACCATATCAGATATTTTTAGAGATAATATTTCTCCTTTGTGGGTTTTTATCTACCTACATCTGTGTGCAGTTTTCTTTCAAAAAGGTCAAAAAATTGTTTGGAGTGCCAGAACTTCAAATAAGTTCTACCAGCTGTCAGGACTGAGCCTGAATAGCCTGATTAGGAATGTAAAAAAGCACAAATGACAACATTATGGGATCAGCTGTAAGTCAACATTTTATGTTTTTAAGAACTAAAAAACTTCCTGAATAGGCCAGTGAACACAACCAATAAATAGGTGGCTGGTAGCAATACTTGTTGGGGGTGCTATAATTGACTTCAGTCAATTGGGTCAGCAATGAGAGAATTGGTTCACCATGATATCTAGATATCCTTGAAGGAAGGATGATGTGGTAAAGCTGGGGCAAAAAGTTTGGGTTCAGCTGTGATATCTCCCACAATTCAATTGCTTGCTTAGGTTTCCTATCGAAATTCACACATGCTTAAAGGCTACTTGTATCAAGAAGGTTATACTGATATACATTACACGAACAAGAAAATTATGCTTAAATTTTATAAGCTGTTAAATTAAAAAAATTTAGTTTAATAGGTTAACTAATTTTCTGTTTTCTTTTTTAACAGGAACTGAATAGGCTTGAGCCACATACAAATTTCCGTCTTTGGCTTACATCTGAAAACCATCTTAAGTTTTCCCCAATATTACTTCAGTCCAGTCTTAAAATAACGTATGAAGTAAGTTTGTTTTACAAGAAAGTCAAATTTTTAAGACAGTGATTATTGATTAATGTTTTTAATTAGGAATAACATTACATTAAAATGACATATTAATGTTAAATTCAGTGGATGAGAGTACCATCTTGGTGTGCTTTCACACAGATAATTACCAGTTTATAGACTTGCTTGGTAAATATCATATACCCACTTCTTCTTGCTTAGGTGATAAAGGATGCTGTCCAATGAACTATGAAGGAAGTTTGGAATGGCTAAGAACAGCAGTTTGTATTTATTTACTACCACTGATGTCAAAATACCTGCCAACATTATTCATAGAGGCAGAAAGTGAAAATAAAGTCTGAGTCAAACAAGGAGAAGTTAAAAAGGGTAATTAAACGAGTTGGAGAGTTGAGCTCAGGAAGCAAAAGTGGAACCTAGGAAGTTGAAAGCACTGCAAAAAGAGGAGGGATGTGCAAGAAGGAAGTGTTAGTAGAGTGGGGATTGAACTGGATGAGGATGAACAGTAGTGAGGGGTTAGACCATGGAGGATTCATAACATAAGTGAAAAGGAATGAGAATAGATCAAATGGTCCCTTGAACTTGTTCTGTCATTCAATATGATCGTAGCTGATGATCTACCTCAATTCTACTTTCTCGCCCACTCCTTAGTATCCTTCTTCATATCTAATACACAGAGAATCCACAGAAGATGAAGAAGAAAAATACACACAACAGCTGTTGGTGGAGTAGCAAAGTGATTAGAGGGATTCAAACAGGACAGTTGAACACAAGTCTGAAAAAGACTTGCATTTGTACAATGCCTTCCATGGTCACCTGATGTCCCAAAGTGCTTTACAACCAAAGAAGTATTTTTGAAATATAGATCCTGTTGGAGTAAGGAAAAATGGCGACAATTGAACACACCAAACTGTATTAATGACCAGACAACTTGCTTTGGTGATGTTGATTAATAGATCAATATTGGCCAGGATACCAGATTAACTCTGCTACTCATTGAACTCATGTCTTGGAATCTTTTATGTCCACCTGAGAGCATAAATGGAACCTTGGTTTAACATCTTATTGGAAAGGTAGTCCAGCATTCCAATAGTACTGCAGTGGATTGTCAGCTTAATTGTTGTGATCAAGTTCCAGAATCGGACTTGAACCCACACTTTCTGATTCAGTGCAAGAGACAACTGACCCATGTCTAAAAGATGGCTGGAATGTGTTGTAATATTCCTTTAAGGGATATCAACATGACATCATTAGAAGGAAAATGTGTCATGTGATTATATCTTAATTTCACTTTTGCTTTGAGCAGAGCACATATATAGCTCTCAAACAAAAACAGAAAATACTGGAGAAACTCAGCAGGTCTGATAGCATCTGCAGAGAAAGAATAGAGCCAAAGTTTCAAGCCCTGATGCCTTCAAGCTTTATTCCTATTTACAACTGTTCTCATGTGCCTGGTCTTAATAAATGATTCCATAACATATTTATCAATCCATTATGAGAAATTGATGTATTGTACAGTAAGTAAGCCGAAGGTATTTATTATTTGAATAACATGACATGGTGACAATGATGGGATAACAGATGGTACCATGATTTTTATTATGTCACAGTATTAATTCATTAATAATGCTCAGGCAGTCTCTTTAGTATCTTCAGGGCTGAGTGACCTCTAGCAACCACAACCATGTTTTTGTACCTGCAGCCACTGGAGGGTTTTCTCCTGACCCCCATTAGCTTCAATTTTACTAGGATTCATATTTGGTCAAATGCTGTCTGATACGACAAGCAATCATTGCCAGAACATGAAATTATCAGCAACTTTGAATAGAACTTTAGCTCACTTAAATGCTGATTAATTAATAGCAATTGAATAAAATAAATGAAGATTTTCATGTACAACTTATGTTATAAGATATCAAATTTCTTAAGCATCTATAGTCATAGAATAATAGAATAGTAATGAGGCTGTCTAAAATTTCTCAAAGCAATAAATGTATCACTAGCACTTACGTACCTGTAAAAGCTGCTAAAAACTCTATTGCAACTTTATCTTTAATAAAAAAACACATTTTTTCTAAAGTATATTAAATTACCTGTTTACAACTTCAGCATCCCAATTAGATCATAACATACCAAAAGCATATAATTATAATATATCTTTAGTTAGATATGTAAATATTGCTATTTTTTCACTGTTGTTTTATTCATCTAATAGGCACCGCCAGGTTTAAAGAAGAACTTGATGAGGACCTATGAATCCTGGACATCAGAGCAAATTGCTAGGAAAGGTGTATTAGAACGAGCACAGTCCCTCTTCAGCTTAGCCTGGTTTCATGCTGTTTGTCAAGAGAGGAGGAAGTATATCCCTCAAGTATGTATGCTAGTATTAAGCAAACATTTATACCAGAGCAAAAACTTGAACTTGATTCATTGTTAAACTTTCAAGTAGTTTCCATGTGGAATAAAGATTATTTTAAAACTGCAAATGGCTTAAACTATGTCTGACAATTTTAATATATATCTACATTCACTTTTTAAAGGTTTTAATTTCTTTTGGTGTCATAAGTTGGAATGAATTCACTACTTTTTTCAATGATATTGTATTGCTTTTCTCATTATGTTTGGCATATAAAGAATCTCAGAGCAATCAAACAACTACTTTAGTTCTGTCTTCATGGAAAAACATACAAATGCCATCTCCCAAAATTCTATAGATTCTTGTTCTATAGAGTGGAAAGTGGCAAATGTAACTCTGCTATTTAAAGAAAGAGGGAGGGTGAAAACATGGAATAACAAATCCAGTTAGTCTAACATCAGTACCAGAGAAAATGCTACAATCTAATATAAGGGATGCGATAACAGGACACTTAGAAAATATCAACAGGATTAGACAAAGTCACCATGATTTATGAAAGGGAAATCATGTTTGACAAACCTATTGAGGATGACTTTTGAGGATATAACGAGTTGAATAGATAATTATAGAGGGAGTGTAGCGAAGTTCCCCAGACTGATTCTGGAATGGCACAATTGTATGGAGAGAGATTGAATCTAATGGGCCTGTATTTACTGGAATTTAGAAGAATGAGAGAGGATCTGATTGAAATGTATAAAATTCTGACAGGCTGGACAGACTGGGTTCAGAAATGTTGACATAAAACCAATCACCTCGCCAGAATCGGGACAGGCAAAGTTCCCAGAATGAAATCTCTGTTGACCTCAGGCGGGATTTTACAATCTTGCCAGAGCAAGAATTTTCTACCACAAAAGGCTGTAGAAGCCAAACCACTGAACATATTTAGTAAAAAAAAAATAGATTTCTAGATTCTAAAAGGTTCAACAGATATGGCGATAGAGGATCAGCCATGATCATATAGAATGACAGAGCATTCTCAAAGAATTGAATGGTCGTCACCTATTCCTATTTTCTATGTACCATTCATTGCCAATTTTTTAACAATACAAGACTCAAATCAGTAGCTTGTTTTGTTCTGGTATACAAATAGATGTCATATAACTTTCAGAAAAAAATATTAATTTGTCCCTATATATCATTTCATTTTAGGGTTGGACCAAATTTTATGAATTTTCTTTGTCTGATCTCCGAGCTGGATTTGAAATCATTGACAGGCTTTTCGATGGTAAGTCATATTTTAATGAAATAGGGTGCTTAATTTACTTTGATTTATACTGTGGAATAATTAAAATCTTTCTTAGTACTGTTGGCTGCATCTTTATTGTTAACAAACAAAAATGTTGATGATTCTCAGGAAATATATGTTCAAATGCATGAAACATGGTAACATTCAGAGAAATAAAGATACATTGCATGTAAAGGCATTTTATGCAACTGCAGAGAGCAGGCACAGACTCAAAAAATTGAATGGTCTCTTTCTGTGCTGTAAACATTCGGTAATTTTATGGTAAGTGCAGATCAAGGACTAGTAAGTGGAGATTAAAGTCAATGCCTGCTTTCCTCCTCAAGCTTCATGTTAATATTGCAATCAGCTTTCAATTACACTATGGGAACCCAATCTACATATTTGAAAAAAGAACCTGCCTTGCAGTTCCTCTGCAAGAGTAACTTTGTTAATCCCTGCCCTTTCAATGTCATCTACAAATGTTTTCTCTTTAGGTGCTTATCTAATTATCATACATTCAGGCAGAGCATTCCAGATCTTAACCACTCGTAGTATAAAAGATTTTCATCATTCCATCTTTGGTTCTTTTGCCATTCACCTAACATCTGTGCCTAATGATTCTTGAGCATTCCACCAACAGGGACTATTTCTATCTATTCTGTCCAGAGAAATCTCTTATGATTCTGAACATTTCGATCAAATCACTTCTCAACTTGCTCTTCTTTAAGGAGAATCACTCCAGCTCCTCCAGTGTAGCTACATCAAAGCTGTTCCTGCTGCCCACAATTTAAAATTGTTTTAACCAGATTGTATTGGGAAGAGAGTGAGTGTATCATTTACTTCAGTTTGACTGTGCCCTCCACTATTTTTGCAGAGTCCTAGAGATATGTTTGCATTGTGATATTATATGCTAATCCAAGCTCAATAACAGACTTTGTCCTTTTATAATAGTGACTTTTAAGAGGCATCTTGACAAGCACATGAATTGGGATATAGTCCTCATAAGAGGGCTTTAATTCAGTCAGGCAGCATGGTTGGTGCAGGCTTGGAGGGCCGAAGGGCCTGTTCCTATGGTGTAATTTTTTTTGTTCTTTTAGATGCCTGAAAAGAGGCCTGAACTGTTACCACTTGCACTGATGGCCAAACTATAGTAACTCATTGTAGCTCATGGAACTGGAGGGTCGGTATCAATATTAACTTCAGTACAGAAAACAGTATGTCTTGTTCACTGGTTATATTTTAGACTGAAAGGTGGTTTCTCAATAGTTAGTGCCAGGACCACTGTCTTTATACATATATAAATAAGCTGAATATTAGCTTACAGAGTACAATTGCAAATCTGCTGATGATACCAAAAGAGTGGCAAACAGCGAGGATGATTATTATTAATGCAAAGGGATAGATAGGTTAGCAGAATGGGCAAACAAGCAGCAAATGGAATTTAATACAAATAATTGTGAAATAATGCATTTTGGCAGAAGGGATTGAGGAGGCAATAGATATTTAATGACAGAATTGTAAAAGTCCGCAGGAACAGAAGGGTGCACATGTATAAGCCCTTGAAGATGACAGGACATATTGATGGTGTGGTTAACAGAACATGTGTGATCTTGGGATTCACAAACAGATGCATTGAATATAAAAACAGTGAAGTTATGCTGAATCTTTATAAAGCTCTGATTAGATCCAATCTAGAGTTTTATGCTCTGTTTTCAGTCACTTTGCTTTAGGTTAAATGTGAGGTCCTTGAGATGTTGAGAGGAGATTTACTGAAATGGTTTTTGGATAGGGGATTTTAGCTACAAGGTTAGGATGTACTCGCTGGAGCTGTTGCCCTTGGAGCAAAGGAGGTTATGAGAAGATTTATTATAAGTATAAGATTATATTTGGATAAGTTATGAAACAAGAACAACGGGACACAAATTTAATGATTTTGTCAAGAGATGCAGGGAAGAATACAAGGATTAAATTGTTCACAAAGTGAATGGTAATGACCTGGAACATTGCTAGCGAAAGCAGAGCTGATCGATAATTTTGAAAGGAAATCGAATGGCCACTTGAAGGAATTTGTCTAAGAATGGGGGAATGCGATTGACTGGATTGCTCTACAGAGAACCAGCATAGACTCGATGGGCTGAATGAGTTTTTTCTGTGCCCTTTAACTCTGGCTTTTATTAACAAGCAATTATTGTCAAAACAAAAATGCTTTCTTTTAGATAGCCATTATATAGTGCCAAAGAGCTCTCGTTCTGGAATTAAGTGGAAAACATTACCAGCATAGGGTGTAGCCTTGATCACATTTTTTCCTATCTGCCAACGTTACTCAAATATGTGAATCTCCTTCAAAATGTGCAACTTGGGAGTTATGACAGGAAGCATTAAATAAATATGTTACTGTCTGATTTATGTTTATTGGAAAGGATTTTTATGTGATTTTATAAATGTGGCTCTTACTCAGTCTGTTTTTTTTTATATAGTGCGACTGACAGTTCACTTTGGTGCTGCCTTGATGGGCAACATTTTTTTTGCCTGTCTTTCTTTATTTCTTTTGACATTCGGCTATGAACTTGGGTTTCGAGAATGACTGCCAGAAAACAATTGTGCAATTATTACCAAAGACAATCCAGATGCACCACCCATATAGTAATCTATGGTCAGTTATAAAATACTTTGGCAGAAGATTGGGAGCAATTACTTTTTCAGTTGTAATAATTTTAATCTGAAAAATGGTAATTTTGCCACCCAAAGCTGAATAAACTAATACTGGCAATGAATCTCTGGGAGATTTTGGTATTTAAAAAAAACTTCCTAATTGTAGTTGTTTTGTGTGTTCACGTTTGTATGACTCTACCAAAATTGGGGCTGTACACACCCATAGTACTGGTGCACCTGGATCTATAGGATAAGAAAGAGACAATGCCAGTGACAAAAGACTCATCTCTTATTTTGATAAGGTTAAGAACACAGGAAAAGCTTTCCCAGACAATTTGGCCTGATAGCTGGCTAAAGAAAAGTAATCATAAATATCTGAGTAACGTTCTTTAAATGCAGAAGAATGGACTTGAAACATATTATCATTAAGATGCAATGTTGTTTGTACTAGGAGCAATCAAACTGACTAACAAAAATGAATTATGAGAGTTCACCAGTTATTTCAAATAGATCATAACTCACATTTGGAATTCTGACTTGTGAAACAATTGTTGTAAAAAATGCGAATAAAGCACTTAATCATTTAGTGAGTGTAAATACTTATTCAGTGGACTGAATGATGCAGGAATTGGCAGTTCAGCATAGTCAGATTTAATGTGGGATTGGAGAACAGTACTGCCACAGTATGATGCAGAAAGACTTATGACTATAGCCAAGAAACCAAGTTGTACGAAGAGACTTGGGCGGAGGTCAGCATAAACTTAGCTTCTAATGTGAAATATAATTTGTACATATACATTGTTGTGTGCAGTCAATAAACAATACTGTTCAATCTTGCAATTTGTTGAACCTCTTTGTGAGACTTTCTGAACAAACTTTTACAACATGATGGCAGCTAACAAATGAACCCAGAAGCTGCTGAAGGATCTGCAATTTGAAAAAGTAAAGAAGCAGCACCTTGACCTGAACCAAAGACACAGCTGGAGATTGCTGAAAAAGAAATTCCATTGTATGTGCAACTGAGATCCATCAAGAAAAGAGAAGTTTTAAAACTCAGCCAAATAAAGGGAATCACCCTTTATTCGCCTAATGTATTCCAAAAATGTTCCAAAGGGGCCAAATCTTTGATTTAAAAATTCACTGCAATCAGTCAATACCTTTGGAAGTCAGGCCTGCAATCGCTGCCAAAACCTGATGGGCACAGGAAGAAGCGTTGAAAAAATGGTTACTGTAGTATCATCTTTAAACGGGAAACAAGGTTCAAAGCTGTACCCCCACCCCACCCATCTCCCAAGTTGAAAAGAAATGAATAATAAATCAACCGTACCACATCAATTTGGGATGATGCAACAGGCAAACTAGATGCAAAATTGGGAATTATGGAGAAGATTTTTTTTTAAATTACCAGAGTATACCAGCATTATGTAAGAAATCAGAGGAAGTCAAAGTTAATATGTTTTTATATTTACTAGATGAAATTGCCAATGAAATAATCCAAATGCAAGACATTGATGAATCCTCAGCCAAGTTGATGATGAGGTTTACAATTCTTTGCAAAGTATTTTATCTTCAAGTATTGGAGAGAGCTTCTAAAGAGGGATAGAATACCCCCAGTAAAGCAATGAAAGGGCAAATGACAGTTGCCATACTGAGCACACGAAGGCAGGAAGACATGTCAACACTGGGGAGTCAAAATTTCTCCAAGGCGAGAGCAATGTCCAGCAATCTCTGCAGTGTTTCAACTGCAACCAGCTGGGATACTTTGGAAACTATGCAAATCTACGACATTGAGACATGTGGAAGATCCCAAAAAAGTCCTTGAAATTGAGGCATCACACCAGGAAGGAGTCCAAACGTGCTTCTTGGGTGAGATTACAAATCCTGGATTATCCTTTTAGAATGCTGATATCTCTGTGAATCGTCACTCCATCGAATTCAAAGTACACATAGGAGCCAATATTACATTCCTCTGACAAAGAGCATGCCTGGTGGAGCAAAGGTTGCTGCCACCCATAATACTGCTGTGCACAGCAGTTTGCAGTTAAAGGTACATTGTATGTCACACACCAATACAAAACCAGACAGATTTTGAGACTTTATTTGCATTCCATAATCAAGACCTTTTGCTCTTGAGCAGGAAAACCTGTGCAAATCTCAACTTCTTTCAAAAACTTGATGAGGTTTGCCTTTTAAGAAAAGGTTCCTGAAATCTTTCACTGGATTGAGATGACAGAAGATTGTATACAGCATTACATTGAGCGAGGATGCCAAGTGTGTGTGCCTGTTCACAACTTAAAGAATAGCACTATCTATTTATGAAGCAAATGCAGCAACAACTGGATGAGATGACCAAAATGGGGGTTCATCTTCCTATTACTCAGTCGACTGACTGATGTTCTAGGACGGGTCTATTCGTGCCTGTGTTGACCTGATACAACTGAACAAGGCAATGGAGAAAGAAGTTCATCCGATGTCCTCAGTGGACAACAGCTCAACCAAGCTTTCAAAAAGCAGTGTTTTCAAAGCTGATGCTAACATTGGCTTCGGACAACTTCCATTAAATGCAAAGTTAAGTTTGCTTACTTAATTTATAACTATTTAGCAGATTCCGCTCTTCAGCATTACCTCAACACTCAAGATATATCAGTGCACCGTTTTGTCCGTCTTAGAAGGCCTGGAAGATGTCATTAGCTGTATAGGTGATAATTTGATCCATGGTACAATCATTGACGAACACAACAGGAGGTTGATCCATGGCTATCCTAGAACTCAGAAAGTAGGGCTGACATTGAATAAGAAATGTGAACCACGATTCTCCCATCACAATCTGTGACTTTTCTGGTGGGTTGTGGTGGGAGATGCATGTCACTGACTTTGTTCTGGGATTTGCACATAAGTATCTCCCACAGCCAGCGAACAGTTACCGATCAGACCATTGCTGGAAATCAGCGAGAAGGCGGGTAACTCATTTGAATCTGTTCCAAATGTATTTTAAATATGTTCATTATTGGGATCCGTCAGACCCCGATTGAATCTCCCACCCCAGCAGGAGTACTTCATTGTGGGGGGGTTTAGAGTATCTCCCCTTTTTGGGAACTAGCGGGAGATCCCACCGGAATGAAGGGGCAATCGGGGCATCTCCCAGGGGGTCGGGCAGTGGGGAGAGGTACCCCCGGGAATGAGCACATTGGCAATGCCAGTCTATGTCCCCAGCACTGCCCAATTGGCAAAGTGCCCGTGCCCAGGGGACACTTTGGCACTGCCCACCAGGCATTGGGCAGTGCCAGAGCTTAGGGACTATTGTGGGCAAGGTCTATGGGAAATTAGTGGGGGAGGGTTCCTGCTGTCTCTCTGCAGACAGGATTGGTCTGCAATGAAGGATGGGCAGTGATTAGTTGGGCTGTGGGAGGTCCTGCCTCCCAGGAAGGGAGAGATATGGCAGAGAATTACCATTGCTGGGGGACTGGTGGGCTGGACATCAGGGTGCTTTGGGGTGGGAGGATCAGGGCTGGCCTGGGCGGGCCCAGGGGCAGCACTTGCAGGAGACCCAAGCTGGCCAGTGATCGAGCTGGTGAGCACGTGGGATGTCTGACAGATCGGGGCCATTGCTCATGTGCAGAGTTGTAGAACAGTCAGATTCTGGCGTGAATAGGCCCCGCTCTCCTGTTTTTAATGAAATTCACGACAGGGACCTTTGCAATGTGCAGAGTGTGAAGATTCAGGTGAGAAGCTGAACTGACAAAACAGTCAGGAATGAGAACAGTTTTTCCACCAATTCAGCACTTTTGGAAGAATCATGGCTGTTCTCTGAAACCTCTTTTCAGTTCTAAGGACATGTGAGCAGCAAAGGCATCATGGCAAGCAAAACAAAGACAGCGAGTTTGCAACACTCAACGTCTATTCCAGACCTCAAAAGACCTGGACATGGTGAACTAGTTGGCAACATTTCTGCCCAACTTGTGCAGATCACTGGATGCCTGAAACAGTTACTCAAAAATGGCCAGATGTGGTGCTGGAAGACATGCCAAGTTAGGCATTCAGTTTCAAAGATCCGATATCCTGACTCGCTATAATCCATTCCTGCCCATGACAGTAGCAATGTATGCTACCTCCATAGGCATAGTGGCAATTTTAGACTAGGATCAACTGAGTGGATGTCACTGAACGGTGTTTTACACACTAGAGGACTGAGAGACACAGGTAAGTTATGCTGTTATCAAGAAGGATGTTCTTGCAGTTACATGGGCTTACAAGAAGTTCACTGGCTACATTATTGGTCTGAAAATCACCATTGAAATGAATCATAAACTATTGATGTCACTGTTAGACAAGAAGGAACTTCCAAAGCTGTCCTCTGGAATTCAGAAATTCTACTTTTGTTTCATGTGCTTTGCATATGATACAGGTGTATATTCAAGACAAACATCAAACGACTCCAGATACACCATCCAGGGCCACAGTTGACTCTCCTGCGATATATGGTGTCTACCTATCGATGAACTCATACTACATTGCCAGTTGATGAGGTAGCATTTTCCAGTTACCTCTGGGAACCTTTAGCAAATTTGCCAGGACCAGTTGCAAGATAGTGTGTCTGCATCCATCATTATTTTCAACAAGGGTGACCACACCAAAGACCAGATGGTAACTTCATGAAAATTTGTTTTGAACAGCAGAACACTTCACAATGATAGATAATCTACTGGTATATAATAGAACATAGAACATTACAGCGTAGTACATGCCCTTTGGCCCTCAATGTTAAGCCAAAACTAATCTAAATCCCATCTAATTGACACTATTCCAATATCATCCATATGTTTATCTAATGGCCATTTAAATGCCCTTACATTTAGTGAGTCCACTACTGTTGCAAGCAGGGCATTCCACGCCCTTAGTACTCTCTGAGTAAAGAATTTACCTCTGATATCTGTCCTATATCTATCAGCCTCAATTTTAAGCTATGTTCCCTCATGCTAGCCATCACCATCTGAGGAAAAAGGCTCTCACTATCCACCCCATTTAATCCTCTGATCATCTTATGTGCCTCTATTGTCGTCTCTTAACCTTCTTCTCTCTAACAAAAACAGCCTCAAGTCTCTCAGCCTTTCCTCATAAGACCTTCTCATCATACCAGGCAACATCCTGGTAAATCTCCTCTGCACCCTTTCCAATGCTTCCACATCCTTCCTATGATGCGGCCACTAGAACTGTACGCAATACTCCAAGTGCGGCCGCACCAGAGTTTTGTACAACTGCAACATAACCTCATGGCTCCAAAACTCAATCCCTCTACCAGTAAAAGCTAACACACCGTATGGCTTCTTAACAACTCTATCAATCTGGGTGCCAACTTTCAGGGATCTATGCACATAGGCACCGAGATCTCTGCTTATCTGAACTACCAAGTATCATACCATTAGTCCAGTACTCTGCATTCCTGTTACTCCTTCCAAAGTGAACCATTTCACACTTTTCCACTCTAAACTCCATTTGCCACCTCTCAGCCCAGCTCTGCAGCTTATCTCTGTCCCTCTGTAACCTTCAACATCCTTTAGCACTGTCTACAACTCCACCGAGTTTAGTGTCATCCGCAAATTTACTAATCCATCCTTCTACACCCTCATCCAGATCATTTATAAAAATTGACAAATAGCAGTGGCCTCAAAACAGATCCTTGCGGTACACCACTAGTAACTAAACTACAGGATGAACATTTCCCATCAACCATCACCCTCTGACTTCTTACAGCCAGCCAATTTCTCATCCAAACCACTAAATCACCCTCAATCCGATGCCTCCATATTTTCTGCAATAGCCAGCTGTGGGGAACCTTACCAAATGCTTTACTAAAATCCGTATACACCACATCAACTGCTTTACCCTCATGCACCTCTTTGGTCACCTTCTCAAAGAACTCAATAAGGTTTGTGAGGCACAACCTACCCTTCACAAAATCGTGTTGACTATCCCTAATCAAATTATTCCTTTCTAGATAATTATAAATTCTATCTCTTGTAATCCTTTCCAAAACTTTGCCCACAACAGAAGTAAGGCTCACTGGTTTATAATTACCAGGGTTGTCTCTACTCCCCTTCTTGAACAATGAGACAGCGTTTGCTATCTTCCAGTCTTTCGGCACCAATCCTGCAGGCAATGACGACATAAAGATCAAAGCTAAAGGATCTGCAGTCTCCTCCCTAGCTTCCCAGAGAATCTCAGGATAAGTCCTATCTGGCCTGGGTGCCTTATCTATTTTCATACTTTACAGAATTGCTGACACCTCTTTCTTGTGAACCTCAATCCCATCTAGTCTAATAGCCTGTGTCTCAGTATTCTCCTTGACAACATTGTCTTTTTCCTGTGTGAATACTGACAAAAAATATTCATTTAACTCCTATCTGATCTCTTCAGACTCCGTGCACATCTTCCCTCTATTGTCCTTGATTGGCCCTAATATTAGTCTAGTCATTCTTTTATTTTTGACATACCTGGAAAAAGCTTTGAGGTTTTCCTTAATCCTATCTGCCAAAGACATCTCATATCCCCTCCTGGTTCTTCTTAACTTTTTCTTTAGGTCCTTTCTGGCTTACTTGTAACTCTCAAATGCCCTAAATGAGCCTTCATGTCTCATCTTTACATAAGTTTCCTTCTTCCTCTTCACAAGAGATTTAATTTCTTTCGTAAACCACGGTTCCCTCACTTGACCCCTTCCTCCCTGCCTGATAGGTACATACTTATCAAGGACGTGCAGTAATTTTTCCTTGAACAAGCCCCACATTTCAAATGTGCCCATCCCCTGCAGTTTCCTTCCATATCCTGTGCATCCTAAATTTCACCTAATCACATCATAATTTCCTTTCCCCCAGCTATAACTCTTGGCCTACAATATATACCTATCCCTTTCCATCACATATAATGAACAATTGGCCATTCCATTTTCCCTTTAGCTAAAGATTCTGCAACAAATCCACCAATCTGCCTGGGCATTATAAAGTACAGAGCGAGGGCCCAGTCTGGTGGCCAGGAATAATAAGGAAAATTGAAGAAGTGGTCTCAAACTGCCAGGTGAGCACATTGCACAAACCTGTCCAGAAGAAGTCTCTTACCCCATACAGTTAGTTCCCTATAAAACCACAAGAATAGTTAGGAATAGATTGATTCCTGTCCAATGGCAGGAACTTCCTCATCATGGTTGATTACTTTTCCTAATGGGTTGAAGTGAAACAACAACATACAATTGCCACAAGAGTGGTCAAGAGATCCTTGAAGAAAGTGCTATTCAAAGCATCCTGGATCAGGTGGTGTCTGATAATGGTTCGCAATTCACAAATGAATACTTCATTCAATTTACCATTAGTTACTGCTTTCAATACCTTATCAGTTTCCCAAGGTAGAAACAATTTAACAGTGATATAGAAAGAGGAGTCCTCCCCAGCAGTGGTTTTTACATAGAGATCCACCGTGCTGCAATGTGGATTGGCACCATCAGAGCTCCTAATGGACAGAAAACTTTACACTCAACTCCAGATGCTACAAAGAAATGAATCCAGGATTGGTAATCAAGAAGTATCAAAAGGTTCAAGACTGGAAAAAACAGAGACAAGCTTCTGAGTACAATAAGAAGTATTGAACTTCTAGTTCAATACTTGTGCTACACAAAGATGGCAAGGTTCAGATCAGGGACCTTGAGAGAAATGGTGTCATTATCTGGAGAGATGAATATCAACTAAGGTCATATATGGTGCATATCCTCGAAAGTATGATCAGGTGAAACAGGAGGAATCTCCTCCCCATGCCTTAAGGCAAATCTACCACTATACATCGAAGAAAATCAGATAGAGACAACCAAGTGCTGTATAACTTCAACATGAAGCTAACAAAGCTTTCCCAAATAACAGATCTACCGCTCTCCAAGAGTTATAATAATGAGATCTGGAAGAATTGTCATGTTTCCAGTACCTCTGAATTTATGAAGTCAGAGACTTGAGCAGGGGAACAGGTGAAGGAATAGCAAATAAAAAAAGATATTTTAAGTATGATGGGTAAAGACTTGGGAAGAGGTCTGGTATTAGGGTATTAACGGCAAGGGTTAATGTGGGACTGGAGAACAGTACTACCCACAGTATGATGTAGAGAGACACATAACAGTAGACAGGAAAGTTGTATGGAGAAACTTGAGTAGAAGTCAGCATGAAGCTAGCTCATAGTTTGTAGTATATATTGTACATATTTATAAATATATAGTTTTGTGTTGCCATTCAATACTACTTTAAAGTTTATAAGCTTCTGGACCTGTTGATAAGATATACTGAACAAACCTTTCCAAAAATTAGAATTTCACAACCCAAGAGTGATGATTAGCACTAGTGAAAAATATGTATTGCTGTTTGTATTACATTTGCATTCTATTCTATAATGCATTTCAATGATTCCTACAATTATAGAAGTCACAATGTTCTAGTATTATCTCATTAAATATTCCACAGTTCACTTGAAAAACTTTCACAGCTGGATATCAGCTGATCAGCATGGGCAGAAAATCATCAACTCCTCATTCAGTGAGGCCGAGGCAATATCTTCTGTGAACTTGCAATCACTGTCTCACATGAAGATTGCAGGACGTCCAATCAGGCTGGCAAATAGGAACAGGATTGTGGGCAGTAGGAGGCTCCAACCAAGACAGATCAGTGCCAGATAATGTGACAGGAGGTTGTGAAGAGAATCAGGAGTGCATTGTGGTCAGGGAAGGAAAAGAGAAAGTCATGGTTGTGGGTGAGGATGGAATAAGGTATTCTTTGTGGAGCTTGAAAGTGCACTCCTGCTACTCTGATCCTCAAGGAACTGAAAAAAAAAATATAAACTTGCCTTTCTGGGTTTCTTCTAACGGCTGGTCCATTTACCACCCAGTTGGCCTGGAAATCACAATCTCTCCCCATTGCAGGCATTGAATTTACAATTCAGTAGAACCCTGATGGCTTCATTGGAGCCCAATCTGCACGTTTCTAGCAGCGCCTTGTAGACCTGTGGTGGGAGCTCTGCACATTTGTTAAAAACAGTCGTTTACACTTACGTTCCATATGAAGGGTAATAGGACAAAGTGGGAAGATGTGTTGAAGTTGCATCTTATTTGCCCACCTGGTCAGGGCTAAGTCAGGGCTTTAATATTATCTACGATCTTTCTTGTATGATCTTGGAACTTAACAATGATTAATTTGATATCCACAGAAACAAAGGATGTTCAGTGGGAGTTTGTTCGTGGTCTGTTGGAAAATGCTATCTATGGTGGACGTATCGACAACATATTTGATTTACGAGTTCTGAACTCATACCTGGAGCAATTTTTCAACCCTAAAGCAATTGCTGGATCACAGTCCAGGAGCAAAAATGTAGTTTCATTTCCATCATCCATCACTGTGCCCAGATCCTGCAGCATTATGGTAGGTGATGTTAATCATGTACGTAGCTGCAAAGAGTGGAAATTCTCCATCTGGCAGGAAATTACATTTTAATTTAATTTTGAAAGCTTCATTGAAGATAAGGATACATTTATGTCATTTGCTGTTGAAGAATTTCTTTAATTACAAACTTTAAACAGCTGGCATAATTAAACAGTTTTCATTTTAAAAAGCGCTTTCTAAGTGCTTGAACTTTCATGTTTTGATTAAATGAACTTGCAAGTCACAGTGGGAGATCATTGTAATAACTGTAATATGTTTAAATAAAGTAGCCCTTTATTCTCATTAGCACAGTTATTGTAATTGGTATTATAATTTTGTTTGAAATGTATTTGTTCCAGAATGTTTTAATCTAGGTCCTGATTCCATCTCTATTGATCCATTTTACAACATTAAAATTAACACCATTCAATTTGCTGCATAACTGCCTTCCTCCTACCTGTATGCAAACATTCTCACCAATTCCTACAAGTCTTTCTGCTCCCAGCATTTAAATTATGTAAAATGTATTTATTAGTGACAAATAGGCTTACGTTAATATTGCAATGGAGTTACTGTGAAAATTCCCTAGTGGTCAATACACCTAACCAACATCTCTTTTGGATTGTGGAAGGAAACCGAAGGACCTAGAGGAAAGCCCACACATATGAGGAGAACATACAGAATCTGCATAGACAGTGACCCAAGCTGGGAATTGGACCCAGGTTCTTAGTGTTGTGAGGCAGTAGTGTTAACCACTGTGCCACTCCATTTACCCAATTCTATCTCCTTATCACTTACATCAGTTACTTACATGTTGTCAGATTGCTTCTTCAACATTAAAGTTCTCATAGTTGCAAATTCCACCTGCTCGGTTTTGGAACAATTAAACACCATCAAAACAGAAAATGCTGGAAAATTTCTGCAAGTCTGGTAGCATCTGTGGAGAGAGGATAGAGCCAATGTTTTGAGTCTGGATGACTCTTCAGAAGAGCTACCATCATCATCAAAAACTTGCTACTAATTACAGTCTTAGTTGCTCTATCAGGCTTAATCATTCTGAGTGGCTTGGACTTCCATCTTGAGGTGAATGGTAGCTGTCAGTAAAACTCCCACCTTTGCCTGCCCACTTTGAGTGTAGGTTCCTGCAAGGACGGAAATTTCATTGTCGAGGGTGAGTATGGCTGGAGTCAGGCCACCCAACTCAAAATAAAAGTTTGGAGACAGGCATAAGCACTGCCTGCAAAGGTCAGATTTTTAAAAACCCCCCTCAGTGCTGTGTCCCAATTAAAATAAAAGCATAAAGGCCTTTAAGCCCTCACCCTCACACCCTCACTCATTTCAGGTGGCTTTTGACAATGTCTTGTATGGGAGAAGATAAGAACCCATGGGATCCAGGGCAATTTGGAAACTTGGATCCAAAATTGGCCTCGTGGCAGAAGGCAGAAAGTGTTAGTCTAACATTGTTTTTTGTGACAGGAAGCCTCTGTTGTGTTGGTGTACAACAGGGTCCTTTGCTGTGTGTAATGTTCATTAATGACCTATCCATGAACGTTGGGGGCATAATCAGTCAGTTTGCAGATGATATGAAAATTGGTAGGATATTAAGGAGTGAGAAGGAAAGCTTTAGATGACAGCATGATATAGATGGGCTGGTCGGATGAGCGGAACAGTGTCAAGTGGAATTAAACCCTGAATAGTGTGACATGATGCATTTTGGGAGGACTAACAAGGCAAAGGAATGTAGAATTCCCACCCTACATCTAAATGCATCTAAATCATAAATATCTAACATCAACTAATGCGTTTTGCATACGATCTTGCTGTATTCTCAGTTTTAGACCTAGAAAGGGGAAAAAAAAACTGATGGATAAATACATGGCTATCCAATATGAAGGGCTTTCAATTATGGATATTCCTACATTCCTGGGGAAGTACAAAAGGGACCTTAGGAGCATGTCTAAAGATTCCTGAAGGCAAAAAAATACCGGTAGATAAGATGGTTAAGAAGGCACATGGGATACTTGCCTTTATTAGCTGAGGCATGCAATATAAGAGTAGAGCTATTTAAAAGCCTACCCAGTGCTGCATCCCAGTTAAAATAAAAACAGGAAAATTCTTCCTCTCCCCCCACACTATGCCCCCCCCCCACACACACACACTCCACTTCATTAAGTGCTGCTGCATGGTTCCTGGAGGTGGTGCTCCACCAACAACACTTACATCCATAAAGAAAATGAAATTCCAGATATGTTAATCTTAATTTTTCAACTCTTTGAATTTATGAATTGTTTATGAATTGCATTTTATGATTGGAAGAACAGTGAAGAATGAGTCAAACCAGCTAATTGCACTCCATTAGTTTAACTCAGATGTGCGGAAACTACTGGAATATTTCAACAGGGACAGATTGATTACTTATACAATTGTAAACTGATCCAAGAGTGACAGCAGAGATTTGTGAAGATAAGTTATGCCTGATTAACTGAGTAAAATTTTTTGAGAGGGTGACTAAAATGATAACTGGGGGAACGTGTATACATGCTGTCTTATAGACTTACAGAAAATAAATCATGCAATTTTGCAAAAGAGGTTATCTGAAAGTTCGCTAAATTGGAAATGAACTTAATAATGTAGGTTGGTGACTATAAGATAGATATGCAGATAGACATAAGAAGTAGAAGTAGAAGAACATATGAAATTCAAGATAGAATTCAGTAGGTTTTTAGGTTATTTAGGATTAAGGGATATGATATGGTGTTAGAAAGTGGAATTGATGGAAAAGATCAGACTCGATTATATTGAATGACAGAAAGGGCCACTTCTGTTTCTCTTTTATATGTTCTTATGCAGCTCATTAATTGCAGCTATGCTTAAAGCAGAAAGATCTATTCTTGGATAATCATTCTCCATTTTTATCTGTTATAGGATTATCGTGCCGTTATTACCCATTTACCAGAAGATGACAAACCTGCTTATTTTGGTTTACCTGCCAACATAGAACGATCATCACAACGCATTTTCAGCAACCAGGTAAACAGTTCAAATTTTTATATTATTTTTAGCAATGACAATTGTGAGTATAATCTCTGTTCTATGCTTTCCATTAGGCAATGCTTAATTTCCAGGAAATAGGAATACCAGACAGACAAATACAGAAATACACACTTAGGAATCAGTCACTGTGAAAGACTAACTTCAATGTTTACAGAGACATATTGGAAAGTTATGAATAAGCGTTTCCAAATCCAAAATGTCCCTATCCCTCTTCCTCGCCCAGTGGTGTTATAATCAAACTTTTCCTCTAGTTTCATTGGAAAGATTTGAGGGATCCATCTGTGAACCCAAATCCCCATATCATTTCCTAGCTTTGGCAATAATCAGGTTCCACCTCCAGAGATTCTCCAGACCAGATCTCCTTCACCATCAAACCAAGCAATTTCATCACAATGCTAAAATTCAAAACCATCTCTCAGTTATACCAGAACCCAAGACTTTTCCAGAACAGTCAAACTATAGCACTAGCAAATGCATCTAAATCATAAATATCTAATACCAATTAATGCATTTTGCATACGATCTTGCTGTATTCTCAATTTTAAACCTAGAAAGGGAAAAAAAAACTGATGGATAAAGACATGGACATACAATATGAAAGGTTTTCAATTATGGATTAGAGACAGAATAATAAAATGCAGTTTCAAAAGCCCCATTAAAAATATCAGAATACTTCTTAGTGAAATTTGACTCACTTAGTGTTTAAGTCATTTGAGCCGCCACATAATATAATCACCTTTACTGTTATACAACAGCACATTCTCTGACTCATCATGAACAATACCACAAGATATCTTCTAGCATCTATGAAATAATTGAGTGGTAAAGCTGTAATAGAGCCATCAAATTCCTACTGTGCAAAAAGACACCATTTGGCTCAGTCAGTCTGCACAGATTCTCCGAAAGAGCATCCCACTCATGTAGAGCCTCTCCTCTCCCCTATCCCCATAACCCCATTCATTTACCATGGATAATCCACCAAACCTACACATCTAAGGGGCAATTAAGCATGGGCAATCCACCTAACCCTCACATCTTTAGACTGTGGGAGGAAACTGAAGCACCTGGAGGAAACCCACACAGACACAGGGAGAAGATGCAAACTCTACACAGATTGTCACCTTAGGAAGAATTGAATCTGGGTCCCTGGAGCTATGAGGCAGCAGTGTATGCCGTGTCACTCCAATGCTCCAAGCTTATGGAAATCACTGGATAATCTTCTAATGCCAAATGTAACAGTAATGATAATGCCAACTTTACTTCGTCACTTCACGTCTTAAAATGAAGTGAATTTTCCTCTTTGTTGCAATTAAAAAATACTGTTTTCTCACTGTTAGTGATCCCAAGCTTAGATCCAAAGAAAGGTTGGTGTCTGCATGAAATCCTCCTGTAAGTCAGAGGACATCTGGCAAACTTGAGGGAAATTTGAGATGGATCCTGACAAGCTACTTGCAAATATTTTGAAATTTCTGTACAGTAGCAACTGAAAGGCCTTAATTTTGGTAATAGTTTCTTGTTTAATAATAAATTAACAATAGTTTCATGTTTCCAGTCCTGCTTTTAGCATTTAATTCTGACTTTATTTATACAAGATATGGAACTCTACATAGATTCAAGTGTATGTCAGGCAGCCAGTGAAGAAACCCAGGCAAAAATCCATCCTAACATTCTAAAAACTTCTGTTATTCTCCCTTGCATCAGAGTTATTGGCTGATATTTTATGACCTCGCTTGGGCGAGGCTCATAAAATCCTGCCCAGGGCCAAGTGTTGTGCAAGCCATGCCCACTCCAATTCTGGTAAAATTCCAGCAATGTTGTTACAACAAATACAATGAAATGATGTACTATTCCATCCAACTAATCCTGAACAGTGCCAGGTGAAATTCAGTGGTATGGAAGAAAATATTCTGCATTTTTAATAGAATATAATATTGCCCTGAAAATTCTCATTAATTGTTTTCCTGACTAGTCTTACTGAATTTTAATCAGAAGTGTTCATTATTGTTCTCCCATATAAATGTAACTGCTTTTATGCTCAAGAAACAAGTCTAGAACATCCTAAAAACAAATAGTAGTTTTGATATTTTTATTTTCATTGCAATATCTTCATTTGCATTAACGCTTCATTGGGCACAAACCTTCTTGTGCACCATAAAAATAGAAAATGTTGGAATATCTTAGTAGGTCTGACAGCATCTGTAGAGAGACAATATTACTAATTTCTATGAAGGGCCGTCATGACTTAAAACATTGGCTCTATTCTCTCTCCACAGATGCTGCCAAACCTGCTGAGATTTTCCTGTATTTTCTGTTTTTATTTCAGAGTCCAGCATCCACAGTACTTTGCCCGCATTCTTGTTCACCATTCCCTCTTTATGCCTTGGTGCCTCTGACGTCAACGGTCCTGGGTGACCACAGGGAGGCTGCTTCCATTAAACCGGTCATCTCCCTACATGGTAGGGACCAAAATGTCAACTTTGATGAGTTTTTAATTATATTCATTGACTGTCTGGAGCAGGCAACCATTTGCTTCCAATTCTGCCAATATAAACGTGTGCATTGGGAGCTGGAACAATGCAGCTTCCCGAAATTTTACCAATTCCCTAGCCTCCCCATACATCACCACCTGGAGGTGAGTAAAATTAATCTTTCATAAATAAGAATTAGGATTAGCAGATGAGCACATTTAAAATGATGGTGAATTTTTTGAATCTTGAAAATTTTTGGGAATTTCAGGATCGTTTACTGCAACAATACTCCCTGGAATTAGTAAAAAAGCATGCCATACTGGATTTGATAATGAGCCAAATTTAATTAACAGTCGAACGGTGCCTGGGTTTTATCTAATAATGATCATAATATAACTGAACTTAATGTAGACTTGAAATTTTGCACAGATGGAGAATCTCTCCATTACTATAAAGATACAGCCAGACAATCCAATGTGGAAGCCTATTCCCCAGCACAACTTGCAACATTTTTGCAAAGCTGGGAATGGAGACTGGTGAGAATTTGGATACGCACATTTAATGAAGGCCACTGCTCATATGAAACTGTAGTTGCCTCCAGTCAGATCTGATTTTCATCAGTTACATAACTTGTGGAGATTAAATCGAGCAGGAGCTGGTCTGAATTTTGCAGAGTTGCTTGGATAGGTAGGCTTTCCTTATAGAGAGGTGCAGGGACCCCATTTGAAAACATAGAAAAGTGGTAACAACTGCCACAGAAGTAGCAAATAATCATTCCCAAGTGCCTGGCTTTAACTCAAAGCTGTAAGAAGTTGGGGCAACTACACTTGGCGGGGCACAATTGTTTACATCTACAGTTGAGAAGCATTGAAAAGTAGGGAAGGAAATGGCTTCGCACAGCGGCATGATGCTGTGGATGCTGCAGTTATCACTCCCAAGTAATCTGCAATACTCCTAACAGTTAAATAACCAACTTTACACCTTTTTAGCACACTTTTATGGCATGCCAGTATGAGGCAAAGGAATTGGTAAAAGGTCAACTGTGTGGGTGACAAGAGAATGGGTTAAGGACTATGTCACTTTTCATCATACATCCAATGAGGCATAATATTAAACTACATTACGCGATGTTTTAAGTGGTTCAGTGTTCTCTAATTGCTTAACTTTTACCTTCAAAACAACCCTTTGATTTGGGGATGCACAAGAATGAACTTATGTGTCTTATGGAGATAATAGCCCTTTACTACATTTACTGGTTCCAGGAAGGAAACTCCTGTTTGCAAATAGTTTTTAACATTTTTTGATTCAGGGAATCTACACAAGTAATTGAAACATCTCCGGACTATACTTCAACGTCAAAACATTTTCCGAGATGTCTTGAGATGAATTGACAATTGACCCATCTAAATAGACCCAAAATGGTCATAATAATCAAACCTTTTACCACCATCGCAGCAACACAATAAAACTTTTCCTTCAACATGTAATTGCCCAGGGTCAGTTGAATTGCACTTCATTTTGTGTTGCTAATCAGTTTCTCTATCACGTGTTTAAATTTATCTGCATTTTAAAATTCATTTCCTAAAACTAAAAGGTTAATCTCTGAAATGCATGGGCCAGATCTTCTAGCCATTCTGACCTTCAGGATCTTCTGGTCCCACCAGCAATAAGTATATAGAACAAGAAAATCCATTGACAGTGGCAAGACCAGAAGGTACCACCACCAACCAATGACCAGAAGGTCCAGCCCAAGAAACATGTCAGAGAATTATGAAACCAAACATTTTCATAACGATATTGTTTATATGGACTTGCAAAAGGTAGAGGTCTTACAGAAGTTGTTAGCTAACATTGGAGTTCATGGAATTGAAAGCAAAGTATTGATCTGGTTAGGAAATTGGCAGAATGGCAGATACTCTAATTGGCATGATTTGACGAGGGGAATGTCCTGCAGATATTTTTGTTAGGGCGAGAACAATTCACTGCATGCATTACTGACTTAGATGTTTGGATAGGAAGCCACATAGTTGAAATTTGCCAGAGACATAAAATAGGCGGTATTGTAAGCAGTGTAAATGGAAGCATAAAATAGGCATTATTATAGGCAACATAGATGAAGGCATATTTAAGAAATTAATATTTCTAGATTAATCACATAGGTAAAGCTGTGGCAAATGGATTTCAAAGTAGGCAAATATGAGATCATCCACTTCAAACCAAAAAAAGTTCAGAATATTTTCTAAATAATCAATAGCTGGAACAGTGGAAGTCCAAAGAGGCTTATGGGCCAATATACTTTGATCATTAAAGTTATCATAAGTAGACACAGAAAATAATCAAAAATGCTAACAAAACATTGGGTCTTATATCTAGAGAGCTGTACAAAGCCCTATTTAGGTCACTGTGGAACAAAGGGAGTGGTTCGTGACACCACGACTTTGAAGGATATATTTATGTTGAAAGGAGTATAGCATAGTAGACCAGATTGATACCTGGATTTAAGGGTCTAAATTCCAAGGACAGATTGCACAAATTTTGGTTGCATTCAACAACTTGTGTATTTTTTTTCACATGGGATTTCTTTAGGTGCATAACCCATGTCATTTTTGTGTGATGCTACACATGAGGTAATTTAAAAGGGACTAATTTGTGGGCGACATGCATGACAATCTTTGGGTTGCTAAGTAAGTCTGCAGTTTAGTGGGAACATTGGTTGTATTCCCTGGCATTTAGAAGGTTAATGGATGATTTACTCTAAATTTTCAAGGCATCAAGGAAAACCAAAGGGGGAGACAGAGAAACTATTTTTGCTGGCTGGGAAGTCCAAGCTAAAGGGTACAGACTAAAAATTGAAGCCAGACCTTTCAAGGATGAAATTAGGAAATGCTGTACACACAAAAGGTATTAGAAGTTTGGAATCACTTCTGCAAAAAGTCAGTTGAAGCCAAATCAATTTTAAAATTTTACCTGAGATTGATAGATTTTTGTTTTCTGAAGGTATTAAGGGATATGGGACAAAGCTGAGGATAAAGAGTTAGGTCACTACAATCTCTTGAATGGCAGAATAGTCTCGAGGGTCTAAATCCCACCCTTGCTCTTATATTCTGGTTGAATAGACACAAGTTTATTCAATCAAATCAGTATGGATTTATAAAGTGCAGACGATACTTACAAATCTTGTAGAATTCTTTGACTAATTGACTGTGAGGTTAGAGAAATGAAATCTAGTCGTTATGGTTTTTATGAATGATCTAGCAACTGTTAACAAAGATCCATGTAAGAAATTTTGAACACATGTAATAACATGGGTAATAATGTGGCCCATGGATGAGAAATAGCTGGAGAATAGAAAAGATATGGATATGGGAAATTCCTCAGACTGGAAGATATGGTGAACAATGATCCACAAGTTTTTTTGTTGGGTGCACTCTTTATTTATTACACACGTATAAACACTAGATAATTAAAATGTGGTATTCCATGCAGCAAACCATTGTTGAAGCAGAATCTGTAAGTACAAGTTATTGAAAAGAAGAAAGTGAAAGCTTTGTGACACATAAGAACTAGGAGCAAGAGTAGGCCATCTGACCTGCACCATTCAATAAGATCATGGCTGATCTTTTTGTGGATTCAGCTCCATTCACTCACCTGCTCACCATAACCCTCAATTCCTTTACTGTTCAAATATCTATTGATCCTTGCCTTAAAAACAATCAATAAGGTAGCCTCTACTGTTTCACACTGAATTCCACAGATTCATAACCCTTTAGGTGAAGAAATTCCTTTTCAACTCAGTCCTCAATCTGTTCCCCCTTATTTTGAGGCTAAGCTCTCTCGTTCTAGTTTCTGCTTCTATTTTATGTATTCCCTTCATAATTTGATAGGTTTCTATAAGATCCCCCCTCATTCTCCTAAATTCCATTGAGTATATTCTGAGTCTGTTCAGTCTCTCTTCATAAGCCAACCTTCTCAACTCCAAATCAACCCAATGAATCTCCTCTGCACCCCCTCCAGTGCTATTATATCCATCTTATACCTCTCTTTACAACAATTTGAAGTCCCTATCAGCATCAAGAAGACGATCATCATCCCAGTGTCAAAAATGCCAAGCAGCATGTCTTAATGATTAGTCTGGTGAGTCTGACATTCCTTGTTATGAAGTGCTTCAAAAGGCATGATCACTCCCAGCCTGTCAGACTGTCTGGATCCACTACAGTTTGCCTACTACCGCAACAGGTCCACAGCAGATGCCATCTCCCTGACCCTGCACTCAACACTGGAACACCTAGATAACAAAGACACCTTTGTCAGACTTCTATTTATTGACTACAGCTCAGCCTTCAACACCGTTATTTCCATGAAACCCATCTCCAAACTTCATGGCCTTGGGCTTGGCTCCTTCCTCGGAGACTAGATTCTGAACTTCCTAACTCACAGACCAATAATAATGATAGGCAACAACACCTTTTCCACTATCATCCTCAACACCGGTGCCCCACAAGGTTGTGTTCTCAGCCCCTACTATACTCCTTATACACCCATAACTGTGTGGCCAAATTCTCTTCCAACTTGATTTTTAAGTTTGCTGACAACGCCACTGTAGTGGATTGGATCACAAATTGCAATGTGATATAAACCAGAGGCAGAATTCATTGGCTGTTCATGGTGGTGAGATCTTCTGGTCGTGCTGATGGCTCTTGCCTGTCACAGAAAATCCCATTGACAGCAGTGGGATCAGACGATTCCACCACTGGCAAATTACATACCACCTCCCGTTGTGAAGAAAGTCTGATGGAAGCAGAGAAGAAGCTGTTTTTCAGTGGGTTAGTACATGATCTCAGACTTTTGTATCTTTTTCCCAACGGAAGAGAATATGTCCAGGAAGGGGCAGAAGGGGTCCTTGATTATAGAACATAGAACATAGAACACTACAGCACAAACAGGCCCTTCGGCCCACGAGTTGCGCCGATCACATCTATACCTACCAAGACACAGACCTATCTATAACCCCCTATCCCATTAGTTCCCATATACTCATCCAGAAGTCTTTTAAAAGACCCCAGCGAGTTCGCCTCTACCACCACCAATGGCAGCCTATTCCATTCACTCACCACGCTCTGAGTGAACACGCTGCTTTTCTGAGGCAGTGGCAAGTTAGCCCAAGTCAATGGATATTGATTGAAAGGTAATATTGGATGTTGGTTGAAGGATAAATATTGGCCAGGACACCAGGGATTCCCTCAGCACTGCACTGGAATGTCAGCTTTAATTATTTGTGTTGAACCCCCGGGGAGAGACTTGAACTGGAATTTTGTGCCTGAAAAGTAAGAGTGCTAGAATCTGGGCTAAGGCTGATAATGAAAATACAATTTGCAAATAAACACTAAGAATGAGTCCCAGTAACTGCACTATTTGCAGAGTCCAGGTCCAGACCTACCTGACTTCAGTAGTTAAATAAGATATACTTATTACAAAAGGCAGCACAAGTAGTGCAAGAACTGGCTGATTGATAACATTTTGATGGTGATAGCTTATTGATGGTCACATGATTATAAGGAACCAATAAGACATCAAATGGAAAGACAAGCTAGACAGGATATTCAGCACAATTAGTTCATCCCTGTTTTGGGCTACAACCACTGCCTCCTCCCACCACCCGCCCCCTGCCCTGTCAGTGCTCCAAAACATTAAATCATCAGTCACGATCCACTTCCAGACTTTTGGTGATACTTCTTTGTAATTGAATATAAAATGTAACTGTATGAACAGTATTGTATTCCAAGGAAATCTCATCTTTCTTTCCCTAAATCATATTTCCTTTAACTTTTTGATAAAGGCTATATTGTGAAAATGCCTGTCATGTTTGTCTAAATTGATGTCTGTGCAAATATGCCTAGTCAAAAACAATAATTTAAATATGAGAAACTCTTTTGATGCTTATTACAACATGGTTGAAGGTTAAGCAGAAGATACGTTTAAAGGTGACATTGGATATTGTACAGCTGTGCACTAACACAATCTATTCTACAAATCGTAAACTTATGTTATCTATAAATCCTTTAAGCTCTGATTTTTAGTAATGTCTACAATTTAGGTTGTAAATGCATTGTACTTTTCTGATTATTGACCTGCAGTGGAGTACATTCAGGTATATGCTGCTGTGCTGTTGAACAGACAGCCTTCAGTAATCTTGGCTTCTCTAATACACCAATAAATAAGTCCTCTGGGTTCCCTGTCTGATGTGTTTCAACTAGCCACAGAACCTGAATACATTAACTGTATGGATTGTATCTTTCGGAGTACGTGGCTGAAATTAAGAATACTGCAGCAGAACGAAAGCTGCAGAATCCAAGACAAAATAATTCATACTCTGTGAGACATTAACATTTGCCAAATGTAGATGCCTGGTGCTATTATTTTTGGAAGTACTAGTCTGAAAATAAGTTGTAGGGGGTAAGGGTAGGTAATTGAGTTTATTAATAAAATTGTGACTTTTTAAAATCTTCCAGTTTGTCATGCAGCTTGAGAGAATTAGCATGAAAATATTGATTACTGTTTCACTCATAAAATCTGTTTTGCTTTCGTGTGTGAAGGTCTGGGAACGAAAAGAGCACAAGTGTTCAATTTCTTCACGTTAGCAGCAACTCTGTGCTTTCTTGATTGTCCCAATTTGGAAATTAACCACAAGAAATTCAGTGTAATCTTTGAATAACACCTTTAACGACCTTTAAATCATATGTTCTGCATCTTTCTGTCACTGTAGAACTTAAGGCAATAAAGCATTTAGGTAAGAGTTGTGGAAGTATTTCTTTCATCAGTTACACTTGCTGGAGCCACAACTAATGATAGTGACTGTGCTGAAAGTATTTTCTTTGATTTTCTTTTTTGTTTTAATTAACTTTTTAATATCTACCCTCCACTAAGGACAGCATCACTGAAATCTACCACCTGCTGCATCCACAACCACAACTTCAGAACGGGTTAAGGGCAGCATTGTCAATGGCTGTGAAGGTGATCTTGGCAATGAATTTTTATGCATCTGATTCCTTCCAGACTAACGTTGGAAATTTTTCCAACATCTTGTGGTTTATCATCCATAGTTGCATTTGGGAGGTCACTGCCTTGCACTCCAAGAGAACTGGCTACATGTTGTCCTCTTCTGGAGAATGGTAGTGGAGCAAACACGTGACTTTGCTAGGATTGCACGCTTCTCCATTGTGCATATTGCCATGAGATGCCATTAGTTTGCTTTGCTGGCATCTCATGTCAAATCGGTCCTGTAGCGAAACCAAAATAGATTTCACTCAATGTAATTTAGTGCCTGGCCACTTACAGCATATCATGCAAGTCATTGCTCCATTTACTGGCAGCAGTCATGACACCCTCATTCTATGGCAGTTTGCTGTGCCATTGTATTTGAGCTATCATTGCAAACCAAAGTTTTGGTGATGAGGGAAATCTGCTGACCACATTGCTGATGATTCTAATGTACAATCCATGCAGAATGCATGTAATGAGAGTCATTCCAGTATGAAGATGTGTGAAAGAGCAGATTACTCGTGTGCTAAAACAATACTTCTAATGCTGGGACCACTCCGGAGGAGTTTGCAGCACCTGGCAGAGTGGGTACCAAAATTCACAGTAGCTATTCAGCTGAGGAACAGGAGAATAAAGAGGAGAAAACGGAAGGTTGGAGACAGTCCCTTAATGCTGAACTATCCCTGAACAATTCATTAAATTCAATACTAATAACTGCAACCCCAACTCTTCAGTAACTCCCATATCTGACCTCCACTCTGTCATTTATATAAAAAAAAACCATCGTAAAACAAGTATTCCAATCCAAATTTATAAATGAAATTATGACAAAATACAACAAATCATTCTGTGCAATCTCTGAGTGCCTGTTTTCTTTTACCTTTGTCTGCCCTCCTGTCCCTCTACAAGGCGACCATATGGCTGCAACATGGCTGATCAAAAGTTTCTGATATTTAGAGTAGGAGAATATAAGATGAACTCCAGCAAGTAAAAAACCATGCTGTAGTCTGGCTGAACAGTAGCATTCTTGGCTGGTAGGCTGATGGGCAACTACAGTGGTACTGGCCGAATGGCAAGGATCAGATTGCATCAAAATGATGCACAATCTGACGCTCACCAGTAGGAGAAAGGATGGGGCCTAAGCTCACCAGAAAACTTAATATTCAAACCACAGGGTGCAGTTGTGCATGTGCACATCTCTCTGTTCAGTACAATGGAGTCACCTCCCCTTTCCCCCCCTGGATTTCACCAGCCTCCCCTTCCTCCCAACCTCCCCCAATCCCCCTATCACTGCCCCCCCCGCCCGATCGATTGGCACCCCTGCTCCCTCAAATATCGTTCCCTATCCATCCACAGCTGATCACGCTGCCCCAATCCCTCCCCCCTTCTCAGCCCAGTGAATTGCCATCCTGTTCTATTGCCTGTTGTAAATTACACAGCTCCCCGCATTCCAGCTGATCCTTGGTTTCAGAGTGCACAGCTCCCCCCAATCCTGTCCCTTGGTCCCCGCCTCTTGGCATTTCCTGGTGCCTGGTCCGCAGTGCCAGGGTGCTCTGTGGACACAGTACCCAAGGGACACTGCCCCTGGGGGTCTTTAGCGACCTCTGTTTCTACTGGCGACGCCACCACATCATGTCCTCATTGATTTTGTCCATACACAATCCTCGCCAGTGAGGACCTTCACCAGCAAGGTTATTAAGGCAAGTTAGCCCAGACAATTGTGCCATAGGCTCATGAATAATATTTAAATCTGTATTAAAATTGATATGAATGTTATAATCAGCCTCGCATTCTTTCTTGAGAGTGAGGCTGATTGTGCTGGAATTCCAGGGCTGGTAAGATCGTGAGAAGTGAGAACCCAGGTGCGTACCTAAGTTTTCCCCATGTTCATGATCTTACCAGCTTGACCCGCCCATCAACCAGCATGACAAACCGGTAAGATTGCCCCCAGAATAATTTTCAGGCAGAAGTGGATAAATTTTTGATAAGCGAAGGGGTGATCGGTTATCCGGGGTAGGCAGGATGCAGATTTGAGGTTACTATCAGATCAGTGATGATCTTTTTAAACGATGAAGCAGGCGCAAGTAGCTGAAAGGCCTGCTTCTTGGTGGTATGTCCATAAGTAAAATTAATTTCACTATAAACACTGCAAAGATAAAGAACAAGATCAGGTAGAATCTATATACATGCTTTAAGTAAATTCAGATAGTTAAAATCATTGTCCTATAAATAAACACTGAGAATATGTAAATAGCTATAATCGGAATAGAAAAGTTTGAACTAACATTTGAAACAAATCACAGCTAATGCCTTTGAATTTAAATGTTGTAAATAAAAAAGGAAGCAAGTTGAAAATTCTAAATGTTTTCAAAATGCTGCTTCTTTTTGCTTTACCTCATGCTAATTTTGAACAGTTACATCAAAGATGTCACTTCCACAAGAAAACTAGTGAGATCATGATTGGATAAATATTATTGCTTATAGGGATGTATTCATTCTTTTTCTTTGATCTCCCTGACAATAGTGATTTCTTAGATCTTTACTATCCTTTGATTAAACATGAGAGTTAAACACGCTCTTCAGGCGTGGAGCCTGAAGAGATTGGAGAGGCACTGAACAAATATTTCTCTTCGGTATTCACGCAGGGAGATGTAAATGTAGTTGTGGAGAACACTGAGGTACAGGGTTGCAAACTGGAAAGTATTGAAGTAGATAGGGAGGATGTGCTAGATATTCTTGAGGGTTTGAAGTTAGATACGTCCCCTGGGCCGGACGGGATTTACCCTAGGATTCTCTGGGAGGCGAGAGAGGCGATTGCAGAGCCTCTGGCTCTGATCTTCAGGTCGTCGTTGGTTACGGGTATAGTTCAGGAAGACTGGAGGATAGCGAATGTGGTCCCATTGTTCAAGAAGGGGAAGAGAGACTTTCCAGGGAATTATAGGCCAGTGAGTCTTACTTCTGTTGTGGGCAAAGTATTGGAGAGAATTATTAGGGATAGGATTTATAGTTCTTTAGAGAGGAATGAATTGATTGGGATAGTCAGCATGGTTTTGTGAAGGGTAGGTCGTGCCTTACGAACCTTATTGAGTTTTTTGAAAAAGTGACCAAAGAGGTGGATGGGGGTAAGGCAGTTGATGTGGTATATATGGACTTTAGTAAGGCGTTCGATAAGGTGGCCCATGGAAGGCTTCTGCAGAAAATGCAGATGTATGGGATAGAGGGGGATTTAGCTAATTGGGTTAGGAATTGGCTAGCAGGTAGAAGACAGAGGGTGGTGGTTGATGGGAGATATTCATCTTGGAGTTCGGTGACAAGTGGTGTACCTCAGGGTCTGTTTTGGGGCCCCTGCTGTTTGTAATTTTTATAAATGATCTGGATGAGGGTATTGAAGGATGGATTAGTAAATTTGCAGATGACACCAAAGTCGGTGGAGGGGTAGATAGTGAAGAGGGGTGTTATAGTTTGCAGAGAGACTTGGACAAGTTGCAGAGCTGGGCCGAGAGGTGGCAAATGGAGTGTAATGTGGAAAAGTGTGAGGTAATTCACTTTGGCAGGAATAACAAATGTGTAGAGTATAGGGCTAATGGTAGGAGTCTTAATAGTGTTGAAGAACAGAGGGATCTTGGTGTATATGTGCATAGATCCCTGAAAGTTGGCAATCAAGTCGATAAGGTTGTTAAGAAGGCATATGGAGTTTTAGCTTTTATTGGTAGGGGGATTGAATTTCAGAGCCGCAACGTCATGTTGCAACTGTACAAAACTCTAGTGCGGCCGCACTTGAAGTATTGTGTGCAGTTCTGGTCCCCACATTATAAGAAAGATGTGGAGGCATTGGAGAGGGTACAGAGGAGGTTACCAGGATGTTGCCTGGTATGGAGGGCAGGTCCTATGAAGAGAGGTTGAAGGATTTGAGGTTGTTTTCGTTAGAAATGAGGCGGCTAAGAGGGGATCTTATTGAAGCATATAAGATGATTAGAGGTTTAGATAGGGTGGACAGTGATAGCCTTTTTCCTAGGATGGAAAAAGCTAGCACTAGGGGACACAGCTTTAAATTAAGGGGTGATAGTTATAGGACGGATATCAGAGGTAGGTTCTTTACCCAAAGGGTGGTTAGGGAGTGGAATGCCCTGCCTGCGGCAGGTGTAGATGCGCCAAGTTTGGTGGCGTTTAAGAGGTTAGTTGATAAGTTTATGGAAGAGAAGGGAATGGTTTAGTTTGGAGGGTCATTGCTTTTTTTTCATAATTGGTCGGCACAACATCGAAGGCCGAAGGGCCTGTTCTGCGCTGTAATGTTCTATGTTCTATATCATTGGAGTATCAACACATTGTAGCCTAGGATAGGCTGCATTTATTCGCTACTTTTTGATGGGTAACTTACTGAGCTTTGGCATTGGAGAGAGAGCAATTAGAATTTGGGATGGAAAACTAAGGCAGAGTCAATTTCTCTCATCCAAGCGATCCATTTTCAAAATCCATTGCTAGAGACCTTAAAATATTTGTTAACTATAAGTGCTATTAGCTGGTTGAAATAAAACTCTTTGTTAATCTCATCCTTGAAAGGACTACTTTTCTATCAGTATTGATAAGTCCAGACCTTGCACATTGTGCATTCCTGTTATCAAGCTGTTCACCACTATCATGGTTTAGTAAACCAGCTACTTTCCTAAAAATAAGTTGTTATCATGCCAAAATGATCAGACTATATAAAAGTTGGAGATGGCAAATTAAAGGCACAACTTCAACAGATAAAATAGAGAAAATTATTCCTTTCCAGACTGATGCAATGAAAATCTTCTTTTCCCTGCTTGGGATAACTCTAATTAAAAAATAAGTTTGAGTTGCTTCAAACTAATTTTTAATAAATAGAGGCCCTGAGTCCATTCTCAACCAGAAAATAAAACGCTGTTTTGAGATCAGCATTCAAGCTACGTGTAGAATTTCATTTATGCATTAAATGTTGCTTCGTAATCTGATGGGAACAACTAAAATGCTCCAACTAAATTGTGGGATGTAGTGTTCAGTGGTTTGGGGAATTACAAAATCAAAGGTAAAGGAGAGGATATGAGTGCAGGTTAATGATGAGGACATTCAACTAGTTAAAGGAATTGATGGCTCAGGAGAGGCTAGTAATGTTTCCAGACCAAGTAATAGGACAGAGAGTATAGAAGGTGATAGAAATCTAACCTCAGGCAGAGTAAAGAAGGTAACAAGCATGAGAAGGGAGGGGGTCAACGCAATGCAGGAAGATGGTCTAGGGAAGGATAACCAACCTGCGACAGGAAGAGACACAGCGTGCAAAAAGAATGCACTAACAAATCAGGTCCAGATAAAGGCTAGCATAAAGACACTTTACCTGAATACACGTAGCATTCGAAACAAAGAGAATGAGTTGATGACACAAATTAGTACAAATGGGTTTGACCTAGTGGCCATTACAGAAACGTGGTTGCAGGATGACTGGGACTGGGAACTGAGTATCCAGGGGTATCAGACATTTCGGAAGGATAGACAGGAAGGAAAAGGAGGCAGGGTCTCTCTATTAATTAAGGATAACATCAGGGCACTAGTGAGAGACAATAGAGACTCTAAGGAGCAAAATCTAAATCGATGTGGGGGGAAATAAGGAATAGTAAGGGGAAAAAGTCATTGGTGGGCATAGTCTGTAGGACCCAAATAATAACTTTTAGATGGGGCGTGCTATAAACAGGCAAATAACAGATGCGTGTAAAAACAGAATAGCAATAAACATGGGGGATTTTAACCTACATATTGCTTGGTCGACTGAAATCGGACGCGGTGAACTTGAGGAAGAGTTCTTAGAATGCTTTGAAATAGTTTCCTCGAACACTATGTTGCAGAACCTACGAGAGAGCGAGTTATCTTGGATCTGATCCTGTGTAATGAGACAGGTAAAATTAATGATCTTCTTGTGAGGGATCCTCTTGGAATGAATGAACAGAATATGGTTGAATTTCTAATACAGATGGAGGGTGAGAAAGTAATGTTCCAAACCAGTGTCCTCTGCTTGAAGAAAGGGGAGTACGATCAGATGAGGACGGAGTTGACTAATGTAGACTAGGAGTGCAGTTGGTAGCACAGCTGAGGAACAGTGGAGGATTTTTAAGGAGATTTTTCTCAGTACTCAGCAAAAATATATTCCATTGAAAAAGAAGAAATGTAAGAAAAGGGATAACCAGCCATGGATAACTAAGGAAATAAAGGAGAGCATCAAATTAAAAACCAATGCGTACAGAGTGGCCAAAATTTATAGGCAACTAGAAGATTGGGAAAGCTTTAAAAAATAACAAAGAACTACTAAGAAAGCGATAAAGAAAGGAAAGATAATTATGAAACTAAACTAGCGCAAAATATAAAAACTGATAGTAAAAGTTTTTACAAATATATAAAACGGAAAAGAATGGCTAAAGTAAATGTTGGACCTTTAGAAGATGAGAAGGGGGAGTTAATAATGGGAAATAAGGAAATAGTCGAGGCCTTAAACAAGTTTTTTGTGTCTGTTTTCACAGTAGAGGACACAAATAGCGTACCGATAATTGACGATCATGGGACTGTAGGGGGTGAGGACCTTAAAACAATTACTACTACTAAAGAGATAGTGCTTAGTAGGCTAATGGGACTTAAGGTAGACAAGTCCCCGGGTCCAGATGGAATGCACCCTAGGGCACTAAAAGAAACGGCAGAAGTAATATAGATGCATTAGTTGTAATTTATCAAAATTCACTGGACTCTAGGGAGGTGCCAGCTGATTGGAAAACTTCTAATGTAATGCCAGTGTTTAAAGAAGGAGATAGACAAAAGGCGGGTAACTACCAGCCAGTTAGCTTAACATTTGTAGTTAGGAAAATGCTGGAATCCATCATTAAGGAAGAAATAGCAGGACACCTGGAAAACAATGGTTCAATCAAGCAGACGCAGCATGGATTCATGAAGGGAAAGTTGTGTTTGATGAAATTACTGGATTTTTATGAAGATGTAATGAGTGCGGTTGACAGAGGGGAACCGGTAGATGTGGTGTTTTTAGATTTCCAGAAGGCATGTGATAAGGTGCCTCATAAAAGGTTGCTGCATAAGATTAAGGTACATAAAGTTGTGGGGGTAAAGTATTAGCATGGATTGAGGATTGGCTATCTAACAGTATGCAGAGAATTGGAATAAATGAGTGCTTTTCTAGTTGGCAATTGGTGACCAGTGGTTTGCTGCAGGGATCGGTGCTGGGGCCTCAACCATTTACCATATACATAGGCAATGTGGAGGAGGGGACCGAGTGTAGGATAATAAAGTTTGTGGACAATACAAAGATGAATGGGAAAGCAAATTGTGTGGGGGACACAAATTCTGTAGAGAGATTTGGATAGGCTAAGTGAGTGGGCAAGGATCTAGCAAAAGGAGAATAACTTTGGCAAGTGTAAGGTTATCCACTTTGAAAGGAATAATAGTAAAATGGACTATTATTTAAATGATGAAAAATTACAACATGCTATTGTACAGAGGGACCTAGAGATCCTTGTGCATGAATCACAAAAACTCAGTTTGCAAGTGCAGCAAGTGATCAAGAAGGGAAATGGAATGTTAGCCTTTATCGTGGGAGGGATGGAATATAAAAGTAGGGAGGTCTTGCTGCAATGGTACAAGGTAATGGTGAGGCCACAACTAGAGTATTGTGTACAACTTTGTTCCCCTTATTTGCGAAAGGATATATTGGCTTTGGAGGAAGTGCAGAGAAGGTTCATCAGGTTGATTCCGGAGATTCAAGGGGTTAGCTTATGAGGAGAGATTGAGTAGACTGGGCCTGTGCTTGTTGGAGCTTAGAAGGCTGAGGGGAGGTCTTATAGAGACATAAAAGATAATAAAGGGGCCAAGGGTCATAGCAGAAAGATAATTTGCACTTAGAAAGGAAACAAGAACTAGAAGACACAGCCTCAAAATAAGGGGGAGTCAATTTAGAACAGAGTTGAGGAGGAACTTCTTCTCTCAGAGGGTAGTGAATCTTTGGGATTCTCTGCCTATTGAAGCAGTGGAGGCTACCTCGTTAAATGTGTTTAAAACACATGTAGATAGATTTTTGACCAATAAGGGACTTAGAAGTTATGGGGAGCAAACGGATAAGTGGAACTGAACCACTCTCAGATCAGCCAGGATCTTATTGAATGGCAGGCCAGGCTCGAGGGGCTAAATGGTCTACTCCTGCTCTTATTTTTTACGTTCTTATGTTCTTGTATTAACATTTGATGGTAGTATAGAAGGCCAGAAGTTGAAGAGCTTACCATTCCTCTATGATCAGTTCCAAAAAGCTATAATTTTATGTCTAAAACTTTAGTTGCTAATAAGTTTCATGGCAATTTTATAGTGATTTTTACGTTTTACTTCTCACTAAGATGCACACTGTGTTTTCTACATTTTTTTGTGGCATTGGAATTAATGAGTGAAAGGTTTTTACAGTTGCATTCTCATAAGCGTACATATCTAATGGACATAAATGATGGTTTGGTTGTTTCAGGCTTTAATTTTAATTAAAATCAGTAAGATAGTGAGATTTAAAAAAGGATTGATGGTATATATTCCTTACTTTCCTTAGACCCCAGTTGTTAGTGTTAATTCCCACTTTTACTTTTTACATTTGGGAATATGTGGTTTAGATTTTTGGGACATTTTGGCCTAAGCTGATTGGCAAATAAAATAGTGTAATTTCATTTTTTCTAATACAAGCTTAAAATATTCACATTTTCACACAAAATAATTAATCAGAAGAAAGATTTATCACTACAACTGTGAGTTTTTATTTAAGTCTGGCATTATATGGAGAAAATCAAATGGCTTCGCATATGAAAATAATTTTCTGATTTTGTGATCCAGGTATGGCATTTCCTCCACAGAGAATTTGTGGCAGAAATTTGGATACCCACTACCTGTATCTCTAACTATTACATTCCATACATTCTGTTGTTGCACAATTTGAAATATGCTCTCTCAGAAGGCAAGAACATTTTTCAGAATGAAGTTGAGAAATTACTCTTTGCATATAAGCAAATTGTGTGATGCTTTGTGCTTGCCATTAATAACATTTCTTTGCAGAAACTGCGCTTGTGTTGTAATAAATCACTGAGGCTATTTTTCAGATTAAGTCTGCATGTAATTTCTTTGGTCCCCTTTAGGAGATTAAAGCTGATATATTTGTCTTTGTAAATGTCAGATATATTCATGGAAGATAATGATCAAACACATCTATGGCAGGAACATATCTTATCTAAAAAAACCTTTCCTTTATTTAGCACTTTTCATGCCCTTAGGATCTCCAAAAGTACACCAGCTAACGGGATCACACAAACAAATATAGCAGCCAGTTTGCATACAATGAAGTCCCATAAAAGCAACGTGATAGATAACTAAAAACCTTTTTTAATGCTATTGGTTCAATGATAAATGCTGGTAAGTAATATTGGTTCAGTAATAAATGATGGTTAGGAAGGTATGAGGACTCTTGAGTGCTGACCTGGCATCTTTTACATCCATTTGAAAGGGAAAAAAGGGCCTCAGTTTAACACCTCATCTGAAAGAAGGCACATTTCACATTAAAATATTTCATGTCTCACTCATTATGTGCTCAGACTTCTGGAATGAAACTTGAACCCAAAACTTTCTGATTCAGAGGCAAGTGTGCTATACCATTGAACCAAGACTCTCAAAATAAAATGATAGCTAGGCATTAAGAGGGTGGAAGAGCCCTAAGGATTAATATGCTTCATTAATTTTGTATGTCTCTGTAAACAAAGGATTGGCAGTCTGGGCAAGTCTTTCAATTGGCATTTGAATGAAGCAGAACAATTAGGAGCAGTCCTATCAGAACTTATGTCATTACAAATGGGTGTGAGTGTTTGAATGTTTAAGCTCTAATTTTGAGAATCTTCACTCTCTTAATGTTAATTTGTCCCATTAAGACTTTGACTGTTAGGCAACATGAGACACTTCAGTGACCTAGGCTGTGATTTAGCGGCTGTACTAGCAGTGGGTGTAAATCCCATAATGGCCACTAGATATCGTGAGAGACCAAAAAGAGGATTTGTGACGGTGAGATTTCCAAATACAATCTTCCCGACTCTCTTCGATGATGCAATTAGTTTAATGCCTGGAAAAGATGTAGGCCTGATTAGCATAGATTAGAATATATTTCGATATTATTAGTGGGCCCAACTCGGCTACTTCTCATTGTGTCATCCAACTCTAATGGTGTGACTTCATGCTGGCTTTGTTTTTCAACTGGGTTTCCAAGAAAAACCAGGTAAATATAGCTTCCAGGTGGTAAGGGACATATTCCAGGTGGTAAGGGACAGCACCTCGGCACTTCCTTGCATTCTGGCACTGCCAACCTGGCACTGCTGGGGTGGACCCTCTGAGGAGTCCTTAGAGGAAGAGAGTGCAGCACATTCCTGTTGACTATGATGGCGGGGGGAGCGTGTAATGCTTGTGGGGAGCACACCTCAATGCTTGAGGTGGGGGAAACAATACTTGCATGGAGAATGGGGGTGTTCACCTCACTGTTTGAATGGTTGGGGATGGAGGGAGATGGTGGAGAGATTTCTCCTGATGCTTGCAGGAGAGTCCCGCTGAGGCTTGTGGGAGAGTCCTCTGTGTAGGAGGAAATTTATTTTAAACTCAGATCTTTTAAATTTTCTGCAGAGCTACTCTGCCATCTATTGGGCCCTGCCTGCCAGAGTGATGATGCAAAATATGTCACCACATTCTCTGTGACAAAATATAAAATAAAAACTCAGCTTTCTCTCTGGTGAGATACATGCTGGTTTTCAGTCTGAGCCTGATGTTTTGGGAAATTCCACCCATAATTTAGGAAATCTGTTTTAACAAAAAATAACACTTATCAAAGTTAGACAGTGGCTTAATACAGTTCTTATTTTCCATGCTTGGCTTTGACACATTTGTCGGTTCATATCACTGTCCTTTTTATTCTTTTCATGCTTCTCTTCAACTTCTTCAATTCTTTATCTCCCCACTCTGAGTGTCTTGCTGTTGGAAGCTGGTGCTTACAATTCTTTCTGATAAATAGCCTACTCTCATAATAAATGACATTCCTGGACTCTAATTGGTTCAGGCTGTGTATAGTCAGTCTCTGATTAGTTTAGGTAGTGAGTGCTCAGCCTCTGATTGGCCTCTTAGGGGTGATGATCATGTACGGATGTCACTTTCTATTATTTCCTGACTGGTTCGCTCAGGCATCAATTGCCTGTAGAACAATTCCTCTTGTGGTGTTTTTTTGTCTTTTCATTAACTTCTATCAATTTTTAATAAGACAATGGGGTACCTTAAAATAGTTTCTTTGTCCATTTATTTGAGTTAAGCAAGCATATGGTGTTGTAAAGGGTAAATGAATGGATTTAGTAAAATGGAGCTTAGACTTAATACCCCTGCATTAAAGAGCAGGTGCTAATTAAACTTATATCCCAGTTAACTTTACAAATGTTCAAAGATTTAAGATCAGGAGAACTGGCCAACAGGGTTGTTTACTTGTTAACTAGGAGAAGATAGCAGACCTGCTTTTGGGTTTAACAGTAAACAGATCTTGTAGACAAGACAAGAATTGAATTTAAAACTATGTTCTGTGTACTGATTAAATACTGTGTATTTCTGACTTAGAAAAGATAGAGCAATATTAGAGTGCTCTGTCTTTCAGAACTGTATTAGAAGAGAATACTGCTTTGAAGGTTCATCTAGGGTAATGTTATATCCTAACTATATTAAAGCTTATGGGTTTTAACAAAAAAAAACTTGGTTTGCACACATTGATTCAAACAAACACACAACAGGTTTATTGCTCTGCACAGAATAAAAAACAAAATAAAACAGCAGCCTGAACACACACCCTAATAACAGCACCATCAAATTATTTGATCCGCGTTTAAACTAACCTTGCAACCCTATTAACTATGTAACATCCCTCCCTCTTTACTTCTGTGGTCATTGAAAACAAATTACTACAATGTTATACATAGGATCAATAACATTTTGGATACAGTAATCTGCATCATTAATCATTATACGCAATAAGTAAGGAAGTTGATCAGGAGAATGTCTCTTCCTCTTTGGGTATATACAACATTCTGGAATTTGATTGTTCTTGACCCTAGAAGTATGATCTAGAACTTCAGTGAACATTTCTTTCCTTGGAACTAATTTTGTATCATTCTCACACAATAGAGTAACAGAAGCACACTGTCAGGCAACACAGCTACAATTAAGTCTTTCATAGTAATATTCAAAATATTTGGAACTAAATATTTCTGGAGATGATTCTGAGAAATCATTTTGAAATGATAATTGCTCAGCATAGCATCATCAAACTCATTCATCTTCAGTTTGAATTGTGTAAGAAATTGAACCTTTTTTTACAAAGACTATGGCTGGTACCCGTTTCTTACTCATGGCATAATTACGAGCTAACATGCCGTCTTCCTGTTGAAATGAAACTGTTTTGCTCTCACTTCTGACCTAGCAACTTGAGATTCTTATTGACGCCCTGCTATCTCTGAAAATTCTGAAGATAATAAATAACAAATCAAATGTTGTTCTCAGTTTTCTCTTTAGGAATAATAATGCAAGTGACCTTTGGGTAGTCCCATGAGTAGTGTTTCTCTAAGATGCCAAAACAGGACATGAAGCTATTAAAGAATGTTTCAAGGCCCAGTGAGATTGGAAAATCACCCCCAATACTTTACAACCTCAATCAAATGCCAAAATTTTATCGTCCCTCCCAGCATGGAATTGGAGCAGGTGAGGAGCGGACAACGGAAATGTCTGTTGACCTCAGGTTGGATTTTCCGGTCTTGGTCACGCAAGACTGTAAAATCCTGCCCAAAGTCTCACCTTTTTCACCTCATGATGTCCTGAAGTGATTTGCAGCCAGTGAGCTGAAGTGCAGTTAGTGTTGCAAAGTCGGGAATGCCGGAGCTAATTTGCACATAAACTCCCAGACAGCAATGTGATGCTGACTTTTTTTTATAGTAATGATTAAGGCATAGATATTAGACAGGATTTCATACTAAATGCCCAAGTGAGTCACTATTCACATGTAAAATGTTGAGAAGATAATACTACCTTTGAGGATTGGAGGTGGGTCACAGGTAGAATGCACAATTCAGGCTAATCTAATCCTCACCTACCATTCACATAGTGTATTTGCCCAGCCAGCAACATCCACGTCCCTTGAAAGAATAAAAAAAACTTAGCAAGGTGGTATCAATATTGCATGTCCTGTAGAATTTTCATTCAAGCAGATGCTTATCAGCGTTTTAGTTGAGAGAACTATCTGCTGGTGTGGATTTCTACAGTAACTACTGGTGCTTGACATAAGTTAATTGGAAAATGGAAAGGATACAATCTGGCATATGGGCTTAAAATTGATACAGGAATTACAAATTCAGTTTGTAAGTAAAATCTATATAGCAGCATAAAGTCAGAGCATGAAGACAATCAGTATTAAAAGATTAAGGTAGCAAAATACATTTACAAAATGCAGCAGAATACATTTAGTTCAAACATGTTCAAAGTAACAAACAATAATACTATTTACAAAAATAATCACAGTTTAATCCTTCAGTTTACAGAACCAAAGCAATACATATGTTTGTAATGTAATTTTAAGAGTTAGTGACTGTTTTTGAAGGCACTATAAATTAAAAGACAAACTAGTTTAGGACATAGGGCTGAAAGCTTGAAACTTCAAAGCTGTTCTCCACGCAGAATAGGTCTTTTTAACTCTCTTTTGAGTCCATAAGTATTGAGTACAAACTGATAAATGTTAATTGCTGGGGAGTGTAAAAGTTTCACCTTAATGGGTTTTGCAGCATTAGCCTGCAATTAAACTAATCAAATGTAGCTTTGCACAGGTCTCAGGGCATGTGGAATGCTTCGCTTGTCCTTGTCAATGTAAAGATGCAGTTGCTTTTTCACTGAAGAGGACACATGTAAATAGTGATATTATAATTAAATAGTGTTAGGTTAATTGATTAATATGCTTTGATTACTTGATCATTGCACATTACTAAATGACAAACGAATGGTGAAACATAAACTTTCCACTTTACTGCCTTATTTTACCTGTTTGGCTGAGATAAAGTTTATTTATTAGTCACAGGTAAAGCTTATATTGACACAGCAATGAAGTTACTGTGAAATTCCCCTATTCGCCATATTCCAGCGCCCATTTGAGCCAATGTACCTAACCAGCACACCTTTCAGACTGTGGGAGGAAATCAGAGCACCTAGAAGAAATCTATGCAAACATAGGCTGAACTTAGAACATAGAACCATAGAACATTACAGCGCAGAACAGGCCCTTCGGTCTTCGATGTTGCGCCGACCAATTAAGAAAAAGCAATGACCCTCTAACATAAACCATTCCCTTTTTGTCCATAAACTTATCTACTAACCTCTTAAACGCCATCAAACTTGGCGCATCTACAACTGCAGCAGGCATGGCATTCCATACCCTTACCACCCTCTGGGTAAAGAACCTACCTCTGACATCCGTCCTATAACTACCACCCCTTAATTTAAAGCTATGTCCCCTTGTGCTAGCTTTCTCCATCGTAGGAAAAAGGCTATCACTGTCCACCCTATCTAAACCTCTAATCATCTTATATGTTTCAATAAGGTCTCATCTTAGCCGCCTTCTTTCTAATGAAAACAACCTCAAATCCCTCAGCCTCTCTTCATAAGACCTGCCCTCCATACCAGGCAACATCCTGGTAAACCTCCTCTGTACCCTCTCCAATGCCTCCACATCTTCCTTATAATGCGGGGACCAGAACTGCACACAATACTCCAAGTGCGGCCGCACTAGAGTTTGTACAGTTGCAACATGACGTTGCGGCTCCGAAATTCAATCCCCCTACCAATAAAAGCTAAGACTCCATATGCCTTCTTAACAACCTTATCGACTTGACTGCCTACTTTCAGGGATCTATGCACAACTACACCAAGATCCCTCTGTTCATCAACACTATTAAGAATCCTACCATTAGCCCTATACTCTACACATTTATTATTCCTGCCAAAGTGCATTACCTCACACTTTTCCACATTAAACTCCATTTGCCACCTCTCGGCCCAGCTCTGCAACTTGTCCAAGTCACTCTGTAAACTATAACACCCCTCTTCAATATCTACCACTCCACCGACTTTAGTGTCATCTGCAAATTTACTAATCCATCCTTCAATACCCTCATCCAGATCATTTATAAAAATTACAAACAGCAGGGGCCCCAAAACAGACCCCTGAGGTACACCACTTGTCACCGAACTCCACGATGAATATCTCCATCAACCACCACCCTCTGTCTTCTATCTGCTAGCCAATTCCTAACCCAATTAGCTAAAATCACCCTCTATCCCATACATCTGCATTTTCTGCAGAAGTCTTCCATGGGCCACCTTATCAAACGCCTTACTAAAGTCCATATATACCACATCAACCGCCTTACCCCCATCCACCTCTTTGGTCACTTTCAAAAAACTCAATGAGGTTAGTAAGGCATGACCTACCCTTCACAAAACCATGCTGACTATCCCCAATCAATTCATTTCTCTCTAAATAACTATAAATCCTATCCCTAATAATTCTTTCTAATACTTTGCCCACAACAGAAGTAAGACTCACCGGTCTATAATTCCCAGGAAAGTCTCTCTTCCCCTTCTTGAACAATAGGACCACATTCGCTATTCTCCACTCTTCCGGCACTATACTTGTAACCAACGGCGACCTGAAGATCAGAGCCAGAGGCTCTACAATCGTCTCTCTCGCCTCCCAGAGAATCCTAGGGTAAATCCCGTCCGGCCCAGGGGACTTAGAACATAGAACAATACAGCACAGAACAGGCCCTTCGGCCTTCGATGTTGTGCCGACCAAAATAAAAAGCAATGCCCCTCCAAACTAAACCATTCCCTTCTCTTCCATATACTTATCAATTAACCTCTTAAACGCCACCAAACTTGGCCCATCTACAACAGCTGCAGGCAGGGCATTCCACTCCCTAATCACTCTTTGAGTAAAGAACCTACCTCTGATATCCGTCCTATAACTCATACCCCTTAATTTAAAGCTGTGTCCCCTCTTGCTAGCTTTCTCCATCCTAGGAAAAAGGCTATCACTGTCCACCCTATCTAAACCTCTAATCATCTTATATGCTTCAATAAGATCCCTCTTAGCCGCCTCCTTTCTAACGAAAACAACCTCAAATCCTTCAACCTCTCTTCATAGGACCTGCCCTCCATACCAGGCAACATCCTGGTAAACCTCCTCCGTACCCTCTCCAATGCCTCCACATCTTTCTTATAATGTGGCGACCAGAAACTGCACACAATACTCCAAGTGCGGCCGCACTAGAGTTTTGTACAGTTGCAACATGATGCTGCGGCTCCTAAATTCAATCCCCCTACCAATAAAAGATAAGACTCCATAAGCCTTCTTAACAACTTTATCCACTTGACTGCCTACTTTCAGGGATCTATTGACACATACACCAAGATACTTCTGTTCCTCAACACTATTAAGAGCCCTACCATTAGCCCTATACTCTACACATTTATTGTTCCTGCCAAAGTGCATTACCTCACACTTTTCCACATTAAACTCCATTTGCCACCTCTCGGCCCAGCTCTGCAACTTGTCCAAGTCACTCTGTAAACTAAAAAACCCCTCTTCACTATCTACCACTCCACCAACTTTAGTATCATCTGCAAATTTACTGATCCATCCCTCAATACCCTCATCCAGATCATTTATAAAAATTACAAACAGCAAGGGCCCCAAAACAGACCCCTGACCCCTTATCTAACTTCAAACCCTGAAGAATATCTAGCACATCCTCCTTATCTACTTCAATACTTTCCAGTTTACAACCCTGTATCCCAGTGTTCTCCACAACTACATTTACATCTCCCTGCGTGACTCCATACAGACTCCCTGCAAACTCCATACAGACAGTGACCCCAAGCTGGGAATCAAACCTGAGTCTCTGGTGCTGTGAGGCAGCAGTGCTTGCCATCATACTTCAGATCACAGAAGAGAATACTAAGGACTTAGTACTGGAAATATTGGGCAGGACTCTCTGATCTTGTCTGTGCCCATTCTACCACAAGTGAGGACTGGAAATTTGGCATTCCAGTCAAAAATCCATTCACTTCTGGCAGCACCAGAGAATCCCAGCCATGGGCAAGGTCAGAGATTTTCAGCAATCATTTAAAAAAAGTCCATTAAGTAGAGTGGATAGATTTCTGCCACCAGGATTAGTGAAATCAATGGTTTAAAAATGAGAACTATTTGGCTCTGAAATTCCTCAGGGAACCCATTTGTCTTTCTTCACAACTCCAGTGGAACCCCCAGGAAAATGATGGGAACTCATCTATCAGATCTCTACTATTCCTAAGAATTTCCCTAAGGTAAGGATAGGACATCTATTTTTCCCTTACCGGGCAGACAGGGGGGTGGGGGATGGTGGGGATGAGGTGTTGGGAGGGGTTGCTGGTTTGGGCTGAGAACTTCCTCAAAGGCTGCATGCCTGACCTTTACAAAGGATCTAGCCTGAAGTGACCTCTAACCTGAAGGACGACTGCTGTTGATCCAAAAATGGGATGTGTCAGTGTCTTTAAATTAGGGCTCAAAATTCCTTGTCTTGGAAAGAAGTTCTGCTGAATAGGGCTTCCTCCCAAATATGGCAAATATGAACTCACATGATGGCCATTATTTTCATCTGTGATGAATTAGTAATAAGACTAAATTGATGGAACAGAAGAGACTGCAGTCATTTTGGCTGTGCTAACATGCATGTGTTTTTCAATTACTAAGGTACAGCCAACTGGTGATGCACAGTGGTCCAAATTTGTCATAACACACTTTTCTTACATATGGAGAGGCAAGAAACTTTCTTGATTATTCTGATATTATCCTTTGTAAGCATGATCTTGTGTTCCTGTAAACAATCATTTTAAAAGAGGATGTATTTTTGTAGTCAGTTCTCTGTCATCTGCTTTTGTTGTGATGCTCTATCCTAATTGGCAAAGTCTAAAAACATTTTTCTTTGTCAAAAGTCAGACAGGAAATGTTTTGAACAGTAATTTTTTTTGATCTTAGATTGTTTTGTGTGACAAATATAGGGCATGGCATCTCTACCCTTTGAGTGTTTTTATGATTTCCATAGAGACTAGCACTACATTTTAGCTCTTACTGCCAAGTTAAAATTCAAATACATTTGAATGAGCACAGTGAGAGTGTATTTTATTCATTTCACATATTATTCCCCCTAAATTTTGAAAGGAAGAACATTAGGGAATGACAATGTTCATAATTTGGTTTGTGACTTAATATTCAAACAGGTATTATTTAGAAGTTTTTTTAATAAAACTGTACCTCATTTGCCTTTAGTACATTTCATGGTTAAAATATACTTGATATAATTTATTAATTCTGCAAATAATTTCCAAGTTCCTGCTGAATGTTAACTTGAGCTTGATAAAACAGCAAAAGCTAGACAGACTGAGATTGAGTATTTAGTTTTAGTTTATTGTTGTGGTGAATAAGAACACAATGGGGCTGATTCTCCTATCCCACTGCATTGCTTTTTTTGCACAGTGGGCCAAGGGACTGTAGTGGCGGCCGATTCACACCGGACATTCCGGCCTCCACATGTTTCCTAGTCCACCCTGCAAGCCACCACCCCCACCCCACCAATGCACGCCAGCAGTGTTTCACTCCAGTAAGGTTTACTAAAGCTCCCTGCTTGTGGGGAGCTGTTGGTCCAACTCCCCTGGAGTGAAGGGAGGGCAATTGAGGCCCCCCACTGAGGGTTGGCCACCGAGAGGGTGCCCCCTGAGCGTTGCCAACAGCATACCAGCCTCCTGGCCTGTCGGGGCTGCAGAGGGATGGGTCGAAGCTACTGGTGTGTTGGGGGGGTTGCGGGGACATGAGGAGGTAGGAATAGGGGGTCGTGGGACTGGCCAGTGATTGATCTGGCAAGCAACTGGGAGGCTAGGGGGCGGGGGTGGGGGCTACTGCGCACGTGCTGATCTTGGCACTGACAGATCGGTGCATGCATCTTTGCCCACTTAGCACTATGCTGCTGACTCTCTGGTGGGAAAAGGCCCTGCCCTAATATTTTAATGTCTGCAGTGCTCAAAGTGGAGCGATTCATTTTGAAACTCCTTCTGAAAAAACAAGTGGGATTTACTACAGTTTTTATACATATTTGATGCTTAGAGTTTTTTTGGGAAAATCACTCCCAATATACTGATACAATAAAGTAAGCAGTTGCATTTGAGTAAATTCTGCTGAATTATGGAGTAATCGGTTAGAGTCTCATCGAATGATGGCGTGTGAGGAATTTGACAAATTCCTGTTCTCTGCTGCATTTGGAAGTAAGTGGGAAAGCCCCTTGAAGATGTTGGATCATATATTTAAATATGTTAAATAGAAATGTAAATGGCAATTTATGAACCTACACATGAATTATAAGCTGGTACAGACCACAAAGCTCCTCAAGACTGCCCTGCCATTCAGTAAGATCTGACTGTAACCTCAAATCCACATTATTGCCTATCCTGATAACTTTTCATCCCCTTGCTTATCTAGAATCTAGCTACCTTTACCTTAACAATTGTGAAACACTGCTTCTGCTGCCTTTTGGGGAAGAGAGTTCTAAAAGCTCATCACCCTCAGGAAAAAAAGATCTCCTTGCCTCTGTTTTAAATGGTGACCCTTATTTTTGAACACTGACCCTTGTTCTAGATTCTCTGACAAGAGCAACATCTTTTCCATATCTGTCTTCTCAAGATCCCTTAAAAGTAAGGTAGTTTTGGCAAGCAAATTGATCACTGGGAGTGTTCAACGAATGCATATATTTGGAGGGAAATTAGGAAGAAACACTGGATATTGCTAAAGTGTTGTACATTCTTATTTGTAGGAGTTGAGCACAAATTGGCTGCTGCGTTTTCTATATTTCAACAGTAACTTCACTTCAGAAGTATTTCATTGGCTATAATGGTACTTGAGTGATCTAGTGGTTGTGAATAGTATGGGATAAATGCAAGTCCTTCCTTCTTTTCCAAAGGTCATAGGTGAGGAAATGCTTATTGAACTATTGGAAATATGGGAACTTGTCATTGCATTGTATTGCAATATGGTAATTTCAGCCAATCAATGCATCTCCACATAAAGCTTGATTATTAAAGATAATTTCTTAATATATTCAGACTGAACACAAAGGATGGAATTTTATCTGCCATAGAACACTGGCAGAGGGATGTACTTCTAATCCCTTGTATTATGTTTACATGAACTTGCACTTTATAGGGTTCCATACTCCTGTTCATCCCTGAGGCGCTTTCATGATGTCAACCCTACCCCCAATGATGTGATGCCCCACCCCAAAGATATAACTCCCTATCCCAAAATCATCATACCCCACTCTTAAAGAAGTCACAGTCTTCCCAACCCCATCACCCTCATCCAACAGAATGCAAAGGCGCAAGCTGCAAAAATACACAAATTGATCACTGCTTACTTGCTTTCTAACTTATAAAAACACGCCTGTAATTGCTGATTTGAAATTCAAGCTTACCTGTTGTCAGAATCATGGTAAAGTGATCAATTTGCATTCAGTGTATCTTGAGGCACGCAAACACGGAACTTGACAACCAATAACAAGATGGGAAAATTAACCAATGACATGACTGCAGCACAGGACAAAACAGGGCAGAGTGAGCCAATCCAGTGCAGGAGCAAATTCACCAATCAACAAGATGCAAAACTGCCATTCTGTTTATTCAAAGTCTCTCTTTCAATTAAATTAACTTCCTTGTGTCCTCTTTCAAAATCAAATAAGTTATTGACATAATTTCACATGAGTGGAGTGACCAGTGAGTTCAAGGCCAACATCAGTGGTTTGTCTGTCTGTTCTTTGTCCTACAAGAGACGTTTCGAGGCCAATCTTGAGAGTAATGTGGGATGGCAGTTAGAACTATCTGTATATGACCAGCAGCCATTATATTAAATTATTTCTTTTGAAAAACAGAATTTGTAAATTCTTTTGCTTCTTCTCTTGTTGGCATGGCACTTTTATTCTAAGTGTAGAATAAAAATTCATTGTCGTGCTATTGGCTGAGACTGCCTTGTTATGGTATGGCCAAGCCCTTGCCTGCCTAATCCTCCTCAGGCCTGACCTGCTTGTTGTCTCTGTTGTTGCTCCCCTTGATGCCTTTGGTTCACCTCATTGTCGACTCAGGCTGTCTGCCTGACTACCTGGCCTCACCTTTGGTTGTCCAGCCTTCCTCAGCTGTGGAGTTTCAGTTGCCTCACCACTCCCCTCGATGATTGCCAATGCCTGCTCCTTATTCTTCACACCCCTCAATCTTGACGATTGTGCTGGCTCAAGCTGCCTGCCTTGCTTTCTGGCCTCTTGCCTCATCCTCGATCATTCAGCCCTCTTCAGCCTTGGCTGGGAGCTGATTGCTCTCCTTGACGACTGACATAATTATTATTATTGACAATTATTATCAAGGATAGCAAACTTGAGGGCTGCGAGAGCCAAAGAGAAGGCGTCTCTTCTTGGCTCTTGCAGCCCTAAAGCTCAACATCTTTGATGTGCTGTCTCAGGCTGTCTGATTTCCTTGGCACTAGATCAGAAACCTGGCTATTGCCTTTTTAAAAACACTTTTAAGGACATCTTTGCAACTCCACTCTCTCTTCCTCCAAGTCATCTCTGCCTCTCCACAACTTTGGTCAATGTTTTGCCACTCTAAGGGGATTTGACCAGTCAGAGCTCAATGTTGCTTTGCATTGCCTGCTGATAGACCCATTGAGCCGGTTTTTACGACCTCGCTTGGGTGAGACTGGAAATTCCCACTCGAGGTTAATGGAGATTTCCATTGTTGGACCGTCACCCAATCCAATTCCATGGTGGGTGAAATGGCAAAGTTCTGGCCATTATATTTCTTGAGCTTATCTGCAAATTCAGAGCTATCCAGCTGTGATTGATGCCCCCATCAGCCCTCAGCTAACACATCCCTATACCTGCCTATCCCCCAACTCCAACTTATGTCTAGGCATGGTGTGCTTCATTGTATGTCCACCTCTGCTTGCAGAAGGGATGTCCAAGCCCTAAGGCTGCCTTCTGTCCCTTTAGTCTGTGCTGCCATGATTCCTCCTTGCACTTTTGCTCTTGTCCCAAGATTGCCTTCTCTCCAACAGTATTGCCCAAGCCTTGAGGTTGCCTTCCTTCCTTTCTCTCACTTGCTTTGCTACTTCCAGCAACATTTCAGCAAGGACTAAGTTGATAAAATTCTTCCCATAGCATTTTGCTGATTTTATATGTTGTTGTAATGTCAATTCCCATTCAGAACTTGTACAGCTGGTAGTTGACATGAATTGATCTCATTATTTCTTTCAAACATTATAATGTGGTCTTGGTTTGTGCCTAGATTAGGGAATATAGTAATAATGATTTAATCTTTAATATTTTACCATGAGCAGTTCATTAACTTCCTAAAAAAAAACAACCTACGTAACCATATTTTTTGATAGGATTAGACTATTCTCAGTGATTTTACATAAACCATTGCATTAAAAAAAATCATAGTTGATTTTCAAAGACACTGAACAAATGGAGAAATTCACCCCAATATTATAAATGAGACACAGGCTCACTATCATTCATTTTCCATTACTGAGTGCAATTAATTTTGATTGAATTCTAAATGACACAGAGATGTGATAATAAAGGGATATTGGGAAAATGTTTAATATGTTCATAACAATTTGTTGTACTGAATTCATCATTTCTAATGCAGACATAATCTTTTATTTTAATTGAAGTAAAGACCTGGATTTTGCAGTTCCGAGACCAGAAAACGCTGAGATGTTTGCCAGTATTGAGGGTCCTAACAGAATTGCAGCTAACATGTAACTGACTTTTGCTCAAATCCAGAAGATGTTATTCACCTGAAAGGTTCCAGGGGAACCCACACTCATGGTCTCACTGGACTAACTGCCTGCTTTTTTAACATTCTTTCACAGTATGTGGGCATTGCTAATTGCCCTTAAGAATGAAAGCCTACTTCATAAGTTACTGTAGTTATGTGTTGTAGCTATTCCCACAGTGCTGTTAGGAAGGGAGTTCCAGGATTTTGACCCAGTGATGGAATAGCACGATAGGGTGCGATTCTCCCAAAAGTGCTGAATTGGCGGGAAAACTGTTCTAGATCACAATCTAGATCACAAATGTTTTATCAGTTCAATGTCTCACTTGAATCTCCCCACTCTGTGCACAGCTGTGGCCACAATTGTCAATAACATTATAAATCAGGGGAGTAGAGCGTATTCGCACCAGAGTCTGACAGTTCTGGAACTCGGTGCAAGCGCAGTGGCCCTAATCTGTCCATCTCCCCATTTGCTGGCCAGTTCGATTACTGGCCAGCCTGCGATCCCCCTAGTGCTGCCCCTCCAGCCCTACCCCTCCCGCTCCCCTGGTGGTCCAGTCATGGCCCCCACAACAATTCCGGGACCAGCTTTGATCCCAACCCCTGTCCTGGATTGCCCCAATGTCCAGCCCACCCCCACAGCAGTGGCAATCGTCCCAACTTCCTCACCCCAGCAGGGCCCCTCCCCCACCAAGCCCGCCCCAATAGTTCCATCCCAGACGATGTCCACACAGAGTGGCAGCAGGAACTCCATCCCACTGATCACCCCTAGGCCACACTCCCTTGGCGCTGCCCAATGCTTGATGAGCAGTGTCAAGGTTACACCTGGGAATGGGCACTTTGCCCTTTGGGGCATGCTGGGGGCACATGCTGGCACTGCCAGGGTGTCCATGCTCAGGGGGCACCACCTGACCTCCAGGGCAGCCACCATAGCTCCCTTCGTTCTGGCGGGGTCTCTTGCAAGTTCCCTGAACATGGTGAATTAGTCTGAACTCTGCTAGAATGAGGTAATTGGGACCAGCAAGTTCTCAATAACGATATTTAAAATACATTAAAAAGAGATTCAGATGACTCACCTGCCATGCCCCTAGTTTCCAGCATGATCTGGTCTCTGACTGTTCTCTGGCTCTGGCAGATGTGCATGCGTTCCTGCATCTCCCATCCTGACCTATCAAAAAAGTTGCAGGTCAGGATGGGAAAATTGTCCCCATAGTTCTAAGCCGGGATGGTATGTGGCATGGAGGAGCAGTTGAAAATGGTGTCTTCCATTTTCTTCTGCTGCCTTTGTTCTTTCTAAGTGGTAGAGGCTGAAGGTTTGGAAGGAGCTGTCAAAGGAACGGTGAATTGCTACAGTGCACTTTGTCAATGCGCTTGCACCAAGTTCTGGAATTATCAGACTCTGGTGCGAATAGGCTCTACTCCCCTGGTTTATAATGATATTGACAGTTGTGGCCACGGCAGTGCACAGAGTGGGGAGATTCAAGTGAGAAATTGAACTGCAGTTGTATATTAGTGGTAGAGGGAGTGAATGATTAAAGTGGTGGATGGGATGCTAATCAAGCAGGCTGCTTTGTCCTGGCTGGTGTCCAGTTTCTTGAGTGTTGTTGGAGCTGTCCTGATCCAAGCTAGTGGAGAATATCTCATCACCTTTTTGACTTGTGCGTTGTAGATTTTAGTGAATCAGGAGGTGAGTTACTTGTAACAGAATTCGCAGTCCCTTACCTGTTCCTGCAGCCATGGTATGCACATAGTTGGTCCTGTTCACTTTATGGTCAATGGTAACTCCCTGGATATTGAGATGTGGGGTTCAGCAATGGTAATACCATTGAATGTCAAGGGAAGACGGTTATTTCTTTCTTGTTGGAGATGGCTATTTCCTGGCACTTGTATGGCCTAAATGTTATTTGCCACTTGTTAGCCAAAGCCTGAGTTTTATCCAGATCTTGCTGAATATAGAGATACTGCTCCAGTATTTCAGGACTTGTGAATGGTACTGAACATTGTGCACTCATCCATGATGTAGTAAAGATCAATGATTAATCAACTGTTGATGGTTGGGTCTAGGGGAGTACTCTGAGGAACTCCTGCAACGAAGGCCTTGGACTGATTGACTTCCAACAACCACAACTAACTTCCATTGTTCTAGGTATGATTCCAACAAGTGAAGTGCTTTCCCCCTGATTCCTGTTTACTCCTGTTTTACTAAGGCTCCTTGAGACCACACTTGGTGAAATGCTGACTTAATGTCAAAGACAATCACTCTCATTTTACCTTAGGAGTTAAGGTCTTTTGTCATTGTTTGAACCAAGGTTGTAATGAGGTCAGGAGGTTAGTGGTCCTGGCAAAGTATGCCTCCATCTCACCACTGATGATCAGGTTTAGACCATTTAGTATCTCTGCTAAATAATAGACAGAAGGGTTTAATAAAAATGGGTTAGTCATTCACTGAATAATAATGTCAACGGCAATCTCTCGGCATAAAAGCCAAACTGTTTATTCCCCTCTTATTAAAATTACTTTTTGTAGCTCTTTACGTTTATAAATGAAAGATTCTTGTGGTTATTTATTACTTAGGAATAGTAATCCTTATAATTGTAACATGTGTGTTCAGTTGGTTGAATCAAACATTGCCATTTCCACATACTTTCTTTATGAAATCAAATATAGTGAGTAAATATGCAAGTGTTTGCCTCATCATTCTGATCTGAGCTGAATGCATTTCCTTCTAAAACCAATCTCATAAACTTAAGATTTAATTTCTTACAGAAACTATGTATCTTTGGAGGTCTTGGAGATGGATTTTACATTTTCCAATGTTATTAGCTATTAGTTTGTTGTTACAATAACGCAGAAAAGTCATTTTTTACACTTTGTCAAGTTGTCCTCGTATGAGTATTTAGTGACTTCGCAGATTTTGTTGAACCCCTGCTCTAAAAGTGCACCTATTTTCAGAGTGCAAAATCTAGAACATTCGTTGATTGCTTGCAAATGGAGGCAAAACTTGTTGTTCCAAAAATTCTGCACTTTAAGACAGAAATGCACATAAGTAGTACCTTTGAAAAGGGTAAATTATCTACAGGGTTTGCCATACTAGATGTGGTTGTATTCACTGACTTTGAATGTCCACAAATATTCAAAACATTGGGTTGTATTTTGTAATGAATGGCAAAGCACCAGCGCTTGTTGCTAACCTCGAAGAAAGCTGTCCACAAGATCATGATAAGAATTTCCATTCTCCCAAAGGCAGTTTAAATCTGGTGTCAGATCAAGTGGATCTACATTGCATGCAGCAGCTGATGTCAGTCAGCAAGCAGGGCAAGCAGCCAGTCGCATTAAATGTTCACCACACGCTTTCTTTGCTTCATGTGCTATGCTCCTGAAGAGTCAAAAATAATTTACTCAGTTCGGAACCATTACATACTGAGAGTAACTTAATACTGTAAAAGCAAAATAATTATCTAGACAGCTTGAAAAGAGTCTGAGAACCCCTTTCTTAGAATAACTCCTCATTGAAATATATTGAAGGTTGCCAGAGAACGTGCAGAGCAAGCTGCTCTAGTAATAATGTTCTGCAATAGTGTAGTATTAAGTAAATAAGTGTCAAGGTATCTTGTGGCTGTGTCAATGCGACCACTTATGGTTATTTCTGTTTTCCTGTTTGTCCTTTTAACCATTTTGTCGCGAGCAGGCAGACCACAGAGAAGGCTCTGCGGGATTAAATGTTTTTATTCATGTTCTTCAAAGAACATTCATTAATAAAAAATTTAAAAATTATCATGTTAATTCACTCAATAAAGCACAATATACTTATAATCATAAAACATCAAATTCCATTTCTGCCTTTTTCCATAGATTTTTAAGCTAATATGTGATAAGCGAAAGTCACATAAAACATTGCTTAATGGAGGCTCAGTAAGCAAATCAAACAACAGTTATGACATTTGTTATTGGGAAAATGCTGGAATTCATTATAAGAAAGTAGAAGCAAGACATTTAGAAAATCATGTCACAATCAAGCAGAATTAACATAGTTTGTGAATGGGAATTATTTTTGGCAAATTTATAGAGTTGTTTGATGACTTGACAAGCAGGATGGATAAAGGGGGACCAGTAGATATAGTGTATTTGGATTTCCAGAAGACATTTAATATGGTACCATACAAAAAGGTACTGCACAAGTTAATTACCCATGGTGATGGGTGATTGATTAACAGGAAACAGTCAGGATATATGGGTCATTTTCAGGTTAGTAAACTGCAACTATTGGGGTACCATAAGGATCAGTATTGCAGCCTCAATTATTTAGAATATATAGAAGTGACTTGGATGAAGACAGCAAGTGTAACGTAGTTAAATTCAGTTGAATTAAAATTAGTTTAAATTATTTTGACGGGGGGGGGCATCCCTATTCTGTTAGCAGAATAGAACATAGAATAGTACAGCACAGTTCAGGCCCTTTGGCCCTCGATGTTTTGCCAAGCTTTATCCAAAACCAAGATCAAGCCACCCACCCCCTATCATTCTGGTGTGCTCCATGTGCCTATCCAATAACCGCTTGAAAATTCCTAAAGTGTCTGACTGCACTATCACAGCAGGCAGTCCATTCCACACCGCAACCATTCTCTGAGTAAAGAACCTACCTCGGACATCCCTTCTATATCTCCCATCATGAATCACATAGTTAAGCCCCCTAGTAACAGCTACATCCACCCGAGGAAATAGTCTGTGAATGTCCATTCTGTCTATCCCCCTTGTCATCTTATAAACCCTATTAAGTTGCCTCTCATCCTCCTCTGCTCTAAAGAGAAAAGCCCTGCCTCCCTCAACCTTTCCTCATAAGACCTACACTCCAAACCAGGCAGCATCCTGGTAAATCTCCTCTGCACACTGTCCAATGCTTCCACGTCCTTCTTATAGTGAGGTGACCAGAACTGAACACAATATTCCAAATGTGGTTTCACCAACATCTGGTCTAGTTGCAGCATAACCCCATGGCTCTTAAACTCAAACCCCCTGTTAATAAATGCTAACACACAATAGGCCTTCTTCATAGCTTTATCCACTTGAGTGGCAACCTTCAGAGATCTGTGGACATGAACCCCAAGATCTCTCTGTTCTTCCACATTACTCAGAACGCTGCTGTTGACCCTGTAATCTGCATTCAAATTTGTCCTACCAAAATGAATCACCTTGCACTTAACAGGGTTAAACTCCATCTGCCATTTTTCAGCCCAGCTCTGTATCCTATCAATGTCTCTTTGCAGCCTACAACAGCACTCCACCTCATCCATTACTCCACCAATTTTCATGTCATCAGCAAATTTACTGACCTATCCTTCAGCCCCCTCCTCCAAGTCATTGATAAAAATCACAAATAGCAGAGAATCCAGCACTGATCTCTGTGGTACATCGCTGGTAACTGGTCTCCTGAATGGAAAATTTTCCATCCACCACTATCCTCTGTCTTCTATGAGACAGCCAGTTACTTATTCAAAAGGCCAAATTTCTCTCTATCCCACTCCTCCCTACTTTCTTCATGAGCCTACCATGGGAAACATTATCATCTATGTATATGACATCAACTGCCCTACATCTACATACTTAGTTATCTCCTCAAAGAATTCAATCAAATTCCCCTTCATGAATCCGTGTTTACATTCCCAGATTAAACCACATCTTTCCAAATGGTCATAAATCCTATCCCTCAGGACCTTTTCCATTAACTCACCAACCACCGAAGTAAGACTATAATTAGCAGGGTCATTCCTATTTCCTTTCTTGAACAGAGGAACAACATTCACCAGGGATGCAATATAATGCAGTAAAACAATCGGGTCAGAGGGAGTACAACTGTATTAAGTTTCAAGAGAATAAGATAAGGCTGAATGACCTCTACTTTAATTAGTATTACAGGTAAAACAGATGAGTTAAGACAAGGATTGATATATGGAATTATGATATAGTAGTCATCACAGGAGAAGTGGTTGAGGGAGGGGCAGAATTGATAGCTCATTGATAGATATAGAATCTTCAGGGGAGACGGGAGGGAGTAAAAGAGGAGGAGGCATTACATGATTAGTTAAAGAGTTATTTACTGCAGTAAGTAGAGGTGATATCTTGGAGGGGCATCAAATTAAGCTAGTGGGTAGAGCTTAGGAGTTTAAAAAGGACAGCCATGTTGCTAGATGTTTATTATTGATCACTAGATAGTGGGAAATTGAAGAGCTAATATATACAAAATTTGGAGAAATGTGCATAAACAATAATAGTAGAGGAATTATATCAGGTGATTTCAACTTTCCTAACATTAATTGTAATAGACATAATGTTATGGGCTGGATAGAGTGGATTTCCTGAAATGTGTACAGGAGAACCTTTTAGATCAATTTGTAGAGAGTCCAACAAAGGGATGGTGTGGTGCTGAGCTAATTCTGGAGAATGAAACCTTGCAGGTGGTTGAGGTGGTGGTGGAGGAACATTTTAGTGATAGCGACCACAACATGATACAACTTAAGCTTGTTATAGGCAAAGTTGCAAAAAAACAGCTTTGGATTGGGGAAGAGTGGATTTTAGTAAAATAAGGTAGTACCTGGCAAAGATAGACTGGGAACAGCTGCTTGTGGGGAAATCTGCAGAAGAGCAATAGAGGCATTCAGAAAGAAAAGTATACAAGCCCAGTATGTTCGCTCTAGAGTGACAAGAAGGAGCAACAAGTCCAATGAATCATGGATAGCCAGTGATATTCACGATATGATGAAAAGGAATAGAGACTTTTAGCAAATAAAGGGGAACAAATCAGCAGAGGCATTAGTGGAATACAGAAAATACAGGATGGAGCTAAAGAAAGCAATTAGGAAAACAAAGTGGGGGGACATGCAAAGGTTCTGGCTGTTAAAAGTTGGAAAATCCTAAAATATTTTATAAATATATCAATAGGAAGAGGATAACCAGGGAAATAGTAGGGCCCATTTGGGACTGGTGGGGGAGTCAGAGGACATTGTTAGAGTATTGAACAAATACTCTGCATCTGTCTTCACTAAGAGAATGCAAATGAAGGTATGGAATTCAGGGAAAGAGACTGCAAGGTTGTTGAGAAAATTGACATAGGAAGTCGCATGATATTGGATGTGTTGGCAGGCTTATAAGTGGACAAATTTGGATGAATTATGTCCCAGGCTGCTGTGGGAGGCAAGAAAGAGATTGCAGGGGCTTTGAACCAAATTTCTAATTTCTCTTTGGCCATGAGGGAGGTCATGATATGGAGATGCTGGCGTTGGACTGGGATAAACACAGTAAGAAGTCTCATAACATCAGGTTAAAGTCCAACAGGTTTATTTGGTAGCAAAAGCCACTTGCTTTTGGAGTGCTTGTTGCCCCTTCGTCAGGATGAGACAAAGTGAAGGCTACTTCATCTCACCTGACGAAGGGGCAACAAGTGCTCTGAAAGCTGGTGGCTTTTGCTACCAAATAAACCTGTTGGACTTTAACCTGGTGTTGTGAAACTTCTTATCGTGGGGGAGGTGCCAGATGATTGGAGACTGGCTAATGTGGTTCCACTATTTAAGAAGTGTTGTAAAGATAAACCAAGCATTACAAACCAGTGAGTCTCACGTCTAGTCGGGAAACTATTGGAGAAAGTTCTGAAGGAGACAATCTAGCTTCACTTGGAGAGGCAAGGTTTGATCAGAGATAGTCAGCACAGCATTGTCAGAGTGAGGTGATGCCTAACAAATTTGATTGAATTTTTTGAAATGAGGATAGTGCAGTTGATGTTGTTTATATGGATTTCAGTAAAGCCTTTGAAAGGTCCCACTGGGGAGACTTATAAAGAAGGCAAATGCATATGGGATAAGGGTAATTTGATCAGGTGGATTCAAAATTGGCTTTTGGGAAGGAGACAGAGGATGATGGCAGAAGGCTATTTTAGTGACTGTAGGCCAGTATCCACTGGCATATCACAGGGATCTGTACTGGATTCACTATTATTTGAAATTTATCTAAATGACATAGATACTTTATAGGGGTAGAATTAGTAAGTTTGTGGATGACAGAAAGGTTAGCCATGTAGTTAATGATGAGGTTGAATGTCTTGGGCTACAGGAAGATCTAATGGGCAGATAAGTGGCAGATGGAATTTAACCCTGAAAAGTGTGAGGTGATATACTTTGCAAGGAGTAATTTGATAAGAAAGTATTAAATGAACATCTTGACACTGGGAAATTCTGAGGAACAAGAGGACCTTTGTGTATTTGTCCTTAGATTTCTGAAGGTGGAAGATGATGTTAGTAGGGTGGTGAAAAAAGCATATGGGACACTTGCCTTTATCAATTGAAGCATAGATTGCAAAAGCAGTGAGGTCATGTTGGAGTTGTATGGAAGTTTGGTGAGGCCATGGCTAGAATACTACGTGTGGTTTGATTGCCACATTGTAAGAAGGATGTGATTGCACTGAGGGGCATGATTGAGGGGTACAAAATTATGAGGGGAATGCACAGGGTGAATAGGGAACAGTTGTCCCCTTAGTCAAAAGGTGAGTCACGAGGGGACACAAGTTCAGGGTGAAGAGCAGAAGATTTCGGGGGGATGTGAGGAAAAATGTTTTTTATCCAGTGATGGTTGGAATATACTGTCTAGGAGCGTGGTTGTGACAGGTTTCCTCACATCTTTTAAAAAATACATGCATGAGCAGTTGGCATGGCATAACATTCAAGGCTGTGAGCTAAGTGCTGGTAAATGGAATTAGATAGCTAAGACAGGTATTTTTCACATGTTGGTGCAGACTTGATGGGCCAAAGGGCTTCTTCTGCACTGGGTGATTCTGTGATTTTATAAATTTGCTGATTATGAGAGACCACAGCCAAGAATTTTATTTTGGTTGAAGCAGGCACATACCTGAGTTGGAAACACATGGAAAGATGTTAGGCTGGCATCCTGATGCCATCACACACCCACACGATATTTTGGTCAGTGAGAATGAACGGGAATCAGTTGTATGCCTATTGACAATTAAGCAGTCAATTAAGGGGATTAAAAGTCCAATTGATTGGAATTTTACGTTGCCTGTGCGATTTCTTGATTGGCACACAGGAAACAAGGGCATTTTTTCACTTTGCTCATCCAAGGGCAAGATAAAAGGGGGCTGGAGCATTGGCTGTGTGAGTTGTGAGGAGTTCAGTTTTGCTGTATTGTACTTGTTGAGATTTCAGATTTCTTCTCCTATTTGCCGGAAAGAAAAAAGCAGGGGATCTGTAAGCAACTCTTTGAACTGCTGGCTGATGACATCCCTGCTCGCACATCTGGAGTACACCTATGACCATGCCAAGCCTATTGAAGTATCCTGTTCTCTTTGGATCTCATATGGGATCTATATAGTATGCTTGAGAAACAAATGGGGCATAGGTATTTAAAATTGAAATATGCCTTTCATATTGGTCATTTTAATTTAGATGCCAGTGGCAATGTGAAATAGATCTATAAATGTATCTTCAGATTTAGCAGACTGCATTGTGAATAGACTTCACGACCTGATCCAGTTGTTTTTGTCATATTGCTTTTCATCATTAGCAATATAACATCTTGCCTTAGATCTTATCCCATATGCTCCCGTTGAATCCATATGGCCACTCCTCTATAATCCTACATCACAGCCATGAGGACCTGCTCTTTCAAAAAAATGCCATGTAAATGGGAGCAGCAATTGAAAGAGGCATTGTTTTTTAACCTACCTATTTTAAAGAAGAGCCCTATTCCCCTGGTCAAATTTATCCCTCAATCACCAACACAAAATTTAATATCTGGTTATTGTTAGGGTTAAGTTGTTTACTTCCTACGTGTAAAGATAGCTGCTGTATTTCCTACAGTGGCTACACTTCATTAGTTTAAAGTGTTTTCAGAAATTTTGAGGTTGTGAAAGTTGCTATGTAAATACAAGTCTTCTTTCCTAGTCAAAGGCAACCTGTAGAATCTAGTTTACATGATGAAGTGGCAATTTATCTGTTTTAGCATGTTACTTAGGTGTAAACATGTTACAAGCTTTGAGACTGTACATGAATCAATGGCTGATATTTACCTGACATATTGATGCAACCAGACATTTTTAACTGTCATTGAAACATAAAATAGCAAAAACAGTAATTTAAATCAAATCCAAAAGTTATTGATTCCTAATAACAAAACTCATCGTCATGCTTTGTATTTTCTATGTTTCACAAATTGTAATCTTTGAAATTTGGATTCCAGTAGCTAGGTCTATACATTTGTCACCAGATTTAACAGCACAAACAACGGAGCTGAGATGAATGCTAGATCTTGGGATCAAAATTTAAAAATTGGCTGCTTATTTGCTTAGTGGTATTTTCATCTGAGTTGGAAACATTTTGGTCTAAGCCTCTTTCCAGAATTTGAGCACATGATTTAAGTTCATACTTCAGTGCAGCATTTTCTGGGTGCCATCTTGCAGGTGAGATGTTAAACTGAAGTCTGCCTTTGCCAAATATGACACTTTTTGAAGAAGAACAGGAACAATTTCCTGACTGATGTATATCATGCAACTAAATTTGCCAAAATATTATTTACTTCATTGCCATTTGAATGAATTTGCTGAGAGCAAATTGACTTGTGTGTTTTCCTATAAAATTCATTGGTGTGAAGCACTTAGTGAAATCCTGAGGACATGAAAGGGACTCTATTAATGTGTTTTTTTTCATTCATTCTTAAAACCTGGATGCTTGCAATTGGTTAAAACATTACCCTTGCATCTCTGAAATCTGCATTTATGTCTAACAAAGAAGAATGGAATGAAAATTTATTCTCTCTGTCAATCCTAATTAAAAATTGAACATCTCGCTAGGCATCCCCACCAACCCCCCCCCCCCCCCCCCCCCCCCCCCCCCCCCCCCCCACTTCTTGCTTTCAGACAACCGCACAACCTCAAACAGATCATTGTTCGCAGCAAACTACCCAACCTTCAGGAGAACAGTGACCACAATACCACACAACCCTGCCACAGCAACCTCTGCAAGACATGCCGATCATAGACATGGACGACATCATCAAACGTGAGGATACCATTCACCAGGTGCACGGTACATACTCTTGCAACTCGGCCAACGTTGTCTACCTAATACGTTGCAAGAAAGGATGTCCCGAAGCATGGTATATTGGGGAGACCATGCAGACACTACGACAGCGGATGAATGAGCATCGCTCAACAATCACCAGGCAAAACAGTTCCCTTCCTGTGGGCGAACACTTCAGCAGTCATGGGCATTCGGCCTCCGACCTGCGGGTAAATGTTCTTCAAGGGGGCTTTCGTGATACACGACAGCGCAGAGTCGCTGAACAGAGACTGATAGCCAAGCTCCGCACACATGAGGACGGTCTTAACAGGGATCTTGGCTTCATGACACACTATCTGTAACCCCCGTAACTTGCCTGGGTTAGCAAAAAACCTCACTTACTGTGCTGTCTGGAGAAAATACACAATTCTCTAATCAATGCTCAGGATTCCCTTCACACACATTGTTAGCCACTTTAACACTTGAATAGCAGGTTAGATGTAAGGATTCGCATTCTAATCAGCAATCTCTGACTGTCTGTGCTGATGTGTGCTATTGCAGACCAGAACACTGCATTTGCCTGAGGAAGACACGGAGTGTTGAAAGCTCACAATTTTACTATCAAATAAATCGGTTGGATTAAAATTTGGTGTTGCTAAATTCTTACTGAATCCTAATTAAATGCATTCAAGCTGGCCCAACCCTGTTTCTGGTGCATGTTAGTGTGCTGTTCAAAATTGTTCTTTATATGAATTGGCATTGAATTTTCTCATTCAGGATGGACATTGTGGAAAGTCGAAAATTTTTTTTTTTAAGCAACACAGCACGGGAAACAGGCCCTTCGGCCCAATGAGCCCACGCTACTATATAGTAGCAAATACATTATCCTATTTTAATATTCCTATATAATAATATATATATTATTCCTAATATGGAAAATTTTCACCATAGGGACAATTTGTTTCCCAATCAGCCTAAGAACGAATTTTTGGGTTGTGTGAGGAAACCGGAGTGCCCGGAGAAAACCCACGCAACCACGGGGAGAACACGTGAATAACACGGGAATACGGGAATAAAGCACTCATTTACGACATGAGGTACCAGGCAACCCATGAATCAACATCCAAGAGCTGTACCCGCACCACCTGCCGAATGCATGCTCAAATTATGGACCGAATTACCTGTGGAAAAAAGCCGTAGTTAAACAGTCCTAATATATCCCTCTATCTGCATACCGCTCATGTGGCTGTCCAAGAGACCCTTAAACAGCCCCAGCGTGCCTGCTCCCACCACCTTACTCGGCAGTGCATTCCACACCCCCACTACCCTTTGTGTGAAAAACTGCCCTCTAATATTCGTCCTATACATAGCCCCCCTCACCCTATGGCCATGACCCCTCGTCCTATCCATTTCTAAAGGTGGAAAAAGTTTACCTCCATTTACTCTATCTATACCCCTTATAATCTTATACACCTCTATGAGATCCCCTCTAAGCCGACGTCTTTCAAGGGAAAACAACCCCAGTCTATTTAATCGTTCCTCATAAGACAGTCCTTCCATACCAGGCAGCATCCTGGTAAACCTCCTCTGCACTCTCTCCAAGGACTCCACATCCTTCCGATAGTACGGCGACCAGAACTGGACGCAGTATTCCAAGTGAGGCCTAACCAAAGTTCTATACAACTGCAACATCAAACTCCTACTCTTGTATTCTATACCCTTTTCTATGAAAGCTAACATACTATACGCCTTCTTTATCACCTTCTCCACCTGTGAGGACACCTTCAGAGACTTGTGAACCTGCACCCCCAAGTCTCTCTGCGTCTCTCCTGCGTATCCTATAACTCTCTTCTACATTTTTCCGGCCAAAATGCATCACCTCGCATTTTTCCGGATTAAATTCCATTTGCCATCTATCTGCCCAGTCTACCAACCTGTCTATGTCCTGTTGTATTGCCTGACACTGCTCTTCTGTACCCGCCAATCCAAGCATCTTGGTGTCATCAGCAAATTTGCTGATCTCACCACCTACCCCTACTTCCAAGTCGTTTATGTAGACCACAAATAGAAGAGGACCTAGTACTGAGCCTTGTGGCACTCCACTAGTGACAGGCTTCCAGCCGGAAAAAGAGCCTTCCACTACTACCCTCTGTCTCCTCCTCCCGAGCCAGTTCTCGACCCATCTACATACCCGACCCTGTATCCCATGCGCCTTCACCTTCTCTATCAGTCTACCATGAGGAACCTTGTCAAACGCCTTACTGAAATCCATGTAGACGACATCAACAGCCTGTCCTTCATCAACTATTTTTGTCACTTCTTCAAAAAATTCCACTAGATTCGTAAGACAAGACTTCCCCTTGACGAAGCCATGCTGCGTATCCCTGATCAGATCGCAGCGCTCCAGATGCTCATACATCCTGTCCCTAAGGATCCTCTCCATTAGCTTACCTATAACTGAAGTCAAGCTCACCGGCCTATAGTTCCCTGGGTGATCCCTCTGACCTTTTTTAAACAACGGTACTACGTTTGCTATCCTCCAGTCCTCTGGGACCTCACCTGTGTCCAAGGAAGAGACAAAGATTTGCGTCAGAGGCCCAGCCAAGTCTTCCCTCAACTCCCTTAGCAGCCTGGGGTAAATGCCATCAGGCCCCGGAGCTTTATATGTCTTTAAGCTGCCTAACAGCCCCAACACCTCTTTCCTCGTAATCCTTATTTCCCTCAACCGATCCTCAACTTTGTCAACATCAGGCACAGACATCTGTCCAGTCTCCTGCGTGAATACCGACGCAAAGTATTCATTCAGGATCTCCCCCATTCCCTCAGGCTCTAAGCATAGATCCCCTCCTCTGTCCCTAAGAGGTCCAATCTTGCCTCTAACCATCCTTTTGCTCCTTACATAGGTGTAAAATGCCTTTGGATTTTCCTTTATCCTACCTGCCAGAGCCACCTCGTGGCCCCTTTTTGCCTTTCTAATACCCCTTTTAAGATCCCGTCTACACTCTCTATAAGCTTCCAGCGCTGTCTCAGTCCCTAGTTGCCTAGATCTAATGTAAGCCTCTCGCTTTTTCTTGATCAAGTCCTCAATCTCCCTGGTAAGCCAAGGTTCTCTAATCCTACCTTTCCCATCCTTCCTCCTTGCCGGCACGTATCTTTCCTGCAGAGAGTTTAGTTTTCCCTTGAAAGACTCCCACATGTACCTCGTCGACCTGCCCTCAAAAAGCTTATCCCAGTCGGTATCTTTAAGATCTTGCCTAATCTGGCCGTATCTAGCCCTCCCCCAGTTAAATACCCTCCCTTTTGGGCCAGTCTCGTCCTTTTCCATTAATATCCTAAAGCAGACAGAGTTGTGATCACTATTTGACACGTGCTCTCCTACCTCGACGACAACCACCTGGCCTGGCTCATTCCCCAGAACCAAATCCAGTATAGCCCCATCTCTAGTCGGGCCATCCACATACTGCTCCAAGGACCCTTTCAAGACACACTGTACAAATTCCTCCCCATCCACTCCTACAGCCCTGGGCACACTCCAATCTACTCCAGGAAAATTGAAATCTCCCACTACTACCACCCTATTTTTCCTACACTTATCTAAAATGTCCCTGCATATCCCTTCTTCCGCGGCCCGCGGGCTGTTGGGCGGTCTGTAGTAAACACCCAACAGAGTAACCACTCCCTTCCTATTCCTCAACTCCACCCATAGAGACTCAATTCCTAAATCATCCATACCTCCCTCCCTCTGCACTGCTATGACGTTGTCCTTAACTAATAAAGCCACTCCCCCGCCTCTCCTCACACCAACTCTGTCACACCTAAAACACTTATACCCTGGAATATTCAATTGCCAGTCTTGCCCCTCCTTCAACCACGTCTCGGTCACCGCCACCACTTCTAAACTCCTCGTGAACATTATTGCCTTCAGTTCATCTGTTTTGCCAGTCACACTCCTCGCATTAAAACACATGCACTGAAGACCCTCAGCTCTCGGATATTCCTTTCTACCTACTGGTGTTACCCTATCATCCCTCTCTCTCCCACTCCCAGTTCCCGCTGTCTCCCCACCCTCCCTCCCTATTAGTTTAAACACTTCTGAAACACTCCAGCTAACCTCCCAGCTAAAATATGTGTTCCCCTCCCAGTCAACTGCTCCCTATCCCTTGTGAATAGGTGACCCTCCCTCCTGAAGACTTCCCAATGATCAATAAATATGAAGCCTTCTGCCCTACACCAATCCCTCATCCATGCATTTAGTTGGAGTGTCTCATTTATTACCCAATCGGTCCCGGGCACAGGCAGCAGCCCAGAGAACGCCACCCTGGAGGCCCTACCTTTCAGTTGAGCCCCCAACTCCCTAAACTGTCTACGTAAGTCCCCCCTGCGCTTTCTTCCTACATCTTTTTGTCCTATGTGAACTATTACATTTGCCTTAGACCCTTCTCCCTTCAAAATTCCCTCTACCCTCTCTGATACATCCTGGACCCCTGCTCCAGGGAGGCAGACTACCATCCTGGAGTCTCTCTTTTGCCCACAGAATCTCCTATCGATCCCTTTAACCATCCCATCCCCCACCACTATCTCACCTCCTGCTTTCCCGCCGGTCTCTGTGGCATTCTGTTCCCCCTCACCTGCCCTCTCCATCACAGCTTTTACCCCCCCCCTTGGTTTTCTGGGAATCCTCCTTAGAGATGGCCTTTGTGCCTTGATTTTTGTTCTTGTTCCTTGTAACTGTACCCAGCCCATCCCTACTACTAGATCCTGGGGTCCCTGCAGGTCTGCCCTCCCTATTCATTGTATCCTCATTTTCCCTCACTAGACAAACGTCCTCCAAGCGCAGCTCCAGCTGTCTCAACTTTGCTTGTAAACGTTGCAGTTCTAAACATTTTGCGCATATGTGGGCCTTCGGCAGACGTGATGCCTCCAAGAAGGTCCACATATGGCAGCGTACACAGTGGACGCGTTTGGCCAAGTATCGTGGCATTTTGTATACCCCTTTAAAGGTGATTAGGTAGGAAGCACGTTACTCATCGTGTCCAAGCCTGCGCTTGCACAAGCCCAGTGAGCTTAAGCCCTTGTTGTTCTCACTCTAATTCCCGTCTCACTCCACTGCCCGCTCCCGACGCTGCCCGCTGTCTTACCTTGGCCTTCCTTTTATACTCCCGCGCTTCCTTCCCTGCAGCCCCCCGCGCCTATCTCCCGCTACGGAGCGCCGAAATAAACACTCTACCAAATAAAGTACAAGACAGAAATTCATGCTGCTCTTGTTGTTGGATGCATTACTCAAATTGGGATTGAGCAGACAGTTTTACTTTGCATCTGCAATAAAAATAGAAAATATTTGAAATACTCATCAGATCAGACAGTATCTTTGGGGAGAAACACAGGTTAAAGGGCAGGATTCTCCAGCTGTTTGCTGGCGATGGAATTCTTTGGTCCCACTGGCAGTGTAACCCCACTGGTATGGAGTGGGATCAATGGGAAATTCTCTTGGCAATGGTGGGACCAGAGAATCCTGCCATCAGTGAATGGCGTGAACATGTGACTGGGAGACAGGAGAGTCCCACCCATCATTTCATGTTGATGACCTTTGCATCTGAATGTTTCTGTGCCAATTTGAAAGTGCTAAGATTTCTCAAGCTACAATATAATAAACACGGTCAAAATGTTTCTCCTATGAATCCTTAACTTAAGGATATTTTGGAATGAAGCTTTTAAAAAAATGCCACCAGTCTGGTACAAATTTGCAAGATCTTCTAAATAGATTAATAGCAGTGTTGCAGTCCAATTAGGTCAAGATATTTTGCTCGCATGCTTGCAACTGCTGGATAAAATCAGGAACTGAAAGTTATTCTTAGTATAATGACCATGAAACAATCATTGATAGTTGTAAAAACTCATCTGGTTCATTAATATCCTTTAAGGAAGGAAATCTGCTATCTTACCTTGTCTGGCCTACATGTGACTCCAAATTTCCAGCAATGTGGTTGACTCTCAAATGCCACCCTATTCAACAAATGCTGGCCTTGATAGAAATGCCTGCAGCCGGTCAAAGAATAAATTTTAAAAATATTTAATTTATCAGATAGGTCTGCTTTTTTTTACCCTGCTGTACAATGTTCTACTGTGTGTGGATGAAGACAAACAATTTGATATTCAGCATGCTTAGGAACTTTATCTCAGGAATAAAAATGGTTTTGCGAAAATCCTTTACGAAAGCTGCTATCTCTTGAACTTAATGGTGCGGCTCATTTCTAAACATATTTTACCAACAATTGAAATAGGATTTGCATCAAATGTATTCTTTAGAATTCTTTGCCTGTATTGGAAAACATCAATAACAAGAATGTATTCATTTCAGTAATAATAAAAATACAGCAGATGAACTTTTGTATTCTTATAAAGACGACAGATATTGATTCATTTTTTTTCTGTGCTTTGTCAGAACCTGTTCCAATACCTTTGATCCCAGTAAGAATGGGCAGGAACCTGATATTTATATTTCCCAGTTTACATTTGAATAGTGGGCTCGAAGTCCGATTCAGTTCCTTCTCGTTATTCACCTGTGTCTCCAGCTTTCCCCACTCAGATTCCTTCCGCCTCAGACTCCCCATTCAGAGCCCCACTTAGCTGCCCTCCCCTTACAGCCCCAATCAGGCCATGTCCCTTGGCACTACCAATGGTGTAACACTCCCTGACATTGACACTCTGGCCTGGCACCTAGAACCTTGAGGGGGAGAAATCAAGGAGGTAGCTCCAATGACCATTTGCTTACTGCCACTGCCAGGCTGCAGAGGAAGAGTCCTTCAAGGATCCTGGGGATTGTGGGATGGGGCTGGGGACAAGGGGTTGACCTTGGCATTCTCCCTCTGGAATGAGGGTCTCATGGCTGCCCTTTCTAACACTGGCAGACTGAAGATTACCTCTTGGGTGGTCAGGTCAACAATTGTTGGGGGGGCGGGGGGGGGGGGGAGGGAAGGGTCAGGCTGATGATCAAGGGCAGTTGTCCCAGTGACAGTGGCAGTATTGGACTGGTGATCATGTGGGAGCGTGGGGTATGACGGAGAGGATCGATCGGATGGGGGAACATGGGGAGATCATGGATGTAGATTAGTACATGCAAATGGGGGTTTCGCAATGGTAGCTGAGGAAGAGGGCAGGTGAGTGTGTTTTGTTTGAGGCTGGCTGAGAATAGCAGAGCCTGAGTGACAGGCCTCTGCTGCAATTTAAGCAAGAGGCTGTTTTTGAGATTTTTTTTAGTCTAGGTGGATAGGAGCAGATTTGAACTCACCCAAAAAATCATTCAGAAAATATCTCATTTTCTCACCCTGATTTAGTATCTGTTTGGTAAAATCATCCCCAAAGTGTTTACATCTGAAACACTAAATAGTTATTATTGAGTCTCGATTATCTTTTTCTGTTCTTTGCAAGAAAGTGTTTATTTTAATATAGTATTTTACTGTTTGGCATTCATTGCCTTCCTTCATTTAAAACTTATGGGCTCTGCCCTCATGTCATTTCATATATTAACATCAACACCAAATCCAGGACAAAGAAGGAGTTATCTAACAAGTCCATTCAATCTGTGTCTAATATTTAGCAGGAATGATTCGGAGTCACCGTTGTGCATCCCTTGAATGTATATCTTGGTTGCTTGTTTAACATTCTCAATGAAGTATATCCTCAGTGATTTAGGAGATGAAAGGCTTCCACTGATAATTTTCAAATAGTCAGAATGAGTGAGCTCAATCAGCTGTGGGCCTTAAAGACCTGGCCACAGACTGTGTACTTTGATGTCAGTAAGGCAATCTAGTCCAGTCCAGCTGTCTGTGTGGCACTGCCTGACCTGATAACAGGGTGATAGCCATGTTGGCATTTTGGGTGAAGATGGCAGGTGCCTCATCTCAGGGGCCAAGGACACTCCCCTGGGACATTGAGTCTTCACTCCTGCAGCTTTGTGCAAAAGCAAAATGAGAGCAATGTGACCATCTGGAAGCCCTTGTCAATACTGGCCACTAGAATCAAGATGGCAGCCATTCAACTTCCACAAGTGAAATGTGAACTTCTTTTAGTACGTATCACTGTTTTGTTTATGGAGCTGACTACTTGCTCCATTTTGGACAATAGAGTCATCTCCATGTTCAACCAATATTAAAATTAGGTTCTTCTGATGGTGGGCTTCTCAGTGCACTTAAAGTCTGCATCTGGCTTCTATACAGCAGAGCTACTAAATAATCACACTTCCCTGTGAGTTGACTCCTGTGGTGTTCTATCTCTGTGTCATAGTTTCTGTAGAGTTGTGGCTGGCTACTCTCTTCATAAAGGTCTCTTTAACATTCCTTTTTTAAGTATATTGTTCTCTGAGTGAGTGATTGTCAGGGTCAGATCAAGAAAGGCTGAATCTTAAGGAAGTGTTGCCATTTTCAGTGTGTGAAATGAAGGAGAGTGACACAAGTCAGATTTTAATGTGGCAGAAAAGCAGAAAGGCAAGTGGCTGCTAAAAGAAGCTGCAACAATAAATCTTCCAGCATTGCCATTTTCTTCTTCTTGTCATGGCCATCACCATTTCTTCTACAGAGTGAAGGATATATTGCTGGGGGCTGACCCTCTTCCAGTTGCAGCCTTTGCCACATGCAACATTCTACGAGAAAAAAAGTCTGAAAGGAAGTGTGTTAGTTTCTTCCTTGTGATATATTTACAGAATATGAGTCCAATTGAATTTTTAGGCCAATCAAGTTTAGTGATATTTGTTGAGCAGTAAACATTGGCCAGAACTCCATTTATCATCTTTGAAAAGTGCCATGAACACAGTGGATTACTTCTTTTCTCTAATTTCTCCAGGTAATTTCCCAGCTCCGGATTCTAAGCAGGTCAATGACAGCTGGCTGCAAGTTTGACAGAGACATCTGGTCTAATGAATTGTCTCCAATTCTCAACCTCTGGAAGAAACTTAATCAGGTAAGCTGCTGTCCAAATGAAAATCTTTACCTGGGATTTCCTCAGGAGCTTTCCAGTCAGAGTTGGCAAAACCCCAGAGAAATAGCAAAAAGAACATGTTTTTGTTTTCAACAGCATGATGGCACAGTGGTTAGCACTGCTGCTTCACAGCACCAGAGACCCGGGTTCAATTTTGGCCTCGGGTGACTATGTGTGGAGTTTGCACAGCTTCAGGGGCCTGTGTCTATATGGAGTTTTGAAGTAGCGATGCCGGCGTTGAACTGAAGTAAATACAGTAAAAAATCTCACAACACCAGGTTTATTTGATAGTAATCCCACAAGCTTTCGGAAACGGTGTTCCCTCGTCAGGTGTGTGGAAGGTTCTGATCGGAGAAAGGCATATAACGGCACATACTCTTGCAGCTCGGCCACGTTTTTTACCTAATACGCTGCAGGAAAGGATGTCCCGAAGCATGGTACACTGGGAAGACCATGCAGATGAATGAACATTGCTCGACAATCACCAGGCAAGACTGTTCCCTCCCTGTTGGGGAACACTTCAATGGTCATGGGCATTCAGTCTCTGATCTTTGGGTTCTCCAAAGTGACCTTCACAATGCATGACAGCATAAAGTCACTGAGCAGAGACTGATAGCCAAGTTCCGAACATGTGAGGACAGTCTCAACTGGAATCTGGGGCTCATGTCACACTATCTGTAATCCCCATGACTTGCCTGGGCTTGTAAAATCTCACTTACTGTCCTGTCTGGAGACAATACACATCTCTTTAACTTGTGCTAATGCTCTCTCCACTCACATTGTCTGCATCGCTTGAATTCACTTGAATAGCAGGTTAGCTGCAAAGACTTGCATTCTAATCAGTATTCTGTAAACTGTGTTTGCTTTTGTATGCCTTTCTCTGATCGAACCTTCCACACACCTGACAAAGGAACACTGTTTCTGAAAGCTTGTGGGATTACTATCAAATAAACTGGTTGGATTTAAACCTGGTGTTTCTTACTAAATGGAGTTTGCCCGTTCTCCCTCTATGTGTGTGGGCTAGGTGAATTGGTCACACTAAGTTGCATGTGTGAGTGTGTGCCCTGTGATGGATTTGTGTCCTGTCTTGGGTATAACCTGCCCTAATGCCCAATATTTGTCAGGATAGTTTCCAACTCCTAGTAAGCAGTTAAGTTAAGTGAAGTGAAATGTTGAGCTACTTGGTGTTGTTGATCTGCATTTATCCAGATGAATAAAAATTATTGCTTTCCTGAACAGAGCCATAGATAACTTGGAAGCAAGCAGCAGAGTCCAACCAACAGAGTACCATTTCACCACTTCACTCAGAGAATTTGAACAAGGGAATTTTAAGGGTTAATTTCTTTCAAAGAGAGGCTTTTTTGCATTTAGCATTCAAATTTACTTTAGTTAGAAGTTTATTTCACATTCTGAGTTAGGGATAACCAAGCTGTCTGCTCATAGCAACTGCACAATTAATTAGCGCTAGTCCAAATTGGTCACCAGGGCCTGACTTAGATTTTTAGAATGTATGCCAGTAATAGTACACAGAGTTTTTAATTACACATGAAGTAAGTAGCATTGAGTTCAGCTCAATAGAATACTGTTTTAACAATATACTTAATTTGGGAAAATAGGTGAGACAAGGAGTGATGGTATTGCCAACAGAGAATAGGTACTATGAACATAAATGAAACTTTCAAGTTGTTTGAATGTGCACTTGTTTGATGTCACAGGGAGAGTACAAGTAATAGCCAGGCACATTGCCAATTGTAGCCCCAGTCTTGCCTTTGCCGATGCCATTCACTGCTGACAACATCCAATATTGTCAGCTTCATCTTGATGAGAGCCTGGATCTAAATCTTCACCTGTTTTCTGCTTCTCAATTTTATACTCAGTCATTTTTGTTCCATGCACAGAGAGGGAGAGAATTGCTGCAAGAAAATGGATGAACATATGTAAGAGGCTTCTTTATACAGTTTGCATCTTGAGAATAGAAAGCATTGATTTATGAGCAAGATGTGAAAATAAAATGGAAAAGAAGGGGCTGAATTTTGAATTGAGAAAGTATGCATCTGAATAACGCAATACTTAATATTTGCTACAAGGGTGAAGGCAGAATGCTGTTAGAGCGTGCTGTGAAGGCAGCCATCAATAAATAAAAGTATGTGACTCATTTCGATACTAAATTCAAGTTCTGGGAATGTTATTCTGTTACTTTGTCATCCACATCATCTCCTCAGTTAACTTGCTTCATTATTGTCAGAAAGTGGAAACAATACTTTCCGCCAGGCCCTCAACTTTTGAACAAACACTCTCACATTTGAACCTCGGTTCTCAAATATGACTATTTTGCAGTCATCTGACCTTTGCACAGAGCTAACCAAATGTTGATGTGGAACGCAAGCTGCTGCAAATTGGAAATTTAAAATAGAAGTATAAAATTCAGGTAGCTCCTTCATCAGGTGAGTCATAAGAATATAAGAACATAAGAAATAGGAACAGGAGTAGGCCATCTAGCCCTTCGAGCCTGCCCTGCCATTCAGTAAGATCATGGCTGCTCTGAGTGGATCAGTTCCACTTTCCCGCTTTCTCCCTATAACCCTTAATTCCCTTGTCTTATCAGAAACCTGTCTACCCATGTCTTAAATATACTCAGCGAGGTAGCCTCCACCACTTCAATGGGCAGAGAATTCCAAAGATTCACCACCCTTTGAGTGAAGAAGTTCCTCCTCAACTCCGATCTAAACTGCTCCCCCCGCTTATTTTGAGGCTGTGGCCTGTAGTCCTGCTATCCTTTCTAAACGGGAAGAATCTCTCTACTTCTACCCTATCCATCCCCTTCATTATCTTATATGTCTCTATAAGATTCCCCCTCAGCCTTCTAAATTCCAACGAGCCACTCCAGATGCCCACTCCAGTGCAATGCTGGCATCTCCACATCATTAATAGAATCAGATGGGCAGTCTACCAATCATGTACAAATGAAGCCTAGTATTTCTTGTCAGGGCCACACTGTTGTTTGTAAATAAAGGCTGATGCACTTCAAAGGTTATCTGGTCTAATTTTCTTTATTTCTCACATGTTTGCATGTCATCAAAATTAGTTTTCAGAAATTCCCCATTAAACTTAAAACCTGTTCTTAAAATTTGCAAGATTTCTATATAATTAATTGCATTTTGGTATTGAATGCTGTTGAATAAGTATTCACTTCATATCAGACTTTAAATATAAAACAATTTCCAGATGTGATTTTTCGTAGGTATAATGAGGTTACCTCTGTTGCAGTTTCACCACTAATGTTAATTTTGACCTTTATAACAGACACTATTCCCTGCACAGGCAGCAGTTAAATTCTAACTGTAGAGAAATTAAATTTTGCTTTTAGTATTTGAACAACAAGAATTGTGGTTAATAGTTTCTTGTCACCTGTCTTTCATTTTCTGGTAATGTTCCAACAGAATATTAAATAAGAATATAAATACTACAATTCTTTATGAAAGTTCTCTGAGAAACAAATGACAAACTGAAATAATTGGTGGTTATGTAAGACTGTAGAGGGTCTTAACTCACTCTTAATTCAGTTAGCTGAAAGATTTGCATCATATTTTAATGACCATTGTGTGAAATAATAGCAAAATAGATTTACCTTTTCTTAGTGAGTCAATTTATTGTAGGGGCCTGAAAGGGGCAGCACATCCTGTTTCCATGGAGCATTGTCGCCTGTTGGACATTTAGGACCTATCTATTATAAGTCATGAAATGATCAGTTGGCATTATTATGCATTGTGATTAATATGCATTTATTTTAAACCAATCCCAATCAAATTGCACTGGATTGATGAACTACCAACTCTTTTTTTCAACTACTGATCCTAGCACACGCACAATCTTCTGAAATGTCAAATTGGTAACTTTCGCAAAAAGCTTTTTTAGAAATTTATGATTATTCAGTGACATTAGGGGCATATTGAAAGGTCTCAGGCCATAATTATCCAATCCCCTTGAAACATAGAGATATTTCCAGAGGACTATAGGATTGCAAATGTTATATCCTTGTTTAAAAAAGTAAAATGCAATGAAGTTTGCAATTGCAGGCTGGTCAGCTGTAGAACCGTACAGTGCAGAAAGAGGCCTTTCGGTCCTTTGAGTTTGCACCAAACACAGTCCGACCCAGGCCCTACCCCCATACCCCTACATATTATCCCCACTAATCCTCTAACCAATGCATCCGTGGATACTAAGGGGCAATTTCCTAGCATGGCTTATCAACCTAACTCACACATCTTTGGGCTGTGGGAGGAAACCAGAGTACCTGGAGGAAACCCACACAGACATGAGGAGAATGTGCAAACTCCACACAGACAGTGACCTGAGCCAGGAATTGAACCTAGGACTCTGGAACTGTGAAGCAGCAATGCTAACAACTGTGCTACTGTGCTGCACTGCTAACCATTGTGCTATCATGCAGCCTGATAACCATGATGGGAAAGTTTTGAGACAAACAACAGTGCCTTTCTACAGTGTTATATAATATTACAGAACAAAACATTAAGGAACTTTGCAGGAATTTTGAAACAAACATTTACACTGAATCACCGAAAGGAGGTATTAAGTTTCCTGGTCTAAAACTTGGTCAGAGATTTAGGTTTTCAGGAGCTTTTTATATGAGAAACAGAGAAGGATAGAGTGATATGACAAGAGAATTCCAAAGTTTAAATTATATTACTAGACAATAATCCAGAATAAAGTTTATTGGCATTTGAAATCATTTCAAAATTTGTAGGTGACATAAAACATAGCAATGTAAACATAATCAACTGAATAGTAGCAGACTTTATGAAAGCATAGATGGACTGATGAAATAGGCAGGCATTTGACAGATGAAATTTAACGCCGAGAAGTGATACTGTGATATGTTTTAGAGAATGCTAAATCATAGAGCTTAGAATGATGGCAGCAGAGAAGAAGACCAATCAATCCTTTTGTGGAATTCTCCCATCCTGCCCATGGCATGTTTAATGCTAGATGGATGCAGTGAATCTAGTCGGAGTCAAAAAGGTTGAAAACCCATCAGCGTAAAGTAACATTGCAATACTCCCAGTGGTAGGTTAATGGCAGGTTGTTTATTCCCGCTGGTAGATGGTATGAATGTCATTTGTAATCTTTTGCATCTCATGAATGCTTATTAAAACAGCCGCCCTGCCAGCTTCCCACCAGGCCTCCCAATCTTCCACCATGCCAGCAGGGAATCATGTTGACATCAAACTCAACTGGCCAACAAAAGATGGCCTTCAGTTCACCGCAAACTTCAAGATGAGTGCAACAAGCTTTCTGTCATAGTGCTGTGTTGCTCCTGATGTGCTCTCCAACACTTTGCCAGAACAGACCTATTCCTGTCCTTCATTTCCATGTCAAGCTGGTCTTTGACTGAAAGAGTCACTCTTCTGGACCCATAGACCTTCCTGGGTCACTATCTCAGATCAGTACTGTGCCTAGAGATGGAGGGAACAGAGTCCTTCATCAATGGTAAAGCCCACCCAAGATTCGAGAACATCAACAAACTTGCATTCAAATGTTGCATTGTCAGAGATGCCATCTTTTAGTTGAAGTGTTGCAGGGACAAGTGGTGTGAGAAATTGAAATGTGATACTGTTGTTTGTGGGACCTGATTCAAAGTAGGATTATACTGCATTTTGGGACAGTGGAGATTTAACATGTGCTCACCTGATTGTGCTATTTATTTACTGGGATTAAATTCTGACCAATATTTTGTTCTCCATTTACTTCAATACCTTAAAATTACTGCCTCTGTGTTCAATGTTGAGACATTGAATTGAGTATGAAAAAAAACTGAACATCTTTTACAAAATAGGACTAATGTTTTTCCATAAGCCCTTTTTTTCGTTTATTAATAGCTCCCTTATTTTCTTTCCAGGGCTCTCAACTGATTCATCAAAAGCTATCCCCTCCAAATGAGATGCAAGGCTCTCCAATCCAGTCATTCATAATTTTGGAACAATACAATGCCATCCGCCTGGTGCAAATTATCCATCAGTCTCTGGCAGCAATGAGCAAAGTGATTAGAGGAGCATCTTTACTGACACCTTCTGTACAGAAGCTGGCCACTGCGTTAATGAATCAAGAGGTACAGATTAATCTGCTGAAAGCTATTGTTACTTAATTCTGAATTTTGTGTTCATTGAATTTTAGACAATCATATGTTGGCTGTTTACTCCCAAACTTCCGTTGTATTTGTTTATGCCTTTTTTTGAATGATTTAATAGATGTGAAATAAACAAAATAATCCTGATCCAAGTAGCTACAGTTAATGCTAGAAACAGTTGATGTTCAAAAAACAGTCAAATAAAAATAAAACACTTTCTGGCTCATTCAAAACTTTTGGCTATTAATAGGTACAGATGATTTCATAAGCATAAAAATGAAGTTAAGTGTTTTATCTAGTTAACTAAAATGTTTTAAAATATTTACACTATTTTCAGTGAATCTGCTGTGATAAATTGAGGAAGTAGTTTTGTGGGCAGATAATTGAGGTAGAAATCAAATTATTTTTCCCCAAAGTCAATCCCCTCAAATTTCCTAGCGTGACTTGACCCTTCCTGTGATTTGTCTACAGAATTCTAATGCATCTAATCACCATAATATTGTAAAGAGGGCCAATGCTACTACAGCCTTTTAATTTTCTGGATTTATGTTGATAATGCATTAGGATTCCATTAAAGTGAGAGATACAGGCTCCAGCTGCTCCTAGGTAGATGTGAGAGTGTTTGAGCCAGAAGAAAGCTAAAAGTTTGAGTAATGATAATTGCAGCAGAAACAAATTTTTGGAGTGATTTTGTTTTGGCAATCAACTGACAAAATGATGCAAGAAATAGGAGCAGGAGTGGGTTATCTGACCCCCTTGAGCTTATTCTTACATTCAATAAAATCCCAGTGTGTTTTGATATTATAGATTTGTTTCTAATTCTCTGTCGGAGTGTGAGAATACTGGGAAATGTTAACTTTCCCTTTTAATCTACAGTGAGGGTTTCTCAGGAGCAGGCATGTCTTTCCTTATTAGCATAATTTTGCATATTATTATTGTAGAAGAGGAATCGGAGAAGATGTAGCAAAGGGATCTGAGGAAATATTTAAGCTTATCCACCAAATGTTAATATTGCTTCCCCTCCTTAACCCCACCCCACATACAACGCAGTCAAGGTGTGAAGATCTTAGAGAACATGGTAAACTCCACCATAAGGGCACGAGGGGAGCTGTGTTACTTATTGCTTGAAAACAAGTAACCATAGTCATCTGCCAGTCGTTGAGCATATGTTTGGAGTGATTCTCCCAAAAAAATTCTAAATGTTGAATTTGTATGAAAACTGGAGTATATCATTCTGTTTTATTTTTTCAGCAGTAGTTTAAAAAAGAATCTCCCACACTCCGCACTGTAGAATGCACTAGTGAGAGTTATGTTAAACTTCAAGGGGCAGGGCCTATTCCCACTGGAGAGGCCATCAGCATAATGCTGAGTGGGCCACGGTGCATGCGCCCAGGTCCCTGTCTGCTGGCCTCCCGTTTGTTGGCTAGTTCGATCACTGACTAGCCACACAGCCCCCAAAGACCGGCCCTCTCAACTCTATATAGCCTGATTGCTGCTCCCTGACATGTCTGGGCCAGGGGCCCAGGCTGGCATTACAAAGGTGTCAATGCCCAAGAGGGCAACCTTTGTACCTGACCTTCTGTGGGAACCTCAATTGCTCCTCCTTCACTCCAACAGGATTGGGCTGCCAGCTCCCTGCGAGGGGGGAGCTATAGTAAACCTGCTGCAGTGAACCACTCCTGGCGGGCTGTGTAAATGCTTGCTGGCCTGGAGTTTTCAATTATGGGCCCTCTAATAATGTTCAGAATAGATGATAATGGGAGGCTGCATACATTAAGATCTGATGGCGCTGGAAATCTGGTGTTGGGAGACACGCTGAGGCCAGATGCTCAGCATGGGGATCATGTAAATCGGCCTAAAAAAGCAGTGCATTGTGATGGGAGAACTGGTCCTGTTAACTGCCCCAAACCTTAGTGCACCAGGTCCCTTTAGGTTGTCAACTCTGTATTTCTGTATTATCACTGAACACAATTTGAACATATATTCAACAGGTAATTGACATACTTTTTAAGGATGCAGGAGATGTCTAACTGGCATCACAACAGCACTTGAACAAGTTGAGACCATAAAGTTTTGTAGCCTTTTGGCATTCCAGTATCCAAGGTGCAATAGATGCCAACCAATTTATTTGTTAGGTTTGTTGCTAACCCAATTGACTTGGTCAGTGGAACAGCTTTGACACCCTATTGATAATGTACAAATAGTGTGACATGTGGAGAGTCATGCTAATGATGTTGAGCTTAGGAAGGAAGAAAATCATACCATAGATAGCTTCTGGATAAGAAAGCATGTCCTCACTCTGTGGATAATGATCATATCTATAGTTGTGCTATATATGCTGCTATCATAATTTTTTAATGCTTTCATAGGATGTAAACACAGTTGGCTAGGGCAGCTTTTATTGCCCATCCCTACTTGCTTGGGTTGGTAGTGGTGATCCATCTTCTTGAACCACTATAATACACCATTTAGGTTCATCTATCTTGCTGTTAGGAAGAGAGTTCCAGGATTTTGACCCAACTGTTGTGAAGGAACAGTGATGTAATTCCAAGTGAGAATAGTGCATGGCTTGAAGGGAAACTTGCAGGTGATAGTGTTCCCATGCATCTGCTGCCCTTGTCCTTCTAGGTGGTAGATGTCACAAGTTTGGAAGGTGCTGTCAAAGGAGCCTTATTGAGTTACTGCAGTGAATCTTGTAGATGTATTCACTACTGCCACAGTGCATTGGCAGTGGAGAGAGTGAACATCTAAGATGATAGATGGACTGCCTATCAAGCAAGCTGCTTTTTCCTGGATGGAGTCAAATTTCTTGTTGGAGCTATTCTCAGTCAGGTAAGTGGAGAGTATTCCATTACATGTGCCTTGTAGATTTAAGGAGTCAGGAGGTCTGTTCTTATGCGCAGTATTTATATGGCTGGTCTAGTTGGCGCACATCCCCATTTCTCACATTATGATGGAAGGAAGGTGGGTGATGTAGTAGCTGGGGATGGTTGGGTCCAAGGCACAACTGAGATGTTTGACCTCCAACCACCACAACTATCTTCCTTTGTGTCACATATGATTCCGACTAGTAGAGAGTTCCGCCCCCCAATTCTCATTCATTGCAGTTTTGTTTGGGCTCTTTGAAGCCATACTCAGTCAACTGCTGCCTTGATGTCAAGGTCAGCCACTATTACCTCACCTCTTTAGTTCAGCTATTTTGTTCTTATTTGAACCAAGGCAGTAATGAGGTCTGGAGCTATGTGATCCTGGCAGAACCCAAACTGAATGTCAGTGAGCAGGTTTTTGCTGAATAACTGCCACTTGATAGTACTGTTGATGACACTTTCCATTAATTTCTTCATGGTCAAGAGTAGACTGAGGGGGCTGTAACTGGCCATGTTGGATTTGTCCTGCTTTTTCTGTGTCAGGATACACTTAGGCAATTTTCCACGTTGCCAGATAGATGCCAGTGTTGTAGCTGTACTGTGCTTTGTTAGGGGCATGGCTATTTTGCAACATAAGTTTCAGAACTATTGCCAGACTATTATCAATATTCAGTGCCTTTAACCATTTAACGATACCATGTTGATTGAATCAAATTGGCTGAAGACAGGTATCTGTGATACTGGGGTCCTCACAAGGAGGACAGGATGGATCATGTGCTCACTGCTCCTGGCTGAAGATTGTTGCAAATTTTTCAACCTTGTCTTTTGCACTGATGTGTTGGATCTCCCATTTGGTGGCAAGGTGGCAGAGTGGTTAGCACTGCTGCACAATCATTAGTACTGCTACCTCACAGCCAGAAACCCAGGTTTGATTCCTGGCTTGAGTCACTGTCTGTGCAGAGTTTGCATGATCCCCCCCATGTCTGCATGGGTTTCCTCTCAGTGCACTGGTTTCTTTCCACAGTCTGAAAGATGTGCTGGTTAGGTGCATTGGCCATGCTAAATTCTCCCTCAGTGTACCCAAGCAGGTGCTGTGTACCCAAATGGGTGTGACAACTGGGGGATTTTCATAGTAATTTCATTGCAGTATTAATGTAAGCCTACTTGTGAAACTAATAAATAAACTTTGAACTTTAAAATCTTTATTGAGAATGATATAATTTTGAGCCTACTCCACAACATTATTTTTTAATTGTCCACCACCATACCTGACGTGGCAGGACTGCTGAGGTCATACCTGACTGTGGACTGTGGGATCACATAACTCTGTTTCTTGCATGCTGCTTCTGTTGTTTGACATACGTGCATTTCTGTGTTGTTGCTTCACCAGATTGACACCTCATTTTTAGCTATGATTGGTCCTACTCCTGGCATGCCCTCCTGCACCCTTCATTGAATCAGAGTTGATTCCCTCGCTTGATGATAATAGTAGAGTGGGAAATATGTGGTTACCATGAGGTTACAGTTTGTCATTATTTATAGTTCTGCTGCTATCCCACAGCACTTCATAGATGCCCAGTTTTGAGTTGCTGGATCTGTTCAAGATCTATCCCATTTAGCACATTGTGCCAAACAACACAATGAAGGATATCTTCAATGTAAAGACGGGATTTTGTCTCCACAAGCATACTGCAGTGGTCACTCCTGCAATATTATCATGGACAGATGCATCTTCAACAGATAGATTGGTGCGGATGAGGGAAAGTAGGTTTTTCCTTGTTATTGATTCCCTCATCACCTGCCAGGTTAGTAGCTATGTCATTCTGGATTTGGCCAGCTTGGTCAGTACTTGTGTTTCTAAGCCACTCTTGGTGAAGGACTTTGAAGTCTCCCACCTAGACATTTCTGTGCCCTTGCTACCTTCACTGCATTTTCCAAATGATGTTCAATATGGTGGAGCACTGGTTCATCAACTGAGAAGGGACAGCAGGTGATAACTATTGTATGCTGTTCGTCTAGTCAGTAGATCTCAAACTGTAACCTCATGCCTTGACTCACCAAACAAGCATGGTTGAGTCTCTTCTGGGAATGGTACTTCAATCACATGGATCGTCTTGGCATTCTCCACCCATCTAAATGTCTTAACCTTGCATAGTTTTCCAACCCAGGTGGTTGCAGTTGAAATGTTACACTGAGATTACTGGACATTGCTCTCGCCTGTGAGGACATTTGGCTTTACAGCCACAGTAGACATGGTTGCCTACCCTGTTGTGGTCAGTTTGGGTATGGCTTCATCATTCCCTTTGTTGATTTACTAGCTAGACATTTGTGGTTGCTCTGTACTATGGCTTGCTTTGCCATGTAAAATTGATCTGTATTGTTGGCTGATTTCAGACTATGTGACGACTTGGACAACACCTTCACCACCAGAATGACCTTTAATATGTCTAAGGGCATGTGCCTTGTGAGTTCTGAATTAAGATTACTGTAGTCATAGCTTTCAGTCAAATTGTATAATTAATTTATAAAAGAGTCAACAGTTTCTCTAGATTGTTGGACACATTTGTTGAATTTTGTTCTCTAAATATTCTTAGATTAAAATTTTAACACTTTATCAAGTTTAGTGGAGGGTTTGGCTCTTCCTTGCCTTACAATAATATTGGAATCATGTATTGTTAGTCTGGTAGTGTTGGTTTGTTATCCATTGTTGCTTTAAAGCTCAGGGGGTATAGTTTTCAATGCTGTGCAGGATTTAAAGATGTCACCACAGTAGCAATTTTTCTGAGAGTCTTCCTACACTTGTCATGTCTTGGTCGGCTCTTGCCACAACAGTGGTCCCAGAATCTTTGTCTTTAGTTTTATGCAGCAATTTACTGGATCAACTATTCTGGGCTTCCTTTTGAAATCAGAGGATTTTTGGAGGGTTTCATAGTGGTTTTCAAGCTTTGTCAGCTTTTGAACCTTCAGATATGTTTTGTTACAACATGATATGGTGCCAACTCTGAACCCAGACTGATCATAGTGATTTTGCAAACAGACTGAACTGACATTTTCATTTGCAGCACTGAAGCTTTTTTGAATAAGGTCTAGTTTAGAACTGAATTTTATTGCTCATCTTTGCTTAATCCTTTGGGGGTGATTCTCCCAAAAGTGCTGAACTAGCAGGAAAACTGTTCTAGATCACGCAGTTTTGACAGTTCAGCTTCTCACCTGAATCTCCACACTCTGTACACTGAAGAGGTCCCAGTCATGAATCTTATTAAAAATCTGAGGGATGGGGTGGAAATGGGGCCTATTCATGTCAGAGTTTGACCGTTTTGGAACTCTGCGCAGGCGCAATGGCCCCAAACTGTCAAACTCCTGTTTGCTGGCCAGCCCAATGGCTGGCTAGCCCGGGATCCCTATCATAGTGCCCCTTGAGCACAACACCCCCTCCGCCACAACTGCCCCAGTCCCAGAAGACCCCGATGCCCAGGTCCAACCCCGCCCCACCCATAGAAGTCAGACCCCGATGGAGGCAAGCCCTTCCTGCCGCCCAGTCTGTCCTAATTGCTACCCTTCCTCCATCCCAGACTGACCCCAATACAGAGTGACAGTGGGATCTTCACACCTACCAATCACACCTAGGCCTCACCCCCTTACACTGCCCAATGCCTGATGGGCAGTGCCAACGTGCTCCCCTGGGCATGGGCATGTTGCCCTTGGGCAGTGCCAGAGGACACAACCTGGCACTGCCAGGGTGCCTATGCCCTAGCAGCACCAACCCTGCTGCCTGACCTCCTGGGAGCCCTGATTGCCCCTCTTGATTCTGGCAGGATTTCTGCTAGCTCCTGAAACTTAGGGAACTAGTCTGAACCTCGCCAGAATTAAGTATTCTTGGCGGAGTGGGAGATTTGACTGGGACCTGAAAGGTTCCGATAATTAGCAAATCTACATATTTGAAATAGATTTTAAAAAGATTTGAATTACTTACCTGTCTTCCCGCTGGTTTTCCAGTGTGGTCTGGCTGGCAGCTGGGAGATGCGCATGTGCAAATCCCCATTCAAGGCCGCAGACACATATCCTGGCCAGACCCGCTGGGGATCTTCTTGTGAGGGATCCTCTTGGGATGAGTGATCATAGAATAGTTGAATTTTTGATGCAGATGGAGGATGAGAAAGTAGGGTCCCAAACCTGTGTCCTCTATTTGAACAGAGTGGAGTATGATAAGATGAAAGTGGAATTGACAAATGTAGATTGGGGGGTGCACATTAGTTGGTAGGATGGCTGAGAAACATTGGAGGATTTTTAAAGAGATCTTTTTCGGTACTCAGCAGAAATATATTCTGATGGTAAAGAAGGACTATTAAGAAAAGGGATAATCAGCCCTGTCTATCGAAGGAAATAAAGGAGAGTATTAAATTAAAAGCTGATGTGTTCAGAGCGGCTAAAAATAGTGGGAATTAAAAGATTGGGAAAGATTTAAAAAACAACAAAGAATTACTAAGAAAGCGATAAAGAAAGGAAAGATACAGTTTGAAGCTAAACTAGCTCTAAATATAAAAAATGATAGTAAAAGTTTTTACAAATACATAAAGAGGAGGAGACTGGCTAGAGTGAATGTTGGATCCTTGCAGAACGAGAGAAGGGATTTAGCGGTGGGTAACGAGGAAATGGCTGAGGCTTTAAATAAATTTTTTGGGTCGGTCTTCACGGAAGAGGATACAAATAGCTTGCCGAATATTAAAGATAGAAGGATGGTACGAGATGAGGTCCTTAATGCAATTACTGTCACTAGAGAGGTAGTGCTTGATAGACTAATGGGACTGAAGATAGACAAGTCCCTGGGACCGGATGGAATGCATCCCAGGGTTCTGAAAGAAATGGCAGAGGTGATAGCAGATGCCTTTGTATAACAAAATTCACTGGACTCTGGGCAAGTGCCAGAAGATTGGAAAACAGCTAATGTTATGCTGTTGTTTAAAAAAGGTAACAGACAAAAGGCAGGGAATTATAGGCCAATTAGCTTAACGTATGTAGTTGGAAAAATGCTAGAATCCATCATCAAAGAAGAAATAGCAAGACACCTAAAAGAGAACGGTTTGATCAAGCAGACGCAGCATGGATTCATGAAGGAGAAGTCGCGTTTAACAAATTTATTGGATTTCTATGAGGATGTGACTCGTGCGTAAACAGAGGGGGACTGGTGGCTGTGGTATTTTTAGATTTCCAGAAGGCGTTCTTAAGGTGCCTCACAAAAGGTTGCTGCAGAAAGTTAGGGTGCACCGAGTTGGGGGTAATGTGTTAACATAGATTGAGGATTGGTTATGTAACAGGAAGCAGAGAGTTGGAATCAATGGGTACTTTTCTGGTTGGCAGTTGGTGACTAGTGGAGTGCTGCAGGGATCGGTGCTGGGGCCTCAACTGTTTACCATTTACATAGATGATCTGGAGGAGGGAGCTGAGTGTAGGGTAACAAAATTTGCTGATGACACGAAGATGAGTGGAAAAGCAAATTGTGTGGAGGGTGTGGAAAGTCTGCAGAGAGATCTGGATAGGCTGAGTGAGTGGGCGAGGACCTGGCAGATGGAGTATAATGTCAGCAAATGTGAGGTTATTCACTTTGGTAAAAAAATAATAATAGGAGGGATTATTATTTAAAGGGTGACGTTAAGTGACGTTAGATAACTTGTATCATTGTATTATGTATAATATCATAAAGTTATGTGAATTAATTACAGCCCTTTTATTCATTTAGTTTTCATTTTCTTTACATTTGTACTTTAAAAAACTTCCATGTTTTTGGTTTACAAAATTTTCGATAACAGCATATAAATCAACAGATTGAAGCATGGTTGACTCAATATGCATGAGTGCCGAATCATTAAGTTTCTCACTACTCATCGTTGACGCAAATAGATTTTGATCCTCTCCAGTGTCGAAAATGAACGCTCACCTGAACAGTTAGTGATCAGTAAGGACAGATAAATTCTAAAGCAAAGGGATATATTTGGATACACCTTGTCCAGTCGATCTCTTGCCAGAGCTCGATACACCCCAGTAACAGTGATGTATTTGCATGTTGTACAAGTCCGGGAGCGAAGCTCCTCTATTTATAGATATTTATTATATTAATTCACCCACGGGTTATAGTTGTGAAAATTTATTCACTCTTAAAAGGGTTAAACCAATTTTTTTTGCTCTCAGGCCCCTCTCCCTTTGGGCCCCTAGGCTTAAGTCTACTCAGTCTAATGGTTAATCTGCAACTGTGTTAACCCTTTACTTAGTAGTCAAAAACACTGCTGTTTGCAAGGAGGGATCTATAGGGATGAATCAGATTGCCTCCTCACTGCTGTCCTCCACTACCACCACTTGCTGCCAGAGGTTATGTTACATTTTCAAGAAAAAGAATACTCCAAGAGCTAATGAGTTAAAAGTTAATTTAAGCTTATATTAACAGTGCTGTTCACTAGACCAGTAACCAAAACTACAGGTCTTTCCAATCTACTCCAGTTAGCAGATGAATTCTAAGGATTTGTTTCTGGAGCATAGTAAATATCAGTTAATTAGTTTGTTAAATATTTGTAGGGATATAATGTCCCTAGTTAGCTATGATATTCTTTTACACATTTTATTTCTATTACATTGTCAAGGGTTTTATATTCACTGCATTTATCCCAATTTCAAAATGTTGACAGATTTAATTAGTTCAAGCCAGTAGTAAGAGGAACTACGAGTCAAATTTTGGTTAAATATGCAAAACATTTCCTGTGGGTAGAATTTTAATGAATAGTATTAGTAGGCTGCAAGCTATTATGTAACACTGTTAAATGTAAAATGTTACGTTTTATTAAATTTATTCTTATGAGTTTTAAAATGTTAATGCCCTTGAGATCCAACTGAGAAAATAACCTGGAGTCACAGTCAGAAATAATTTGTTTATTTAGAAGCGAAATAATCACAGCTGATGATTTTTCTTTAATTGGAACCCTTGGTGGTACTAGCATCACTCTATTTATTAAAGTATATCTATTAATCAATACTAATTATAATATGTTTGAAATTAATAGCTGCCCAGAAGTGTTTCTCCAGCTAGTGGGGGATGTTCCCATCAACCATGAACTGTAAACTAATTGAATGAGCAATGCCTTATTTTCGTCCTGCTCAGGAAGTCACAACTTTTAGTTTTGACTGCTTAACACATGTCCATCTATATTATTTGGGTGAATTTTATCAATCCCTGACTGGATCCCTGGTGGCACAGTGGTTAGCACTGCTGCCTCACACCACCAGGAACCAAGGTTTGATTGCTGGCTTTGGTCAATGTCTGTGTGGAATCTACATATTCTCCCCATGCCTGCATGGGTTTACTCCGGGTGCTTCAATTTCCTCCCATAGTCTGAATGACGTACTGATTGGCCATGCTAAATTCTTCCTCAGTGTACCTGAACAGGCACCGGAATGTGGCGACTAAGAGATTTTCAAAGTAACTTAATTACATGTTAATGTAAGCTTACTTGCGACACTAATAAATAAACATAAATAAACTTAAACACTAGCCGCATACTGTGATTGAAGTTCATAAAATCAGTGTATAAGAAGTATTATTTAACTGAGGATGCATCAACAGCTTACCCTGTCTCACTTAACTGTGAAAATTCAAAGAAGTTTTTTGGATTCTGAGTTTTACCAGTTCAGGTGAGGCTCTATCCGGAACACTAGCCTCTAGTAGAAGATGGGTGCAAGTGGAATCCTGATGGTTCATTTAATGAAACAAATCTTTCAAAGAGATATTTATTCTTGTGGTGTCTGGTTGTTTTTGCTGCAGTTTGCTCTGTAACTTTGGTGATTTTACTGGGTAAATTGTCTGTTTTTGCAGATTTTTTTTAGATTCATTTCCCTACTTATATTTCTCTTCATTGTTCTTGCTCACTGCTTTGGTGTTGCTCTTTAAGGAGATGAAGATGGGGTGAATGTTCCTTTTAGAGGTTTCAAATATGTTACATAACTGAGGTAAAAAGATCTTGTGAGATGCAGGCACAATCATCTTTGTTGTGTTTTGAATGTACCCATCAACATGCAAACATCTTCATCTATGTGTCAAAGGAGTCCTTCCCTTGGTAACTTTACTGAACAGTACAGATTGCTAGAGAGTTATGCCATCATTTGTACAGTGATCTGAATTTAGATTGCCTCTTCTCACAGAACTAAGACAATCGTAAAGGATAGCTTTCATAATTCTGTTCACTTTCAAGCCAACTTGACAAGCATCTGCGATTCGGCTGCTCTGTACCTTGATGAGAAATTTTTTTCTTCCCATTGATGATAAAAAGAATGTGCCTCCTGATCCTTGGTGCACCTTGAAGGGAAGTAACGTGGGTGCTGTCCTTGCTTTTAGTAGATTCATCATAAACAACTTCTGCTTGTTTCAAGTTTAATTTTTGTATTGGCCCTTCCACTATCTCCTTCAAGAAGACGACCACCATCATGTTATCGAAGAAAAGGCAGGCTGCATGCCTTAATGACTATTGTGTGACTCTGACATGCATCATTATGATTATGATCACCATTATTCCTATGAAATTCACCTTCAAACTCCATGTTTGGGCCTCAGTATCTCCCTCTGCAACTGAATCCTGAACTTCCTAACTCAAAAACCACAATTAGTAAGGATAGGCAACAACACCTCCTCCACAATCATCCTCAACACAGTGTTCCACAAGACTGTGTTCTCAGCCCCCTACTATACCCCTTATGCATCTACGACTGTGTGGCTAAATTCTCCTCCAAATCAATTTTCAAATTTGCTGCTGGCATAGTGGGTTTAATCTCAAACAATGACGAGATAGAGTACAGGAATAAGATAGAGAATCAGATGAACTGGCGCGACTCAATAATCTCTCCCGAAATGCAAACAAACCAAAGAAAATTGTCATCGATTTCAGGAAGTGTAGAGGAGAACATGCCCCTGTCTACATTAACAGGGACAAAGTGGAAAGGATTGAGAGCTTAGGTTTTTAGGTATCCAGATCACCAACAACCTATCCTTGGACAAGAGAGTTGGACAAGTTGCAGAGCTGGGCCGAGAGGTGGCAAATGGAGTTTAATGTGGATAAGTGTGAGGTAATGCACTATGGCAGGAATAATAAATGTGTATAGTGTAGGGCTAATGGTAGGATTCTTAGTAGTCTTGATGAACAGAGGGATCTTGGTGTGTATGTGCATAGATCCCTGAAAGTAGGCAGTCAAGTCGAGAAGGTTGTTAAGAAGGCATACGGAGTCTTAGCTTTTATTGGTAGGGGGATTGAATTTCGGAGCCGCAACGTCATGTTGCAACTGTACAAAACTCTAGTGCGGCCGCACTTGGAGTATTGTGTGCAGTTCTGGTCCCCGCATTATAAGAAAGATGTGGAGGCATTGGAGAGGGTACAGAGGAGGTTTACCAGGATGTTGCCTGGTATGGAGGGCAGGTCTTATGAAGAGAGGCTGAAGGATTTGAGGTTGTTTTCGTTAGAAAGGAGGCGGCTAAGAGGGGACCTGATCGAAACATATAAGATGATTAGAGGTTTAGATAGGGTGGACAGTGATAGCCTTTTTCCTAGGATGGAGAAAGCTAGCACGAGGGGACATAGCTTTAAATTAAGGGGTGTTAGTTATAGGACGGATGTCAGAGGTAGGTTCTTTACCCAGAGGGTGGTAAGGGTATTGAATGCCCTGCCTGCAGCAGTTGTAGATGCGCCAAGTTTGGTGGCGTTTAAGAGGTTAGTTGATAAGTATATGGAAGAGAAGAGAATGGTTTAGTTTGGAGGGGCATTACTTTTTATATTGGTCGGCGCAACATCGAAGGCCGAAGGGCCTGTTCTGTGCTGTAATGTTCTATGTTCTATCCTGGTCCCCCATGCCGACGCTGTAGTTAAGAAAGCCCACCAGCGCCTCTACTTTCTCAGAAGACAGAGGAAATTTGGCATGTCTGCTGTGACTCTCACCAACTTTTACAGATGCATCACAAAAAGCATTTTTTCCAGTTGTATCACAGCTTGGTATGTCACCTGCTCTGCCCAAGACTACAAGAACCTATAAAAGGTCATGAATGTAAACCAGTCCATCACACAAATCAGCCTCCATCTATTGACTCTGTCTTCACTTCCTACTACCTCGACAAAGCAGCCAGCATAATTAAGAACCCCATGCATCCCAGACATTCTCTCTTCCACCTTCTTCCATCAGGAGAAAGATACAAAAGTCTGAGGTCACATACCAACTGACTTAAAAACAGCTTCTTCCATGCTGCCATCAGACTTTTGAATGGACCTATCTTGCATTAAGTTAATCTTTCTCTATGCCCTGGCTGTGACTGTAACATTACATTCTGCACTCTCTCATTTCCTTCTCTTTGATTGATATGCTTTGTCTGTAAAGCATGTAAGAAACAATACTTTTTACTATATGCTAATACATGTGACAATAATAAATCAAATCAAATCAAATCCACTAGAAAATTTCCCATCTCATCCTTCGTCATGCTCACTGCCCAGCCTGGAGATCTAAAACCCAGAAAAACAACTTGGAATGCAAGAAGTTGACCCATTAATTCTACTTTGGGTTTCACACACATAATTCCACACCTAAATCCCCATCCCATCCCACCCACCTCCTAGTTCAGAACCAACATTTTCATTGATATCTAGGCTCTGACAGTAATGTAGAAAACAGTTTAATTTGTATTTAATTCAAGAGATCTGCAAATCCTCTGGGCTCTGGGGACCCTAGTTTAAAAATGTATGAATTGAGTGGTAAGTTTTGTCTGAATAATGATATCTTATCCTCATCAGCCTGAGTGGAATATATTATATTTCATATTACTAAACTTTGTATGCACAAGTAAGGGACAATATTTATTATGTTATCTTGAATGAGGAAGAATAATTTCCAGTATTTATTTCTATGATACATAGATGGCTTTAACATCATGCATAAATATTAGGAGCAGTTACAATCTTGCATTTAACTTAGGCTGGCAGTTGAATAGCTTTCATTTTTAGTGATGGATGGAACAAATTTCACTGTTTTAATTGAAAATGCATATATAAAAAAACCACTGGAGCATAATGTCAGTTATATCTAGATTCTACTATAAAAGCAATGTCTTTTTGCTTGATGCAGCCAGTGATTAATTAGTTTACTTAAATGTCAGTAAATGTCTACAGGAATTGTCATTCGTAACTGAACCTGTATAATTGGGTTTCATTACCAGTAATTAATGGCTAGACTTTGATGTCAAGAACAATTTACATCTAAAGTTGTTGCCATTCGGCTAATGAATTACCCAAAATATCTTTTGCTTGGAATGTGTTTTGATAGGTTTTTAATTTGAATATAAATGACAAAATAACATGACCTCCTTTACTAAATTCAAGGTAGTGTGGCGAACTCTTCCGAAATATTAATTATCTTTAAATATTTTTAACATGACATGTGTTGAGTAGGAAAGTGAATATTTTCACATAATATAAGTTCATTAAGTATATGTGAAAGTCATTCCAGTTATCAGGAAATTAAATTATGAGGAAAGATTTTTTTCAGGCTACTGTAAGCCTAGGAATAAATTGTAATACCCACTTTGTTCTTACTGGTCTAAGAACTTATGTAAGGAATTAGTAATCCAGAATTGCTGCAATCCTTGTGACTGTAGAATATCTTAAATGTTGAATCAGTGTTTTGAAAAACATATTGCAGAAGTGTGTCAAATGCTAACAGTGCCATGGAAGTACAACAAGGATAGATAGTTCCAAATTTTTTCTCACGTCTTCAAAACATTGATTTCATGCATTGAGTTAATGAATAATTCATATTAACTTGATAGTTGGAAGGTGAACAAATCCCAGTGCCCAACAAAAATCAACTAGAGTTGTTACTAAACACTGAAAGAAATAAAATGAAATGTACCAAAGGGGTTAAGAGACAGATTTAATGCTCATAGTTGTCCGAGACCAGAAAAATGTTGCAATTTACTTGGTTACGAGCTCAGACATATTTGTAGTTAAATGTGTACTACTAAGCCAATTCTATCATCTCATTCAACCTTCCATCTCATTCAATCCCATCCCATACAACCTCCTTCCTCTCATGTCAGCATCATGTCATGCCATTCCATCCTTCTATTCCTGCCACTCCTGTAATGCCACCCAATTCTTCTAGTCCTCCCACTCTATTACTTTCATAACACCCCTCTTTCTTTCCCATTCCTTCTTTCCCATTCTTCCATACTATGTGCATCATGCCATTCCATTCTCCCCATGCCATCACCACTCTACATTCAAGGCAACTTTGCAATTGGATTCCCCTTACTTCTTTTTGTTTTTGTGTCCAACCAGTCCCTGTCACCAACTGTTGACAAGCACATGCATTACATGCTTCAGTCCACCATGCACCCCATTTGCCTTTCCATGTTCCAGGCTCCACCCATCAAATCAACCTATTTACCAATGAGAAAAGTACAGACAGTGAAAAACTGCTCATTATTGCAATAGATATTTGGGATGAAATTGATATTTAATGTAGATGTGTAATGTGTATTAGTGAATCTACAGCCTGCTTTACACCATTACAATTTATTTTTCAGTATCAGCAGAGGAAAAGAAAATTATTGTGATCTAAAAGAGCAACCAATTTTCTCTTGCAAATGTTACACCAAAAATACAAGTATTTAATTATTACAAATTAGCATCTTTATTTTGTTGACAATTAATTTGTTTTTGAAAACTGCAGTTGTGAAAGTGGAGACGTATTGGAATAAATATTTCAGCTTCAGATAAAAAGTTGTCATTTTTCCTTCCATCTGTAGTGTCCTTTGAGCTGGCAGAACAAATGGGAAGGACCTGAAGACCCAATGCAATACCTTAGAGGACTGGTAGCTCGTGCACTTGCAATTCAGGTAAATTTGGATATTACTAAGAGCCAGAAAATAGCCCAAAGGCTTTATTGGAAGCAGATGTGGGTTTTTTTTAAATATTGATAGCTGTGGCAAGTGCTTTTTTTTAGCAGATTCAAGCACATCACGTAAACAGAATGTGCAACCTCTATGGATTAAGCACACTGTATGTTTTTCTTTTCAATTTTGCTTTGTATCCTTTGTATAATCATTAATAAATCATTACTTGTAAATTAGTTCATAGGTTTATTGAAGAGTTGGCATAAATTTTCTTCACCTCATTATATTGTGGTTTATATTGTTACATGATAAATGGTCAAATCTTCAAAAGATGAGGTTTGATAGTTTCTCAAAACAATGTTTTCTAATACATTTGAAGAAATCTATGGTTTAAAGAAAATTACTATATTGTGTACCAGTGTTACGCTACTAGATATTAATAAACACAAGAGGTGCCGACAATGCCACAATGCATGAGGCTAAAATTGAATAGTTTTATTTTGTCAATGTCAGGGGTTTTTAAATTTACATTTTATTTCTTGTCACATTTACTTATGAGCTGGAATCTTACCACTATTCATGCTGACAGGATTTTCCCATTCCAGCACAGTGAATGGAGATTTGGTTCACTGCCAGATTCTCCAATTTCGCTGCAGTGGGAGTGTGGCGTGAACATCAAATAAGATAGAGCCCATGGAAATTGCCAAACATTAACTATTTCTAACTTCTGCCAGTCCTGCAGATCCTCAACCCCGCACCATTCCCCCAATGCTGGCCCTTATGTATGTCTCTACTCTTGTCCCAGTGGTGGCAGAACTTTTAGCTGTTTAGACCCATTCTCTGAAAGTTCCTCCCTAAACCTTTGCTCCAGCTCCCTTTTCTCTTGTAAGAGTCTTCTTAAAAATCACCTCTTGACCCAACTTTTGTTCCTTCTCTTTTGACTCAATATCCATTTGGTCTTCAAAATACCTTGCATTGTAAGTACTGTATTAAATATTGTATTGGAACTGCTTTTTTGCAGTTACTTCAAGGAAGATACACCACTTTCAGCCTATTCTGAGGAATATTCAGAGCTTTGCTTCAAGTTAGAAAACAAACTTAATATCCATATTGCTATAATTCTTTGAGAAAAAGGAAGGAAAGCCAGACATTTTACCTCTATTTCTTTTGACACTAGCTTGAAATTTATAAGCAATAACAGACCAACTTCAAGAATGTACAAACAGTTTCAATTAGCTGGATTTCCCTTAGGTAATAAGGAATGGCTTTTTGGAATAGACAAAATTAACAGCTATACTGTGTGTGAGCTAGAATAGGAGCAATGTATTATACTATGAATATAAAAGTCGTGCATCTAATACTCATTCATCACGCTGTAGGTATTGCAATTAAAAAAATAGTAATTTCCTGCCAGTTTTCTAACCCTGATAACTCAGACTTTCATCACAGCTAGAATCAAGGGTTTATGAATAGCTAACAATCTATAAAAACTTTGCTCAATTTAGCCTCAGATTAAACTCAGAATGTGCTTATATGAATGACTTCTCCAAAAGCTGTGGTATGAAATGAACAGCAAAATTGGTATTAAAAAATGGAATATTGTAGTTATAGATTTTATCCATCTACCATATCAAATTATTTTATCATTTCAGGCAGCATAATTGGAAGTGCCCTTGATCTTCCACATTCAAGGGAATTCAACCCAATATATGCATTTGGTCCTCAAAATTTATCCCTTTTCGTGCAGGTATCATTTTGATGAATTGTGCTGCAGGCTGTTCAAGTCGGTATATCCATCTTGAGGTGCAGTGCCCAGAATTGAATGTATACTCCACCAGAACCCTTGCAGCTTTAGTATAACTTACACCACTTCATATTCCAGACCTCTTGAAATAATAGCAACGTTCCATTAGCTTATGATTTAATGTTGCATCTATATGCTAATTTTTAGTGACTTCTGTAAAAGAAACCCTCAATCTCTTTGCTTACCCAAATTTTACCTTTTTGCCATTTAAAAATGGCTCAGGTGGATTAGCTATGGGTGGGATTTTCTGTAGGTCCCTGCGGCATGTGGAAGCAGTTCACTGCTGACCGACAATTTAGGTTAGAATTGCTACCCTTAAATTTCCAGCTACTAAATAACTTAAAAATGACTGGCAGAATTGAGTTTGCTGGGAAAAGTTAATGACCTTTCTAAGTTGAGTTTGAACTCATTGCTGTTATAAAGTTAAGTTTTAGACATGATTCTATTTTCCTCATTTTCATCTCGAATTTTGCCATGATGGAGAGCTTTTCCTTCATGGTGAATATTTTGGAAGTGCCTGAAAATCCAAAGACCCACCCTGAACATGGCATTTCCCATTTTTATGGGAGCAGGAATGGTGGCAGTTCGTGTTTTGCACATGTGCACTTCATGGCCATTTATATCATCAACTGTCTCCATTCAAGTTGGCCTTTGGAAGCTTAAGAATGTGAAACTTAGTTAGAGCATTCCTCAACTTTGTGTATTTCTTCAGATAGCCACTTTGCCTCCCTTTAGAACTCTAAGGCATCCTTTTGGATATTGCCCTAGGATATTTTTTGGAGAGTAAGGTACCTCAAACGGAGGCAAGATATCTTTGGAATTATTAAAATCAGGCAGAAATATGAGTAAACAGTGCATAAACTCATTAACTGTCAAGTTCATTAGAACAATTAATAGACCTGTCAAGTATATTTGTCGAAAGTGCTAAGAGAACTGCCAAGAGGAGCTATCAAGACATTTAAAAGTCCTGTCCATTAAATATTTGAAAAAAAATTCTGGAATGTTTAAAAAAAGTATTGCTTGCTACTTCAGTCTGCCTATTAGCATAAGCCTGACACTTTCCATTACTAGATTATTACTTTATGACTGTTTTACAAGCATCTGTTATCACTTTAGAATGCCTGCCATTTCGCAATACAAGTAGCCATAAGCTGTTTGAAGTGGGATTATTAATTCCAAAGCTTATTACCTATAAGAGACTGTGAAATTAAATGGTGGGGGTGATCCTCCCAGCCCACTGAACTGCTCCAACGTTGGTGGGGGGGCGATGCGCTAGTTGGTGTGGGGATGGACATTGGGGCTGGCCCAGAAATGTCTGGGAGGCTAGTGATCAGGAAGTGGGAGAGTCAGAGGAGCAGCGATGCACAGTTGCAGGGCTGGCCAGTGATCGAGAGGCTGACAATGCGGGACCAGTGCATATGCACTGATCTCAGTGCTAACAGATCAGTGCATGCAGAGTGGCCCACTCAGCCCCATGCTGTTGACCTCTCCATCGGAAATAGGGCCTACCCATTGATTTTCATGTGAATCCTGCTAAGGCACTCTGCAATGCTCAGAGTGTGGGAGAAAATCCTGCTTAAAAAAAACAACAGGAGTTGCACCCAGTTTCACATGAATTTGGCACTAGAATGTTTTTGGGAGAATCGTCCCTGAAATGTTTATTGTTATCAGACTTTTTGTAGTTGAAGGAATGTAAATGTAATAAATGGGTTCTTATGAGAGGTTTTCTTCAATATAGTGAAGTCTGCAATAGGTACTTGGAGCTTTATTTCATAGAACTCACTGTCATTTTTATACGGGTCCTGCACTCTGCCCATGGTGGATATTTGGTGAGTTGGTATGGTAGAGGCAACAGATGATGTGTGGGGACCATGGGTGAACATGAGTTCGCAGTAAATTGACGTAGGAACTATAAAGGACCACGTGGGTGATTACAGGGGCATAGGTTGGCTTGGAAGGTATGACGGGCCATAGGTTTACATACAGAGGCATTAGCTGGCATGGAGAGTTTTCATTGTTATGGTGTGGGTACAAGGCATGAATGACATGTGTTGGCATAGATGGGACACAAGGAGCATGTAAGTGATGAGTACTGGAGGGATGTTTCATGTGTTTTTTTAAGTTTGGACAAAATGCTAGAGCCCTGAGGCAGACCTACTACTTTGCTTCTGCCCAACTTCCTTATTACTTCTTGCATCATCGTCCCAACTTCTAATACAGCTTGCCTCTGCCTCCATCCCAGTCTCAGACTGAAAATTTGGCTGGATGGCCATTGTTAAAAATCGGATTTGTGGAGCTGGCAGTTGTCCTAATCTTTGCACTTGGCTGCTGACAGAGATCCAGGCCTTTCAGTGCAAAGTTGTTTCCTGTTTTATATTCATATATGTGCTTTTACTAAAATTACTGTTTGGGGAAGAGTAGATCTTATTATTAATACTTTTTTGCCCTCTGGTATTTGATCATATTTAAAAATGATTGTTTTCATATGGCACACAAAGAGCAGAAAATGCCATATTGTGTGACATATATTTCATAACAGACATAGCTGCAGAAAAATGCCCTTAGATTAAAACATTACCATGAAATTACATAGCAGCTTTGCCTCGCATGAGGTACTTATATGTCTCATGACCTGCCACAACCACCAACTGATGAGTCTTGCTCCGTAATTTTTGAAGAAAATTGCAGATTGCAATCACAAAAACTGAAAAGTCTGGGTTTATTTCAATTCCTGCCCAGTCTTTCCTATTCTTATTTAACTTATCACAAATATTTCCTTTGTATTATTTAATATTTTGATGTTATATTCTTTATAGTGATGAAAAATTGATTCTGTGGGGGAATTTTTCACTCTCAAACCTTGGTGAGTTGGGGCAGATGGGAAGATAAACAATTTAAGATTCTCAAACTTGACCCCAGTCCACCTTCAATATACTCAATTTTGGAAATAATAGAGTGCATTTGAATTCACATGAGTAACCTACTCACTGGCGACTGGTGACTCATCATCATCTACGAATAAGACTCGTCTAAAGAGATTTTACCAAAGATTTAGAATTAATGGAGGTGAGCGTCTATCCTGTGGGGATGTTTAAACTCCTAATTTCTAATATGAATAAAGGCTCAGTGCTTACAGCTGCCTTGTCTTCTGTACTTTTGGGTTATCATCTGAGGAAAAGCTGGACAGGTTGGGGCTATGGCCATTGGAGATCAGAAAATAAGAGGTGACTTTATTAAAACATACAAAATCCTGAGAGGAATTGACAGGGTGGATACTAAGAGGATGTTTGCCCTGTGGAAGAAACTAGAACCCGGGACACAATAAAAATAAGGGGCCTGATACCCTCGTTTTGGGATAAATGTCCATGCTGGTAGGAAAACAGAAGTGATTCCTGCTGTCGCTGGCAGTGTTTATCAGCTGGAATTCATTCTCGTGAAAGGTACTAGTAAGTTCATTCCGAGCAACCCGTCGGCCAGACTCGCTGTTCTGAGACCGGCCTGCCATTTTAAAGGGCGGCTTGAACTTAATGCTCAGAGGCAGACCCCCCAACCCACCACACTGACCAGGGGACCAAAGAGAGGCATTCTCCCTCCCACCCTGGCCTAGTTCTTTGGGCACCAAGAGGACACAAGGAGTAGGTCCTGTGACCATTTACTTTTCTGCTGCCAGGCTGAAGAGGAAGCCACACTCAGGAGACCTGAGGGCTGGGAGGCTGGGGCTGTGGGCAAGACGTTGCCCTCGTCACACTCTTCCTGGGATGGGGATGTCACATCTGCACTGCCCCTTGTAGCCCTGGCCAACCTGAAGATCATCTTTGGGATGGTGATTTCAAACAGCCCTGTGATCAGCATTATCATTCCTGCCTGTCAGCTGTGAAGATTCTGAAGTGACCAGATCACTTTAATATTCATGCCCCTCTAGTCATCTGGCAGGATCTTAAATGATTGCAGCACTCTATTCTGCAGCAGATATTTTTCTTTCTCCTTATCAGAAACTGCAGATGTGAGCAGACCCCTTGGAAGTCCTCTGACAGAGAGATGATGTCAGTTTCGCCTGGAATCGGGGTTCCATTTTGCACAGCTATGGATTCAGCTCCAGTGTATGCACATAGCTTTGGTTTGAAATTGCTGAGACTTCCTAGCCAGTTAAATTGTTTGAAATTCTCTCCATTCCAATGGAATCTTTTGATCTCTAACAAATTCAACTTGCTGTACCTTGAAAAAAAAATTCCATTGACAGCTCAATAGAGTTCTATCATCCTCCAGTCACCTGTGTTTATTTTCATTTCCCATTTCCCTTCATGCTTGAACATACCTCAAGTACCCCATTGATCCTGACTATAATGTTGACAGAGTCAAGTCTACTTGATAGCCTGATTCCTTCAAAGCAATTGTGATTTGCAAAAAAATTGCTTCAAGACCAAGAAAGAGGGTTCCACAATTTTAATTTGCTGGGAAGCCTCAGCAACTTCAAATCAAAGCTGTGTGCATATATTGGGGTTGAGTGCACAGATTGGAACTCCCCACAAATCCCCCAATCTCCTTTCCGTCAGAGCACTTCAAAGGTGTCTGCCCACACATCAAGGCACACGTCAATCATCATCTGATGGTGAAACGATTGAAAGCAAGGAACAAATTGAAGAATATCACTCGACCAACTATGTACATTGCTGCTGAGGATGCCCGCATAGTGCAAAGGTTCAATTAGTTAGACTCTGAATAAGTGAAATTGTCTGCCTTCCCTGCCCCACTCCCCTCCCTCCTTGGACATCATTCAAAACAATCCTTGACTCAAATATATACCATTTGCACAATCCCTAATGTGTTCCTGAATGTGAAGTAGTGCATTTTGGAAGGTCTAATGCATGTAGGACTTGTACATAAATGGTAGAACCCTTAGGAATATTAACAGGTAGATAGATCTGGGCACCAAGTCCACCGATCATAAAAGTGGCAATGCAGACGCTTAAGGTGATCAAAAAAGCATACAGCATGCTTGCCTTCATTGGTCAGGACATTGAATATAAAAATTGGTAGGTCATGTTGCAACTGTACAGAATGTTAATTAGGCCTCATTTGGAATATTGTATATAATTCTGGTTGCCACACTACCAGAAAGATGTGGATGCTTTGGAGAGGGTACAGAAGAGGTTTACCAGGATGTTATCTGGTCTGGAGGGTATTAGCTATGAGGAGAGGTTGAATAAACTCGGTTTGTTCTCATTGGAATGATGGAGGTTGAGCGGTGACCTAATAGAGGTTTACAAGATTAAGTGGCAAGGACAAAGTGGATAATGAGATGCTCTTTCCTGAGGTAGAAAAATCAAGTACTAGAGGACATAGGTTAAGTTGCTATGGGGAAAAGTTTAGAGGAGATGTGCGAGACAAGTTTTTTACACAGAGGATGGTGAATATCTGGAACGCACGCCTGGGAAGGTGGTGGGACTAAGTATGATAGTGGCATTTGAGGGGCATAGATGAATAGGATAGGAATGGAAGGATACGGACTCCATAGGTGCATACAGTTTTAGTTTAGGCAGGCATCATGACTGGCACAGGCTTGAAGGCTGAAGGGCCTGTTGCTGTGCTGTTTTGTTCTTTGTGTTTACATTCTTCATGCAAATAAAAGGGTGAACTGACATTGTACATGCAATAATGGCACAATGAGCAAACGTTGCAAATAATTAAATTTTTATATGCCATTATAAATAAAGAAAACTTCACAACATAACAGTTTATCAAACATCTCTTGGTGAATTACATTTGCTTTCTCTCACAATTCTTTTTGCTTCTATGTGGTTCACTCCCTATAGCTTCAGTAGAGCTACAGGCAGCTAGCTTAGATCCCTACTCTAACTGCTGAGCACAATGAATTCATTGTAACAAAGTAGTAATCTTGCTAATCAGTGTTTTTAGATTCTTTATTGTTCAGTGATTTATTAAATACGCTCAACATGTGTGCCAGAGATATTTTTAATCACGTTACCAGGCATCCACAAGTTCTGCTCCCACTGAGGTCAGGCTCCCAATTTAAATAGGAGGAGGTTGAAAATTGGATTTCCTCTCGCACACCATCTTGATCTAGTGGTGAGCAATTTTAGAAACCCATTATAAGCATTTAGGTTTGACAGTTGGTGAAAAATTTGCAAATGTGAAGCTTAATATCTGCTCAATTCCATGTTTATCTAATAAGATCTACAGGAGGCCTGTACAACAATTCTTAAAAGTACCATTGCAGGCTGCCACCTCAAAGGTAAATTTGAAAAAAACTTCATGGACTGTGAAACCAGGATAAGCAGCACAAGTCCCATGTTAAAACCACAGGCTATTGCCAATCTTTCATTTTCTTCCTCCCCTTCCCATTCACTGTGTCCCAGACATCATCTCACTTTGCTTTACTAATGTCTTCCCTTCAAAGACTTGACTGCTGGCAATGCCATGTTTCAAAATTCAAACTGTGTTTTCTGGCCAGCTGCCTGTGGTGCCCAGTCAGTATCTACAGCTATCTGTCAGATATAAATGAGACTCAAGATCCAATGTCAATGGGCTTTTGGAAGTACAAGCAGGCTGATGCAAGAATATTTCTAAGTCAGAATTATAATTTTGTGATTTTTCTTTAGTTCTGTTCTTTTTTAAATGGGAACTGTATTTACTCTGGGATCTGACCTGACTCTGAAGAGCTCTGATAAATATTGGTGAAAAGGCTTACATGGTAATTTTCAACTACTGACTCCAGTTTATTGCCTGTAGATTTTTGGTGGATCTAGGGGAGCAAGAATAAATTCAGCTTTTCCAATGTGCCACACATGGCAACTTGCATAAGATGCTTCTTGTCTAAGTCTCTCTTAGGCAGCATATTAATGATGCCCAGGGAAAAATCGAAGATTACCCTCACAACTTTCCAAACCAATTTTTTTTCACACCTTAATTGCAATCTGTCATAGCTTTGCGTCTTATCCACCTTGAGCTTTCCCATCTTCCTCAATAAATCCTCCCTCGAGCATTTAAAAGTTTCCAGCCTATACTCAATAAAATTGAGGCAACAATTTCACAGTGTTTCTCCTCTATTTCATTAATGCACACTGTTACAAAGTATTAGCTTAGTATTTCAGAAACTATCTTCAGGCATTATATCATTTTTAATGGCTCAATCTGTCTCTGGAGCCTTTGCTTGCTTCTGAAATATTTGAAGAAGGTTTTAACATTTTCATTTCATTTTGCCTTACGCTCTCTGTTAGTGCCTCATTAATATCTTTGTAATTCTCTACTTATCTTTTTAGATGTTCTTGTTCTATTATTTTTGTGAGTGTTTTAAAATTTTACCGGCTTTTTCCTTTTCCCCCTTGTCTTCCATCATACCTTTCTTAATTATGCACAGTCAGCATTTAATTCATGAATACATTCTGTTACATCTTAAAATAATGTATTTTGAATAGTTAAGTTTTTCTTCCACATCCTTTCCTCTAATTAGGCTCTCCAAAGTTGAAGTCTTCATTCATCTTGTAAACTGTCAAACTTTTAAGCCTTTCTTTTATCTTCTGGCCTCATCACAAATGTTATGCTACTAAATTCCAAATGATTCTTTGCTATTACTAAATTTGTGATATAGAAATGCCGGCGTTGGACTGGGGTAAACTCAGTAAGAGGTCTGACAACACCAATTTTAAATCCAACCGATTTATTTGATAGTAAACTTGCAAGCTTTTGGCATTTGTAGCCTTCCTCAGGCGAATGAGGTGTTCTGGTCTGCAATAGCACACATAATCAGCAATCTGTAAACTGTCTGTGCTGATATGTGTGCTATTGCAGACCAGAACACCTCATTCGCCTGACGAAGGCTACAAAGGCCGAAAGCTTGAAAGTTTACTATCAAATAAATCGGTTGGATTTAAAATTACTAAATTTGCCAACCTCTCCTCAGCAATTAATACCAAATTGCATTGCATTCTTTCTTGTGGGTTCCATCACATGCTATTCTAGAAATGAGGCCCCATATTTTCAGTAAAGTCCAGGTCACATGCAGATTGTGCACATTGAGCATCCTAATTACTATTGCTGCCACCTCTAATCCATCCTCTAAGATATGTGCAGTATCTGAACTGGAGACCCTTGTCTGAAATTAAATGACTATATCTTCATCATCACTGTTGGGATGTGAGAAAGACAGTTATATATGATGACACCATCATCTTCAGTGGATTCAAACCCACTGCTGGACTCAGCCCCAACAATGGCCATTCCAGAAATGATGAGCACCACCTCTCCATGGGGGTTGGAGCATGCAGATATCCCCACCTTTCTCCCTCCAGTTAGATCGTACTGCCTCCAATTGAGTGCAATAATCAAGTTTCACTAAAGTGTGAACAAAGGAACTTATGTTGGAGAAAAAACAGAAAACCTTTAAAGCTGCGAGTTCACTCCTTTAAGGAGCTCCAGTTGGGATAATTCCCTGCAGGTAGTTTTCTGTTCAGAAGCCTGTCAGTATGAATTGTTTCTGAGACTGGTTCTACTGAGAGAAAAGGAAGTGGAAACTGATCATTCCTTGAAGTTGGCCTGTGCATTTTGTTTACACAGCAGTTTTCATAAAACAGCTTCAACTGCTCAGAGCCAGGACTGAATTGGAAACCATAAGATACTGGAGACATGGTTCTCCAATGGGCTGTCTCCCATTACTGTGTCTGTGAATCACCTCCATGCTGTGGGTGAGAAGGGAGGGTGAAGAGTTTTATTCAGTCAACATGATTCATAATGACAATTGTCATGGTCCATATCTGTACCAATGACATAAGTAGAAAAAGAGATGAGGCCCTGCAGGCAGATTTTAGGATGGCACAATTACAGAGTGGTTAGCGCTGCTGCCTCACAGTGCCAGGGACCTGGATTCGATTCTGGCCTCAGGGGTCAGTCCGTGTGGAGTTTGCATGTTCTCCCTGTGACTGTGTGTGTTTCCTCCTGGTTCTCCGGTTTCCTCCCACATCCTAAACATGTGCGAGTTACATTCATTGGCCATGCTCAATTGCCTCTTAGTGTGCGGGAGGTTAGCATCCGGGTAAATATGTAGAGTTAAGGAGATAGGGCCTGGTTGGAATTATTGTTGGTGCAGGCTTAATGGGCTGTATGACACTGTTCTACATTACAATGATTCTATTCTATGATTCTATAATCTAGGGAGCTAGGAATAAAACTAACAAGCAGGATCACACAGATAATGATCTTCAGTTACTCCCAGTGCCGTGTGCTGGTCAGTTTAAAAATGGGAGGATTGAGCAGATGAATGCGTGGTTAGAGAGACAATGCAGGATGGATTTCAAGACATTGAGATTGGTTTTGGGGGGAGTTGAAACCTGTACGGGTTAAACAGTGCATCTGTTCAGAGCCAGCACCACTGCTCTTACAGGATTATTTGCTTCTGCTATTGAGGAGGAAAGACAAGGAGGAAAAATGAGGTACATAAATGGAAATAGCATTAGCGTAAGAAATATGAATTGTTAGGTGGAATCAGCATAAGAGAAAATGTAATAAGTTCTAAATTAGGTTAACAATGCAACAAACAAAGTGAGATAGATAAAGTTCAAAATACAGGTAAACACAAGAGGGAATGATGATGTGAAAATAACAGATATGGCTAAAGAAGGACAGGGCTGGACACTATATATTTCTGGATGTAAGACATTTAAGAAAGATAGAGAATGAAAGAAAGGAGGAACTGTTGCAATATTAATTACAATGTCAAGAGGAAATGTTCTAGATGGGTCAAGGACAAGAATATATTTGGTTACAGCTTAAAAAAAAGATACCATTAGGCTACCATCTATTGGAAAAATACAATGGAACATATTTGCAAGGAAGGTTCAGGATAGTGCAAAAACTGTAGAGTAGAATTAATGGTTATCGTAATGTAGACTGAGACAGTAATCATGTGAAGGACAGAGAGGAGGAACAGTTTCCAAAGTGAATTGAGAAGAATTTTCTATTTCAGTATGTTTTCAGGAAGAAGGCATTGATAAAACTTGTTCTCGGGTTTGAGATAGGACAAGTGGATCAAGTGTCAGTAGAAAAACATTTAGGGAACAGAGATCATAGTATCATATGGTTTAGGTTAGCTATGGAAAGGACAAAGAACAATCCAACATGCCATTCTGCCTTCAATCCTCTTGACAAAGGAGCCTAAAATCCAATCTTCTGATTCTCCTGCAAGGACCAGACAAATGTGTCATTGGGTATGAGCAATATGTTTGGACAATGTGGTAGTCACAGTTAAATAGCTGATAGTTTCTGTATGCTGTGAGATGTGGGTGTGAGGTTTACAACAGTGCTTTGTGTGTGAGGTTAAGATGAAGCATTTGCATGTTAGGCATAAGTCTTGATAGATGGTGGGTGTTTGGTGGTTTGAGTAGTGGTTGAGGCTCGTGCAGCAGTTGGTAAGGCATGGTACTTGAAGATACATTTGATGGTCTTAACCTTCATGTAAGGCCATTGAACACTTTGGGGCACTGCATCAAGGTCCTTAGGGCTTGATTTTGGCCGTGACCTCTGGCTATCTGTGCCCACTAACTTTTGACCATGTGCCTGGATGGTCCATGCTCCCCTGTGGAATTAGGATAGTACCCCTACTTGTCAGCTCGTCCATCAAAACATCCGGTGCAGCATCAGAAATCCTTAGAACCTGCTGTTGTCCATGTTATGCTATTCTTCTATGTTTCCCAGTCAGATTTCACTTATTTACATGGCAGCCAGCATCTGTTTCACAATGGACATCCAATTGCCTTGCAGGCAAACATTAATTGATATTGGCAAGTTACAATTCTGAGTCTCTTGCTAATGTATGCAGGCAATGAATAATGTGGATAGTCGTGACTACATGCTGCAGTCATTCAAGTATCACGGTCCTGGGCTGCTTTGAGTGGCTGTCCAGTTTAGCCCTACTTGCATCTTACCATCCCACCTAGCTATCCTTTCCACTATGTATGCTGTCAAAGAGCTACAATATGATGTGTAGTTGCTAGTGTTGGACTGGGGTAAACACAGTAAGAAGTCTGACAACATCAGGTTTATGTCCAACTGATTTATTTGATAGTAAACTCACAAGCTCTCGGGGTTTGTCCCTTTGTCAGGTGAATGATGAAGGTGAACGGACAAATCCCGAGAGCTTATGAGTTAACTACCAAATAAATTGGTTGGACGTAAACCTGGTGTTGTCAGACTTCTTAAAGAGCTACAGTGGCAGTGTATATGGTCCACATCAACAAATAGCACCTAAGTTGCTCGCCGTAACCCTTTTGCACATTTATTCCCTCACCCTAACCCTTTTGCACTTTTATTCCCTCACCCTAACCCTCTTGCACTTTTATTCCCCTTGAAACATCTCATGTTATCTCACCTCTCACTTCAAACTCCTCCCACCACAAACACACACACACAAATCTATCCTCAGTTTTTCTGCAAAATATCCTTCATCCTTTCCTATCTTAACCTCTTGATATGACTCTTTCAGAGACCATTAATGTTTGAAAAAGAAATACAAACACTCAGCAAATAATCAGCAGAAATCTGTCACGAGATTTCTCATTTTACTTAATATTGTAACTTATAAAAACTTGTAGAATAAAATCAGTTCTAGATTTTATTTTTCCCCAAGAATTTCCTTAACTTTGAAATATTGAAGTTCCACTCATTTTCCTGGGACCAGTTCAAAAGTATGCCACAGCCATCAAGAATTTACTTTAATTCCCCTCAGCGTTTCAGCTATCCTCCAAGCTAAGATTCTGTGGGAGTCTTTCCATTAGCTTTCAAGCTGAGCAACCCTCCATCTTTTCTTTACAGACTTTATGACTGTGGATACTAGCAGATACCCACCTCTCTAGAAATAATTTTCTGACCTTAACTCTAATAACTGCTTACTGCCTGAGACTCTGAGACCACAGCAGATTTCTTCCACTAGCTGCAAATAGATCAAATTTTCTCATTGCTTTTCCTTCACAAAATCCAATCTGCGACACTTAACAATGAAGTTAGTTTTTCCTTCAGTGGATGTGCAGACCTAATTGATTAACATCTGCTGTGGGCTCTCTCAATCTGGTGAGATGCAGTCAACACCATAGGAAAACTTCAGCTGCCTGTGATGGTTCCCAAACTGAACTGCTTATTTCAGTCAGCAAACACGCATGCATAAATTAAGCAAGTAATAACCTTCAACCCATACATCTCTATGATGCCATGATATGTTCCTGGATACTCTCATGAACAGAAGTGTAAACAAATCATTTACCTGCAACCCAGATGAATAATTTATATTGCTAATAGAGTTTTATGACCTTTTCTCCAGACGCTTTCCCCAAGCTCCATGGCTCCACTACAACCTTAGCGATAGATCAGGTTTTTTTATTATTGTTAACTTTGACCTTGGCAGGTAAATACAGGTCTGTTTTTAAATGTAATTAGCTCCCAACCTTGTTTGGATTATGTTTATTTTTGGATTGGATGTTAGTTTTTTACTCAGGTATCCTCATTTGTCTATAGTTAAAACTTTAATTCCTAAAACTAAAAGTTATGTTCCAAAACATGAACCACAAACAAGATTTTTCTAATATTCTGAGCTGAGTGATGACTTAATTTCAGTCTCTATCTTAGTTTTCCTTGCCTTGCTTCTTCTGAACTTGCTGCTCTTCTGTCCTACTTAATGTTTCTCTTCATATAAACTCTCCAATCCATCTTTAGAACCACCCTCTCTACCTTGTCTCTCCTGTGGGCCTTCTATTTCCTCAGAATAATGCTGAAATTGCTACTTTGGAAATCAATCTCATCCCCATTTCATCTACCATTTGAGATTTTGCTTTCAAAACTGGTGTGATACTGATCTCTATGGACCAAGAGTTCCACGTTTGGCCAATTGACTAGTGTGTTGCGCAAGAAAAATAATTAGCTTAGAATCTAGGTTTTGATCACTGACCAGTGACAATTTCGTAGAAAACACATATCAAATGAAATACATAGAACATAGAACATTACAGCACAGAACAGGCCCTTCGGCCTTCGATGTTGCGCCGACCAATATAAAAAGCAATGCCCCTCCAAACTAAACCATTCCCTTCTCTTCCATATACTTATCAACTAACCTCTTAAACGCCACCAAACTTGGCGCATCTACAACTGCTGCAGGCAGGGCATTCCACTCCCGAACCACCCTTTGGGTAAAGAACCTACCTCTGATATCCGTCCTATAACTATCACCCCTTAATTTAAAGCTGTGTCCCCTCGTGCTAGCTTTCTCCATCCTAGGAAAAAGGCTATCACTGTCCACCCTGAATAAGATCAGGCTTGGATGTAGTACCCTCCAAACTGGAAACAGCTTGTTAACTCTTACTGTCAGACCAATTTTCAGACTTATCTCAATAAATAGACAGAAAATCTAGCCTCACTGTATCTTCCTGCTTAAGAAAAAAATGATAAGTTGCGTATGTTTAGAGAGCAGTGTTGCAGCTTGAATCACTGTCTTCAAGTGAAGAAGTGATAAGAAGGGCAATTGGGGAAAATCTAATACAATTACAAAGTTACACAGCTTCATTAGGAAAGAATGGGCAGAATTTTATCTTCCCTGGCAGGTGCGTAGGCAGAAGATGAGCATAAAATTCCTTGAACGGGCTTCCTACTAGATTCCTGCCCTTTTTTTATCTCTCTGCGGTATTACACTGGGATGGGTGAGGCCTTGGCTGGCTTATCCCAGTTGAGGCCTTAAAGTGGCTAATTACTGACTACTTAAAGGCTGTTTCCCACCCAGCCTCAATGTTCAGGTTGACAGGTAGTATTCTGGGATATGGAGGAAGCCCAAATGTAAATTGGGTTCAGGACTCAGCAGCCCTGAAACATTGGGCACATCCCTTTAAGGTCTAGTAACTGCAGGACAGTCCATCCCCCCAGCCTCTGCCAACACGCTAATTCTCGTGCTCGTTGGAGCATGAAATGGTTGTAGAGCAGGCATTGTCACCCCACCAACACTTCGGATGGCATGAAGTGAAACCCCACCATCTCGTAAAAATCCTGGTCAATTTTTGACATTTGGGAAAGAAAGAACAAATGATACTATCCTTGAATAATCAATGTCACAAGCTATTCTGAAGAAATGCTGCTTAAGGCAATTGAAGTGATTTACAAGCCAACTGAAGCATAACGTCAGTTCACCTGTATTATTAAATAGTTGTACAACAATTTCAAAATTAATAGCAACTGTACTGTTACATTAAGTTCTAGTCCTTAGATTTGTCAGCAGATTACATAATACTTTTAAAATAAAATGCCAAGAAATCTATTTATGTTATAGATAGACTTTAAATTGCAGACGCTTTAAACGAGATTAAATGAAAAATTCAGCTCATAGAGTTATTCAAAATAGAAGTCAACAGAACAGAGAAGAATACTGTTACCACGTTTGAAATACACAGATGTCCGTGTAACCTGTAATGCAAGAATGACATTCAGATTTGTACTTCTGTTTGTCCTAGCCCCACAGAAACAAAACAAAAAGAGTTTGAGAGTCATCCTTTGGGATAGCCTCTAGCAGCTCTTTTAACAACTGCTGGTTAGGTTGCTCACCACCTGGCACAGTGCACGCTCTGTCTATTTATAGTTCAAAAATGGTAATCAGTGCCCTACAGTGACATAGGAGCCTAAGATGTATATTTAAACAGCCTTGTGCTGATGTATATTTAAACAGGCCTGTCTCAAAATTGCATCAGAACAGAAGAGACTTTTTAGTGTCCATCTGTTCATATTCTCAGGCAAGACATGGGTGGGTAACAATTGAAAATCACTCCCACTTCTCTGTAGGTCCAAATCCTATCTCCCAGGCCGTATCCAGTCTGCACATTTGAAGACCACACTCTACTACTCACTTTTGTCAGTGTCTCGCTGATAAATAAGCATTGTCCATTACTTGTTTGATAAATGTCAGATCTGATCCCACACTTCTGTACCTACATGTTTCTTATATTCCCCACCATTAAATGATTTTCACGTGGTTTCCTTTATTGATTATATTGACTCTTAATAAGCAGAAGCTGTTTTTTTAATTATTTCCTTGAAACTATTTTGAATAAGAATTATCATCGTACCAGTGCTGAATATAAACAAATAATCCCATTACTGATTTCTTCTGGTGTTATACCATTGTTTACGTATGATTAGTTATTTACCAAGATTAGCAAGTGGGGAAATAAGATCCTTAAAGGTAGGTTGCTAGTCTTCACCAATAGCATTACAGAAATGAAAGGTAGAAGCCTTAAGGCAAGTTCCACTTTCTTATTTTAAAAGTAGAATGAATGAACAAAAATAAAAGCAGTCATTCAGTGAATAGCAAACTAGCAGACAGCAAATGTTTGAAACTGTTATATAGAGATGGAGGTGACAGGGGTCTCTCCCATCAGTTGGAGATCTGATGAAAACCCATGTCACCTCCTTTTAGAAGACCTGCTGAATCAAGCATTTCTCAGGCAATTAACTGAACAGACCACACATCAACCCACTTCCCCACCCCCGAGAGCTGCCGACCAAACAAAATAAGAAGTCTCACAACATCAGGTTAAACTCCAACAATAACAAAAGCCACTAGTTTTCGGAGTGCTGCTCCTTCGTCAGATAAGTGGGAGTTCTATTCACAAACAAGGCATATAAAGACACAAATTCAATTTACAAAATAATGGTTGGAATGCGAGTCTTTACAGGTAATCAAGTCTTAAAGGTACAGACAATGTAAGTGGAGAGAGGATTAAGTACAGGTTAAAGAGATGTGTATTATCTCCAGCCGGACAGTTAATGAGTTTTGCAAGTCCAAGCAAGTCATGGAGGTTACAGACAGTGTGACATGAACCCAAGATTCTGGTTGAGGCCATCCTCATGTGTGTGGAATTTGGCTATCAGTTTCTGCTCAGCAGCCCTGCACTGCCATGTGTTGTGAAGGCTGCCCTGGAGAACACTTACCCAAAGATCAGAGGCCAAATGCACATGACCGCTGAAATGTTCCCCAATAGGAAAAGAACACTCATGTCTGGTGATTTCGAGCAGTGTTCATTCATCCATTGTCGTAGTGTCTGCATGGTCTCCCCAATGTACCATGCCTCAGGACATCCTTTCCTGAAGCGTATCAGGTAGATAATGTTGGCTGAGTTGCTACTATATATACTGTACATCTTGTGGATGGTGTTCTGACATGAAATGATGGCATCAGTGTCGATATCCAGCATGTCTTGCAGGGGTTGCTGTGACAGGGTTGTGTGGTGTCGTGATCACTGTTCTCCAGAAGGCTGAATAGTTTGCTGGGGACAATGACATGACACCACACAATCCTGCACATTGTCCTCAGCAAACTACCCATCGACGTGGATGCCATCATTTCACATGAGAACACCATTCACCAGGTACACAATACATACTCTTGCAACTCGGCCAATGTTGTCTACCTGATACGCTGCTGGAAAGGATGTCCCGAGGCATGGTACATCAAGAAAACTATGCAGAAACTAAGACAACGGATGAATGAGCACCGCTCGACAATCACCAGCAAGAGCATTCTCTTCCTTTTGGGAAACACTTCAGTGATCATGGGCATTCGGCCTCTGATCTTCGTGTAAGCATTCTCGAAGGCAGCCTTCACAACATACGACCATGCAGAATCGCTGAGCAGAAACTGATAGCCAAGTTCCGCATATATGAAAATGATCTCAACTGGAATCTTGGGTTCATGTTACACTATCTGTAACCCCCACAACTTGCCTGGGCTTGCAAGATCTCACTAACTGTCCTGGTTGGAGACAATACACATCTCTTAACCTGTGCTTAACCCTCTCTCCACTCACATTGTCTGTACCTTTAAGACTTGATTACCTCTAAGGCTCGCATTCCAACCATTATTTTGTAAATTGAATTTGTGTCTTTGTATGCCCTGTTTGGGAACAGAACTCCCACTTACCTGGTGAAGGAGCAGCGCTCCAAACGCTAATGATTTTTGCTACCAAATAAATCTGGTGGACTTTAATCTGGTGTTGTGAGACTTCTTACTGTGTTTACCTCAGTCCAACGCTGACATCTCCACATCATGACCAAACAAAGGCCAGAAGGTGTTCATTGCTCAGCAGCGCCAATAAGGGAGTGGTTGAAACTATTTTTAATGAACCTACCTGAGGCCCAGGATCACCCAAGCACTCAGGCCAAAGTGAGTGATGATGGTTTTGGGGGAGGGATTAGGAAGCAGAGCACGGAATTGGCTCTTAGTGGGTCCTCATTCCCAGTGCTGGGTTCTGTGATTTGGCGCTGAGTGTCTTTAACAAGGGATCTATCCAGAAACCCAGACGCAACCCCAAAGAGGGTTTGCTTTTTGGACTTCCCACATGGTGAGTCCCTTGATGAAACCAGCAGTGGCTGGATAAGACCTTTATGTGGGTGTTAATTGCCTACTTAAAGGCCTCAGTTGGCAGCAGGACAGACAGTTTGTCCATGAACTTCTCGCCTCAAACTTAATCAGATCAGAGGAGGGAAGGCAGCAAGGTACCCACGTATCACCATCGAACCCAACGAAATGCCCTCAGCCTTCAAACCCATTTTGGTAAGGACATTAAATTCTGCATATGGTTCTCTTTGACTGAGAATATAGACAGCATGTAAATATAAGTGACAAAATGTAAATCAATCCCAATGCAGCTGTTAATTTGAAACTTTGCTTGATATGTTTTAACACTTGATAATGTTCCAGTTGAGAAGCACTGCTTTTCATTCCTTGCATTTTGCCTAGTAGCATATTCTATACATTTGCTTTAATCTGTGTTATACTTTCATGCAGCTGAGCTTCAAATTTCATTCTGAAGTTGCACTTCTTTTGAACCTCATGTTATTTATGACTTAAGGAATATTTTACCACAGAATATAAATAAAGAGTTGCTGGCGGAATGGTGCATACTGTTAAATCACTTTGTCCCAGAGAATTAGAATAGATTTCTACATTGTTCTCAAGACAAGATAATGAGGCAAGGTCAATTATATTTCGAAAGAGTGAAAAGAGAAATCAGGAGGTCAGTCACCTTGTGTGGCTCTTAGTTATCCAACTATAAAATATTAATGGTTAAGATCTTGGTATAAGTATCAAGCTATCTTCTCAGCTGGAAATGCTGCACAGCTCAAAGATATTGCAAAATATGAAGAAGTAACTTATTTTAGAGGATAAAACAGAGGCCACTAAATTGAGAATTGCAGAATAGAGAAGACTTTAAAATAGCTCCAAATGATTATACTTGGGATGTTAAAATATATTTTTTTACATTTATTTGAAATAAGTGCAGAATGTACAATTGTTCTTCAGTGGGTCTTGTAGGCCACCTGCCATCTCTCTCTAGTAGTAAGTGCATGGCATTTTAACATTCCCTTGAGCAGTGGAATTCAATTTACTGGGTTATGTCAGACTATTATAGAAAACAGTGAGTCACAGAAGGTACATTGAAGTATTAGCTCACTGTCTTAGGTAGAAAGATCAAATAGTTAGTTTAAAATCATGGTTCTTCCATTGCACAAGAAAGGATTTGAATACATGACTTCTGCTTGCCTGATATATTACTGCAAAATTATAATTATTTTGCAAGACACTGACCTAAAATTCTTTAACAGCAGTATGACTCTGGTGGATTATTTGCTGGATTTTACTGCTAAGCAGATTTATATTTAGTGACAATTGTTTTCCTTTCTCTCTTGAAGACATTGATTAAGACATACGTTAAATGATTACAGAATTTGGTTAGATCATGTTTGGCCAAAACTCTGCACATTTCTCCATCGTGTTATTATTAAGGTACTGGAAAAATTACAGAAAAGATTTGTACAGAAGGTATCAGAACTGAGAGATTATAACTATCCAGAAGGAGTAAACTGATTGGGCTGTTTCTTCCAGAAATGAGGAGGTTGAGACTTGACCTAACAGAGATCTTGAATGTTTTAAAAAGTGGTTAGAATTTAGAACTTGTGACCACATTAAATAAATGAGGTGATCTGGATAGAAGTTGTCTCACTGAAAGAGATAGCACGGGTTCATAAAAGGAACGTCATATTTTAACTAGTTTACTAACAGCATGGTTGACAACAGGGAGCCAGTGGATGTGAAGTATCTGGATTTCCAAAAGATATTTGATAAGATGCCAAACAGAAGGCTGTTGCATTAGATGAAGGTACACAGCATTACACATAATATATTAGCAAGGATACAGGATTGGTTAACTAACAGAAAGCAAAGAGTTAGGCGTAAATGGGTGCATTTCTGGTTGGCAATCAGTGACTAGTGGTGTGCCTCAGGGATCAGTGTTGGGATATTAAATGTTTACAATTTACATAGATGATTTGGAGTTGGGGACCAGGTGTAGTGTGTCAAAGTTCGCAGATGACACTAAGATGAGTGGTAGAGTAAAGTGTGCAGAGGACACTGAAAGTCTGCAAAGGGATATAAATAGTTTGAGTGGGTGGGTAAGAATCTGGCAGATGGAGTACAATGTTGGTAAATGTGAGGTCATCCATTTTGGTAGGAATAACAACAAAATGGACTTTTATTTAAATGGTAAAAATTTGTCGCATGCTGCTGTGCAGTGAATCTGGGTGTCTTTGTCCATGAATCACAAAATGTTGGTTTAGCAGGTGCAGCAAGTAATTAAGAAGGCAAATGGAATCTTGTCCTTCATTGTAAGAGGGATGGAGTTTAAAAACAGAGAGATTATGTTGCAGCTGGATAAGATGCTGGTGAGGCCACAACTTGAGTACTGTATAGAGTTTTGGTGTCCTTACTTGAAAAAGGATATACTGGCACTGGAAGGAATGCAGAGGAGATTCACTGGATTGATTCCGGAATTGAGAAGATTGGTTTATGAGGAGAGACTGTGTAGACTGGGACTATATTCATTGGAATTTAGAAGAAAGAGGGAAGATCTTATAGAAATAGATAAAATTATGAAGGGAATAGATAAAATAGAAACAGAGAAGTTGTTTTCACTGGCAAGTAAAACTAGAACTTAGGGACATAGCCTCAAACTAGGGAAAAACAGATTTAGGACTGAGTTGAGACGGAACTTCTTCATCTAAAGGGTTGTGAATCTGTGGAGATTGTGAATTCCCTGTCCAGTGAAGCAGTTGATGCTACCTCATTGAATGTTTTTAAGGCAAAAATAGATTGACTTTTGAACAGTAAAGGAATTCAGGGTTGTGATGAGTGGGCGGGTAAGTGAGCTGAGTCCACGAAAAATTATCAGCCATGGTCTTATTGAACGGTGGAACAGACTCGAGGGACCAGATGACCTACTCTTGCTCCTAATTCTTATGATCTTATGACCAATCTGTGTACTTTTAAAGGAAAATAGAAGAGGGGAAAAAAAAGGAAATGCTAATAGGGTTCAATGAGGTGGAGTGGAAAAAAGCTCATGTAGAACAAAAAAAAATTTCCCTCCAACTCGATTTTCAAGTTTGCTGATGACACCACCATAGTATTTCGGATCTCAAACAATGACAAGATAGAGTACAGAAATGGAATAAAGAATCTGGTAAACTGGTGCGGTGACAATAATCTCTCCCTCAATGTCAACAAAATGAAGGAGATTGTCATCAACTTCAGGAAGTGTGATGGAGAACATGATCCTGTTTACATCAACAGGGCCAAAGTAGAAATGGTCAAGAACTTCAAGTTTTTAGATCTCCAGATCACCAACAACCTGTCCTGGTCTCCCCATGCCAACATTATAGTTAAGAAAACTCACCAATGCCTCTGCTTTCTTAGAAGACTGAGGAAATTTGGTATGTCAGTTATGACTCTCACCAACTTTTACAGAGGTACCATAGAAAGCATTCTCTCTCGTTATAGCACAGCTTCGTATGTTTCCTGCTCTGTCCAAAATCACAAGAAACTGCAAAAGGTTGTGAATGTAGCCCAATCCATCATGCAAACCAGCCATCCACCCATTGATTCTATCTACTTTTCCCATTGCCTCGGCAAAGAAGCCAGCATAATTAAGAACGCTATGCACCCCAGATATTCTCTCTCCCACCTTCTTCCATTGAGAAAAAGATACAAAAGTCTAAGGTAACGCACCAGCCGACTCAAGAACAGCTGCCATCAAACTTTTGAATGGACCTACCTTGGATTAAGTTGATCTCTCTCTGCACTTAGCTATGGCTATAACACTACATACTGCACTCTCTTGTTTCCTTGACCATGAATAGTGTACTTTGTATAGCATATAAAAAAACATATTTTTCACTTTATGCTAATACATGTAACAAAATAAATCAAATCAAAATGTGATCATGGTCTCAATGGATGGAATTCTCCCATCTGGAGACTAAGTCTTGTGGGGGGGATGGGAATATGGAATATTTGCACTGCAGAGGCCAGCAGGAATTCATGTCAAATCTTCCAGGCCCGACCTTATTAATTATGCAACCAGGGGCTTAACTCTGTATTCCATGGCAGGGCAGGTGTTGTGTAATCCGCCATCCTATCCAGGTGCCATATTGAAAAGGCGCCCAATATCACTGATCTATGAATGAAGATAGAAGGTGGACCAACTGAAAATGAAAATGTATCTCTGGGAACACTCTGAGGAAGGAAGGTGGACCTCATGTAAAAGAGGGTGGATCTCTAGTGACATTCTGAGCCTGGAAAGTGGATCCTCTCCTGGACATGGAACCTGAAAGTTCCACCTGTAGATGATTCCTCAACACATTGATGTGGTGTTCCAAGGTCAGCCTCCATCTTGAACTCCTGAGCAGCTCCAGGCATTGTTCAAGTGAATCCCAATATCTGCATGCTACGTTTTTCCAACCATGATTCATACTGGCATGTTTTCCTGCTGATGCCGTGGAATAAGCGGGATGCAAATGAGTTTCACACTGGCCTCCAGCGGGCTTCCCAATCCGCCATAGACAGTACCAGCAGAAGATTCTATTGTAAATTCATGCTGGTGTGAAAATGATTTTTGGGTCTCTCACTGAATTTTACCAATATTGAATGACAGGCAGGAATAGGATTCCACCCAAATATGCGACCCATGTAATCATTCTTTTTGTAGTAGTAGTCCAAACTGTGAGTGTTGATACGCTATTTAACCACACAGGGCAACATCATAGTCAAAGCTCACCTAACATTCCACAGAGGCTTACTTCAGAATTGCTCGATAGCAATCAGGACTTGAAGCTTGACAGTTTTTTCACTCTCTATCTCGGAACTGCTAAGGTTGAATACATTGTACTTAGTGTTCAGCCTTTTGTTGAAGTCAGAATGCTTCACACAGAGAAAGGGGTCAAAGTTGCAATATTTTTAGTCCATAAGATTTGTACTCTGCTGATTAGAGTATCTGACTTTTAAACCATTGGGGGGAGCTCTCACTGCAAGAATGAACACATGGCAAAAAAAACGTGATACTGAGAAACTGGTCAGAAACAGTCATGATTAATATTTTACAACAGACAAAGGATTAACAAATAAATATATTAAATTAAAAATCACATGTTTGGAAAGAAATCTCTGGGTTTTTAAGGGAATCGGTTAAAGTTTATTTATTAGTCACAAGTAGGCTTACATTCACATTGCAATGAAGTTACTGTGAAAATCTCCTAATTGCCTTATTCCAGTGCCTGTTTGGTACATTGATGGAGAATTTAGTATGGACAATGCACCTAATCAGCACATCTTTTGGACTGTGGCAGGAAACCAGAGCACCTGGCAGAAACCCACAAAGACACAAGGAGAACATACAAACTCCATACAGTGACCCAAGCTGGGAATCAAACCTGGTTCCTGGCTCTGCGAGGAAGCAGTGCTAACCACTGTTCCTCCATGTTGAAAAAAGGGAGCAATAATTCGACAAAAATAAGCGTGTCATTGCATCTGGTGATGTTAGTGGGGTATTAGTGAAACCTGGTAAGCGAGCAGTGAAGACTCAATCTAAAACTTCAGGCTCAACAATGTAAGATTGTCAGAAAGATAGGAGGTAGGGCATCAGAGATGGTTTAATTGAGATTTTTTTAAATAGGAAGTAATCAACTCAAGTTGGTTTTTAAAAATTGTTTTCACTAAACCAGACATTTCTGGTTGTAATAATCAGTTTGTGCTGGAAGTTCATGTCAGAAGTTAACAATTAATTCTAGGAAAGGCAAAAGCAAAATACTGTGGAAGCCCAAAATCTGAAATAAAAACCTAAAATGTTGGAAATACATAGCAGCACTGCAATGTTAGTCAAGAGAGAAACACAATTAATATTTATAAACTGGAGCTGCACGTTCCTCATCCAGAATATCTGACTCAGACCTGCTGAGAAATGTGCAGCATAGCTATTGCTGGAGTCCCATCTGAACAGTGCAGTAGGGTCAGGGGAAGTGAACTCATGCCCCTTTTCATGGCACTAACCAATGAGGGAAAGTGTAATCGGAGAGAGGGGTGGTGAGTGAATGATCAATGGGTGAGGCTTCTGGTGATCAGGGATGGTGGAGGATAATTGGGGTGGCAGTGTAGGTGAGTTTAGTTACTTAGGGAGTAGGGGAGGTAGTCGGGGGAGGTGGTTAATTAGAATGTGGGGGTCAAGTGTTTGAATGGAAAGTCAGAGCAGTGTGAGTCTGGATGATACAGAGGTTGGATGGTAGTCGGGATGGGGTGTAGTCAGAGTTTGGGGGACAGGGAGGGAGAGGGGGTAGTCAGAGGAGTGGGAGGTAGTTTAAAGTTTAAAATTAAAGTTTAAAGTTTATTTGTTACTATCACAAGTAGGTTTACATTAACACTGTAATGAAGTTAGTATGAAAATCCCCTAGTTGTCGCACTCCGGCATCTGTTCAGGTACACTGAGGGTGAATTTAGCATGGCCAATGGATTTAACTAGCACATCTTTGGACTATGGGAGGAAACCAGAGCACCCGGAGGAAACATGGGGAGAATGTGCAGACTCAGCACAGACAGTGATCCAAAACTGGGAAATTGAATCAGTGTGCCTGGTGCTGTGAGGTAGCTGGGCTAACCATTGTACCACTGGGCCTGGTCTGGAAGTCATCAGGTGATTTCAGGGGTAGTTGGGAGGGTCAGCACCGGTCAATACCCTCATTACCAAAGGGTTGGAAGTGATTTTAATCATTCTAATTTCTATTCTTCTGTGGAAGTTGGAACGATCTGGATGGTTAGAGACACAAGGTAACTACCTAGTGGAAGTTCAAACTCCTCAGGCTAACCATTCCTTTACAATCCTTGTGTGGATAGACTGACTGACACTGGCTGCATTCAGAACTCACTTTTGCACAAGTACCCTCAAGCAAGTATGAGGCCCTTTTATACACAATGAATGAATGGCTCACTCAAGAATGGAGTCTAGACCACTCAACACCAATACAAAAGGCAAGTTGTAGTGAACGCTGTACCTTCCTTTCAAACTAGTGGCTCAGGCACTCAATAAGCATTATAAAATTGAGTAGGGTGATAGTATGCAACAGAGTTAAGATTAATTCTTCTATTTCTGGACATGGTATATAGTGGTTATGCTCCTGGACAAATGATCTGGAGAAAAAGAAATAGGAGATGTTGAAATTCCTCAGCATCTGTGGAAAGAGTAACAGAGTAAACAGGTTAAAATTTCCCAACTTCATGGAAGTGGGAGGACTGAGAAAATGGGGGAGCTGTGTCAGAGCAGCTTCCTGATGTATTCCCCTCCAGACAATTTCCCAGTTGTGAGCAAAGAAGAAAGTTGGCAGCCTGCTTAAATGAAACAAGTAGCCAATTATGCCATTTAATGGCCCAACTATAAGGACCATTTCCTATGGAGGTGGGATCTGTCCATCTTTGGAGCAGCCCAGAGACCACCAGCTTTCCAGAGGCAACATACCAGCAGCAGGCCAAGAGGCCATTGATACCTTCTTTAAATCAGTCCCCTCCTGGAGCTGCTGGTTACCACTTCATAACTTATCACCTGCAGGAAGAGCTGCATATAGTTCCAATGCCAGCTGGAAAATTCAGTCCAAAGATTCGGGTGGGAACCTTTCATCAGAATGATCTGGAGACATGTGGTCAATTCCTACCAAAAAAACTGGAAAATTTAAATTAAATTAATTAAATAAATCTGAAGTGAAAAGCTAGTATTAGTAATGGTGACCATGAAACTACTGAAACTACTATAGAACTCAACTTGTTCACTAATGTCCTTTCGGAATGGGCATTAAATATTGGCCTTGGCAGTGATGCCCACATCCTATGAATGAATGAAAAAAGAACTTGCTATTATGTTTGAAAAAATTGAATTAAATGTAAAAATAGTCTTTTTTTTACTGCCGCTCAACCTTTCTCTTTTTCACTACACCTGAAATATTTTAAAATTTTAGCACAGGAGGACTCACAACATAATGTTCAATTTATTTTGTTTGCTATCAGCATCCCTCAGCTGCTCAAAAACACTACTGACTGTTCTATCAGTTGATATGGCTGTAGAGTTACTTTCGGGCACTGTTTGATGTTGTTACACCTGTCATCTCCAGAGGTTATAAAAATTCACACAATATAGTGGAATTTATAATGTGGATGGAAGCTGAGGTGTGCACAGGAAGGAAAACCAGGCAGATGTTACTCTGTGTGTAAATGGGTATAGTATCCGGACTGAAAAATTGCTTTAATCAGCTGGACACTAATCATCAAACCGGGATTTCTGAATGCTGGAGAGTACACAAAAAAGTCATGGAAGACTCAAGATAATTAGTTTTCTCTGTTTCTCTTTAATTGTTATTACTGAGTTGAGAGTTAGCAAAATAAAGATTAAAGATTAACCAATTGCAGCAGAAAAACAGAACCAATCCCAGACTAATTCTTTGGACAAAATGTCAGATTCTTAGTTGTAGCATGAACCAACACCTCAATTGTAGCATGGATAAGGTACAGGATAAATATGTTCTGAGTAGAAGTAAATGGGCCACATCATGTGCAGGTTCCATTGGAAACTAATAATTTCATGCAAATCTGTTCCAAAAATTATTTAAAAGAACTAATATAGTATAAATAGTATAGAAGCAAGCTATGACAGATATAAAGGATATTGAAGCATGTAAAAAGCAGATTGGAAAGGCACATAAAAATGAAATAGAAATAACATGAGGTTTTATAAGAACTCAAGAAGTAAAATGATAGGCAAAGAAGATATGGGACCACTGACCACTTAAAGAGAAAGGAACCATTTTATACTTGAGCATGAAGGAATGGCAGACATATTCATTAAGTCTTTATCTCAGGAGGTTAAAGTAGTATAGAAGTATCTGAAGTAAATGTAGAAGAGCTGTAGAAAATAATAAGAAACTGTATGACGAAATGTTAATGATCTAAATGTAAAGGTCACTGAGCCCAGATACTATGTATCCAGAAGGAGTTGCCAAAGACACTAACAATTTTTAATATACACAGTTTGTAGGTAAGACTTAGCAACAGGAGTATACAGTTGGAAATTTTGTTCTCTAGTATCCAATACAGGATGTAGTTTGTGAACATTTAGAATGATATGATCCAATCAGACAGTCTTTAATTGGAATTACAGAGAACGTGGATGTATGTACAGCTGTGCAAAGAGTGAATAAATGTTTCCTGAATTGGCAGAAAATAGGATCAGTGCTGTGACTTCTTATGGTTACTATTTATATAAATAACTTGGATGAGGCAGAAAAGGATTTTTTTTCAAAATGTAAGAAGAATAACATCAGAAATCGAAGCAGGAGTAAAGCAAAAGGGCTTCTCAAGCTTGTTCTGCCATTGAGTGAGATCATGACTGACCTGATCTAGGCCTCAGCTCCACTCTCTTGCTTATTTCATAACCCTTGACTTCCCAGTATTTCAAGAATTTGTTGATCCAGCCTCGAATATTTTCCATGACACAGCCTCCACAGTTCACTGGTGCAGAGAATGTAAAAGATTCTCAACCTTTTGAGAACATTTTTTTTTCCTCATCTTCATTTTAAATTGGCTACCCCCTTTTCTGAAAATGTGGGGGTGATTCTCTCATTCTGACATATTAATTTTTTGGCAGTTCAGACCAGACGAATTGCATATGGGCCGATTTGCAGGATTCGTGCCTGTGTTCCCACCATGCGCGCATCTCCGAGTGCCAGAAATGCTGCATGGTTGGGACCATGCTGGAAACGGGTGGGAATTGCAAGAAAATTATTTAAATCTATTTTTATTCTTATTTTAATGTGTTTAGCAGGTCCGCGACAGAAGTCTCCGGGCCCAATAGCATCTCCCATTTTGCCAGTACGGTTTCACTCTGGCAGAGTTCAGACTAGATCTTCATTTTGGAAAAGTAGCGGGAGACCCTGCTGGAGTGAAGGAGGGTAACTGGGCTCCCTCTCAGGGATTCAGGGGAGGATGGTTCCTCCTGGGTAATGACACCGTGGCAGTACCAGCTTGTGCCCCAGCACTGCCTGAGGGGCAAAGTGTCTATGCCCAAGGGTCACCTTGGCATTGCCCACCATGCATGAGACAGTGCCAAGGGGGCAGAGCTTAGGCGTTAGGAATGCTGCAACCACTCATGGGGATCCGGTTGGGACTGGAGGGAGGCCTGCAATTGGAGTGGGCTGCAGGAGATGGTCTGTTGGGGAAGTCTGCCTTCTGTGGAGGGGTATCAACACTGTTGGGGGAGGGGGGGAGGAGGGGAGGCTGAGGCTGGGATGCTCCAGTGCAAGGAGGTGGGGGAGGAGATTGGGACTGGCCTGGGAATGTTCATGGGGGGGGCCACGATTGGACCATGAGGGGTTGCGGGGTCAGCACTATGGGGGTCCAGGCTGGTCAGCGATCAGAAGGATGACAAATAGGAGCCACTGTGCATGTGCCCCCAAGCTTTTAATTGTATCCGTGACTGTGACCTCTGCATTGCAGAGTGTGAGAGATTCGAGTCTGAAGTTGCACTGTAAAAGCAATTGTGATTTATGCCTGTTTCCCTGCAAATTTGGCACTGAGAACTTTTTTGGGAGAATCACCCCCTATGCCTTCTAGCCCCTGCAAGGGTAATTATCCTGCCAGCATTTATCTTGTCAAGCGTTCTCAGGATATTATTTTTCAATATAAATCACTTACATTTTTCAAACTTCAATGAATATAGGCCCAATCTACTCAACCTTTCCTCATAAGACACCTGACAGAGTTCAGACTGCCATTATTTAGTCGTGGTTACAAGGTGACCAAGATCGGCAAATAAATATTCCAGGATATACAACATTTTGAAAAGACTGGTATAATGGAGAAGGAGAAGGGATGGCGCTGATAAAAGATACCATAAGGACAAATGTTAGAAATGATTTTGTCTTAGAAAGTCATGAAATAGAATAAATATTGGTGGGGATTAGGTACAGTAAGGGGCAGTAAACATTACTTTTTTAGGGCACAGACATAAATGTGCCAAAGTCTTCCAGAGATTACTTTAATTCCTCTCAGCTCCACCTATTCTCAGAGGCATAACTTTAATTTGCTTTCTCTTGACTGTAGATGTCCCTGGTGACTTTTCTAATACTTCTAAGTTGCTGGTTGCTTTCTTTGCCACAAGGCTCTTTGAGGATCAATGTAGATTATTTTACTAGTTCCAGACTAGCCAACCTTCTACCTTCTGTTCCTTCACAAAATTCAACCCAAGATTAAGCCTTACCTGCATTCCACATAATGAATGATGAAGCTAGTTTTTTGCGTCTGCTCACGGCACAGTCCTAGCTAACTCTCATTTACTTCAGCTATCTGCTAATATACTGCAAGCCAGACCAAGTCCAAACTGCAACTGTTTCTGTGATACCCCTGGGTTTATAGCAAAGTCTCTAACTTAATCCCAAATGGCTATCCTAATTCTTTCCCCATGTTAATGCCGTACTTTCTGAAATGTTTCCTAGCAGACATTTAGGTTAATTATCCTTTATTTACTATATTGGGCAAAGTTTCTCAAAATAATTCTAGGTGTTCAATGGGTGGGAAAATGGCAGGTTTTTTTTGCTTTTTTCAGCAAGGTAAATAATAGTCATTTACAACATGTAATATAGAAGCTGTACTGTGATTCTTGCCAGGAGTGGGGATGGAGTCTCAGCTCACCTGGGAAGCCAACCGCTGAGCTCTAGGAGCGCCATTGCACAGGCACCCCAATCTTCCAATATACTATTAGGAGTACATTATGAGGACATCGCTTTAAATTGAGGGGTGATAAATATAGGATGGATGTCAGGGGTAGGTTTTTTATTCAGAGGGTAACAAGGGCATGGAATGCCCTGCCTGCAGCAACAGTGGACTCGCCAACTTTAAGGGCCAATTCATAATTGGATAGGCATATAGATAATATTGGAATAGTTTAGGTTAGAGGGTCATTAGATTGGTTCCACTGGTCATCGCAGCATCAAGGGTCGAAGGGCCTGTACTGCACTGTGATGTTCTATGTTTTATGTATACAGTGTACACAGTTTACTGGGAGATCTGCCACTCATTCTCTCCACCTCAACTCATCACTCCTTCCAGATCACCACCCCAGATATTCTCTCCCTCCACCATTGTCACCTGACTGATTGCCCCCTCTCCTCAATTGTCGCACTGGTAAATCACACCCCAATCCTGATCGCCGCCCCGGCTGAACAGATTTCTTCCTGAGAGTTTCCTCTTCCCTCTCCTCCTATGGACTTGCCTCCCTGCCTCCCCCATCAAGCTCTGCCTCTATCAGGTCCCTATCCTTCAGGTACCCCCTCTGACCCTCCCTATGGGACCTCACTCTTGGCACTGCCAGGGTGCCAGGTTGGCAGAGCAAGGATGCCAGGTTGGCACTACCCTATGTGACTGCGAGGCACTGCCCCTGACCACCCATTGGGCTTCACTGACCTCCGGCTCCACCAGCGAGGCCATCACTCCTGATCCCAGCACAGATGATGGGAACCATCTGTGGTCGTCGATGGCGAGGACCTTGACTAACGAGGGAACTAAGGTAAGTGAGCCTGGATAATTGTGTCCAAGGCTTGGAAATGACATGTAAAACATGTTATGAATATTTAAATCAGCCACATGCCTTTCCTGATTTTGCCAGCAAAACGGGACAGGCAAGCTGTAAGAGGCGAGAAATGGAGCATGAATCCAATCTTCCATCTCTCGCTCTGTCTTAGTGGCTCACCATGCTGGTAAGAGCACGCCTGTTGTCTTTGATCTGTAGAAACAAATGGATTTTACAACCTGAGGAAGTTTACTAAATGTTTTTATTCTAATTTAGCTCCAACTCCCAAAACACAAACTTTTCTGGACTGCCCTTATTGCAGTGATTGCAGACAACATTCTCCAACTCTTAGCTAAGTCAGCCCACTTTATGATCTCATTTTCTAGCTGTTAACCTCTTAATTCAACATGACCTTAATCTTTTAAGTATAGTGGACTCCAAGCTTGTTTCAATTGCATTTACCTTGTTTTCTACAATTTAAGACTTTAATGCCTGGAACTAAGATGTATATTCTGAAATTAGATATTCACAACTTGACTCATACCGAAGATTCGTAGCTTCACCTCTTCCTCACACATTTCGCTCTGTTGCAAGCCCCACACTAACGTATCAACATTGTAAACACTGCCAATTATTCAACTATGACAACCACATTACCCAAGCAAATCTCACCACATTTATTGACACATCTTCTTCCCTCTTACAAGACAAGGCAACGTGTAACCTAAAGTTGCAACAGTTAACTAGAAGGACAGGCATGGCCTGATGAAGCAGATATAGCTTGCCATCTTGCTGACGTCTGAAAACAGGTCTTCAAGAGCCAGAACTGTTCCAGACCATCCTGCAAGGTAATTTGCAGACTCCTCCACTGAAAGCCAGCTTTCACCAACTGTGCTGCAGCCACTGGGATTGCACTGTGAGGCCAAACAAAGGTACACATAATACAGGGACTAGTGTGTGTGGTCAATTAGTGGACTTTTGGATAAAATATTGGATGGTTTATTAAATGAAGTTGGTTTGGAATATTTTGTGGTAGTTTTTATTTCAGCATTGTAACCAAGAGGATGTTGTGATGATAAATAATAGAAAGGTTGTGAGATTGTTGGTGAATGGGAAACTGGGATTTTGTTCGCTGATAAGACAAAATATAGTAAGAAGTCTCAACACCAGGTTAAAGTCCAACAAGTTTATTTGGTAGTAAATACCACTAGCTTTTGGAGCGCTGCTCCTTCATCAGGTGAGTCAAAATATATCAGCTGATCATAGACACCCCAGCAAAGGAGATGTCTTGGTTCTCTCCTCCATACCTCTCCATCTTCTTCCTCCTTAGCTGCTCATTGCAAATCATTGTTGACAAGAGCTGTGTCCTCACAACGATGAGGTTGTGCAGGTTGCAGCAGTCCATAACAAATCATGAAACTCACTCTCATCAAGTACAGCAGGGCTCCTCCAGTCCAGTCCATGCAATGAAATTGTTGACCGGTTCTCCAATAGTCTGCTGCCTGATGCTCATGTGGCAGCATAGCAGTTGTTTTATACATGCTGCTCACATTTGGATGGATTGCTCACTGGATCCTTAAGCAAGATAACCTCTGTAACCCAATAGCCATTCTGGTTTGATGTGGTGGCTCAAATACTGATGGAACAGCAGAATAAAGGCATTCTGACAACTATCAGGATATGAGGCCTTCACCTGCATAACATTTGAGCATGGTCACAAATCAACTGTACATTCAGCAAGTTTGACCTTTGCAGTTCGGATGCGATGTCTGTAAAGTAACTTGTTTGTGCTCAAAGGCACCCTACATCACAGAGAGATCTCCAGTCCTGGTGAAGCCATGTGCATGCTCTGACTTCCTCTTTGATATGAAGGAATGCAACATTTTCCCCTGCTTTAGCAAGTAGTGTGTCAATCAAAAATCCTTTATAAAGCAGTGGCAACCTAATAGCCTGCTGCAGCCTGGAAAAGACCACATGCAGCATTTCCCAGCGACAAGGAGCACATTCATCAAGAAACCCTATTGACACCAGCAGGACTAAAAGTTCCTGTCACTGGCCAATGAAGGGCCACCTCCGTGCAGCAAGTTGTATGGAGAATCCCACTCATTGTCTTAATAATTGGCTTTAATGTCTACACGTGTTTTTGAAGCTGGTGAACGAAATATTTAAAGCCTGTGGTTTAGAAGATACAAATAATATAAAGTTATTAAGTGTACAATTGGAATACTTACACAATGGCTTTTGACAGACTAAACATCTTGTCACAATGCAATCTTCTAATTTGTATCCACAATTAATGTGTAGAATTAGATAAAGCACGTTTCACTCGAGTGTAAATGGGACATGTAAACTTCAGCCAGAGAAGACTAAACAAAGTTGGGTATGTTATTTTTATTAGAATAGCTTATCTTTTATCTGTTAGATCTCTTCAACTTCCTTTTCGCATTTGGATTTTACCAAAAGTGCATTTTGCTCAATTTTGTATGCCACTTGCATTAACAATTTTTGGAGGCCAAAACCATGGCTTCCAGGACATGGTTCTATTTTGGATCATTTACATTGGTTAATGGATGTAAGGTCCGCTGTTGTTTTGAACAAAACAGAAAATTATTTTGGAAGCTGCGTATCTGTTTACTGCGTCCATTGTTCATTGTTAAGCTTGTCCTTAATGCCAAATTCAGATTTCTTTTCCCTAAATCAATCTGTAATTTTTTTGCATCTAAAATACAAAATAAAGGCAGCATGGTGACACAGTGATTAGCACTGCTGCCTCACAGCTTCATGGACCTGGGTTCGATTCCTGGCTTGGATCACTGCCTGGAGTTTGCTCTGGTTGCCTCCCACAGTGCGAAGATGTGCGGGTTAGGTTGATTGGCCATGCTAAATTGCCCCTTAGTGTCCTGGGATGTGTAGGCTAGTAGGGTTAGCAGGGTAAATGTGTGAGGTTACAGGGATAGGGCCTGGGTGGGGTTGTTGTCAATGCAGAGTCAATGGACCGAATGGCCTCTTTCTGCATTGTAGGGATTCTATGATACATTCTATGAAAATAACTAATTCAAAACATACTTAAAAATAATTTTAAAGAACGAAACCATGAAAGAATTTGAAACACAATTCCAGTTGATCTAATGAGTGGAACATTTGAAATGAGTTCTTGCTGCATTTCATGTCTGCTTCTTGTTACAGCACTGGGTTGAAAAAGCTGAAAATCAGACTCTTCTCTCAGATACCCTAGACCTGTCTGAACTGTTCCATCCAGATACCTTTCTTAATGCCCTGCGTCAAGAAACTGCAAGGTAACCCTTGAAAAACTAATGATATTTATTTTCTTAATGATCTGTAGACTAGGAGCTGTGGAGGAGCAAAGATATTTAGTTGTCCATGTACATAGTTCAGTCAAATTTAAGTTAATAAGAAATTTTAGATATAAGTATCCAGTCTCTTTAAATAATTTATTTTTGTTGCAGAGTTATGGGTTGCTCAATAGACAGCCTGAAATTTGTTGCTACATGGAAGGGACAGATACGGGACACAAAACTTCAAGTCAGGGTAGGTTTTAAAAAAAGCATTGTCAACTATCTGGTACTAAACTTTATGATATTTTTAATGATAAGATCATCACTAAATGGCAATCATCTTGGAGTTAAAAATTTGATGACATAGAATATGTTGAAACAAATCAGGCAGGTTTCTGTGCAGCCTGCCACACGTTTCACAGCTGTGGTGGGGGCCATCATTAGCTGACAGCAGGATCCTATCGTTCTGTCATTGCCAAAAACGTTTCTCGTTGAATGCAATCCTTGCTGCCGGGAAACCCATAGCGGAGGTGTGCCATCAGCGGGACCTGAAGACCCTGCCAGCTTGAACTGCCGGCAAATTCTGGCCATCATTGTTAGCCTAAAGGGATGTTAAAAGCATTTTTCAGGAGACTGAACACTATTAAGGAAACTTAGACAAATGGTCACTTGGTAGGACAGAACTTGAGTATTGCTGAAGTGTACACTTGCCAATCAATTAACACCCTCTTTGTGCTGTATGAATTGTTATTCCCTTTGCAATTTGACATTCTCGCCATTCTGTCCATATGAATGTAAGATAGGAAATAACATGTCTCTTCGCTGGAATTTTCCAGCTCCATCCCAAACAGCAGGGCTGGCAAGCCATTGAAATATCTGTCGCTGGAAGATGTACAATCCTGCTGACATGAAGGAGTGGGAAGTTCTGTAGCTAGATACTATATTAAGCACTTCCAAATGAAAAACCGACAAGGTAGTATGAAACATTTCGGGATGATTTTCTGACCCTGATTGTGGCAGATGCAAATCCCATTATTGCTGCTAATTCTCATGAGAGGACTATTACCAGATTTGCTCTGTGGGTTCTCAGAATGAGATCTTCCCTACAGTCCTCTGCCAAGGGTGTGAACCTGATTATCATGAATTTAAATAGATCGAAATATGTCTAAACAGTTAAATACTTTACCTTCTGGGTTCGCCATGTAAACGGAAATCACCACTGGTTTTCCAAAAATTTAAATCAATCATGATGACCACTCTGGGGGGTGGTGGTGAGTTTAGCTCCAGGTATGGTCAGGGACATGGCTGGGCAGTTCATTGACACTTTCCTGCAGCACTTTTGTACTGCCAGGTTTAGAAAACCCCACAGGGGGCTTCCCATTATGTGGGATGGGGTGCGACAAAGATGCGGAGGAGTTGTGCTTGCTTTGCAACAGTGAGATCGGGATGCTGTTTTTAAATGTACTGGGCCCCTACTGTGCAATTCTCTGACCCCGTGCAGCACGTGTGATTTGTACAGGAGCACATGGAGCTGGAAAATCATTCCCATAAATTTTAGAAACTTTGTTTGCGATTCTCCCATCGTGAAGCGCTAATTTTTTGATAGTCAGGCCAGAAGAATTGCGCGCACACCAATTCACAGGATTTGCGCGTGCGTTCCCTACACATATGCATCTCCCAGTGATGGGTATCTGGCACAGTCGGGATCACACTGGAAACCAGTGGGAACAGCAGGTAGGTTATTTTGATATCAGTTGAATGTCATTTAAATGTCATTGAAGTCTCTGGATCGATAACATCTCCCACCCTGCCAATACAATTTCCAGCAGAATTAGAGTAGTTCCCCACTTTCAGAGAATAGTGAGAGACCTTGCTGCTCCCCCACCTCCCTCAGATTGAAGTGGTGGAATTGTGACACCTGGGCATGGACACCCTGCCAATGCCCAAGTGATAAAGTGCCCATGCTCAGGGGGCACCTTGGTACTCTCCATCAGATATGGGGCAGTGCCAAGATGGAAGGGGTCTGTTGGGGGCAGAACCTAAGTGCAGGGTCAGCTGTGGGAGGCAAGGGGGAAATTAGTGGGGGCCAGTTGTCATTTGGATCAATTGGGGATGGAGGGAAGCCAGCAATTGGAGTAGATTTGGGGGGGATGGGTGGTTTGCCAGTGGAATTTGCCTCCTGTTGGTGGGGGGGAAATCTGTTGGGGTGGTGGGTCTGTCGGAGAGAGGGAGATTGTCATTATGCTAGGGGTGTGGGGAAGGCTGGAGATTAGGGCGCTCAAGACGAGGTTGGGAGGAATGTTGGGACTGGCCCGGGAATGGCAGTGTGGACAAGGGGCACAATATGAGAGGAGGTTGGGGAAAGACAAGGGCTCACAATGGCAGGCAGAAGATCAAGGAGATAGATAAAGATGAACAGTGGCAGACGAAAGATAAGGAGAGGGAATCAGGACCCGACAAGGCCGCATGTAAAGCTTGCAAACTGGGGATCAAAGAGATACTTCATTGTGTACTGGAAGGGGATGGATGAAGACACCAGAGCTGGATTCTGGATCGTTTCTGGATTTCCCACTGCGCATCTACAACTGCCGCAGGCAGGGCATTCTATACCCTTACCACCCTCTGGGTAAAGAACCTACCTCTGACATCCATCCTATAACTACCACCCCTTAATTTAAAGCTATGTCCCCTTGTGCTAGCTTTTTTTTCTTTTTTTTTCCTTTTAACCAGCAAATTAACTTTTTTAGTACACTATGGTTCCCTTACTCGACCATTTCTTTACCCAGAGGGTGGTAAGGGTATGGAATGCCTTGCCTGCGTCAGTTGTAGATGCGCCAAGTTTGGTGGCATTTAAGAGGTTAGTAGATAAGTTTATGGATGAAAAGGGAATGGTTTAGGTTAGAGGGTCATTGCTTGTTCCTAATTGGTTGGCACAACATCGAGGGCCGAAGGGCCTGTTCTGCGCTGTAATGTTCTATGTTCTGTGTTCTATTTCCTCCTTGCCTGACAGGGACATACTTATCAAGGACTCGCAGTAGCTGCTCCTTGAATAAGCTCCACATTTCAGATGTTCCCAGTCCCTGTACTTTCCTGGTCCAACCTATGCACTCTAATTCCCTCCTTATGGCCTCATAATTACCATTCCCCCAGCTATAACTACTGCCCCCAGCTTCATGCCTATCCCTATCCATCACTAAGGTGAACGTAACCGAATTGTGGTCACTATCACCAAAATGTTCACCAACTTCCAAGTCTAACACCTGGTCTGGGTCATTGCCCAGCACCAAATCCAATGTAGCCTCACCTCTAGTTGGCCTACTGAGTCAAAAAACCTTCCTGCACACTTTGTACAAAAATTGATCCCTCTAACGAGCTAGAGCTATAGCTATTCCAATCAATATTAGTAAAATTAGAGTCCCCCATAACAATTACCCTATTACTTTCACTCCTGTCCAGGATCGACTTTGCAATCCTTTCCTCTACCTCTCGAGAACTTTTAGGAGGTCATAAAAGACTCCCAACAGGGTGACCTCTCCTCACCTGTTTCTAATCTCAGCCCATACTACCTCAACAGACAAGTCCTCATCAAACTTACTTTCTGTCACTGTGATACAGTCTTTGACTAATAATGCCATTCCTCCCCCCCTTCTACCTCCTTCTCTACTCCAACTGAAGCATTTGAACCCCGGAACCTGCAACAACCATTCCTGTCCCTGCTCTATCCATGTCTCTGAAATGGCCACAACATCGAAGTTCCAGGTACTGATCCAAGCTGCAAGTTCCTCCACCTTATTGCGAATACTTCTTGCATTAAAGTATACGCATTTCAAACCATGCCCTATTCCACCTGTACGCTGGTGTGCTTTACAGTTCTCATCTATGACCCCCCCTATTCTCATCCCTCTTAACATCCAAGCTACTCAGGATCCCACCCCCCATCTGAATCAGTTTAAACCCCCCTGCATAGCCTTTGCAAATTTTCCCCCCAACATATTGGTTCTCCTCTGGTTCAGGTGTAGACCATCTCTCTTGTGGAGGTCCCACCTACCCCAGAATGAGTCCCAATTGTTCAGGAACCTGAACCCCTCCCTCCTGCACCATCCCCACAGCCACGAGTTCAAACATTCCCTCTCTCTATTCTTCTCTAAACTATCCTGTGGCACAGGCAAGAGTCCAGAGATAACCACTCTGTCTGTTTTGGCCCTAAGCCTCCACCCCAACTCCATAAATTTCTGTTTAATATTCCCTTCCCTTATCCTACCTACATCATGTGTCCCTATATGAACTATGACATGGGGTTGACTCCCCTCTCCCTTAAGAATCTTAAAAACCTGCTCTGAGACGTCCTGGACCCCGGCCCCTGGGAGGCAATACACCAGCCCTGAGTCCCGTTTATTACTATTTACTCTCCTATCTGTCCCCCTAACTATGGAGTCTCCAATTACCAGGCCCAATCTCTTATTCCCCCTACCCACCTGAGCATTCACAGCAGGCTCACCCCCAGAGACCTGCTCCCTTTGGCTATCTCCAGTTGATTCTACCTCAACTGTAGCCTCCAGGACAGAAAACGTATTTTGGAGGGGAACAGCCCCGGGGGATTGTCTCCTCAATTGTTTCTTACCCCTCTTCCTAATAGTTACCCAAGAATCACTTTTAGGAGTGACTACCTCTTTGTAACTCCTGTCAATATCCGCCTCAACCTCCCGAATTATCCAGAGTTCCTCTAATTCCAGCTCCAGCTCCTTAACACGATCCTCAAGGAGCTGCAAATGGGCACACTTCCTGCAGGTATAATCAGCAGGAACACTACTCGTGTCCCTCACCTCGTACATACCGCAGGAGGTGCAACGTACACCTTGCATTAAAGTATACGCATTTCAAACCATGCCCTACTCCGCCCGCACGCTGCTGTGTTTTACAGTTCTCATCTATGACCCCCCTATTCTTGTTCCTCTTAACATCCAAGCTCCGTAAATTTAAGGAGCATTTAAATATTTACTTGCCTTGCCATGATCTCCAGTTTATGAGCTAAGTGCTGGAAAATTAGATTAATGAAATAGATCTTTGTTAACAATGGAGATGGTAGACTGAATGGCCTGCTCCTGTGCTATAAATGTCTTTGAATTAGACAGACGAGGGCAGCCAGGCTGAGAGAACCAGAGGCTTCATGGCGTTCGCTGGGTTCCCCAATCCAGAGGTAATAAATGGCACTCATTGCCATTAAAGCGAGTGAGAACCTTCGTAAACTGCAAGGGTGTACACTCAATGAATACATAGATTGCCTACGACCACGGGCACAGATTCTCCAAGTTTGTGCCATTACCCTGGAATTTCACATGATGCTTACATTTTGTGACACTCATAGTTACCAAGGCTGCTTGTGGCTCTGCAAGATGGGTGACAAGGGCTATCCCTTGAAATGGTGCTGATGACCCCACTCTATCACCCAAGAATAGAAGTGGAGCAAGGTACAACAGGGATCATGCCTCCACAAGGGCAGTGGTGGAGAGACCATTGGGCTGCTCAAGGTGCACTTCAGGATGGCTGGACTGAACAGGGGGAGCATTCCAGCATCCTCCAGAGCATGTCTCTCTCATAGTTATCACATGCTGTGGCTTGCACAACCTGGCTCAGGCAAGGGGGGACCCAGTGGAGGCTGAGGAAGGCAAGGCAACTCCAAGGGCCTGGGAAGATGCTTCCAGTGACAGGCCCGAGAAAGAGACTGGGGAGGCAGAGAGTGAAGACGTGGAGGAACTATGAGGAAGGCTGGGACACCAGGAATGATGCTTTGATCCTGCAAATCTTCAGCAAAGCATCCAAGGAATTCATGCTTCCTCATGCCAATGGCACCGTCTCTAATCATTAAATGTTAAATCAACCAAAACTCCAGCACCAGACAACATCATCTCGCACCTATCACAACCATCATGTCACCTCAGCCTATTAAAGCAAAGTAATGTTTTGTTATTCTAAATGAACAAAGAAAGAACATACAAAGCTGCCAAATAGAACACAATTTCAAAATAATGAACACAAATAATGGCAGTCTTGATGAACTCCTTTTGTGCTCAAGGTGCCTTCAACTTATGTCTGGGGGTGCTGCGTCCCCGTTGGACCCGTAACCTGACAGATTCCCACCCCACTGATACTGTAATGTCTACCAGCAGTTGTACACCACATTGGGTGGGCCTTAATTGGCTGGCTAGCATAATATCAGTCCTGCCAACTTTACATGCACTCCAAACATAAAATTCAGGACTTGGATTTCCTTTTATAACATGTAGCTGTGCTGTTCTAACTTTGTGTTTGTGTACCTGGTTAGAAATCATGCAGATAACTCTCTAAGGGATTCCATGCACTCTAATCCCCATTGTTATGTAATTCCTGTTATTTTAATGTCTGTTACATGAAATTATAAAATATTGTTCTGTCTACAGAGAGCACAGTTGTGTTAGTGTTTTAAGCTTAATTATATCTGCAGGTAGATGGTGTAATTGGTGCCAAAACAATCTTATCCTTCCATCTTTGGGTGAGAAGGGAAATTTTCAGAGTTTGCCCTCATGGAGAGGTTATTTGTTAGAATCAGATTTCCTATTCTCACACATCAGGTTGAGGCTTTAGCTTCCTGTTATTTATTAGCAGCAATGACTTTTATTTTTCAGAGTCTTATCTATCCTTATTACAGTAGAGTTAATTGAGTTTTGGCATTCAATAGTTCCTGACACACAACTAAATATTTAATATGTTTCTGTGGCAGATTGGAGGCCTCTATCTAGAGGGATGCAGTTTTGATGGGAATCGACTTTCAGAAAACCAGCATGATTCTCCCAGCGTGTCAGCTGTCCCCCCCTGTTATATGGCCTGGATTCCTCAGGTACTAATTTGTTTCAGGCCTAAATCTTTAAGTTCTTTATCCATCTTAATCAGTAATGATGAAGGCTGTTTTAATGCTGGGTCCCACATGAAGCATAACTTACCTTTCTTTCTCAGATGCCAGTCAACTACTTTCCAGTAGTTGCTGTTTTAATTTAGATCAGTAATACGGTATTGGGCAGTAATTTTCTATACATCCATGTTTGAAATATGACGTAATGGGGTTTAACATTTGCAAGGCAGTGTGTGTTGCAACTTAACTAACTGTAAAGATGGTGAGAAGGTACAAAAAAGGTACAGAACCATCTAGTAAATGATCAACCAAACATTTTGTGACTTTGAACTTGCCAGCATCATTGTATAATTATTCTGTATATTCTTATTTCCAGTGCTTTTTCCGCTGAATAACTTAGTAAAAATATGATGATATTTCTAGACCAAGATTAACTTTGAATCTAAGTTTGATGATGGTGCAAAGACAGGTGGGAATGTGAGAATAACACAGAGGATGAAAAAAGATATGATTAAGTGAATGAGCATTAAACTGATAGAGAGGACATAATGGAAAAGCACAAATTTATTCTTGTTTGTAATAATAGGAAAGCAGATTATCGTTAAATGATGTGAAACTTGAAAATGATGTTCAGAAAAACTTACCCTTACAAGGAACACAAAGTTACCATGTAGGTGCAGCAAAAAGTCGGGAAGCAAATGGAATATCACAGAATCTCTACAGTGCAAGAGGAGACCATTCGGTCCATCGAGTCTACACTGACCACATCCCCACCTAGATCCTATTCCCATAACTGCAAACATTTACCCTGCTAATCCCCTGACACTAGGGTCAATTTAGCATGGCCAACCTGCATGTCTTTGGACATGGGAGGAAACCCATGCAGACACAGGGAGAATGTGCAAACTCATAAGAACATAAGAAATAGGAGCAGGAGTAGGCCTTCCAGCCCTTTGAGCCTGCCCTGCCATTCAATAAGATCACGGCTGATCTGAAGTGAATCAGTTCCACTTTCCCACTTTCTCCCCATAATCCTTAATTTCCTTATCTATCAGAAATCTATCTACCTGTGACTTAAATATATTCAATGAAGTAGCCTCTACCACTTCAATGGGAAGAGAATTCCAGAGATTCACCACGCTTTGAGTGAAGAAGTTCCTCCTCAACTCCGTTCTAAATTGCCTCCCCCCCGCTCTTATTTTGAGGCTGTGCCTTCTAGTTCTGCTTTCCTTTCTAAGTGGGAAGAATCTCTCTACTTCTATCCTATCTAGCCCCTTCATTATCTTGCAACTCTCCATGAGATCCCAACTTCACACAGACAGTAACCTGAGATCAGAGTTGAACCTGGGTCCCTAGCTCTCTGAGGCAGCAGTGCTAACCACTGTGCCACCATGCATATTGGTCTTTATAACAAAGGGATTGAAAGTCTTGCTAGAATTGTACAGGTGTTTGGTGAAGTCACATCTGGAATACTGCACACAGTACTGGTATCTGTATTTAAAGAGGATATGCTTCTCTTGGAAGTAGTACAGTGAAAATTCATTAGATTAGTTCTTGGAAGGTTGTCCTATGATAAAAGGCTGAGTAAATTGGACCCATACTGTCCAGAGTTTAGAAGAATGAGAGGTGATCTAATTGAGACATTCAAGACTTGGAAAAGACTTGACAGGGTAGACACTGGGAGGTTATTTCCCCTTGCTGGGAATCCAGAACACAAGGTCCAGATTCAGGACTGATTATTTAGGACTGAGATGAAGCGAAATTTCTTCAATCTAAGGATTGTGAATCTTTGGAATTGTCAAGCCAAAGTTTATGGATGCTCCATCATTGAACATATTTAAGGCTGAGAAAGGCAGATTTTTGGTCCCTTGGGAAATCAAGGGTTATGGAGCAGGTGGGAAAGTGGAATTGAGGCAGATCAGTTATGCTTTTATTGAATGTTGGAGCAGGCTCAGAGAACCACATAGTCTACTCCTACTCCTATTTCTAATGTTTGATCATAATAGCAATTATTATTCATTTTAATTCTAAAATAATCAAGGCCTATTTTGAAAAATAGAAATGGAAGTGCTAGCTTATCACAAGCTAAAAATGCAAAGGCAGAGACTCGTGCAACAAGTAATTTTGCAGTATTACAAAGATGTAATCATATTGCATGTTCAAAAGTAGACCAGTGTTAGAACAGAATAGTTCTGTCACCTCGTACTTAGGAAGCGTAATTGATCATATAAATGGAAATCTGAAATAATGATAGAAAACGGTGGTGCACAGAAAATTGACAAGCACCTGAATTTGTAAAGCAAAGGTTAATTTTATCACTTCTGATAAGTGATTTAACTCAAAATTGTCACTTTTCTGTTTTGCAGATTTATGGATCTATTGCACAAATCCAGTATTTCTTGTGTTTATTTTTATTGTAATTAAGTAATGTCAATTATATGGATGATGTCAAAATGGAGTACATATTCATGATATTTGTAAATTCTTAGTATTGAGCATTGTATTAACTGAAAAGTGATAAACCATGCAAGTAGTTTTAAAATAGTACAAGAGGTAGAAACCTGGGGAGATTAGCCCCAGTATTCCTCCCAGTTCCCCCTTCACCAACAACCTGAGCAGTTACAAAGCAGAGGAAGTTGCTGTTTCGAAGGTGATCTCATTCCAGATTTTGTGCATCCAACCCATATAGGATGTTGCATCAGGAAATGAGCATAGAAGTATAGAAAATGGGAGCAGGAAGAGGCCATTTAGTCCTTTGAGCCTGCTCCACCATTCATTATGACCATGGCTGATCATCCAACTCAGTAGCTTTATCCTGTTTCCATTCCCTCCCCACTTCACTCCAAACTATATCTAACTGCTTTTTGAAAACATACAAAGTTTTGGCCTCAACTATTTTCTGTGGTTGCAAATTCCACAGGCTGACCACTCTCTGGGTGAAGAAATCTCTCCTCATCTCTATCCTAAACAGTCTACTCTGTATTCTTAGACTGTGACTCCTCATTCTGGACACCTCCCGCTGTCAGAGCATACTTCTTGATCTACCCCAAGTAGCCTTGTTTGAATTTTATAGATTTCTATGAGATCCCCCCTGAGCTCCTGCAAATACAAGCCCACCCCAGCTCAATCTCTCAATCTCAATCATCAGCGCCATCATCCCAGAATCAGTCTGGTAAACCTTCTCTGCATTCCCTCTAGTGCAAAAATATTGTTCCTCAGAAAAGGAGACCGAAACTGCACGCAATATTCCAGGAGTGGCTTCACCAAGGCCCTGTATAATTACAAAAAGACATCCCTGCTTCTGTACTCGAATCCTCTCACTATGAATGCCAACGTATCATTTGCTTTTATACTGCCTGCTAAACATGCAGGCTTACCTTCAGTGACTGGTGTCCAAGAACACCCAGATCTCATTGCATAGAGATTTAATATCAGTGAAAAGTTTAGCAATGACTGTTTGCCTAAAAGCTTTCTGGCTCCTGTTGAAGAAGATCTTTGAGCATCTTAACTTGCAGCCTGGCTTCTTAAACTCATAAATCTGAGGAGGATCAGCCAGAAGACCTAATACTAGCTTCTTCTAAGATGTTGCAAAATTGGCAGCCCTGCATAGCTCCAAGTGGAAGCCAAGGTTGGAGAACCAGAAAATCCCCTTCCATCTCAACTCCACAATTGTCTTAGTCCAATACCTGCTATTTGTATAGGCCTGGGACCTCCTCTGTAATCTGACATAAAAGGCCAGCACTAGTCTATTAATCCAGAAACTCAACTAATGTTTTGGGGAATCCATGTTCGAATCCCACCAATGTAGTTGGTGGAATTTGAATTCAATAAAAAAACTCTGGAATTAAGATTTATTAATGACCATGAAATCATTGTGGATTGTTGGAAAAAGCCCATCAGGTTCAATAATGTCTTTTAGGGAAGGAAATCTGCTGTCTTTACCTGGTTTGACCTACATGTGACTCCAGAGCCACAGCAATGTGGTTGATTCTCAACTGCCCTCAGGCATCTAAGGATGGGCAATAAATGCTGGCCAGCATGTGACACCCAAATCCCATGTATGAATTTTAAAAATATGATTGATCTGCATATATCCTGGAGAGTCTGCTTTCATTTGTAATGGGGCTGCTGCATATTTCATTCAAAATGTGGACAAATGTATCACTGGGATGCCCACACCTATCTGTGTGTTTGTCTAAGCAATTCGTAAGTTTTAACAATCCTACCTGGCCTCAGACAAGTAATAGAAGCCAAAATATTGCAGATTCTGGAAATATAAAATAAAAACAGGAAGTTTTAAAAACTGAACAGGTCTTGTAGGGAGAAACCAACTTAACCTTTCGAGTCCAATATGACTCTTCCTCAGAAATATTTGAATATTCCTGAACCATCTACGGGCAGTATGCCCCATTCCAGCAATTTCTCCTCCCAGCCTTTCTGGGGCACATCTGGTGTCTTTGGAATTCCATAGGATTCTTCTCTTTGATCTGAGACTGCCCTCCATCCTGTATTCTGTCTAATAGTTCAGAGGAAAGCAGCACACTCCTCTCTGCTGATCACATACACTACAGCTTCTTGTCTTTTCTGATTGACTGCTCTCTCTTTCTCTCTAAAACCTCAGCGACTGAAAGTCTGTCCACTGTCAGCCCAGCTACTCATGGTTTAGTTTTCTGCTGTGAAATATGGTCTATGCCTTTCTGTAGCCTTCTTTCACCATGGTAACTAAGTCACTCGGGCTTGTTGTCAGGCAGAAATCAGAGCAGATTATTTGACTTTGTTAATCCCCTATTTCATCTTGAACGAAAGAAAAAGTCCAAAACATTAATCATTTCATAAAATCTTGCATTTATTATCATGAAATAAACCAGCTGAACATTCAGTGCAGTCCCATTCAGGTCACTGACAGAAAAGTGAGGTTGGAGGACTAGGAATTACATTTCATTGCTAACAATACCCAAAGCCTTGACCCCTATTCCCTAGAAGAACAAAGACAGCAGATGCATGGACACAGCACCAGAACAAGTGCCCCTTAAAGCTACACAACAACTTGGAATGATATTGCTGTTCTTTCACTATTGCTGCATCAAAGTTCTGAAACTTCCTCCCCAACAGCACTTGGACATACCTAGATGATTCAAGATTGTGGCTCACAAGGATTTTCTCAAGGGAAATTAGAGATGGACAATAAATTCTGAGCTTGCTAACAATGCTCATATCCCAAGAGTGAATGTTACGTGGTCCAACCAGATGCGGCAATGAATATCTAACTAGTCATCCATCATATTCCATTTAAATCTTAACTTGAAGGAGCAAAGATGAGAGCGTTACTAGGGTAATGGTCAGAGTGAGAAAGAGTAATGGTTTTAATGAGTACTAGGATAAGATGGAAGTGAGAATGTGGTTAGGCAGATCAGTAGCTGCAGGGCCTTGGTGAACTGAGGTCTAAAGGCTCAACATTTGGGATTTTGAAATCCCAAAGTATATATGATTTGGGAAAATTTTTTCATGGGCAGACACAGAAGAATGTAAGATTTGAGAGAATGAAAACATTGTGGATCGAGAGCAATACAAAGAAGTGATCAGAGTTGGCCCTGTAATTGAGACTACTGTTTTTTTTGCTGAAATAGCCTCCTTACTTTACGAATGTAGCAAATCACAGAATCTTTACCGTAATTCATTGTATTTCCTACCTTCTGACTTCTCTGCTTCCTGATTGTGAATAGTGTAAAGATTTCCTTCCCACCTCTTTGTAAGCCAGACAAAATATTTTTTAAATGTTCCTGAATCTTCCAAATCACAATCCAGGCCGTTGATTGCATCAACATGTATATCCATATGTACACAGTATATCTAACACAAACAATCCATTCAGCATTTTGTAGTTTTGGTGTAGTGATTGAGTCCCCTTTCTCAAACTCATCCTCTCCTTATTTTTGGCTGCTGGAGGTTTCGAACCTTACAAGACCATCAGTAAATCCTATTAATATTTGGAGAAATTTTGGAAGTGATGCAGGGTCCATCTGTTAAGTCAGTCTTCACAGAAACAATAGAATAGCTATTCGCCTAGAAACTAATCCAAGGGAACACAAACACCATTTAGCAAATTGCTCTGCTCTATGTGAAATATATGTGATATTTGAGTGACAAAAATTTTAAAATGTCTAATATAGATAGGGATCCATCACAGGGATGGGGGTGGGCTAGCCAAGGCCTCATTGAGCCTCATTCAGTCCTTTTGGCAGGACTGAAGATCCCAGTGGCAGATGGGGCTATCAACCCCAACCATCATTTGTGCTTCTACAAAAAAGGGGCTGAGTGAAAATAAGACCAGTCCCTTTGATATCTTTTCCAGAACATCAAAGAAGAACATAAGTGAATTCTAAACACATTTCTTAGACTTCCCCCTGCACCCCCCTCCCCGACTTACTGAATAACCTGTCATACCTACTTCCCATTAATGAACATTTGCTTACATTTTAGAAATGTTTATCTGTAAAAATGTGGAAGTTAGTTTTCAACCAAGGTCTTTTATGCTCTGACAGTTTACCAGAAAGCTGTGACACAAAAGGACATGTTGTCCAGGACTGTTCATTGTTTGCTTGCCTTCGTATTTCCTGTTTTGATCAAATTGTTAGTTCCTGTTGATTTATCTGGCTCAGACACCCAGAAACCTGCATGCTGACGATTTCACAAAACTCTTTTAGTTCTTTTATTCTCTCAGTTGTTTTTGGCATTAGTAACTTTAAACTTAATTTTTTTTTTGCAGGATGCAAATGGGCCATACTCTCCTGAAGAGTGCATTTCATTGCCAATATATACCAGCGCTGAACGGGATCAGGTAGTAATAAACATTGATGTCCCATGTGGAGCTAACCAGGACCAATGGATTCAGTCTGGGGCAGCTTTATTCTTGAAGAATCAGTAATTTATTCTTCGTATTTTTCTTTGAAACGAGATCTCAAATTTTAAAAATACGAAAAATTGTGTGTTTATGTATTGAACGTTCTGTTGATGTCTACTTACTGCCTAGCACGTTTGGTACATTGTAATACAAGTTGCACCTGAATAACACTATTTCTGTTCAACGGAACTATTTGTGCTACAGAACTTTAATTAGAAATGATTGAAACAGTTCAGATTTCTGCAATTAATTACTACCTAGTTTCACTTTATTCTATACTTTATGCCTATTGATTGTTGAAAAGAAAATGTTGCTGAATGATTCTCATCTTACGTACTCTCAGAAATACATTTTTCATTCTTTGTGATCGCTCAGATATTGCTTGTTCTCACTGATATTGTTAATTTTAAAGCTTAATGTTGCACAAGTTATTCTAGTCATTTTGTACTTTTATGAATGACTACCAAAGATGAACTTTACATTGTGTTTTGTTTTTATCAGTGAAATTTAGGTATCAGAATAAATAAATATATAGATTTGCCCTCTCTCATTCATATATTAATGTCACAGGTTATAGGATAAGTTGCCTGCATGCCTGTTCAGGCAATATCACATTTTATAAAGCAGGCCTTGAATTCCAGTTAATTTATGTTTCATTTATGTTCCAAGATTGATGCCTTGCTTTAGAAATAATTGTATGAAGATAAATGCAAATACAAGACTCAGCTCAAGACATGGTTCATCTTAGAAATAGAAATGCTCTATTTATATTGTGAGGCAGCTGCATATACTCAGCCAGCACCTTACCTCTGTGTCAAGGCAGCCCCTTACCAGTGTGTATCCAGGCAGCAATTTACTGTCTATGTTCAGATTGAACTGCATCCATTCTCGTCAATGCAGCACTTCATCTGTCTGCGTCTGGGCAGCACTTCACCTCTCTGTGTTTGACTGAAACCTCACCTGTCTGCGTCCAGCCAGCACCTCATTAGCCAGACCCTCTCTATTTCCCACTCCTTATCTTGAATTTTTAATTTGCCATTGTGGGCTTTTTTTCGATTTTATCAATTTCAGCCTTTAAAATCAGACTTTGGGCTGGATTGTACATGGAGGTGGTGCACTGGTTGCACAATGTGTAAAAGTTATGACCAGCCCACTCCTGCTAACCCAGGAAGTTATAATCATAATTTATAGTCTTCTGGCAGCCAAAGTCCTGAGTTTCCTACTACCTCCATGCGGAAGGATGTCCTGCCTCTAAGAACTGTCAGTCAATTAGATGGATCAGCTGCCAGTTCCAGCAGCATCGTGAGTAATGATGGCCACTTTGTGATTGCAGTCAGCCTCAACAAGGAGCCACGGAGGAAGACAAGCTGGAAGGTAAATGGAGTAGCCTTGCTGGGGTCAGTCAGGCAGGTCTTGGTGATGGGGAAAGAGTTCTTTGTCAGGAGACCATGGAGGAGATGGTTTTCTTTCTGCTTCTGTTGGGCATAAGGTTGTCTAGTGGCCCTTAAGTGACCTTTAATTGGCCAGTTGGTCCAAGAGCAGGTGAGCATCCAACACCTTCCCTGTTACTAGGCAAATAGGGATTGGTCCCTTGTATCCTACCCAATTTTACAGGCCCCCTGTAACTTTACTCTCCACCTACCGGTCATCCTGCTCCTGCGTGGTTGTGTCTGTGAAATAATTCTTAAAGCAAGTAAGGATGATGAGATAGTTCTTTTTACCCTCTTTGAAGGTGAGAATACTAAATAGAATTGGTAAGTTGAAACATTGACGGTAAATGTTCACACAAAGGACCCTGTCAATTCTCAACATTTCTTTTCTTTGGTTGAATAATATTACATTTAGAAATGTTCAGTTTTGCTCCACAATTAGTGTTGAATAAAATAATGTAACTATTTCCTCTTGTGGGGGAATTAAGATCAATGGAACACAATCTTAAAATTAGAGCTGATTGGAATAATGTTTAGGCAGCATTTCTTCACATGAAGGATATTGGAAATCAGAAATATTTTTCCCAAAAAAGAATGCTGGATTCATTTAGATTTTCCAAGCTGAGATTGATAGATTTCCATTAAAGACAGATATCAGGGGATAAATCCTAGAACACCCTCCCAGACAGCACTGTCGATGTAGCTATATCACAAGGATTGCAGCGGTTCAAGAAGGCAGCTCACCATCATCTTCTCAAGGACAATTTGGGATGGCTGATAAGTTAATAATTAAAAAAAGACTGATGGGACTGTAAATTGATCAGGTTGCATTCATCCTGCTTTTTGTGTACAAGATTTACCTGGGAATTTTCCACATTACCAGGGGATGCCTGCTTAGCAGCTGTACTTGGCTCAGAACTTAACTAGTTCTGGAGCACAAGTCTTCAATACTACTGCTGGAATATTGTCAGGACCCATAGCCTTTGCAATATCCAGTTCCTTTGGCTATTTCTTGATACCTCATGGAGTGATTTGTAATGATTATAAATTGACATCTGTGATATTGGAGACCTCTGAAGGAAGCTGAAATAGATCATTCATTTGGTACTTCTGGCTGAAGATGATTGCAGAAGTCTTATCTTTTGCATTGATGTGCTGGGTGCTCCCATTAAGGTTGGGGATATATGTGAAGACTTTTCCTCCAGTTATTTGTTTAACTATCCTCCACCATCAGAACCAAATGTGGCAGCATTGTAGAGCTTAAATCTGGTCCATTTGTTGTGGGATCACTTAGCTTTGTTGCTTTCTGCTTACACTGTTTCACACTCAGTTGAAGGTCAACAAGGCTTGGGCAATAAATGCTGGCCAGCTATGTCCCACAAATAAATAAAGAAAGATACAAGCAATCCTGTGTTGTAGTTTCACTGGATTAACATTTCATTTTTAGGTGTGCCTGTTGCTGTCTCTGGCATGCCCTCTTGCGCTCTTCGTCAAACAAGGGCTTGATGGTAATGGTAGAATCAGGGGACATGCCAGGCCATGAGGTTACAGATTGTGAGTTTTAATTCATTCATAGGACATTGACGTTGCTGGCTGGCCAGCATGTACTAACCATCTGAAGTTGCCATTGAGCAGGTAGTAGTGAGCTGTCTTCTTGAAACACTTACAACTGAGTAGCTTGCTGGGCCACTTCAGAGGGCAGTTGAGAGTCAACCACATTGCTGTGGCTCTGGAGTCACATTTAGGCCAGTCTAGGTGAGGGTGGCAGATTTCCTCCCCAAAAAGACATTAGTGAACCAAATGAGTTTTTCCGACAATCGACAATGGCTTCATGGTCATTAGTAGCTTCATAATTCCAGATATTGAATTCAAATTTCCACCATCTGTCATGGTGGGATTCAAACCCGAGTCCCCAGAACATTAGCTGAGTTTCTGGTTTAATAATCTAGCAATAATTCCTCTAGGTTATCACCTCCCCTCTGCTGCTGATGATATCCCATATTATCTTATGCATGCACAGTTTTGTGTTGCAGATTCTGTTTTAAATCTGGCCCATTTAGCATGGTGGCACTGCCACTCAATGTATTGGAGAATATATGAAAATGAAAACTCCTCTCCTTAAGGACTATGTGATGGTCACTCTACCAGTACTGTCATGAACAGATGCATCTGCGACAGGTAATTGGTGAGGTTGAGGTCAAGGAGGTTTATCTTTTTTGCTTGTTCCCTAATCATCTGTTGCAGATTAGTCTACAGTATGTCCTTCAAGATCTGGCCAGATTGGTCAATGATTGTGTTTTTGAGCTCCTCTTGGCCCTCATCTAGAGTGGATTATGTGCTCTTGCCACCTTCAGTGGTTAACAAATTGTTTTCAACATAGAGGAATACTTGGGGGAGGGTGGAGAAGTGCGTATTTGGCAACCAGCAGGAGGTTTCCTTACCCATATTTAACCTGATGCCATGAGACTTCATGGGTCTCAAATCAGAGTTCAGAACTTTCAGACTAATAGCAGATTTAAAGTGCCAGCTGTTTTTTGCAGCTAAATGCTGCTTGCAATCCTTGTAACTATGTACTTTTCTAACATGTGAAAGTATTTTTTTCAAAAATTGTTTATTCTTCAAATATCTAAGAACTAGCAAAAAATTCTAAACAATGACCACTTTACTGGACTGTTTACACAACAAATATTAACAAAGATTATAAGTACTGTTAGCAGACATCAACAACATCTGGATCAGATGCTGGAAGCATACAAGACACTTAGCGGAAGATCCTTCAAGACAGAATTCCGATGTAAATCAGACATAAAATGCTGGACTCTTTCTCAATTTTGGGCATTCCTGGAACAGGTAGTGGAAGAAACTGGAATGGATGGACTTATCGCAGAAGCCCATCCCAAGCTGCAGCTGTTGATGATATGGTCTCTGCTCTTGATCTTCATGAGCAGCAAATGAGCTGTATGAGCTGCTCCCATACTGTAGTTAGGACTAGCTGCAGAGAAATACAGCTCAAATTGAAAGTGAAAACATGCAATGCTGTGAAAATCAATGGTTGGCTAGATGATTAGGGACATTTTAGAAACCAGCAAAGGATGACTAAAAATATTAGAGAAGGAGAAAATATAGGACAAGAGTAAACCAACAAGAAATATAAAAGCTGACCATTAAAGATTCACAAACCTATAAAAAGTGAAAAATAGCTATAATATGTGTTGGTCCATCAGAAGATGAAGCAGGAGAATTAATAATGTGAAACAAGGCAATGGCAAAGACTTTGAACAGGTATTTTGTATCTTTCTTCACCGTAGAAGATACAAAAAAGTTCCAAGAATAGGAAGGCATCAAGAGGCAAAAGGGAGGGAAAAAGGAACTTAAAAGAAGCCATGCTGCTAAGTCCTCTGAACCTGATGTCCTGCATCTTTGGGTTTTAAAAGAAGTTGCTGAAGAGATATTGGATACATTTGAGGCAGCACAGTGACACAGTGGTTAGCGCTGCTGCCTCACAGCACCAGTGACCCAGGTTCAATTCTGCCTCAGGTCACTGTGTGGAGTTTCCTCCAGGTACTCCAATTTCCTCCCACAGTCAAAACTCTGCAGGTTAGGTTGATTGGCCGTGCTATTGTCAGGGGCATTAGCAGGGTAAATATGTAAGATTACGGGAAGAGGCCCTGGGTGGGATGGTAGGTAGTGAAGACTCGATGAGCTGAACAGCCTCCATCTGCCTGTAGCGATTCTATTCTATGATAACTCTATAATTGTTTGTAATATTCCAAAATTCTCTAGATTCTTAAGCAATCCCAGTGGATTTTAAAGTCACAAATGTAACACCTCTATTCAGGAAAGCAGGCAGGCAGAGAGCAGAAAACTAACCACTTAACATCTGTCATTAGGAAAATGCTAAAATCCATCGAGAGCAAAGTTATAGTAGGACAGTTAACTATAATATATTCAGGCAGAGTCAACATGTTTTAATGAAAGGAAAATTGTATTTAACAATTTTATTAGGATTCTTTGTGGCCGTAACAAGCAAGGGAACTGATAAATATAGTGTACTTAAATTTCTAAGAGCATTCAATAAGGTGACACTTAAAAGGTTACTGCAAAAATTAAGAATTCATGACATTGAAGCATGAATCGAGGCACAACTAACTAACAGCAAATAAAGAGTCAGGATAAATGGTCATTTTCAGGTCAGCAGACTTTTTCTAATGGAGTGCCACAGGGAATGGTGCAGAAATGTCAATATTAATCACTTGGATGAAGGGACTGAGTGTACGGTAGCCAAATTTGCTGATGGTACCAAGATAGGTCAAACAATTTGTAAGGATGTAAATTGGAGGCGACTTTACTATTATGTTGCGCCTGTTTTTGGGCGCAGAAATATGGTAAAGTCAGGCATGACATCAGTAGTGCATTCTGTGCTGATTTGTACTTTGCCAAGGCCAGAAAATGGCCACAATCAGGAACTTGCCCAGGAGAGATACAATGTCAATTTAAATATTTTTGCATGTATTTCAATCCACTTAAAGAGCTGGACACTCCACTTTAGCAGCATGTCCACCTTTACCACTGCATTCACCCAATCCGCAATCAGCATGAAACAGACATGCTTGATAAAAGTCCAATTCGGCTGTTCCATCACTGAGGGTTAATGAGGAGATATATACCTACCATCAGGCTGCTCACGAGGAGCCCTTCCATGGCGGCCACGTTCCATTTTGGATCAGGAGGGCTCTGTGAGTGTGTGGGGGTGTGGAGGGTTGTTGCTCAGTAGAGTAACCAATGTCTGATTTGCAGCATGGACCCAGCTCTCAGCACTGATCTAGATGCTGCTGGGTCTTAGTGCACACAGCACACAACAAGCTGAAGATTGTGCACAAAACCCTTTGAAATTGCACTGTTGCAACCTTAGAACCTTACCAGCAGCAGTGTCTGTGCTCACTACTGCACAAGTTCTGGGTATATGTTATTGGGGGGGATTGGCTGTATGGGCAATGTGTATTGCTGAGCTAGGGGCAAGCAGTATTCCTTAACTCTCCATGTGCTTTTTCCCTTCCCGAACCACGCTGCCCCCCTGCCATCTTCAGAATGACGAGATGGTTTTGTGTTGCAACTGATTGATCTTACTGTTCTTTTGGTTGCTACTGGGAAGGAACAAGAAAGTGATCTGCGGGCAGAGGAGACCTAGACCTTACCGACTGCAGGAGTAGAGGCAAAGGCAGGAAGTAGCCACCATTCACCCAAAGGGTAGCAGAAGGAGGGACCGGAGACCCTGATAGTTCTGCACACAAGTGTCATTTGAACAAATGTCAGACACTGTGTGCCAGAGACGGTTCCATCTCCAAATGGAGACAATTCAACACCTATGTCACTTGTTGCAGGACCTGGCATCTCAGGACGGTGGTGGGGGGAAGGGGGGGACAGCACCCACTCTCAGTGGCTGTCAAACTGACCGCTGATTGGAATTTTAACATCATTGTCTCTTTCCAGACATGAGTAGCATTTCACAGTCAGAACCTGTGTGAAGAAGGTCACGGATGCTTCGTATGTCTGGATTGGTCAGTACATCAAATTTCACCTGGACCAGACCCTGTAGAAAGCCCAGGCAGCAGGATTTGCAGCCATTGCAGGGAACCATCGACTGCACTGATGTCACGCTCAAGACCCCATTACAGAATTCACGAAGATTTATCAATAGAAAGGGGTTCCATTCCCTAAATGCCCAATTGAATTGTGACCACAAGTTGAAACATCATGCATATTTGTCTCAGATACTCCAACAGCGTGCATGACAGTTTTATTCTGAGGTGCTCAGATATCTCAAAGTTCTTTGAGGAGGAGCCCATGCTGAAGGGTCATAGGTGACATGGATACCCACTTCCAACTTGACTGATGATGCCTGTGTGAAGGCCTATAACTGTGGTGGAGACCCTCTGTAATGAGGCCCATCTTGCTGCCTTATAGTAGAGAGGTGCAGAGGGCTCCTGAAAATGTAGTTCCACTGCCTAGACTGCTCTGGCAGGGTATGGATATGCTGTGTTAGCGAGTTTCTTTGGCGGGCAGAAGGCAGACGATGACTTGGCAAGCACTATTACGACAATGCCCTGCTATAAACTAGTCTGACTCCTACCTGAGCTCTGCATGCACGCTGGCACCTGTGCCCACATCTTTGTAATGGGTGAGGGATCACTGAACCCCCATACAGAGCCCCAGGGTGGGTGGGGTGGGAAAGGGGAGGGAATCGCTTGTGGGCTCTGGAAAACCAATGGCTTCATTTTCTCAGTGGTACTGCATTGAGGGACCTCCCCAATTGACATCAACATGAAGGACCCTCCAGGGATCGTCAATGAAAACGGAATCCTGTTCAAGGCAAATCTGAGACAAATTAATTACAGGTGGGTAGTGAAAAAAACATTTATTGAATACAATAAATGTTTCTAAATAATAAGTTTGAATACAAAAATATGTGAACGGAAAACACTTTAGATGCTTAAAAATCTGACACGTGCAACCCTTCACCCATGCTATCACAGTACAACTACAAATTCCTAATTTTACGTGGTTTGCCACTACTTCTTCGTGCCTGTCCAGAATGTACGTTGGAGGTGGAGGGGGCCAGCTGCCTACCTCACCCCATGGCCTGTGATGTGCTTGCTGGGCATCCTCTGGAAGCCCTGGACCTTGAGGGCCCTGGCCGGCTTCCTGGTGTCTGGGATGTTTCTATGACATCCTCTTCATCCCGTTGACCCTGAGATTCCCCAGACACCTCGGACGAGTCCTTGAAGGAAGAGGGTGAAAGGACCTCCAAGGATAGCACCATTTTGGCATTAGCTTCCACCTCATCTCACCATCCCAGATACTATTACATCGGTGGGTCCAGTTTGTGGTGAGGCTGCTGGCTCAGTTGGTCCAGTGTAGCCATCAGTCCCTCCTATATTCCCTGGCTCTGTTGGCGCATCTCCAGCAGCTAAGGGAGAAGTGATCTCAGAGACCCAGCATTTAACCTGGGGCCTGCTGAGTCCTAGCTTCCAGCAGACCTCTGCGTGCCAGAGGCCTCGGAATTTCCCTCCTCCACCTGAGTTACAATATCAGATATGTCATGTTCATCAGAGAAAGGGGTTGGGAGGGGGATGGTGGGAGTGGTCAGAAAGTGTAGTCACAATCACAATCTCCTGACTGGAAGGCCTGATATCGGCTCAAGCCCTTCCTCCTCCTTTGGGATTCTGAGAGCCCCTGGGTCACTCCATGGGATGGTGGAGCTTCTGCAGTGAGTTCAGAATCTCCAGCATCACCTGGCCCTGGAGGACAATCTGCGTCCTACCAATGTTGGTCAAGCCCTTTGCGATGGCCACCTGAGTTGGTAGTCACCTGTCAATGGCCGCAGCAACTGCCCTCTGACACTGGGCTATACTCTGCAGCCCCTCAGCCATGACCCTCTGCGACTAGGCCACGTTCTCAAGAGCTGCTGCTATAGCCTGCTGTGTCTCAGCACTGTCACACTGGGTCTTGTGTCAGTTCTCAAGCCTCTCAGCCAAGGGCCGCAGAACTTTGAGCTTCCTGTTGGGTCCCTCAGCTGTGGCTCCCTGTACTCCACTGTGGCCTGCTGTGACTCGGCCATTGCTTAGAACCTGCCATTCAAGGTGAGGAATCCCTGCCCCAGTTCTTCCACTGCGAATGTTGGCCTGGGAATCATACAAGACAGGCAATAGCTGATCTACCTGAAAGCTTTGGGACTCCTCCCAATAGCCTCACATTTGGTCCAGTGTAGCCATCAGCCCCTCCTGCATTCCCTGGCTCTGTTGGTGCATCTCCAGTAGCTGAGGGAGAAGTGATCTAAGAGGCCCAATATGTATCGTGGGCCAGCTGAGTCCTCACCTCCAGCAGATCTCTGCATGCCAGAGGCCTCAAAGTTTCCCTTCTCAACTGAGTTACAATATCAGATGTGTCACGCTCATCAGAGACTGAGTCAGAAGCCTCATCATGAACTGGACCCACTGATGTAATCTGGGATGGCGAGATGAGATGGAAACTAATGCCAAAATGGTACTATCCTCGGAGGTCCCTTCACCCTCTTCCTTTGAGAACTCATCCGAGCTGCCTGGGACAGATGGGCCAGAGCCTCAGTGGGGGCCATGATACCAAATGGCCCTGGGACATCCTGATCTGTTCCTGCAACACAGGACGCAAGTCCCTCCTACATCAAGGGAGGGACAGGAGTCCAGGATGCAAAAAACTTGATTCATTTTTCTCCATTGAACATAGAACAAAGCACAAGGAAGATTACAGCACAGGAACAGGCCCTTTGGCTCTCCAAGCCTGCAGAGAATAGGTTGTCTGAATTGTAACCTTCTAACTTTCTGGGGACCATATGCCTCTATTCCTATCCCATTCATGTATCTGTCAAGACGCCCCTTAAAAGTCACTATTCTATCTGCTTCCACGATCTTCCCCAGCAGCAAGTTCCAGGCATCTACCACCCTTTGTGTAAATAAACATGCCTTGCACATCTCCTGTACCCCTTCGCACCTTTAATCTATGTCCCCTGGTAATTGCCTCAACTTGAGCGAGGATTGACAGGTGCTCATTTCTTGATTCCAGCCCGACCATCCTGTCACTGACAGCCTGCATTTCCCCTTCCCTGGCCAGCTCCAGAGCTCGCTCTTCAAAGTGGGTGAGGACCCAGAGATCAAGCTCAACAGGGGAAGGAAGTACTCTTGGGGGGGGCAAACACAATGCTACTCTTGGGAGGGGAGAAAGGAGGTGCTTGGGGGTGAGAGACTGGAAGCATGCAGGGTTCAGGGGGTGGGGTGATCTGGGGGTGATTTGGGGAAGATGCTGGATGGAGTGAAGCACTCACCCTTGCTGCCTGGATGAGACGCTACCTCTTTCTGAGGTCCAGTGCCGCGGCATTGATGGAAACAGCAATTGCTCCTTGACTGCATTGTCATTAGTCCTGGTTTTGCATCCTGCTGGGGGGAAAAGGGTGTTCGCCTCTGTAGCATCCAGCAACCTGCTGAGATTGCCATCTGTGACTCTGGGGCTAGCCTCTTGGACATTTTTTCCTGCATGTCTTACCTGCCTTTCTATCCATCCTTGGGATTTTTATGGAGCTGCCCCTTGTTACGGCAGATCAGCTGCAGGCAGTTTGGGAGAACGTTCTAGCAAGTTATATGCAGTTTTTTTGTTAGCATTGAGGGAAAGGCAAGTGAGCACTTGTACATGTGCTGATGGTGGGGGGGGTGGGGGGAAGGGGGAGTGTGGATCAGTGCTTCAATGAATGGGACAGAGGAGAAAGAGGGAGGTGTCATACAGCCATCAGAGTTAGGGAGAGGGAGGCCTTGTGCAAGTGGGTCCAGGGAGGGAGGGATGTTGCCACTCTGCCTGTGATGGGGAAGAGAGGAGGAATGGGATAACTCTATGATTGGTGGGAGGGCCACATCCACTCTGCCTGCGATCAGCAGGCTGGGGGGAGGGGAGGGAGGCGCGGTGCCATGATCAGTCTATGTGACTGGAGGGGTGGGTGGATAAGGGGACCAGATAAGGGGGTACAATTTCTTTGAGGTCAGGAAGGAGCATCATCTGGTAGGGATGTGGCAGGGGAACAGCATTAATTGTTTTTCTGCACGTATGCAATTGGAGCTCCAGCCACGTGCTTCTGCAGCAAGAGTCAAACTCGCTGATAATTTTGCAGAGTGCATATGTGTGGGTCCTAAGAATGGGCCCAGGAGACAGATCTGAAACTCTCCCAATTTCAAGTCCTCACAGGACTCAGACAAAAAATGGTAAAATAGTGCCCAAAGAGTCTACAAAAAGAGTTAAATGAGTGGGCAAAAATCTGGCATATGGACTACAATATAGGAAATGTAAGTTGTCTACTCTAAAGCATAAAATATAAAGGTAGAATATTATTTAAATGGAGAGAGAAATAACAGAATATTGCATACAGAGAGATCTGGATATCTTGCACATGAATCACAAAAAGTAGCATGCTGAAACAAGTAATTAGGAAAACAAATGTAATTTTGGATTTTGTTGCGGTTATTGGAGAATTAAAGTATTGAAGTCTTACTTTAACTTTAAGAGACCCAGAGTACTATTTACAGTTTTGGACTTATTTCTTATGGAGGAATATAGTTGTATTACAAGCAGTTTAGAGAAGGTTAACAGAGCTCATTTCTGGGATGAATGGATTGTCTTATGAGAAAAGGTTAAGCAGGTTGGGCTTATACTCAGTGGAGTTGAGAAGAATAAGAAGTGATTGCATTGAGCTTGACAGTGTAACTACTGAGAGGAGGTTTCCCCTCAAGGGGGAATCTACAATAAGATATATAGTTTCAAAGTAGAGTCTCCTATTAAAATTGGAGATGAAGAGGACTTTTTTCTATCAGAGGATTGTTAATATTTGGAATTTTCTTCCCCAGAGTGCAGTAGAGGGTGGAATCATTGAGTATATTCACAGTAAATTAGACAGATGTTTGATAGACAAGGAAGAAGCAGTCAGGAAAGTGGAGTTAATGCTACAATCAGATTTGCCATGATCTTATTAAAAGGAGCTGGAAAGCTTTTGATCTTCAAAGGAGTTAAGGGTCATGGGATCGGAGGGAGTGAAGATCCCTCTACTTCACTCAGGGATCAGCATTTATCTTATGGTGGAGTAGACTTGATTGGGCCAAATGGCCAACTGTTGCTCCTATTAATTTCTTATGTTTTTTGATAAGTGAATATATACTGGAGCTAAAAATAAAAACCATTGCAAGCTGTTCTATCTTTGTCAGTCTGTGCCAATACAAGTACTGGTATAAAGTTGATTATGGATTAGGGATTGGATCGTGCAGGTCATCTTTTCTGATAGCCTATTCTTTTCATTGGAATGGGTGAGGAAGACACCCACAGAGTTGCACTGAAGTTATAAAGGCCAATTTTCCTCCATGACCTTTGCCTAATTACGCAGCAATCAGAATTCACTGAATTGTGCTCAACTGGGATGCAAGCCAGCCCAACTATATTTCCTGGGATAGTGCTTTGCTTGGAGTGGATATGTGCTGAGTTTCATTGCCACACGATGTCAGAATTCTATGCCCATTCATGAAAGACTGGTCTCATACAACTGTATGCCTTAATGGTCTACAATAATTTTAAGGGACAGTGGTTTGGTGCTGGGCTGACTCTGTTGTAGGGCTGCTTTACCAACGGTACTACTTTAACACATTATAACTTTGGCTGCATTTGGAACTTTTGGTCTCTTAGTATTTATTCCTGTACATAATTGGTTAAAGAAACTTGTTACGTCTGGTAGCACAATAAGTAAATGTTATATGTCCTATACCGTAATTTGAAAATGATATCTGACAATGCTGCTTCACTAAAGGAGGACATTCATGACCCAACTGTCAAAGCTGTGGCCTGGAAATGATGGTAGAAAGTGGCCAAAATGCATAGTGCAAGGATTTCTGCTCTGGCACAAAAAAACTGTCAATCATCTCACTGGAAGTTCCAGCAATCAGGCACTTGGGTCATTACTATCAACTTCACTGAATAGCACAAACCTTTTTGGGGAGGGAGTTCCAAATGGATGCTATTCCTTGTGTGGAAAAGTACTTGTTGATTTCCCTCCAAAATGACTTTGCTCTAATTTTAAGATTATACCCCCTCCAGGAAATAGTTTATCTCTATCTACCTTTTTGAATCCTTTAAATATTTTAAACACCTTGAGCAGATGACCCCTCAATCTTCTATACTCAGGGGAATAGCAGGGAGGCAACAGTTGTTATTTGGTTCAAGCACAGATTTTTTCAATCAAGGCATATGCCGGATGTATTTGACAGTTACAGGTGATTCTGTGAGGTGCTCTCCACTGTTTCATAGTTCTGATTTGCACAGTAAAGAATCTCTTCATTGACCTACTGATCTGCGGTCTCAAGATTCTCTTCATTGTCCCTCTGATCTGCACTCCAAAGAATCTCCTCATTCTTCTCTTGATGCGAGGTCTTAAGAATCTCCTGATTGTCCTTCTGAGCTTCAGTTTCAAGAATCTCATTGTCCTCCTTATCTGCAATCTCAAGCATCTTATTTTCCTTTTGATTTGCTTTTTGAAGAAGCTCTTCAATGTCCTTCTGATCTGCAGTCTCAAGTGTCTCTTTTTGATTCTCCTGCCCTTTAGCCTTTGGAACTTCCTGTTCATCCTCCTGGTCTGCCGTCTCAAGAACGTATTCTTCATCTTCCTGACCAGCAACTCTTTCATGTTGATCCTATTTTCCAGTGCAATAATGAGCAGAATACAATAAATCTTCAAGCTCCAGGAGAGTTTGACCAACTGGCACTGCAGAACATCCATGACATGTCGAAGTGTTGCTTAAGAATACCCGTTGTGTTCTCAGTTAAGGCTTTGGTAGTCCCATCACTTGAGACAATGATGGTAGTATTGATTCCCAAACGATGGTTGGTATTTGACAACTGCTTGCATAATACCATGATGATGATCACACATCAGATGTATATTTATGAAGTAATAATCCTTCCAATTCATATATGGGACACCCCCTGCCAGGACAACATAATGGGTTACATGTGTCTTATTTGTTATCTCATGTACTTTGGATAATCCCAACATTCAGAAAAAAAAAAACTACCTGCCTGCTCTGCTGTACTGCATGGGATAAAATATGGGTATTTGATTTTATGAACAAATTATCTGTTTCTTGCTTTAGACCCTTAAATACAACAGAGAGATTGATGTATATACCTTCTGTGCTACTTTCATATGAGACCAATGTAAAACCATTCAATGTAGTACTCACTTTGGCAAAAGGATTTGAGCATCAAGGCATATAGATCACAAAACCTATGAGAAAAAGCACAAAGAATAATCAAAGGAGTTAGTGGAATGTTAACTTTATATCAATTTGAGTCGGTTTAAAAATCTGCCCTGATCTCGTAATGGCATGAACTTTTTGAGATCGAGACTCATCACTTGGGTACTCTTGACTTGTATGTGGATTAGTTACTTGTGTATTATTGGAGTGCTGATTGTTTTCATGGCATCACCTATAATTTCACTCTGAGTCCATCTTTGGATATGTTTAAGACACAGTTGGCCTGCTAAGTGTTATACACTTGACTGGCTTTGGTTCCTTCTTAACATCACTCCAGTTGTTTTTGTGACTTCATAAGATCTAGACTTATTGTACATTTTGGATAATTCTGTAGGTAATCAAGTTCCAGGTATAGGGCGTATGACTCATAGTTTTTGTCCTATGTATAGACTAGACAGTCCCACATTTGTACACTCTGATCTTGTGTTTTCCTGAACTTTATGATTAATGATTTAACAGTGCAAATCATTTGTTTGGTGAGACCGTTGGATCTGTGTTAGTTTGGCAGGACTGTTACATGGTTTATGCCCCATTTGGCACATATTTCTAAGAGGTCTGCTGTTATATCACAGCCCAAACTTTGATATGTCCTATTCAAGCATACCAAACAAGCTGAAAATTAAACTTATTGCCAGAGTTCTACCACCCCACCTGCTACAGAATTTGAGGGGCGAGGAATGGACAGTGGAAATGCCCATTGACCTCAGGTGAGATTTTCCAGTCTCACTCAAGCAAGGCTGTAAAATCTCACCTAATGTATTTGTCACAGGCACACTTGAGGACTTGAGGTTTTTTTCAATTCTCTGGTGATGGGAAGATTGGAGAAATAGTGAGTGACTAGGAGAAAATTGTTGCTATGAATCATGAATAAACCTTATTGAGATTTTAGATCAAGGGCATGATAGAACTTCATGAGGGTGTAAAGATTCTTTGCATTGATGTGGTTAGTGACTCTGATATGCTTCATATGTCATCATGTCCTTTTATAGCATTGTTGATCACTAGGCAATACATAGTATTCCTTGCCAGGCACCTTGTTCACTCTACGTCCCTTATGTAAATGTGACAATATGTCTCAACAAAGTGCATCATGTTCTTTGAAATTCCTATCTCTTGAAATACCTGGTTAAATTCTGTATACTCAGCCAAAGCCATCTGACAGTGCCTGGTACTGTGCACCATATCAGACCAATCTACAATGATTTTTCCATAATGCCTTCAGTCATGGATCATTTGCTGTTTCCTCATGAGATTAGTTGCACTCGTGTTGACCAAATTTCATCAGATCGACATTGAGTAAGTCTTCTGTCAATGTCTGCACTGTCTACTCGCAGGTCTAGTGGGACATCTGTGGTTTTTATGGAATTGGGTAACCTGTTCAATGTTGAAAGTAATCATTTTGCTACCAAGTTTGTAACAAACTTCAAAACTGTAGTCATGTATTTTTATCAGAAGTCATTATAGTCCGGGTGGTGCATTTGTCAGTGACTGGCACCAAATCATCCCTAATAGTTTGTAGACAGTTTCCATATGAATCATTTACCAAATGGAGCGGCACGGTACAGAACATAGAACATAACAGCGCAGTACAGGCCCTTCAGCCCTCAGTTTTGCGCCGAACAGTGGAACCAATCTAATGACCCACTAACCTAAACTATTCCAATATTATCCATATGTCTATCCAATGACAATTTAAATGCCCTTAAAGTTGGCGAGTCCACAACTGTTGCAGGCAAGGGCATTCCATGCCCTTACTACCTTCTGAGTAAAGAACCTACCTCTGACATCTGTCCTATATTTATCGCCCCTCAATTTAAAGTTGTGTCTCCTCGTGTTAGCCATCACCATCTGAGGAAAAAGGTGGCACAATGATTAGCACTGCTGCATCATAGCACTAGGGACCTGGGTTCAATTCTCAACTTGGATTGCTGTCTGTGTAGAGCTTGCACATTCTCCCCATATCTGCTTGAGTTTCTTCCAGGTACTCTCATTTCCTCCCATAGCCCAAAAGACATGCTGGTTAGGTGAATTGGCTACTTTACATTCTCTCTCACTGTACCCGAATAGATGTTGGAGCATGGCAATTTTCACAGTAACCTCATTGCAGTGTTAATGTAAGTGTTACTTTGACACTAATAAACTTTAAATCTTTAAGTAGATGTGTATACTGAATACTTAATGTGTCTCATACTCCGTTTAAATAATAGGATTGGTCTTGTGATAAACTTTTGGAACCCAATGCAATTGATCTGACCTCTTGCATCATGCATGTCCTGAGATGCACAACCTTTTTTCTCAGATCACTGTCTTTTAGAATATGTGTCTCTCTTCACAGTATCTGTTTAAATAACTTGAACACATGTTGACAGTCTTCGTGCCAGACGTGTGGAGCATCCTTCCTTAGCAACTGTCCAAGTGATGATACCTTATTGGTAAAGTTGAGCATTTACGCTGATAAAAAGTTGAAAAATTCGAGGCAGCTCTGCAAGTCATATATGTCCTGGGGAGTAGGCGTGTCTCGGACATCTTCTAGTTTCCCTGTGTCAGCAGAGAACTGAGAAAGTTAATCTGACGCCATTCACCTGGCTTTTCTTACTGTTGAAGTCAAGTGTTTTTCAATGAATTGCTGCCATCACCGGGTGTAGATCCCAGTTACGCTCTTTTCTTTCACCCATCACTGTAATATCATCAGCAATGCACACAGATCCAGGAATATTTTCTGTTTTCTGTTCAGATGCTGCTGAAACAGATCTTGACTGATGCCTAAACCAAAAGGTAATTTCCAAATGCTGTTCTGATAATAATTTCTTGAGATCCTGCTGCCAAGTGAACTGACCAATATCCAACTTTGAGAAAAGTCTGGCTCCTGTGAATTTGAGATTCAACTCCTTGAATGTTGGGCTCTTGTGTGGTAGCCTCTTTAAAATGAGATTTCCACATGCCACACCGTCAGATTTGGCTATCTTTTCTCAGTTTTTATGTGATGAAACTGCTTCAATCGGTGTGCTGATGCACATGACGGACAATGCCGTTATGCTCCATGTAATCCAACTCACTGTTTCACTTCTCATGTAAGTGCACACAGCACTTTCTAAAAGGGTTGATTAATGGAATTGTGTCTTCTCTGAGCTCTGAAGTTCTTTATGTCATTGAATCTGTTTAGGAACATCCGCTGTAGGTCATGGAGTAACTCAATGTGGTTATTCTTAGCCTCTTCTGATGTGATTGGCATTTTAATAATTTTGTATATGATCACAAATCACAACGTTGAGTTCTGTACATGTCCTGTGACTGCTAGTCTGCTCATGCCCATCTGACAGACTTGCCAGAGCTGCATTTCAATGTCAATGTACCTTAGCAATGCATGGGTGACTGACCAATTATAAGTAGTTAATTTGTCTGTTGTAGATTACATCATATCTTATCCAGGGCGCCATGGTGACACAATGGTTAGCACTGCTGCCTCACATTATCAGGGACCCGTGTTCAATGCTGAGCTCGGGTCACTGTCTGTGTGAAGTTTGCACGTTGTCCCTGTGTTTGTGTGGGTTTCCTGTGGGTGCTCTGGTTTCCACCCACAATCCAAAGATGTACGGATTAGGTTGATTGGCCATGGTGAATTAACCCTAATGTCAGGGGGATTAGCAGGAAAGGTATGAATTATGGTTGGTCGATGGGCTGAATTGCCTCCTTCTGTAGATTCTATGATTCTTAAGGATTCTGATTGGTGAGAAATTTGCTGTCATTCTTGTGTCAAATATGGTGGTGAGCTTGTGTTTACTGCTTTTTTTTGAGAACATCTGTGAATGGAACAAAATCTTCTTACCATTTGACTTCATCCATATGTTGTGTTAGATTAACAATATGGAAACCTATTCATCTTCCAGCTGAAGAATTGTCTACTCTGGATCTTCATCCTGGTCTGTCTCGCCAGAAATCTCGTACACGTGCCTGTACTTACGTTCCTGTTTTTGCTACAAGTATGCTTCACTTACTTTTTGTTTAGTTGCATCTTATTTCTGGTCATGCTGCAGAAATGGATTTCCTGCTTGGGTGAGCCTTCTGTCCTTTTACACTAAGTAACTTACAAAGGTCTTGGAATGCATGGCAGTTTTGAGATGGTTGCAGTGAACTTATTTGTGTTCTGGCCATCACGCCAATATTGTTGTTGCACCTAATGCATGGGAGTGTTGTTACCCATCAACAATCGTTCCATTTTTTCTGTCATTTTTACCAAGGTGTCAATATTCTGACCTTTTTCTCCAAAATACTTTTTTGGAAAGCTTCAATTGGTGTTGAAGTTATAACCAGGTTCATTATTCCTTTGGACAGTTTAGCTTCTGAAGAATCACAGTCCTTGGCCAGGTTAGCTACACCTGCAGGCAAGCTGATCTAATAGGTATTGATGTGGAGATGCTGGCATTGGACTGGAATGGGCACAGTAAGAAATCTCATAACACCAGATTAATGTCCAACAAGTTTATTAGGCAGCTCAAGCTTTCAGAGTATCACTCCTTCAGATGAGTGATGAGTTGTGTTCACAAACAGGACATATATAAACATAAACTCAATTTACAAGATAATAGTTGGTATGCGAGTCTTTAGAGGTAATCAAGTCTTAAAAGTACAGACAGTGTGAGGGGAAAGAGGTTAAAGAGATGTGTATTGTCTCTAGCCAGGACAGTTAATGAGATTTTGCAAGCTCAGACAAGTCGTAGGGGTTACAGGTAGTGTGACATGAACCCAAGATCCCAGTCGAGGCTGTCCTCATGTGTATGGAACTTGGCTATCAGTTTCTGCTCAGTTATTCTGTGTTGTGTGTGTCATGAAGGCCGCCCTGGAGACCGCTTACCTGAAGATCAGAAGCCAAATGCCCGCAATCGCCCAAGAGCTCTCCGACAAGAAGAGAAACTTCACCTGGCAATTGTCCATTGGTGCCTACCCATCTGCCACCGCAGCGTCTGCGTGGTCTCTCCAACCTACCATGTCCCTGTAAAGAGGAGAATTTACAATGGCCAATCTACCCAACCTATATCATTGGACTGTGGGAGGAAACCAGAACATCCGGAGGAAACCCAACACACATGGAGAGAATGTGCAAACTCCAAACAGACAGTGACCCAAGCCGGGAATTGAACCCGGGTCATTGGTGCTATGAGGTAGCAGTGCTAACCACTGTGTCACCATGCCACGTCACATGGCCTTGTTGCAGTGTGTATGGTCAAATTCCCCAACATTCCTGCTACCGCCAAATCAGATACTCTCTGCTCTGTGAAATATTGTCTGTAGAGGGCTCTACCTTCTGGGGTCTTCAATGCATATACAGTCTTTGTGAAGTACAGCATCTCATCTGTGGCTTTTCCTGTGAAATTTAAATCTTCATTATTTTCCTTAAGAGATACTACAGTTCACCATTTTTATGTTTATTATAAATTCACAAATCTCAAACAGGGCTGGTAAACTAACCATAGATTTAAATTATATGAAGAATTGTTCGACAGACAAATCTGCTAAAAAGATTCAACAGCTATTGTTAACAAGCAAGTACAGCTGCAATTCCTTCACATGACATGCTGCTAAGCTGGAAGTTTCTCTGAACATGGTCTTCTGGTCACAGAATTTATATAGAATCCCTCCAGTACAAAAGGGAGCCATTCAGCTCATCGAGCTGCACTGACAGCAATTCCACTGTATCTCTGTAACCTCACATATTAATCCTGCTAATTCCCCCCAAAATTAGGGTCAATTTAGCATGGCCAATCAATCTAACCATACATCTTTGGACTGTGGAAGAAAACAGTCTTCCACAGTCTTTGGTCACTCTTTAGTGACCAAAGAGGTGGATGGGGGTAAGGCGGTTGATGTAGTATATATGGACTTTAGTAAGGCGTTTGATAAGGTGGCCCATGGAAGACTTCTACAGAAAATGCAGATGTGTGGAATAGAGGGTGATTTAGCTAATTGGATTAGGAATTGGCTGGCAGATAGAAGACAGAGGGTGGTGGTTGATGGGAGATATTCATCGTGGAGTTCGGTGACAAGTGGTGTGCCTCAGGGGTCTGTTTTGGGGCCCCTGCTGTTTGTAATTTTTATAAATGATCTGGATGAGGGTATTGAGGGATGGATCAGTAAATTTGCAGATGACACTAAAGTTGGTGGAGTGGTAGATAGTGAAGAGGGGTGTTATAGTTTACAGAGTGACTTGGACAAGTTGCAGAGCTGGGCCGAGAGGTGGCAAATGGAGTTTAATGTGGAAAAGTGTGAGGTAATGCACTTTGGCAGGAACAATAAATGTGTAGAGTATAGGGCTAATGGTAGGGCTCTTAATAGTGTTGAGGAACAGAAGGATCTTGGTGTATGTGTCAATAGATCCCTGAAAGTAGGCAGTCAAGTGGATAAAGTTGTTAAGAAGGCATATGGAGTCTTAGCTTTTATTGGTAGGGGGATTGAATTTAGGAGCCGCAGCATCATGTTGCAACTGTACAAAACTCTAGTGCGGCCGCACTTGGAGTATTGTGTGCAGTTCTGGTCCCCACATTATAAGAAAGATGTGGAGGCATTGGAGAGGGTACAGAGGAGGTTTACCAGGATGTTGCCTGGTATGGAGGGCAGGTCCTATGAAGAGAGGTTGAAGGATTTGAGGTTGTTTTCGTTAGAAAGGAGGCGGCTAAGAGGGGATCTTATTGAAGCATATAAGATGATTAGAGGTTTAGATAGGGTGGACAGTGATAGCCTTTTTCCTAGGATGGAGAAAGCTAGCACGAGGGGACACAGCTTTAAATTAAGGGGTATGAGTTATAGGACGGATATCAGAGGTAGGTTCTTTACTCAAAGAGTGATTAGGGAGTGGAATGCCCTGCCTGCAGCTGTTGTAGATGCGCCAAGTTTGGTGGCGTTTAAGAGGTTAATTGATAAGTATATGGAAGAGAAGGGAATGGTTTAGTTTGGAGGGGCATTGCTTTTTATTTTGGTCGGCACAACATCGAAGGCCGAAGGGCCTGTTCTGTGCTGTAATGTTCTATGTTCTATGTTCTAAAACTGGAGCATCTGGAGAAAACCCATGCAGACAGTGACCCAAGCAGGAATCGAACCAGGGTCCCTGGTGCTGAGGCAGCAGTGCTAACCACTAAATCCTGACTACATCCTGACTATTTACTCATTAATATATTCTGTCTTAAATCAATATTTTAGTTGATAAGTATATGGAAGAGAAGGGAATGGTTTAGTTTGGAGGGGCATTGCTTTTTATATTGGTCGGTGCAACATCGAAGGCCGAAGGGCCTGTTCTGTGCTGTAATGTTCTATGTTCTATGTAATATCACAACAGTAGGGTGGCGGGTGGATAGGGGATAGGTGGGTCGGATGGCAAGTGAATGAGGTGAAGAGTGGGTGAGGTATCAGAGGGTACAAACCTGAGAGGGCATTAGCAAATAAGGCTAGAAGTTGAAAAATTTGTGAAAGTACAGGCTGAAGGTTCTGTATCTGGAAGTGCAGAGCATACATAACAAAATGGATGTCAGCTCAAATAGAAATAAATGTATACAATCTGGCGGTCATCACTGAAAGACTACTGCAAATGACAAAGCCTGATATCTAAATATTCAAGGGCAGAAAGGATTGCAGAAGGATTGAAAGCTAGGAAAAGGTAGAAGGGTATCTCTGTTAATTAAGGATGACATTAGTACAATAGAGAGAAAGATAACCTTAGCTCTGAAGATCAAAATGTAGAATCAGTTTGGGTAAAGATAAGAAATTTCAATGCTAAGAAAGAAGTCACTTGTGGGAGTAATTTATAGGCCCCTAAAGGTAACCGCACTGTAGGATGGGGTATACAAGGAGAAATGATCGGAGCTTGTGAGAAAGGTACAACAATAATCAGGATGATTGTAATCTGCATATAGTTTGGACAAATTGCATTGGCAAAGGTAACTCGGAAGATGAATCCATAGACAGTTTCTTAAAGCAATATTTGCTAGAGCCAACTAGAAAACAGGCTTCTGTAGATCTTGCAATGAGACAGAATAGGTTAATGACCTCACAGTAAAGACGCCACTAGTTAGTAGTGATCATAATATCATTGAATTTCACATTCCATTTGAGAGAATCATAGAATCATAGACTCAATAGAGAGAGAGAAGTTGGTCTAAGACTAGAGGTTAAAATTTAAATAAGGCAATTAAACAGATATAAAACAGAGCAGGTTGAAGTGAGCTGGAAAATTAGTTTAAGAGATGGATCAGTAGAGATGCAGTGGCAAATATCTAAAGATTTATTAACACTCAGGAAAGGTACATTCCAATGAGAAAGCAAGATTCTAGGGGAAGGAAGCACTATCCGTACTTAAATAAGGAAGTTAAGGATAATAACAAATTGAAAGAAGAAGAGTGCAATTTTATCAGGATTTATGACAAATCAGAAAATTGGACAATATAAAGAACAGCAAAGAATGACTAAACAAAATTAAGGAGGGAGAAACTGAATATGGGAGAAAGTTAGCTAGTAATATAAAAACAGATAGGAAGAGTTTCTAATGATACTTAAAAAGAAAAACAGTAACTAAAGTGGGTAATGGTCCTCTAAAAAGTGAAGCTAGGAAATTAAAATGGAGAATAAGGATTAATTGAATTAGTATTTTGCATCTATCTTCACTGTAGAGGATATAAATAACATCCTAGAATTGTAAAACTAAATAAAGGGGAGTGAGGAACTTAAATATCACCTGGAAAAAGGTACTGACAAATCCACAGATCCTGATGGACTTTATCCTAGGGTCTTAAGAAGTGGCTGCTGAGACAGTAGATGTATTGGTTTTAATTCACAGAAGTTCCCTAGATTCTGGAAAGGTCCCATCAACTTGGAAAATAGGGAATATGTCTCTGCTTCAGAAAGGAGGGAGACAGAAAGCAAGAGCCTACAAGTCAGCGTGCTTAACATCTGTTGTAGGGAAACATTAGAATCTATGAAGGAAGTAAAAGCAGGATATTTAGAAAATCTCAATGGATCTGATAGAATGAATAAGGTTTAATGAAAGGGAAATCATGTTTCACTAATTTATTAGAGTTTCTTAAATTAATTTATGGGATCATTAGCTCGGCCAGCAATTATTATCCATCCTTAGTTGCCCTTGAGAAGAAAGATGATGGCGATCTGTTTTCTTGAACCACTGCAGTCTTGAGGTGCAGGTACATCTACAGTGCTGTTAGGGAAAGAGTGCCAGGAGTTTGACCCAGTGATAGTGAAGGAACAGCAATATGTTTCCAAGTCAGGATGGTAATTTGGAAGGAAAGTTCCATGTGGTAGTGTTCCCATATATCTGCTGCCCTTATCCTTCTAAATGTAATGGTCATTGGCTAGAAGGTGCTGTCTAAGAAGCCTTGGTGAGTTCTTGCTGTGCATCTTGTAGGGGTAAACATTGCTGCCACTGTCAGTGGCGGAGGGAATGAATGTTTATGGAAGGGATAGTAATCAGGGAGGTTGCTTTGTCCTGGATGGTGTGGAGTTCTTGAATGTTGTTGGAACTGTTATGCATATCCAGGCAAATTAAAAGTATTCCATCATACTCCTGACTTGTGCTTTTGCGTATGGTGGATAGGCTTTAAGGAGTCAGGAGGGGAATTTCTTGCCTCAGGTTCCCTAGCCTCTGACCTGCTCTTGTGGTCACTGTATGTATATGGCTAGTCCAGTTCAGTTTCTAGTCAATGATAACACCAAGGATGGTGTTAGTGAAGAATTCAGCAATGGTAATGCCATTGAATGTCAAGGTGCAATAGTTAGCTCCTTTTTTGTTGGAGATGGTCATTGTCAAGCATTAGCGTGGCATGAATGTTACAGGCCACTTGTCAACCCAAGCCTGGATATTATCCAGGTCTTGCTGCATTTAGACATACACTGCATCAGTATCTGAGAAGTTGTGAATGCTACTGAACATTGTGCAGTCATCAGTGAACATCCCCACTTCTGATTTTATGGTGGAAAGAAGATCATTGATGACGTACCAAAGATGATTGAACCTAAGACACTACCTTGAGGAACTCTTGCAGCAATTGCTGGAACTGAGGTTTTTGATCTCCAAGCACCACAACTATCTTCCTTTGTGCTAAGTGTGTCTCCAGCCAGTGGAAGGTTTTCCTCCTGATTCCCATTGAGACAAATTTTCCTAGGAGTCCTTGATGTCATATTCGATCATATGCTGCCTTGTTACCAAGGACAGTCACTCTCGCTTCATCGGTGGAGTTCAGCTTTGCCAAACATGTTGCAGTGGATGAATTCTTCCATTTCCTAAACTATGTGTCAATCGCTTGAATACATGCCTGTGTGGCCACGATTACTGATACAGAAAACCCATGGCAATTTCAAATGATCTTATGGTATAAAGTCTGAGGTGGTCATCATTTACCCAATCATACGTTGAACTGTCTGGGCAAATGGTTTTGGCCATAGGTGTGTAATAGGTTGCATAACTCTCCCATTACCTTTAATGAAGTACAGGGTTTCTCATAAAAGCTTGCAATGAATCTGCTTGTTGTATAAATTCATTGGAGAGAGAGGTAGGGCAAATTATGCTCTGTACCTGATTTACTCTCCTTTCCTTCATGTTTTTCTCTTTCTTTCATTCTACACTAATATGGAAAAGAAATGACTATTTTTTGGATATCTGATACGTGGTCTCCAGAAGTTTCAATATCAGGGGAGCAAGAACATCCAGCAATCTCCCACTCCTTTTTGCAGTCAAAGCTTAGTCCATGCAGTTTTGGCTAAAAGAAACCTCCCCAAAGAAATGTTACACAAAGTTTTTTCTGGGTCAGTAATGCATATTCAGAGTCTCTACACTATTCATACTTAGATGTTCCTTCTTTCCGTCATTATCAGCTGTCACGAGCAACATATATGTGATGGAAACCCTATGCTAATTTATCCCTGAAACATTGTGAGATTATTATGGCACTTATGGCAAGATGGTTCTCCTGGCCCTCACTTAAATTAACTATATGGGGACTCAAGGGTTGATTAGTTGTGGGAAAGAAACATTGTGATATGATTCCTCTGCAATTTGAGGGCCTAAAAGGTGGTGGCATGTTGACACAGTGGTTAGCACTGCTGCCTCACAGTGCCAGGTCCCAGGTTCAATTCTGGCCTTGGATCACTGTCTGTGTGGAGTTTGCATGTTCTATCTGTGTCTGCATGGGTTTCCTCTGGGTGCTCCGGTTTCCTCCCACAGTCTAAAGATGTGTGGGTTACGTTGAAAGGTCATGCTAAATTGACCCTAATGTTAGGAGGATTAGCAGCTGAAAGCATGGGGTTATAGGAATAGGGCCTGGGTGAGATTCTGGTTAGTGCAGACTCGATGGGCCAAATGGCCTCCTTCTGCACTGTAGGATTCTATGATTTTATATAAAAGTGGCCATACGCCATTCCACCACCAAGGGCACACAAGGAACAGGGAAAGAATTTGTGTTTTCTATATACGGGGGTCACTCATTGAATTCTTTTCTTTATTGCTTTTCTTGTTATTTAGCAGATATACCAACAGTTTTAATAATGACAGAATTCTCAACTCCCTTATTCATTAAATAATGAAACCTATATTACTGAACTAAAGGGCTAATCTGTTAACTGAAGCCGGATCCTGCAAAACTCTTCCTTAACAAGCACCTGCCTTGGAAGAAACTCTTTTGACAGTCAAAGGAAAGAACTGAATATGATTAAAAAGTAATATTTTTCTGATAGAATCTGTCATTTTATCTTGTCAGGTTGTTGTTGACGTTTATTGAGAGTTTATTTTTGTTCCTGAGAAAACACTGGAATTAAAAAATTTAAGTTCCAGCTGTCACCCTTAATACATGAGATACTGGAGGAAGTGATCCATTCATCTCAATATTATTCCTCACATGGGAAACGGAAATACACATGTCATGCTCAAAGAACATTGAATGAGTCATTCATTGCCAATTTCTATAACATTTGGTATATCAGAGGGTGCACCACAAGCAAAATGTAAAAGAGACAATTGTCCACCCGGCAAAACTTGCAAAGCAGGAAACAGAAGTCTACTTTATCCATTCACAACCTCTTTGGATAGAAACAATAAAAAACATTCAGGGAAATCTGCAATTGTGGTTCTCATGTCCAATGTCTTGCATATTTGTAGGATGGAGGAATTTCCTCAATGTACAGTGGACCACATAAATCTATTAATAAGGAATGATTTAACAACAAGTAATGTGAAGAGGAAACGTACAACTTCCCTACAATTTGTAGTGGCTCAGTTTTTCTTTCGTTGTAACCCTATTGGTAGCCCTAAGGCACACACTAGAAAATGGGAAAAAGTCAGTTCTGTCTAGACTGTTTGATGCCTATGATTTGACCACTTGCCTAGTTGAGGGCAAACTGTCACATGTCCATTGGTAGGCAAACATCAAAGTGGAAGAATAAAGCCTATTTAATGTTGACCTTCAATTCTCTAGATCATTTAAGACCGGGTTAGTATTGAAGACCAGCACGTAGCTAAGATGAGGTCAACTTTTACCACGTATGCATTTATATACTACCTTTAATTTAATAAATGATCCCAAGGCACTTCACTCAGCGTTGTAAAACAAAATGTGACACTGAGCCAGTTAAGGAGATGTCAGGACAGTTCTTGATCAGAGCTGGTTTTAAGGAGTGTCTTAAATGAGACTGTGGCCAAACAGGCCATCGAAAATGACGTTTTGTAAAGCACTCTGGGACAGTTGGGCGAGAAACTAAACTGACAGCCTGCAGTGCACCAAGGAGCTTCATCTGTTCTTGGTATTACTGTCCCTCATTAGAATTTGTCATTAACTCAAAGTAGCTGAGTCCCATGCCCAAGGATGGTATTTCTTATAGGTGCACATGACCAGCTGACTGGGCTCTCCTGCTGTGCTTCTGTGATGATGTAGAGATGCTGACGTTGGACTGGGGTAAACACAATAAGAAATCTGCAACACCAGTTTTAAATCCAACTGATTTATTTGATAGTAAACTCTCAAGCTTTCAGCTGTAAAGAATATGTAAGAAGGCTATAAAGCCAAAAGCTTGCGAGTTTACTATCAAATAAATTGATTGGATTTAAAACTGGTGTTGCAGACTTCTTACTGTGCCTCTGTGACCCACTGCACATATACACTGCTCCAAATAACCCAGTGCCTCCACTTTCAACACTCTAAATTACACTATGTTGGTTGTGCTCACACAATAGTTACTGTGTACCAATACATGAGCTCTTCTCTGCTCCTGACACCATTTATGCAGTGTTGGGAATTGCCAGTCACTTCTTTGACTGGCTTCCCAGTTCACAACCATCTCTTCCACCTGGACATGCTGCTAAACCAAATTATTTCTAGTACATCACCTTGAAAATCTCAAACAACTTGACAGTGAGCTCTGAAATTGCTTGCTAGTTACCTCATCTGAAGATCTGCCACTTTTGTCAGCCTGCCAGAACCCCCAATACAATGACTCCACCAAACTGCTGGGATACATTGGGAAACTGGCCTGATGTTGAGTGATGCCATTCTGCTGGCACATCTGCCTCTGAACCCACATTTGCCACAGGATTCAAATCCAGCCCAAGGACTTGCTTATCATGCAAATGGGGTTTCCAACACACTTCCATTTTGTAATCCTGGAGAAACAGGAATAACTCCTGTGAATTTCTCAGCATATACTTAATGTTTGTTTGAGATCTCTCTCAATGCTAGTACATTCCATTACCATAACCTCAACATGCCATTCACGTCAACAGTGTTAAGAATTATGTGCTAGCATGAAATTAATATCAGACTGGAATTTCCAATGTACAGGTAAAATTTAATTTCATAACTAATCACTGTAAAACTATGTTACAATCTTCCTCTAGAGTAGATTAGTGGCCTTTTAATTAAGTAATTCTATCATTCCATTGAAGCATGTAAAATAAATACTGTTACTCCTATCACTTTGTACATAATGCACTCAATGACAGACATGTCGAGTTCATTAAGTAGAAATGAATTTTGCTTTGGCAGTGCCTACTCAACGTTAACAGCCCAAAATCCCAGCTTTGATTTCCAATTAGAATGGTCTTCCTGAAATGACGCTGTTGATAAAATGTACTTTGCAATCTTTGTAAACGAGTTTTTTGTTGTGCAGTTAATACAATACTTAAATTACAAATTAGGCAATGGTTGAAATACAAGCAAAAATGGTACAAGTATTTTGCACCCATTCCAGCATTAAACTTATTTTATTGCAACATACTGTTTGTAATGTGGATATTATAACTTGTTTAAGATCTTGCCATTGCACAAGTTGACTGCTGTTGTGGATGTTGGTGGAAAATAATCTTTCACTTGCAAAGGTGATAATTTATTGTTTTACTTGTCAGCATGAAAGGCAATTTGTTTGGTTGTCTAATGTGTTATCTGATATTGGTTGTATTGCCACTATGATGAAGATGAGAATCTGATGGGTTGTTGTGCTATTGTAACTGTGATCTAAATTTTCCTTACATTGGGAAAATAACATGTTGGAAGATCATTTCTAAGGTTCAAGATATGGGATAGATTTTTCTTGCTAATTTTGAGGAAAAAAAATGAGTATAATGTCATAAAATGAAAACGTCAATTAAGCTGCATAAATGGATTCATTATTGGATCAGGGCACAGGAGAACTGAACACAAAGATCCAGATCTAAGACCAAGGTTGAAAGTGGTCATGTCATTAGCCTACAGTTGGAATTTAACATGTAATCCATTTCCACCAATATTCTGCCCAATTTCCGTTCTGCAGATTTCTCTGGTGGGGTGAGGGCTCGGGGGGATTTTCCACAAACATCCTACATCGAGTATGTCCTGAGGATACTCCAGGAATTCCAACCAGCTTGCCCTTTCTAGGCCCTCAGTGAAAAATGCGACAGCCAAGCTCTCAGTGTGAGTCCTGCTTAAGTCATTTTAAAGGGCCCAAACATTAGGCAAAGAGATTCAATGCTTTAAAAATGTTTCTGCTGCTGCCCCTGGGAGATAAAAAAAAACTTACCTGGTAGTTAGGGCTTTCCCAGGCCCCTGATTCTGTCCTCAGTGTGGCAGGACATCATTCTGATCTCTTCTTTGGTAAAGTATCACAGATACCATCTTTTAGACACTATTACTATTCAGACAAATAGACCCTGCCTCTATGAATTTAGAAAGGGCCGAGGAAATCTGCTCAGTCACTGTTGCTTAAGTACTTGATAATAATTTGCAAACATGAGTTCTGAGGAACAGAAAATTGACTTCACTCATTGGACATGTTTCATTTTCTGTTACCAAAATTCCAGCTATCTACTTTCTTAAAGCTCTTTCACTCTTTAGGAGAACATACAATTCACTTTTTAGTCCTTATGCAGCAATTTTTCCCCAAAGGTCTTTAACTTATCAATGGTGCCCATGTTAATAAATATCTCTCTGGTGTGCTTTTGAAAGAACAGCATCAATGGACAGATTTTGCTGTCATGATGTACAGATGCCGGCGTTGGATTGGGGTGGCAAGAATTCTTACTCAGATTTTGCTGTGTCAGGGCACCTAACAGTCTTTGTTTGCACCTTCAGCTTGAAGCGTTTTTCTCACAAGGTTGCTAAACATATAAACTGACAACTGTGAGAAAAATAGGGCAAATGAGACCTCAGTGAACACGGCCTGCATCTGTTTATGCCCTTAACCAAAAATATTTAAGGACTGGGAAATAAACAATTATAGAATTGTGGTGGAGTGTGAATAAAAGAGTGAATTCTGTCAAATTAGGAGATATGCTGGGAATAAAAGAAACACTGGATTGAACGAGAGATGAAAAGAAAGAGGCAGGAAAAACAAAATATAACATATAAAATTTTACTGTTAAAATTTTGTAAAATAATTCAGAATCAGAAGGAATGAGACTAAATTCAGATAAAAGTTAATTTTTGGTGTTAGAAAAGTTGATTGACATTCATTAATACTTACCAATTTGCTAAAAGGATTAATGTCCAATTAATTAGTTGCCTAAATATGTGTGGGCTTACTTGTATTGGTTGTTCAAATTGAATGACTTCATGATGTAATGACTTCAATGAGACCCATGAGGTTCGGTTCTTGGAGTATAAGCTCCTTGACTGAGATAATGATTACCTGCCTAATCAGGGAGCCTCACCTGTATATAAATTTGGGACTGTCAATTGTCCTGGCACTCTGGATTCTGACTTTGCATCTGAAATACTTTATGAGTGGAATAGAGTTTGTAAATAAAGAGAATCTAGTGAAGGGACACTGGCCTCTGAGGAGTTATTTCACATGACATTCAATGAATGTCTACAGGCAAATTGCACAGCAGCATAAGTTAGACAACAACTGTTGGATACAGGCATTTAACTGAGTGTCTTCCACTCACCTGAAGTTGCTGTACCAATATGCACAATTGACAATGAATGCCATTAGCCTCACCATTATTTTGATAACAAATTGAATTCCAATGTTGTTTAAATGTATTGTTAGGTTCCGCTGAGAAGACAAATGTAATAATATTATTTCTTCGTCATTGCCTAATTCAATAGATCCAAGATATTCTTATCTTCATTCCAATGGAATTGTGATCAGGAAATACTGAATGGAATGCATTTAAAGACGATTCCGGTATATAGTATAAACTGAAAACAAGCTGTAAGTTTTACAGCTCCTACAGCTGTGTTTTGAAAGTGAATTGTTGGAGTTCTCAACAAATTATCTAGGGTCCTAAAGTAAATTTCTAGGAATGTTGCACAACAATAGAACAAACGAGAAATCGGATACAACAATAAAACGAGTGAGAGATTCATTAAAAAAGTCAACATTTTGACTTGAAAACAGGAAACATATGCCTGCACTGTCAAGAGTGTTTGCTTGATTGGAGTGCAGTCTCTCACTTCATCATATGTACTCTCATCTGTCACCTTGAACCCAAGTCCTAGCAATTTCTACAGCACAGCAATGTGATGAGTAGGACACAGCAGTCGTAAATGTTTCAACTTTTTGATTGAAACAAAAAAAAAACATAGTCATTTGCATCAATTTATATGGAGGCCAACTTTTTGTCCATTAAAACAGGTGCCTGATCTGATTACAATAGTTTTCCAATTGGCTGATTGGGTTAAAATGACCCCTAACAGGGAATTAAATTATAATCAGTAATTGTACAAAGTATTGTGACTCTTTGTAATATTTTAATATTTTTATTGCCTTGGGCAATATCTATCTCCCAGCCTAAATGCATATTAGCTGGACATTCTCACATTATCACGAGTAGAAGTGTAGAACACTATAGCAGCATCTGTAAGGAGAGAAATTTTAAGTTTGACTGTGGCATTGTTGATTGAGGTCGTATAAGAGTAAGCTGTAGATATGCACTCAAAGGTCCCTCTAATTTTCAGTATTTTCCAGGGTCCTACCATTCCTGATATAATTCTTTGTCTCCTTAGCCCACTGCAAATGTGTTACCTCATACTTTTCTGGGTTGAATTCCATTTGCCACTGTTCTGTCTTCTTGATCATATCCCCTACATTTAAGTCCAAATCATTAATGCACACCATGAATAGCTCCAGGCCCAGCACCGAGTTCCATGGAATCCCACTAGAAACTGATTTTTGGAAGGGAGAATAAAAGAGTATTATTTAAAAGGATAAAAGCTGCAGAAAGCTGCAAAACAAAGGGACTTGGGGGTACTCGTGCATGAAACACAGAAAACTAACACACAGATGCAGCAGGTATTCAAAAAGGCTAATGGAACGTTGGCCCTTATTTTAAGGATCTTAAGAGTATAAGAGTAAGAAAATCTTGCTGCAATTGTAAAAGGTAGTGGTGAGACCAGATCTGGGATACTGTAGCTTTTGCTTTAACAAAGGGTCATCTGTATTTGAAACGTCAGCTCTTTTCTCCCCTTACAGATGCTGCCAGACCTGCTGAGATTTTCCTGCATTTTCTCCTCTGGTTTCTGGAGTACTGTGAGAAGTTTTGGCACACTTGTTTAGGAAAAGATATTGGCCAGAATTTTACCACCCGCCCGCCATGGAAATCGGAGTGGGTGAGAGGCAGACAATGGGAAGGTCCATTGACTTCAGATGGGATTTTACAGCTTTGGACCAAAACAGGCTGTAAAACCCCACCCATTATTTCATTGGAGGCAGTTCAAAGAAGGTTTACCAAAATGATACTGGCATGGAGGGATTGTTTTATGAAGAGATGTAGGGACTCTACTCATTGAGATTTAGAAGAATGAAAGGCGATCTCAATAAAACATACAGGATTCTTAAGGAGGCTGACCGAGTAAGTACTGAGAGGATGTTTGCCCTCATGAGGGAGTCTAAGACGAGAATTTTTTTTATTCATTCATGGGACATGGGCGCCGCTATCTGGACAGCATTTAGTGCCCATCTCTGGTTTCCCGAGAGCAGTTGAGATCAACATATTGGTGTGGTCCTGGAGTCACTTGTAGGCCAGTCCAGGTAAGGACAGCAGATTTCCTTCCCTTGAGGATATTACTGAATCAGATGGGTTTTTCCAACAATCAACAACTGTCCTCATGGTTATCAATAACCTCTTAATTCCAGATATTCCCAGACATGATCTCAGAGTAAAAGAACAACAATTTAAGACTGAGATAAGGAGGAATTTCTTATCTCAGAGGATAGAATATCTTTGAAACTCCTTGGCACGGAGAGCTGTGGGATCAGAGTCCTTGTGTATGTTTAAGACTAAGATAGATAGATTTTTGATTAGTTATGAGAAAGGGGCAGAAAAGTGGACGTGAGAAATATTGATCAGCCATGATTCTATTGAATGGCAGTATGCTTTAGAGGCTGAACAGCTTATTCCTGTTCCTATTTCTTACGGTCAATCACAGAAACATCCTTCTACCGCCATCATGGTCTGTTTCCTGCTTCTCAGTTAATTTTGGATCCAATTGCCACTTTACCTTGGATCCCATGGGTCCTTACTTTCTGACCAGTCTGCTATGAGGGCCCTTATCAAACTCTGCCAAAGTCCATATAGGTTACACCAAATGCATTAACCTCATCAATACTCCTGATTACCTCCTTAAAAAAAATTGATTACATTTGTCAATCATGACCTTTCCTTCATGAATCCATGTTGGCTATCACAAATTAATTTATGGCTATCCAAGTGCAGACATATTCTGTCCCTTAGAATTCTCTCTAGTAACTTCCCCACCACCGAAGATAGATTGGCCTATGATTTCATGGTCTATCTCTACATTCCTTTTTCAATAATGGAACAATATCAGCAGTCCTCATCTCAATTGTGGGCAAAGAGGATTTGCGCATCTGTTTATAGGCATTTACACTCTTGGTCTGCTAGGTAAAATAGTCAAGTTCATACTCTGTTTGGAATTGGTAGACACTCTGGAGGAAATAGTGGGTGTTAAATGTGACTTAGTGCATTTAGTTAGATCTACTGCAACACTGAATGGCTAATAAACATTTGAATGTTTATATTATATTAGGGACGAAATTTATTAAAGATCTCCAGGCTCAGGAGGAATGAATGAGTATGAGAGTGAATGTGTGTATGCGTGCGTGAGAGAGCAAATGAGTTTGTCTGAAAGTGCATGAGAATGAGATTGAGACAGAGAGAGAAAACCCTGAGAATGGGTGCATGATTTTACCATGCCATGTTCCCACTGCAGCAAGTTCACAGAATTTGACACCCAGTCAAACCTCTGTTTCAATGCAGCGAAATGGGTAACTCCAGCCAGCATGAACGGCCAGAAGATTCTGACCTGGGAGTCTGCTACATATATATATATAGACACATACATATCTCCTGCTCCTCTCTGTCCAAAAACCCGGGGCTGGGAAAGGAGGGAATTCCAATCGCACTTACCAAATCCCACTTTCATAATCAAACTCCATTGAGGCCAAGTTGGAGTTGGTCCCACCAGAGGTGAAACCTAAAAGAACGCACCCCACCCCCCCCCACACCAGAAGTGAATTCAAAGTTGTTGTTAACTAAAACCAACTCTCTGGCTGTGATTCTCTGATCTTGTTTGCCTCACCACTTCTGCCAATGAGAATTCTCCATTTGCTGCTCAGCCAGAGGCCAAGCTGGAGAATTTCAGTCCTGATTTTGACCCCGGTCTTCTCTCTCTTCCTTGGTGCCCAGTGTTGGGGTCTCTTCCGCCTCTCTCTCTATCTCTGCTTTTTCAAAAAAAGAGGCGATAATGGTTTTATCAATTCTGCTGTGGGCACTATTTATGGTCACTTTTAATAATTATTTTTTAAATGATCAATTTATCGCATTAACATTTGTTTTTGCTCATCAAGATGTTTATGTTTTCTTCAGAAATACATAAAATCTCTACGGTGCAGAAGAAGATTATTCAGCCTATTAAATCTGCATCGGCTCTCTGACAAAGCATCCTACTCGGAGCTAACCCGTCCCTGTAATGCTGCTAATCCCCCCTAATCTACACATCCTTGGTCACCAGCACCAGAATTTTTCCAGCACGTCTGCCTCGATTCCAGGGGTGGGTGAGGATTGGAGAACGACATTGTTGGCCTCAGGTGGGTGAATGTGCCGGTAAAATTCCAGCCTAAGGGTTAATTTACCATGACCAACCCACCTAATCTGTACACCTTTGAACTGTGGGAGGAAACTGGAGCACCGGGAAGAAATCCACACAGACAGGGGCAGAATGTGTAAACTCCACACAGACAATCATCCAAGGCTGGAATCTTGACTGGAATGGTCCTGGCGCTATGAGGCAGCAGTGCTAACCACTGTGCCCACCCATGCCTTTTTTTAAAAATTCATATTTAATATTGTGTCATCCAAATGTTAGGCAGCTTTGGTTGGGTTTCTAATATAAAGTGAATGAAAGGCTTCTGTAGCCAGATTGCTTCTTGGAGTGCTGACAACAGGGGTCAATTTAGCTCTAACTAAAATAGGACATGTTGAAAATACTGAACAAATCCAGCAGTATCTGTGGAGAGCAAAACTATAGTCTGTCATGCTTCATCATTACTATTGCAGATTGTGGATCTGAAATGTTCATTCTCTCCACAGACACTCCCTGGCTTGCTGAGTATTTCCAACATTTTCTACTTATATTTCAGATTTTCAAGATTTGCAGCACTTTGTTGAGAATATGCTCAATGCTAGGCATTTGTAAATGTGGTTAGTTTCAATTCAAAATGAGAAAATAGTTATGACTCTACGTAGAGTGTATTTTTTTGGTTAATAAAGCCCATTTTTGTAGATAGAAGGAGCACAATTTTTTTTATTATTCATCCATAGGACATGGTCGTTGCCAGCTGGCCAGCATTTATTGCCCATCCCTGGTTGCTTGAGAACAGTTGAGAGTCACATTGCTATGGCTTTGGAGTCACATGTAGGCCAGAAGGATGGCAGATTTCCTTCCTTAAAGGGCGTTAGTGAACCAGATAGGTTTTTTCCAATAATCAGCAATCATTTCATGATGATCAGTAGATTCTTATTTCAAGATTTTTTTTATTGAATTCAAATTTCCCCATCTGCCATGGTGGGATTTGAACCTAGGTTCCCAGGACATTAGCTGAATTTCTGGATTAATAGTCTAGTGATAATGCCACTGGACCATCCCATTATATTATATGTTATGGTTCATGTTAATTTACTGGAAGGTTTTAGCTATTTTTAAATTTGGAAGTGAAATGACGGAACACTTGTCAAATGTCACAGACCATTCAAGATATTCTTGTTTGTAGATGGGATGTTATTTGCAGTGGGCCAGTATCTAAGCGGTAGATTATTGCATAATATGAATGACCAAGTTGTGTGTAATTGTCTGACAAAGCTGTGGTTGTAACGTATTTCATTTTGAAACCTGAACTTTTGTTGGGCTTTATAAATAGTGCTATTGAATAGAAAAGTATTGCTAAACCTATATAAAGCAGTTCCACCACACTGTAACAATAGTTTCAAACCCTGGGCATTTTAAGGATGTTAGGGGAAGGGACAAGAGGGAGCAGGATAGAATAAAAGACACAAAATCAGGAGAAATACAATGGACTCTCTCCCTGGCCTTGCATGACTTGAAATATTACCTGTTTTTCTCTCCTTTTATGTGACCAAACTGCCTGAGTGTTTTCAGCAGTACTTGAGATCACTGCACAGTTTTTGTATAGCTGATAAATTCCTTGGTCGTTGCTGCTTTCAACTAATCCCTCAAAAATTTAACATATGGATGTTTCCAATATTTGGTATCATCTGTTTGTGAACGTGGACTAATTTATCTTTGTATCAATTTCACATTATTTCAGGGCTTCAAAAGCCATGTCCGTCACACCTGACAAGAGTTGAATTGATTTTTTCATGCTTGCAATTTGCCGTCACGCAGTTGAGAGAAATCTTGGACTGTACTGTCACTTTCAGATGCTGAAAAGTTTAACTTTGAAATTTATTTCTAAACAATAAGCTGACTTTTTCACAGATATTCAACTTCAAGGAGCTACCTCCTTTATGGAAATTAGACCAGTTGTAAAGCATCAAGCAAATGATACCTGGAAAAGTGGTGGAGGCAGGTTCAATCGGGGCATTCCAGAGGATATTTTGATGGTTATTTGAATACAACAATGGCAAAGTTATGGGGAAAAGGCATGAAAATGGCATCCAGTCATGATCCTCATTCAAAAAGCCAGTGCAGACACATGGACTGAATGGCCTCCTGCACTGCAATAATTCTGTGAAATAAGGAAACTACCTCAGATCTGGGATTAAAACTTCTGAAATTTTCATAGAAGCAATATGCTTTCAATATTCATTTGTGTTCTCTTGCCAAAACTTCAGCAGAAGTTTGGTGCAACCTCAACAGAAATGGATGAAGAAACAAGTGGGGATTTAGTTGAATCCTGACAAGGTTCCGAGTTATAATTTAGGACTAGAGGATGGTGAATAATAATCAAGAACAAAATGATATGGGAATTAGGAAAGTGTTAATGCTGCTAGAGGGAAGATGATATATTTTCCAAAAGAAAATTAACGTTCCTTCAGAGATCATAGCACTCAGCAGACAAGTGATAGATTGGCCCTTTCAAATCTATCAAAGTTCTTTGAGTGATGCAACTAAATAGTGAATGATGGCTTTGTAATGAATATCAGTTATATCAATTTTCAGGAGACAAATGATAAAGGTTCTTACGTAAGACTTTTCAGGTAGATTAAAGTTTTTTAAATGAGTAGAATAAATCATATATTAGCTGCTGGGATTAAAGCTTGTCTCAGCAACAAAAACAAGAGATGATGGTAGCTGGTTTGTCTGAAGGGAAATGATTAAAGAGATTCTGCACAGTTCTGTTCTAAATCGCCTGGTGTTTACATGTTCAAAAATAACATGAACGGCAATATTCCTCATATCATGTTTATATGGTTCTGTATGCAGTGTAAGGGGTGATAGTTACAGACAGTTTTTAAAAAGATATGAACAAACTTAATGTATATTAGAGGTTCTGTTTTAACTTAGGCGTTGGAATTTTGGAACTGGGATAAGCCAAACCCAGCAGGAAACATAAAGTGCTGCTTCTTAAAAGGGCGGCTAAATAGAGCAATGGGTCAGCATGGTGGCATGGTGGTTAGCAGTGCTACTTCACAGCGCCAGTGAGCTGTATTCAATTCGATCCTCGGGTGACTGACTGCCTGTGTGGAGTTTTCACATTCTTCCCTGTTTGCGAGGGTTTTTTTAAAAGTTTATTTATTAGTAACACAATTATGCTTACATTATCACTGCAATGAGGTTAGTGTGAAAATCCCCTAGTCACCATACTCCGGTGCCTATTCAGTTACTCCAGGGAAGAATTTAGCATGGCCAATGCACCTAACCTCCACATCTTTTGGATTGTGGGAGGAAACCTCTCTGAGTAAGATGCTCTTTTGGAAAGTCAGTGAAGATTCAATGGGCCAAATGGCCACTTTCTGTACTGTAGGGATTTTATGGTTCTATGGCCTATTCAAACTGATTATAAACAAGGGGTAAACAAAATAACAAAGTTAAATCAAAATAGGAATATCAGCTGTCAGTACACAATGTTTCCACACTCTGTTCATTATCACAGGCCTCATTCAAAGAGCTGTCAGACACTGCATGCTGTGTGTAATGAAAAAGAAAGTGTGATAATTGACAATATGTCAAAGGTATTTAGTCAGTGTGTAACTATTAATAACAAGGTTGATCAATACCGGAATGAAATGCGAGGGCTGCTGAATTAAATACTGATTGTTTGAATGTTATGTAACTGAGCAGTGATGTTATGTTTAGAACACTTGTGCCATTACTTTCAAACTTGCGTTACAGAGGAGTTTGTTCAAGCTTTTCATTTATTCATCCATTCAGTAGTTGATCCACACAATCCATACAGACCAGAAAGCTTCCAAATTTAAACACTAGTCTATACTGAGTTATTGAATCTTAGCCAAGATTGTGAAAGAGTTGTCACAATTGGCACTAAAACACATAGTTAGAGAGACTAAATTCACTTCTGGTTGCTAAACAACAATGCTTCTTGGAGGTTTTTATGATCCTCAAAGAGATTGTAAATTATAAAAACTATTATAACCCTCTATTTAGCAGCTAAAAAATGACATCTCATAATTTCATATTTTAAATTGTTTACTGTCATAAATGATAAAAATACTATTAACTATAAATAATCTATGTAGGTAATGTATAAGTTTAAACCATAGAACAGAGTACTTTTCTTTAGACCCTCTGAAAAAAATACACACCATAGGTATACTTTACACTATCCTTTATTTGGAAATTCAATTTCCCAAAATCACTCCAAAGTGATTCTTCACTCATGAGTATTTATTTCTTATCTTTTCTTTTCATAGCTTGGCAACTTGCAGTTTTGGGATTAACTTTCAAAGTGAGATTTTTTGTTTCCAGGGACTTTCTATCTAGCCCAAGCTATGTGACTCTTCCAGCCTTGTTTCAACTCCCCACAAATTTGGTCTTTTAATCTGGCACAAGTTTCTACCTATTTTCCGGTGAACCACATAGAGAATTCTTTGGAATCCAACTATTCCCTCTCTCATGGACCCAGGCAGTTAGAAAAAAAATGTTGATATTCATTGACATTCTAAGAAATCCTGTAACATGATTTTTACTAAGATTTCATTTGCATCCTTCCCACTGCAATGTGAATCACATAAGTCTTGTATCTCAGGAAAAATGCTAATTAACTGTCCTTGAATGGCGAACAGTCTTTGTTCTTGGAACTAACGATACTGCACAGGTAATGTAGAATGTTGCCATTGTCTCCAAATATAAACACCTCACACTGTCTTCCCTATAAAATAATTTAAGTCTTTCTTTGATCACTAAGATTCAAACCACCCAAGTCTGCTGACAGATCACATGACCCATTTACCTTACTTTAAAACATAAGAACTTTTTAAACTTCGTAATTGTCACAAGATGTGAGCATTTGGCCTCAGCAGATGACAGCATTGGTTTTGTTGGGATACCCCACTAGTCTGCCTGTCCACATATTAAGCCACACACATTGAAAATGGTCACTTAAGAAATAAACCAGAGAATCTCTAATGTTATTGGAAATGGAGGGTGGAAAAATTGATGCCAAAAATAAAATATTGTGTACATGCTTTATGAAGACTGTATTTAGAAAACAAAAAGAAAGAAAATGATGCAAACTTGTCTTTTCTCTGTGTGTACAAGATTTTTTGTTTTAAGACTGTTATAGATGCATCCAAATATTTGCAGAAAATGTAGCTTGGTTGGAGACATAGATTGTATGAGGTAGAGTCCAACAAGAGTTCATACAGCTATGGCCATGGACTATACAGGAGCACAAATTCCCAAGCTTGGGCTGAGAAGTATACAGTTGTGAGACTTTGAAAAAAGTTTGCAATGTTGCTCAGCCAAAAGCTAATGGAAGGATCCCCATGAAATCTCATATCTTGAAGAATAGCTGGAACATTATGGACAAATCAAAGTGAATTCTAGAACATAGAACATAGAACATAGAACATAGAACATTACAGCTGGACAGCTGTGGCATACTTTATTTGGTTGTCAAAGGAGAAGTGAATGAAAAACCTCATAATGTAAAAGAGTTGAATTAGAAAATAAAAGACAGTGGAATTAGAAAGTAAAAGAACTGGCTTTATAATCTAAATCTTGACAAACTATAATGTTACATTGTAGTGCTTCCTTTGTTTTTTTTTAACCAGCCCAAGGTTTGTTTTTGCTTAAAAATGATAAATCTTGTGGCATAGCTAATTCTGTTAATTACTGGGTGTTCAAATATCTCTTTAAATGTTATTGCTCTATATGTTGATCCTACCAAAATTGTATAATGAAAACTATCCAATTAAGGTGGGAGGTGGTTGCTGCTGGCATATGAAAGCATTATTGATTGTCATTAAAAATCCGTATAATGTCCTTTAAGGAAGGAAATCTGCCATCCTTACCTAGTCTGGCCTACAGTAATATGGTTGATTCTAAATTGACCTAGTAAGCCACTCAGTTCAAGAGAAGTAAAGGAAGGGCAACATTTGCTAACCTTACCAGGAAGGCCCACATTCCATGAATGAATAAAGGAAATTAATATTCAGACATACCAATGACTAGCTTCACTCACAAAATGCAATGAAGGTTGAATGTTTAATCATGTGCTATCATGATCAAACATTATCAAACTTATCACTTCCTGAGATGGATAAAAATATTTTTGCTTTCCCCAGGACAGATAAGCATAAGTATGCATCTGTGCTTGCACTTTCATATCTAATGCAGTGTTGTTAAATAGAATATTCAGCAGCAACTCATTGTGGCTGTTTTTTGATCAATTTCTATTTAGAAATATTTCTTTGTTGTGAGTCATATAATTAGGCTCACATTCTAAAAGGATTGTAATCTACCAGTTTAAATGAGCATATTTAAACAATTATGCACTGAATTAGCATGACCACAAATGAAAACACAGAATTTCTATATTTAGTTGCAAATGACAAAAATAACACAATATAAATTGGAAAAGACAAAAGCTATGCAATTCTAAACAATGCTGATTGGCAACACAAGTGGCCCTCCAGTACTATGTCAACTTTTATGGGAACATTCAGCAGTGAATCAAAAGGTTCTGTGCTTTTAAAAATTCATTTATGGAACATAGTCATCATTGGCAAGGCCAGCATTTGCTGCACATCCCCAACTACACTTGATGTTATGACCTGTTCCCTCAAAGTACCACATTCCATGTGATGAGGGTATTTTCACAGTGCTTTTAGGAAGGGAGTTCTAGGATTTTGATCCAGTAGCAGAGAAGGAACAACAATATAAAATAGTTTATTTATCAGTCATGAGTAAGGGTTTGTTTAGGTCAATGCACCTAATTAACATGTCTTTTAGAATATGGGAAGAAACACACACTGACACAGGAAGAACATGCAAATTCCACACAGACAGTGCCTCAATCCAGGAATTGAACTCGGGTCCCTGGTGGTATGAAACAGCAGTGCTAACCACTGTGCTACCATGCCTTCCCTGCAATATAGGGTGGAATTCTCCCATTTTACACTAAGGACAGAATTCTGCCAATTAGTCTATGGAGCATTTGGTAATTGGATGAATTTAGTGGAAGATATAAATCCAGAAATCCACCAACAATAAATCATTTCACAGATTTTCCAATGGTGGATTAATGGCTGGTTGCTCTGGTAGGTGACGTGAATTCTATTTGCATTTATTTGCATTTCATGAATGCTCATTAAAACAGCTGCGCAACAGCACCCTGTTTGGCCATTCTGATCAGTGGCATGGACTGGGCTGCTGGAACCACCCATCACCGCACTTAGTCTCAAAATGGGACAATTCTGCCTTAGTTGCAATGGCAGGTAGCTCCAGAGATGCCTATCATGTGACCAGAATGGTGGGCTCCTGTACCAAATGCAGAAGTTGCAACCTTATTAATTATGCATAAGTGAGTTTCCTTCTGACTCACCTGGCATTTAAGTTGGGATGAGGAGGAATTCCTTTTCCTGGGATCGTTAATCTTTGGATTTTTCTTCCCCAGAGAGCAGTGGAGGTTGGATCATTGAATACATTCAAGGCTGAGTTAGACAGATTTTTGATCAACAAAGTTAATGACTATGGGAGACAGATAATAAAGTGGAGTTAAGATCACAATCAGATCAACCATAATCCTAACAAATGACACAGCAGGCTCAAGAGGTAGAATGAACACACTACTGCTCCTATTTCTTATGATTTTATGCTACTTATCAGCTTAAACTTGAATATTATCTTAGTGCCTGCAGGCACAGACTGTGCAGCCATCCTCACCTCTGACATTATGGTAGAGGGAAGTTCATTGAGGAAGTAACAGTAAATGGTTGGGTCTAGGAAACTGCCCTGAAAGCACGCATGCAGCAATGGGATTGAGATGATTGGCTTCCAAAAATCACAACCATCTTCCTTTAGGCTAAGTATGAATGCAGCCATTTTCCTCTTATTTCCCATTGATTTTAATTTTACTGGAACTTCCTGATGCTGCTTGAGTGTCAAAGAGAAGCGCTTTCACCTCACATCTGGAATTTTGTTCTCTCATTCCTAGAGCTGTTCTGAATCTATCCCATTTAGCAGTGATACTATCACACCACACAATTACAATTGGCATCAGTGTAAAAACAGGATCACATTGCCGCAAGGACTGTACAGTGGTCACTCCTGCCAATACTGTCATGAACAAATGACTCTTCAAAACGTAGATTGGTGTGGAAGAGTTCAAGTAGGTTTCTCCCTCATGTTGAATTTCTCACCACATATCTGGCTGATCTATTTGTTCTTCTAGGCTCAGTTACTTTGGTTAATGGTGATGCTATGGGCCCACTCTTGATGATTGACATTGATGTCCGTCATCCAGTGTACATTCTGTACCTCCTCCAGTACTTCTTGCAAGTTGTGTTCAACACAGAAGAGAACTGATTAATTAGTTGAGGGAGGGTGCTAGGTGATAATCAGCAAAAGATTTCAACGGCCCAGTGTTGAATCTGATGGCTAGGATCCAGATTAATTGTTGAACACTCTCTCGGTGACTTCCCCCCAACTGTTGGTAGTACGTAGCACATGCAGAGATGATGATGGAGGAAATGAGATGTTGTTACCTGATCTGGTCAATAAGGGAATTAAGGGTTATGGGGAACAGGCGGATAAGTGGAACTGAACCACTATTAAATCAGTCATGATCTTATTGAATGGCAGGGCAGGCTCAAGGAGCTAGATGGACGACTTCTGCTCCTATTTCTTATGTTACATTATCTGTGATTCAATGAATATGTGTTTGCCTTTTGCTTGACTGGTCTGTAACTCTCCCAGTTTTGGCATCATTGTGAAAACAGGACCACATTGTCAGAAAGACTGTGTAGTGATCACTCCTGCCAATACTATCATGAACAAATTACTCTTTGAAAGAGAGATTGGTGTTGAAGAGTTCAAGTAGGTTTGTCCCTCATGTTGATTCTCTCACCACATGTCCAGACTGGCTGATATGTCCTTCTGCGCTCAGTCAACATTATTTAGTGAAACAGAATTGTCAGGGTTAACTGGACCTGGTCGTCTTTGTTGTGTTCAAACTTCAAGTCATTGCTGGGTGGTTTGTCCAGTTTGATTGTGGTTATTGTTTTTTTGTAGGAGTTGGATACAATTGAGTGCTTTGCCAGGCCTCTTCAGTGGCAGCTCATATCAATCACATTGCTATGCATCTGGAATCACACAAATAGACTAGATTGGGTAATTGACGATAGATTTCCTTCCATAAAGGAAATGAGTAAACCAAATGAACTTTTACTTCAATCCACCAGGTTACAGTCACTACTCATGGAAGTAGCTTTTTGTTCCAGATTTATTTAGTTAACTGAATTTAACTTTCCCAGCTGCCATAGTTAGATTTGAATTCCTATCTCTGGATTATAATTCCAGGTCTCTGGATTACTGCTGCAACAGTTTAACCACTCGGTTATCATATCCAGGTACGTAGTCATCTTCAGAAATTTGAGCACATAATGTGGCTCATGTTTTGGTGCTGTAGTGAGGGAAAGCTTCGTTAATGGGGAAAGAAACACAGAATCCCTACAGTGCAGAAAGTGGCTTTTGCTCCATCAAGTCTATACTAACTCTCTGAAAAAGTATTCCACACAGTCTTTCTCCTCTACTCTATCCTGTAACCCCATAATCCCATTTATTTACCATGGGTAATTGACCTAACCACACATCTTGGACACTAAGGGACAATTTAGCATATCCGATCCACCTAACCTACACATCTTTGGACTATAGGAGGAAACTGCAGCACCTGGAGGAAACCCACATAGACACGGGCAGAACTTGCAAACTCCACACAGTGACCCAAGGCTGGAATTGACTCTGAGTCTCTGCTGCTGTGAGACAGCAGTGCTAACCACTGTGCCACCCATTTTTTGAATGAGACTTGAGCATTCCCAAGGGGTGTTAAAGATTCAGTGGCAGTATTTGCTCCAGAAGGAAAAGAACAGGACAATCCTTTTGGTGTTTTGGTCTAGGCACCAACTACTGAAGCTCATTTTCTTTGGACAATATTTATAATAACTGGAATTGATTTTACCGTTTTTATAAAGGTACAGAATTGGGTTGATTTCCCACCTCAAAGGCTGCCAAACACAATTTTCCCATGTGTCTATGAGTTTCTCCAGAGTTCAAACTCAGTTTTATTCCTATTATCTGATGTCATAGAAACCTGGAAATTAGAGGCAAAAGTAGGCTATTCAGCCCTTCGAGCCTACTCTGCCATTCATTTTGATCATGGTTCAAATTCAATATCCTGATTCCCCTCTTTCTCCTGTATACCTTGAGCCCTTTAGCCCCAAGAGCTATATCTAATTCCTTCATGAAATCAGACAATGTTTTGGTCTCAACTACATTCTATGGTAGTGAATTCCACACATTCACCACGCTCCTGGTGAAGAAATTTCTTCTCACCTCAGTTCTAAAAGTTTACCCCTTATCCTCAAACTATGACCTCTAGTTCCAGACTCCCCCACCTTTGGGAATATTCTTTCTGAATCTACTTGTCTAACCCTGTAAATATTTTATAAGTTTCTGCGAAATCCCCTCTCTTTTAAATTTTAGTGAATATAATCACTTGAGACTATCTTCTTTTTTGAGTCCATTACAATCTCTCAAAGTGTTATTTCACCACAGATATCAATAATCATGTTGAGGTGACCCGGAAAGTTGTATTTTGGGTTTTTACATCAAATGGGGTGATTTTATTTTGAAAACTATCAAAATTAGACCTAACTGTGAGACATCTGGCTCATAAATATGCAATCTAGCCAAAAAATAAACAAGTTAACAACAAAATCAATTTTAAATTAACAGCTAACGCTGTATAATGAATCACTGTATAATCATTCGTGTTGTCATCCCAGTTAATTGAACTGTGCCATGCTTTATAGGATTGATTCCACTGACAGCAGTGAGTACGTTTCTGTAAATATCCATTTCCACAGGGTGCTATGTCTATTTTCATATATTTCTCTCCTAATGGAATCTGGCTTTCAACTGACCTTTGATGAACTAATATTAATTAGTCAGATTGATGTAATTGTTTAGTTTAGGTTCTTAGTGTTTTGGCTGTCATTTTGTCACAAGGAACTGTGAATTTGTTTTCCTTGTAAATTAATTAGACACTAAAGGTGTTGACTAATTGTCCATGTTTAGTCAAGGGCCTCTGACTTATTAGATAGATACCAGTTGGACATAATTCTGACAAGTGCCTCACAGAAGTGTCAATGTTTTGTTAGTAACATAAAAACAAAATACCACAGCTAGAAATCTGAAAAATTAAGTAAAACAGAAAATGCTGGAAAAACTTCAGCAGGTCTGACATGATTTTTAAAAATTAATTTATGGGATCTGGGTGTTGCTGATTAGATGTTTTGTTAACTCTGCTTCTCTCTCCACAGATGCTGCCGTTTTCTGTTAGCCAATTAAATCAGGCTATAAAAAACATATCCACTTAAAATAATGACAACTTAATGTTGGATCCTCCAAAGGAATCATAGATTATAGAATCATAGAATTCTACAGTGCAGAAGGAGGCCATTCAGCCCATCAAGTCTGCACCGACTCTCTGACAGAGCACCTTACGCAGGCCTTATCCCCATAACCCTACCCATTTACTCCGTTAATCCCTCTAAATATCTTGGGATGCTAGGGGAAAGTTTTTCACTCAGAGGGTGGTGAGTGAATGGAATCGGCTGCCGTCGGTGGTGGTCGAGGCGAACTCGCTGGGGTCTTTTAAAAGACTTCTGGATAAGTATATGGGATCCAATGGGATTGGGGGTTATAGATAGGTCTATGGCTGGGTAGGTTTTGATGTGTTTGGCACAACTTGTGGGCCGAAGGGCCTGTTTGTGCTGTAGTGTTCTATGTTCTATGTTCTACTGAGGGGCAATTTAGCATGGCCAATTCATCGAACCTGCACATCTATGAAAAAATGCACGCAGGCATAGGAAAACATACAAACTCCACACAGACAGTAAAACTGATCCTGTAAGCAGAGCATTTGAGGATTCAGTAAGTTGGATTTTAAACTGAAGCCTCTTTTTGGGTATCTGTTACCCAACGAGACAATAAGAGGAACCTGACTATGAATGTTCCAAAGCTGCTTTTATTCCTAAATTCATTCTAGTTTGTGTAGCAAGACAAGCTTCAGGTGGCAATGAAACCCCTTAATGGGAACTTTACTATCTGAGTGAGGAATATTGTGTGCCTCTGCTAGTCAGCATTTTGCAGGTCTTGGGTATTTCTGGTTATAAATGAAAACGATCAACATTTCAATTGTATCTAGAAATAATCCATAAGGCCATAAGACATAGGAGCAGAATTAGGCCGCTCGGCCCATCGAATCTGCTCCACCATTCAATCATAACTGATTTTTTTCTCATACCCATTCTCCTGCTTCTTCCCATAATTCCCCTTATCATCAAGAACCTATCTATCTCTGTCTTGAAGACACTCAGTGACCTGGCCTCCACAATCTTCTGCGGCAAAGAGTTCCATAGATTCACCATTCTCTAGCTGAAGAAATTCCTCCTCATCTGTATTTTAAACGATAGTCTCTTGAGTCTGAGGTTGTGCCCTCTAGTTCTACATTTTCTTACTGGTGGAAGCATCCTTTCCAACTGACTCTATCCAGACCTCACAATATCCTATAAGTTTCAATAAGATTTCCCCCCCTCCCATCCTTCTAATCTTCAATGAGTACAGATCCAGGGTGCTCAGCCGTTCCTCATACAACAAGCTCTTCACACCAGGGATCATTCTTGTGAACCTCCTCTGGACTCTTCCAAGGTCAGCACATCCTTCATTAGATATGGGGCCCAAATTGCTCACAATACTCCAAATGGGATCTCACCAGAGTCTTATACTGTCTCAGAAGTACATCTCTGCTCTTGCACGCTAGCCCTCTTGACATGAATGCTAGCATTGCACTTGCCTTCCTAAGTGCTAACTGAATCTGCACATTAATCTTAGGAGAATCTTGAACCATGACTCCCAAGTTACTGAATCCTCAAATGCTCTGCTTATAGAATCAGTTTTACTGTCTGTGTGGAGTTTATTTTCCCATTTAGTCTATGCCTCTATTCCTCCTTCTAAAGTTACCTCGCTCTCTTCTACATTGTATTCCATCTGCCACTTCTTTGCCCACTTTTCTAATCTATCCAAGCCCTTCTCAGCCCCCCAGCTTCCTCAATACTACCTGTACCTCTACATATCTTTGTAATGCTGCCAGCATTGTGCTGCTGTTTCCAATAGAACTTCTGGGATAATACCTGAGCACGTGTACCAAGAGATACAGCGCCATTTCCTATTGATGGTGGTTGCAATTGCCATGAAGAAGCAACATGCATTAATCCTGATGGGACATGACTAAGAAATAGCTACAGTGCTGAAAGATTAATGACATCAAGCTTCATCAAGACAGGTGACCTCACCATACTTAATATGTATTAAACATACATGGCATGCACTTTTATCTCCCACAAAATCATTGATAGAGTGCTTTGATTATTTTCAACGAACACTCATTCAGCAGTTCTTTCTTTTCTTATTGCTATTTCCCTTGACACGTTCTCACACTTGCCTCCACTGAATGACCATGCTCATACTCTCCCACTCACAAGGGACCTTTCACTAGGTATCGGGTTATCTATTTATATTCAATCACTCACTGCCACTAGGGCAAATACGGAACAACCATCTGATTGATTTGGTAGAAGGCGATGGCCTAGTGATATTATTGCTAGACTTTTAATCCAGAAGCTCAGCTAATGTTCTGGGGACCCGAGTTCAAATCCCATCACAGCAGGTGGTGGAATTTGATTTCAATAAAAATTACCTGGAATTAAGAATCTACTGATGAGCATGAAACCATTGTCAATTGTTGGAAAAAACCCATCTGGTTCAGTAACGTCCTTTAGGAAAGGAAATCTGCCATCCTTACCTGGTCTGGCCTGCATGTGACTCCAGAACTACAGCAACATGGTTGACTCTCTGAGTTGCCCAAAGGGCAATAAATGCAGGTCAGCCAGCAATGCCCATGTCCTACATGGCTTCCTTTTTTTATTCAAAGAAGAGTTATCATCAAGAGACATATCTTTCTATTTTGAAGACTTATCATCAAGAGATATATTTTAGAGAGAAATAAATTGATTAGGGATATCTAGAGAGAAATAAATTGATTAGGGATAGTCAGCACGGTTTTGTGAAGGGTAGGTTGTGCCTCACAAACCTTATTGAGTTTTTTGAGGAGGTGACCAAAGATGTGGATAAGGGTAAGGCAGTTGATGTAGTATAAATGGATTTTAGCAAAGCGTTTAATAAGGTTCCCCATGGTAGGCTACTGCAGAAAGTGCAGATGCATGGGATTGAAGGTGATTTAGCAGTTTGGATTAGGAATTGGCTAGCTGATAGAAGACAGAGGGTGGTGGTTGATGGGAAATATTCAACCTGGAGTGTAGTTACAAGTGGTGTACCTCAAGGATCTGTTTTGGGGCCACTGCTGTTTGTCATTTTTATAAATGACCTAGATGAGGGTGTAGAGGGTTGGATTAGTAAATTTGCTGACGATATCAAAGTGGGGGGAGTTGTAGACAGCAAGGATGGATGTTACAGTTTGCAGAGGGACATAGATAGGTTGCAGAGCTGGGCCATGAGGTGGCAAATGGAATTCAATACGGATAAGTGTGAGGTGATTCACTTTGGTAGGAATAACAGGCATATGGAATATAGGGCTAATGGAAGGACCCTTAATAGTGTTATCGAGCAGAGGGATCTTGGGGTACAAGTACATAGCTCTTTGAAAGTTGGCACCCAGGTTGATAAAGTTGTTAAGAAGGCGTACGGTGTGTTAGCTTTTATTGGTAGAGGGACTGAATTTAGGAGCTGTGAGGTTATGTTACAACTGTACAAAACTCTGGTGCGGCCGCACTTGGAGTATTGCGTACAGTTCTGGTCGCCGCATTGTAAGAAAGATGTGGAAGCATTGGAAAGGGTGCAGAGGAGGTTTACCAGGATGTTGCCTGTATGGTGGGAAGGCCTTATGAGGAAAGGCTGAGGGACCTGAGGTTATTTTCATTAGAGAGAAGAAGGTTACGCGGTGACCTAATTGAGGCGTATAAGATGATCAAGGGATTGGATAGGGTGGATAGTGAGAGCTTTTTTCCTCGGATGGTGATGACCAACACGAGGGGACGTAACTTTAAATTAAGAGGTGGTAGTTATAGGACGGATGTCAGAGGCAGGTTCTTTACACAGAGGGTGGTGAGAGCGTGGAATGCCCTGCCTGCAGCAGTTGTGGACTCGCCTACTTTGGGGGCATTCAAATGTTCGATGGATAGGCATATGGATGATATTGGAATAGTTTAGGTTAGAGGGTCCACTGGCCGGCGCAACATCGAGGGCTGAAGGGCCTGTACTGCGCTGTAATGTTCTATGTTCTATGTTCTATATCTTTCTACTGTCTTTTTTTAGGTGTTCCATATGAAACAGAGTTGGCAGCCAAGAATTCCGAGGCATCTTTAAACTCACTGAATGTGTCTTTCTAATCAAGCATAAACTTAAGCATCTGGGTGTTTTAAATGTAAGTTTGAGGAGAGTCCACTTGACAATGTTAGTGAGAAAGAACAGCTAGTATTGGCAGAGGAAGAGGAGAAATCTATTATTCAAATGATCAATTTGCATCCTTCCTTAGCTAGGACCAGAGGGTTTCTGACTTCAAGGGGACCTGCTTTTCAAACAAGGATAATTTCTGAGCATCAAAGCTTCCTGCAATCATTTAATGATGTCAAGTAACTCCCAATAGGTAACAGTTACAAAGTATAAAGCCCACAAATCACATGCACACTGTGCTAATATAATTATGCAACAGGCTTTCTTCTACACCCTGGATGCTCTTAAATGAAGAGTTTATTCACTGAAGCGTCAGCGGTGCTGTAATTTGGTCTGCTGTGGATAGATCAATTGCCATGGTGATACTGTGTCAAGTAACAGGGATATGTGCAGAATGACAATGGAGGTTGCAGCTGTTTCTCAGAATTACATCATCTCCCAATTTTATCATCACATTCTCTGATGTCTGCATATGTGTAAGAAACTAGCAGGATCAAACAGTCGTTGTGTTGCAGAACCACCTCAATTTACTACCAGACGCCTTGACCTGATGGCAGTCCACTTCAAACTGCCACCCCACCACTTCAACCTACCACAAGGCACCTCAACCCACCACTGGGCCACTTCAACCCACCACCACCCGGCCACTTCAACTCACCACCATGCCACCTCAGCCTACAGAGGGCCATCTAATCCTAGTACCAGGCTACTTCGACTGAGCACATTGTCATCTCAAGCTAGCACTGCTTTGCTTTCAACTGCCACAAGGTCATGACTCTACTAAGCTGATAGGTGCACAGCTATGCAACAATTCAGTTTAAACTTTATATATCAGTGTCACAAATAGACTTACAGTAACACTGCAATGAAGTTAGTATGAAAATCCTCTAATCACCACACTTGGTTGCCTGTTTGGGTACACTGAGAGAGAATTTAGCACGGCCGACGTACCTAACCTGCACATCTTTTAGACGGTAGGAGAAATCCTACACAGAGATGGGGAGAATGTGCAGTCTCTGCACAGACAGTGACCCAAGCTAGGAATTGAACCCAGGTCTATGGCATTGTGAGGCAGCAGCGCTAACCACCATGCCAGTGTGCCACCCTCAGAAGATGCTCCTCACAAGTTGACCCTTTTAAGATACATGAGCAAACATGCAAAAATAATTTCAAATCACCAAGCATTCAAATAAACAGGCACAAACTATTATAAAAAGTGAGGGAATATTGCCGGGGTTCAAGCAGTAGTTTAAAATGACCCACTAGCAACATAGTCACTAGTTTTCTCTGTAAACTGCGTGCATAGTTGAACAGTTACACAGAAAGAACTTTATAAGTTGTTCACGAGTTATTCCTTTAAAGATATCAGGGGCTGAATTTAATGGTCACAGCTGAAAAGTTGGTGGCAACTTCACCATAGCCATTCCTGAGAGCCACAATGAGATTATATTACCATCAAGTACTTACTCACCAGTCTGCCATCCAGGTTTCTGAGTTTTCAGGATGAGGAAGACACTTCCAAGAGCAGCTAGTCAGCCAGAGAGTTTCCATTTTTTAGTAACAGCAGCATCGCTGGCAGCAGTGGCCATTACTGGGGCTGCAGGATGAATCTAACTGGGGATGCCTTGCAGAGATCGGGAGAAGAGAGGTCTGTGTTGAGGGCAGGATAGCAAGGGATACCACATCCCTTGCTATCAGTCGAGCCCTCTATTGGGAACAGATCGGATCCCTCAGTCTGACTGCTGGGTATACTTAGCAGTGTCCCCACATGGCATGGGTACCTATGCAGCAGGATGAGGTTCTTAATTGGCCACGTAAGTGTCTAAATTGCCCTACTTAGGGATAGGTTGTCTATCCTGCACTTACTGCAGGATGATGGCCAGGTAGATTAGCCATGCTGAATTGACCCTAGTGTCAGGGGGATTGGTAGGGTAAATAATGGAATTGTGGGAGTAGGATCTGGTTGGGAATGTGGATCGATACAGATTTGATGGACCAAGTGGCCCAATTCTGCCTAATTATGTGGTCTCCTTCCCTCCCAGTCTGCTCCTGGAGTTGGGAATAGAGCATTAAATTCTGCCTCGTGTGTGAGCAACTATGCAAAAAAAAGTTAAAGGTACTTACCATTCAAATGAGAAGAATTTAGATGGAATGTTGGTTACCCAGTTTGCAAGTGGGTCACCTCAATCTGCAGCACAATGTATTGTCATGAAGAGGAAGCATTAAAAATGCAAATAATTGTAATGTAAGAGCTCATGTGTCAAAATATGATTACCGTTTGTAAGATAGTTCTATTGTGTCCGCAAAATATTTCTATGTTTGTGACTGCGATTTTGATCTCAGCAAGTGATAGGAATGGTGTCTTTCAATTCAAATTGAAGGGAATGGAGATAAGTATGTATTTCTTAAGGGATTATGCAATGCAGAAGTAATTCAGAGGAGCTATTCTCTCAGGCAGCTTTTCAAACAGCTGGTATAGCCAGAAGATGTGCTTTAGCCAACACAAATCCAACTTCTTCCATCTTCTTTAGCCAACACAAATCCAGCTTCTTGGTGTCCAGTGATGATACTTTGATTTTCCCTTGCTATATCCATATCCCTTGAAATCAGTTAATTTTTGTCAAACAATGATTGAACTTCCACAATCCTCTGGCGTCCAGAATTCCAAAGATTCTCTACCCTCTTGAGTGACGACATTTCTCTTCATCTGTGTCCTAAATGGACTGCCCCTTATTCTCTGATTGTGTCCACTAATTCCAGACTCACCAGTCAGGAGAAACCATCTATCTGCATCTACCCTTTTGCATCCTGTAAGAACTTTTTAAGTTTCAATGAGATCAGCTTCTTGTTCTTTGAAACACTATAGAATATCAACGCATTTTGAGAACTGCGAAGTAACATGTTTCCATGTTTGAATCCTGGTTATTCTGAGTTACCAAATATTAATTAATATGTTAGAATCAATTACAGGGAAGGTCATGGAGGATTCCTCCTCATTGTGATTGGCTTGTGGCTGGATCATTCCTGGGTGCAGCACTACTGCCAAGGGGATTTTGAAAATGTTGTACTGCAGTTCTTCTTTTCTACCTTGCTCTCAGCACCTTGGACATTTCTCATACTTCCCTGGCATACAGGATTACCATTGAGCCATTATGAACCAGGCCTGCAGAGCTCCCTTGAGTATGTAAAATAATTGAAGGATTATTTTAAAATAAAGTGATAGGACTGTTTCTTGCAAAGTAGACCTTGATTGCGTGATCCTATTGTTGGTTAGGGGTTAACTGTGCACTGATTGGGTGAAAGTGATTGTAGTTCATGAATGCGCAGTTATTGTCTGCAAGAGTATATAAAACTGATTGAATTTAGGGAATTCTAAAGTTTGGAAACTAGTTTTGTGTTTATAATGATACGGAGGATGTGAAATCAAGTCCCACTATGATGATTTGAGAGTTTTAGTTTGGTTCAAATAAGTGTAAACAAAACCATTTTTGGTAAAACTGTCAGACCATCATGAAAACACAGCTGGCTCATAAATATCTTTTGGGGAAAGGTCTGGCATTTATTTAGCAATGTAGCTGACTCTTAACTGTCCTCTGAAGTTGTCTAGAAAGACACTCCTGCTACAAAGGAGAAGGCTGCTCCCTTTTTAAGGGTAATTAGGGATGAACAAGAAATGCTGGCCTCGCAGCAACATCCACATCCTTTGAAATAGTTAAACCACGTATCTGACTTACCAATGAAGCCCACATTCTGAGAAAGAAAATGCTGTCGTTAGTTGTTCATGGGAAAAGTGATGAAAATGCTCAATCTGGCAAGCAAAGCAATAGTCATCTGCTTGAGCATTTTAGGTTGTTGATGTTCTGTGTGGTTGGTTCTAATGAGCTTGACATATGGAAACTCAGAACAAAAGTGACCTGCACAATCATTGGGAATGTGACACGTGTTCAGTATATTGGTCGGAGAACATGATGCTGCCTCCCTGACATTTTTTTAGCTGACCTCTCCTTTTGATGAGGTAACTTCACTTTTGCAATTGTTAGTGGGTAACCATGAGTGTTTGCAATTCCCATCTATTATAATCTGATGCATCTGGTGTGTGCTTCTGTTCTTCTTCCTGATTGTATTAAATGAAGGTGGATTGCCACAGGAATACCCAATGTTCTGGCTGATTTCAAGAAATGGTGGGGGCAAAATATGTGCTCTTCAAAGCACCCTCCTCCCCCACCTTCCATTGGCAGATTTGTAAGCAGGAGGATGGCAGTAAAATTCTTTAGATAATCTTTCCACTGGACTTCTACCCACCCCAAACTCTCTGTATTTTTATGCTATGGAGATACTGGCATTGGACCGGGGTAGGCACAGTACGAAGTCTCACAACACCAGGCTAAAATACAACAGGTTTATTTGGAATCATAAGCTTTCGTAGCACTGTTCTTTCATCAGATGAGTCAACACCTTTATAGCGGGATAGAAAAGGCCAAGGCTATCATATAACCCTCCTCTCATCCCACAATGCCCTCCTTTGCCCCCAAAGAGGCTCTGCAATGGTGAAGTAATGCTGACTTTCTGGCCCAGTCTCGATTTTCAGGCTAGTGAGTGGGATCAGTGGCAGGGGAAGCATAAAGCTTCTGTGAACAGCCTCTTTTCAACACTTTGTGCCCTCCCAAAAATTATGGCCCCTTTGTGCGCTCCCTCCCACTCTGGCCTCTCCAAACATATCCATACTCCCCTCTGCCCATCCCTCTAGGCCTCACTTCTCCACTCCATCCTGAGATCCCTTTACTTACTTGCTGCTGGACTCTCAGGATTTAGACTCGAGGGACAATCTGTGGAACCAGCCTTGTCCACTCAGATTGTCCGACAGCTCCTTGAGGCAGAGTTTCTTCCTGAGTTAGGGACAGAAATCTCATCTCCAGTCAATAAACACTTGTTAGATATTAATAGCTATGAGTCACTGACTCTACAAAAAAACTACAAAGGATTGTGAATGTAGCCCACTGCATTACACAAACCAGCCTCTCACTCATTAACTTTGTCCACACTTCCTGCTGCCTCGGAAAAGCAGCCACATTATCAAGAATTCCACACATCTCAAACATACTCTCTTTCACTTTCTTCCATTGAGAATAAGATACAAAAGTCTGAGGTCGCACGATCATTTACCAACTGACTCAAGAATAGCTTCCTCCCTGCTGCTGTCTGAATTTTAAATGGACCTACCTCATCTTAAGTGAATCTTTCTCCACACTTAACTATGATTGCATTCTGCATTGTGTCCTTTCCTTCTCTATGTATGGTATGCTTTGTCTGTATAATGTGCAAGAAGCAATACTTTTCAGTGTACATTAATACATGTGACAATAATAAATCAAATCAAATCAAATCAAAACTCCTCAGTTGGTGAGAAGGAAAACTCTGCCATCCAAAGAACCCTAGTCATGGCCAAAATTTTGCACTAAGCATACAATTCAGTCATAGAGAGGGCCTAGAAAAAATGAGTAACAAAATCAGAATAATCAGAATAAAAAGTTGGAAATAACAGAGTACATTCACAATCACGCTCTTTAAATGAGGTTTTATTCAAAAACACAGCCTCACAAGTGTGGACAAACACCTTTTGTGGGTGGTGAAATTTTTACTACATTAACATATCAAATCCAGCACCTGCCTATTTCTGGTTATATGTTCCTGAGTAAAGTTTTACAACACCAATTTTAAATCCAACCAATTTATTTGATAGTAAATCCACGAGCTTTCGACACTATGTGTCTTCGTCAGGCAAGTGCAGTGTTCTGATCTGCAGAGGCACTCATATCCACACAGACAGTTACAGATTGCTGATTAGAATGCGAATCCTTACATCTAACCTGCTATTCAAGTGTTGAAGTGGCTAACAATGTGTGTGAAGGAAATCCTGAGCATTGGTTAGAGAATTGTGTATTTTCTCCAGACAGCACAGTGAGCGAGGTTTTTTGCTAATCCAGGCAAGTTACGGGGGTTACAGATAGTGTGACATGAAGCCAAGATCCCTGTTAAGACCGTCCTCATGTGTGCGGAACTTGGCTATCAGTCTCTGCTCAGCAACTCTGCGCTGTCATGTGTCACGAAGGCCCCCTTGAAGAACATTTACCCGCAGGTCGGAGGCCGAATGCCCATGACTGCTGAAGTGTTCGCCCACAGGAAGGGAACTGTTTTGCCTGGTGATTATTGAGCGATGCTCATTCATCCGCTGTCGTAGTGTCTGCATGGTCTCCCCAATGTACCATGCTTCGGGACATCCTTTCTTGCAACGTATTAGGTAGACAACGTTGGCCGAGTTGCAAGAGTATGTACCGTGTACCTGGTGAATGGTATCCTCACGTTTGATGATGTCGTCCATGTCTATGATCTGGCATGTCTTGCAGAGGTTGCTGTGGCAGGGTTGTGTGGTATTGTGGTCACTGTTCTCCTGAAGGTTGGGTAGTTTGCTGCGAACAATGATCTGTTTGAGGTTGTGCGGTTGTCTGAAAGCAAGAAGTGGGGGGGTGGGGATGGCCCTAGCGAGATGTTCATCGTCATCAATGACATGTTGAAGACTCCGGAGAAGATGTCATAGCTTCTCCGCTCCGGGGAAGTACTGGACAACAAAGGGTACTCTGTCCACCTTGTCCCGTGTTCGTCTTCTGAGGAAGTCAGTGCAGTTTATCGCTGTGGCACATTGGAACTGTCAATTGATGAGTCGAGCGCCATATCCTGTTCTCACGAGAGCATCCTTCAGCGTCTGGAGGTATCTGTCATGATCCTCCTCATCTGAGCAAATTCTGTGTATACGGAGGGCTTCTTTAACGTGTCTAGGGTGGAAGCTGGAGAAGTGGAGCATTGTGAGGTTGTCTGTCAGTTTTCGGTACAGTGAGGTGCTGAGGTGACCGTCCTTGATGGAGATGCGTGTGTCCAAGAATGCAACTGATTCTGGAGAATAGTCCATGGTGAGTCTGATGATGGGATGGAACTTGTTGATATCATCATACAGTTGTTTCAATGATTGTTCACCATGAGTCCAAAGGAAAAAGATGTCATCAATGTATCTAGTATATAACCTTGGTTGGAGATCTCGTGTGGTGAAGAAGTCTTGTTCGAACCTGTGCATGAAGATGTTGGCATACTGAGGTGCAAATTTGGTCCCCATGGCTGTTCCATGTGTCTGGATGAAAAGCTGATTGTTGAAGGCGAAGACATTGTGGTCCAAGATGAAGCGGATGAGTTGTAAAATTGCATCCGGAAACTGACAGTTGTTGGCATTGAGTACTGAGGCAGTTGCAGCAATACCATCGTCGTGGGGGATGTTGGTGTAGAGCGCCGAGACATCCATTGTGACAAGGAGTGTCCCTGGTTCAACTGCTCCATGCGTGTTGTTCCACATATGTTCCTGCACATGTGTGTAAAAGGATGTCATGTTCATTGTGGGGAAGATGCAGTTTAACTGACCTCTGTCCAAATTTCTAATCTGTTCCACTCCGGTTCTGCTCTCTGACTATTTCTGTCACAAACTTTGATAGATTAATTATTCATTTAAATATCCACCCTTATATCACTAAGTAGAAAGCAGGGGAACCGTTGTATCAAATAAACAGATAGATTCGCACTGAACCAGTTTAGATCCTCAGACATATTTTCAAGTACTTGTCATAATAGATACAGTGAAACCCATATTTTCAGAAGGGCCAACATCACCTCATTGCATAAAGATATTTTTCCTCATATTGACATTCTTCTTTTGCCAATTACTTGAAATCAGTGTCCTCTCAATTCTTCCAAAAGTAGAACACTTTTTCCCTTACTCTGACAAGAGACCTCATGATTTTAAATACCATTATCCAATCTCCTTTCAAACTTCTCTTCTTTAAGAACAATCCCAGTCTCTCCAATCTATTTTGTAACTGCTCACCCTTATCCCTGAAAGCATCCTCTTTAATCTTTTCTGCCCCCGCTCTAATATCTTCACCTCCTTCATAAAGTGTGATACCCAGAACTGAAAGCATTTGTGGTTGATTCTCAACTGTCCTCTGAACAAGGGCAACTAGGAATGGGCAATAAATGCTGAGTAAAGTTTTACAACACCAATTTTAAATCCAACCAATTTATTTGATAGTAAATTCGCGAGCTTTCGACTTTATAGCCTTCGTCAGGAATATGCGTATTCTGGTCTGCAATAGCACTCATATCCACACAGACAGTTACAGATTGCTGATTAGAATGCGAATCCTTACATCTAACCTGCTATTCAAGTGTTAAAGTGGCTAACAATGTGTGTGAAGGGAATCCTGAGCATTGGTTAGAGAATTGTGTATTTTCTCCAGAGAGCACAGTAAGTGAGGTTTCTGTTCTCACAAGGGCATCCCTCAGCGTCTGGAGGTGTCTGTCACGATCCTCCTCATCTGAGCAAATTCTGTGTACACAGAGGGCCCGTCCATAGGGAATGGCCTCCCCAACGTGTCCAGGGTGGAAGCTGGAGAAGTGGAGCACCGCGAGGCTTTCTGCCGGTTTTCGGTACAGTGAGGTGCCGAGGTGACCGTCCTCGATGGAGACGCGTGTGTCCAAGAATGCAACCGATTGCATTCATGAGGGATGCCCTGGTATGTTGCGGGGGGGATGTCCCGGGGCATGGTACATTGGGGAGACCATGCAGACACTACGACAGCGGATGAATGAGCATCGCTCAACAATCACCAGGCAAAACAGTTCCCTTCCTGTGGGCAAACACTTCAGCAGTCATGGGCATTCGGCCTCCAACCTGCGGGTAAATGTTCTTCAAGGGGGCCTTCGTGACACACGACAGCGCAGAGTCGCTGAGCAGAGACTGATAGGCAAGTTTCGCACACATGAACCAAAGGGATCTTGGCTTCATGACACACTATCTGTAACCCCCGTAACTTGCCTGGGTTAGCAAAAAACCTCACTTACTGTGCTGTCTGGAGAAAATACACAATTCTCTAACCAATGCTCAGGATTCCCTTCACACACATTGTTAGCCACTTTAACACTTGAATAGCAGGTTAGATGTAAGGATTCGCATTCTAATCAGCAATCTGTAACTGTCTGTGTGGATATGAGTGCTATTGCAGACCAGAACACTGCATTTGCCTGACGAAGGCTGTAAAGTCGAAAGCTCGCGAATTTACTATCAAATACATTCGTTGGATTTAAAATTGGTGTTGTAAAACTTTACTGAGTTTACCCCAGTCCAACGCCGGCATCTCTACATCAATAATGGCAGGTAGGATAAAGGAAAATCCAAAGGCATTTTACACTTATGTAAGGAGCAAAAGGATGGTTAGAGGCAAGATTGGACCTCTTAGGGACAGAGGAGGGGATCTATGCTTAGAGCCTGAGGGAATGGGGGAGATCCTGAATGAATACTTTGCGTCGGTATTCACGCAGGAGACTGGACAGATGTCTGTGCCTGATGTTGACAAAGTTGAGGATCGGTTGAGGGAAATAAGGATTACGAGGAAAGAGGTGTTGGGGCTGTTAGGCAGCTTAAAGACATATAAAGCTCCGGGGCCTGATGGCATTTACCCCAGGCTGCTAAGGGAGTTGAGGGAAGACTTGGCTGGGCCTCTGACGCAAATCTTTGTCTCTTCCTTGGACACAGGTGAGGTCCCAGAGGACTGGAGGATAGCAAACGTAGTACCGTTGTTTAAAAAAGGTCAGAGGGATCACCCAGGGAACTATAGGCCGGTGAGCTTGACTTCAGTTATAGGTAAGCTAATGGAGAGGATCCTTAGGGACAGGATGTATGAGCATCTGGAGCGCTGCGATCTGATCAGGGATACGCAGCATGGCTTCGTCAAGGGGAAGTCTTGTCTTACGAATCTGGTGGAATTTTTTGAAGAAGTGACAAAAACAGTTGATGAAGGACAGGCTGTTGATGTCGTCTACATGGATTTCAGTAAGGCGTTTGACAAGGTTCCTCATGGTAGACTGATAGAGAAGGTGAAGGCGCATGGGATACAGGGTCGGGTATGTAGATGGGTCGAGAACTGGCTCGGGAGGAGGAGACAGAGGGTAGTAGTGGAAGGCTCTTTTTCCGGCTGGAAGCCTGTCACTAGTGGAGTGCCACAAGGCTCAGTACTAGGTCCTCTTCTATTTGTGGTCTACATAAACGACTTGGAAGTAGGGGTAGGTGGTGAGATCAGCAAATTTGCTGATGACACCAAGATGCTTGGATTGGCGGGTACAGAAGAGCAGTGTCAGGCAATACAACAGGACATAGACAGGTTGGTAGACTGGGCAGATAGATGGCAAATGGAATTTAATCCGGATAAATGCGAGGTGATGCATTTTGGCCGGAAAAATGTAGAAGAGAGTTATAGGATAAAAGGTAAAACTATACGGAGCATAGAGACGCAGAGAGACTTGGGGGTGCAGGTTCACAAGTCTCTGAAGGTGTCCTCACAGGTGGAGAAGGTGATAAAGAAGGCGTATAGTATGTTAGCTTTCATAGAAAAGGGTATAGAATACAAGAGTAGGAGTTTGATGTTGCAGTTGTATAGAACGTTGGTTAGGCCTCACTTGGAATACTGCGTCCAGTTCTGGTCGCCGTACTATCGGAAGGATGTGGAGTCCTTGGAGAGAGTGCAGAGGAGGTTTACCAGGATGCTGCCTGGTATGGAAGGACTGTCTTATGAGGAACGATTAGATAGACTGGGGTTGTTTTCCCTTGAAAGACGTCGGCTTAGAGGGGATCTCATAGAGGTGTATAAGATTATAAGGGGTATAGATAGAGTAAATGGAGGTAAACTTTTTCCACCTTTAGAAATGGATAGGACGAGGGGTCATGGCCATAGGGTGAGGGGGGCTATGTATAGGACGAATATTAGAGGGCAGTTTTTCACACAAAGGGTAGTGGGGGTGTGGAATGCACTGCCGAGTAAGGTGGTGGGAGCAGGCACGCTGGGGCTGTTTAAGGGTCTCTTGGACAGCCACATGAGCGGTATGCAGATAGAGGGATATATTAGGACTATTTAACTACGGCTTTTTTCCACAGGTAATTCGGTCCATAATTTGAGCACGCATTCGGCAGGTGGTGCGGGTACAGCTCTTGGATGTTGATTCATGGGTTGCCTGGTACCTCATGTCGTAAATGAGTGCTTTATGTGGACCATCTGAAGGGCACCATGACAGCTCAGAGACTATCGATGTGGCTGTGCAGACACTTGGAATTGGGCCGGTGTCTGCGGGAGTTTGCGCGTTCTCCCCGTGGTTGCGTGGGTTTTCTCCGGGCACTCCGGTTTCCTCCCACAACCCAAAAATTCGCTCTTAGGCTGATTGGGAAACAAATTGTCCCTATGGTGAAAATTTTCCATATTAGGAATAATATATATATTATTATATAGGAATATTAAAATAGGATAATGTATTTGCTACTATATAGTATGACGGCAGCGCGGGCTCGTTGGGCCGAAGGGCCTGTTTCCCGTGCTGTGTTGCTTTAAAAAAAAAATAAAAATAAATGCTGGCCAGGCAGTGATGCCCATGTCCCACAAGTGGATAAAAAAAACTGGAAGTAAAACACCAGCTGAGGCTGAACCAGTATTTTATGCAGATCCATCATGACTTCCTTGTTCTTGTACTCAATGCACCTATTTGTAAAGCACTAGATCCCAATATCTTTTTAGCCACTCTCTACAATTGTCCTGCCACCGTCAATGATTTGTGCACCAATACATCTAGCTTTCTTTGTACCTGCACCCTCTTTAGAATTTTATCATTCGTTTTATGTTTCCTCTCCCCATTCTTCCCTTCAAAATAAAACACTTCACGTTTCCGTACATTAAATTTTCATCTGGCCTGCCCACTCTATCAGTCTATCTATATTCTCTTGAAGCTGTCACAATCCTTCTCACAGTTCACAATACTTCCAAGTTTGTTGGCATCTGCGAATTTTGAGATTGTGCCCTGTACACAAAGCCGTTAATATGGAATCATAGCATTTTACAGTGCAGAAGGAGGCCATTTGACCCATCGAGTTGCACTGACAACAATCCCACCCAGCTCCTATCCCCATAACTATCATGTATTTACCCTGTTAATCCTCCTAACACTAAGGGCAATTTAGCATGGCCAATAAACCTAACCTGCACATCCTTGGACTGTGTGAGGAAACCGGAGCACTCGGAGGAAACCCCACACAGACATGGGAAGAATGTGCAGACTTCACACAGACAGTGACCCGAGGCCAGAACTGAGCCCAAGTCCCTGGTGCTGTGAGGCAGCAGTGCTAACCACTGTGCCACCATGCTGGTGAAGAGAAGAGCATGGGTACCAGCATTGATCCCTCAGGAACCCCACCATGAATTTTCCTCCTGTCTGACAAACAACTGTTCATGACAACTGTCCTGTCATTCAACTAAATGCATGTCCTTGTTGAAAGAGGCTGAAGTGTCCCTGAATCTCCTCTCTATCTCCATGGCTTTTTTTGGTTTCAACTCAGTAGGAATTCTCTTGCTTCTGATTCTGTTCAAGTTTCACTCTAGGAACTTCTTGTCTTTCTTCTTCTTTCAGTGATGCCTGTTTGCTCTCCCGCCTCATCTGGAACTTCTCTTCAATAATCCCTGTGAAGTAGTTTGATGTTGAGTATCGTCGAGATGTTTCATAGATTTCAATAGTGTGGTGTTAGCCTGGTTCTCACTGCCATCAGGTTACAGTGAAGTCATTGTAGTAAGAGATCAGACTGATGTCAATGTGTTGACATCTGTAGAAACAGCAGACTCATCCATTACCCACTCCAGCCTACCCCTTCTCCTGGTCTCTCTATGTCAACGTTCCTACTGATCAACAAATCCCAGAGCAGAATGACGGTGCAGAAACATCTACTTGTCTTTTACCTCATTTGGTTATGTTCATTGTGGCCTGTCAGCTTAATACCTGGCAGACATCTGAACAGTTATCTCTGCTGTAATGAAGTCTTGAGAACTGCTAATCCTTTCAATGCTAACTGTATGCTTCTAAACCTCTACATCAAGTGTTGAGAGCTATTTGGCAGTTTCCACAATGACTTCACTGTGACATGAAAGAATTTACTTTTTAAAATGAGACAATAAAACTCAGACCCTCTGGCCTCACCACCTGAGTGCCTATCTTGGTCTTCTAAGTAGACCGTCGGAACATTTGAAGCCTCACAGCAAGCGACACTGAACTGTGCCAATGGCTCTGAGTCTGATGTCTACTTCATGAATCATGGACCCTGCTTTTTGTCTGGTGTTATCTGCCAGACTAGTGAAGGAATTCACAATGGTTCCTTCCAGACCAGCGATAACTCCAAGTCCCTAAAGCATTCCAGACAGAACAAATTCTAAGGGAACAAGCATAAATTCAACCATCAGCAAAGTATGGTGTAAATCATTACTTGCTGTGAAAGCTCTCTCCCTATAAACTAGTGGGTGCTCAACGGGGGCTCTACACATACCCAGCTCAAGCTCACAATATGTACTGTATAGAAATATGTGCTAGCTCATCTGTTTATACACAGGCAGCACTTTTCTGGTATGTGTTGCAGCAGGCGGCCTTGGGTTCAGAGCAAGAGAAAGATCAGGTCAGTCTCCATTAATGCTGTTCAATCACGTTGTTGTTCTTTTAACCTATTTTTAAGGTCATTTTTCACACTTCCATTATGGTTTCCTCACCTTGTCTGTAAAACTGGATTTTTGGACTGAAAGTAAACAGGCAGGCGATCCATCCAGAAAGCAGAGACCCCTTCAATGAATCGACTGCTTTGTGGTGCTCGAAAACATTCAGATGACTCACCGACCTCTTTTCTAATTCCAGCCCCACTTCCCCATCAGGAATTACCTAGTGTCCGCTTGGCACTTCTCCCAGATGTTTATAATCATACATGATGTCTGAGGAATCAAAGACTTAATTATAGCACTTTGACTTACATTTTATAAATTATGTAATTGTTGTTAAAAATAACTGCAAAAAAACCCCTTTGGTATCCTAACCAATGCAGCTAAAGAAAGCTGTTCGAGATGTCAAAATTGCTTGCAGCATTCACGGCCTGGGGAAGAAATAAAAAACATCCAAGATTCCTGTTCTTAATTTCAAATCCAAAGTCAAGTGCTCTTCACTTGTCTACGATGCTCTCCAAAGTTAAATAGCTAACTCAAACTCTGTGCTGAGTCTTTGCTCTGCTTGGATATTTGCCTGCTTTTCCCTGATGTCTCTTTCATTAGATAAATGAAACATGTCCACAACTGCAAAACAGCTTCTCTTGCACTTCTGACACTGGGTGGAAAGGGAATTAAGGTATGTTGCTTAAAGGAATAAATAGGAATTCGAGGGGTCCAAACCCTAGTTAAATTCCAATTAGAGTACTGTGAGTAGGTATGGGCCTAGGAAGGATGGTTTGGCCCTGGAAGGAGCTCAACACAGGTCTACAAGAAAGATATCTGGATTTCAGGGGTTAGGCTAAGTGGAAAGATTAGACAAATTAGATCTTCATTCTCTCAAAATTGGAAAGTTGAGGGATGACCTGATGATATTCTGCAAAATATTTATAGGGAAGGACAGGATGGATAAGGATAAACTGTTTCCACTAGCTGAAGGCTCTAGAATCAGGGGCCATTATCTAAAAATTAAGGCCAAGCATTCAGGAGAGTTACTAGAAAACACTTCTACACAGAGAGAGTGGCGGAGGTTTCGAACTCTCTTCCTCAAATGGCAATGAATACTGATTGAATTGTTAGGTTTAAGCCTGAGATAGACAATTTTTTAGTGGGCAGGGGTATCAAGAGATACGGGGTTAGGACAGGTAAATGGAATTAGGCCTCAGATCAGCCATGATCTTACTGGATGGCCGAGTGGGTTTGCAGAGCTGAATGGCCTCCTCCTGTTCCTATGTTCCAATGGAGGAATACATGGAAGAGAGAAAGTCATCCAGAATATCTGAAAAAGGAACAAACTCTGGGTGTCAGAAATCAGATCTGCCCCCCCCACCCCCTGGTTGTGTGATGCATTCATGGATGTTCTGCTTACTGAAGTGAAGAGTGAAAAGAAGTAACAGCTGAAAACTGAGAATAGAAAACATTTTAAGAAGAGGCTATGTAGAACACCAAGGATAGTGCGGCTATATAGGAAATATCTATCTTAACAGGGTGAAAGGAGGAAATGCTAAAGATTTTAGCAACTTCGGAATTGAATCAGATGATTTGAGAGTTAACTTGAATGCTATACTTGAATAGGATTGCAAAAGACTGGGAACACTCGGGGTACTGCCTGCAAAGATCAGTGCCGTTTGCAATCTATATCAATGGTTTGGATGTAGAAACCAATTGTAATACTTTCAAGTTTGGTAATGACATAAAATTAATTGGGAAGGTAAGTTGTGAGGAAGATGGCTTCAAGAAAATTTAGACAGGGTAACTGAGTGAAATATTATGTGGAAAAATGTGAAGTTATCTACTTGGTAGAAGAAACTGAATTGCAGAGTTTTTATTAAATGGAGAGAGGTTGGGAAGTGTTCCTGTCTGGAGGTATATAGGGGTCATTTAAAGCTTACATGCAATTAGGACAGCAACTGGAATGAATTGCAAGAGGATTTGCTGCAGTTGCACAGAGCGTTGGTGGAACTATACCTGGAATATGTGTAAGCTTTCTCCTTACCTAAGGATGGATGTATTTGCCATTGAAGGAATGCAATAAACCTTCACCAGATTGATTGCTGAGATGGGGGGATTGTCCTATGAGGAGAGATTGAGGAGCCTGGGCCTATATTCTTCAGAGTTTCAATGAATGGGGGTGATCTCATTGTAACAGTCAAAATTCTCATGGAGCTCAACAGGGTGGATGTAGGATGGATGTTTCTCCCAACTGGATGTCTCTCGAACCAGGGACACAATCTCGGAATAAGGGTGAGCCATTTAATGCTGAGATGATGATGAGCGTCTTCATTCAGAGGATGGTTGATCTTTGGAAATCTGTATCCCATCCCTGACAAGACTGTGTTGGACCAATCCAGGAGTGCAACCACTTTAAGATCTGAGTTGAATGTTGTGTCTTTCACATGTGCTGTCACAGTGCTTCTCCAGTCATTCAGTACATGGACTGAGGGACGCTTTAGTAAGATTAGGTCTGATATAAATCATTAAAATACTGTATCCTATACACAAAAAATAAAAACACAGAACATCAGGTGAAGGGAATCCCACCTTCTTCATCAGTATCATTTCTCACAAATAATAATAAGAAAAATAAGGAAACAAGCACAATAGCTGTTTTGTGGGTTAACTTGATTTTGCATTCCACTTTCTATTTATAGAGCTTCTAACTATAAAATATGAACCCTGAATTTTTAGCTCTGGAACCTGTTAGTTTGTTCTGAGGAAGCAATCAGATATGTGTACATTATTCTCCAAAGAAATGCTGCTTCCAGCTTCACAAATCCTTAACAAATAATTCTGTGCTAAAATCTTTGATACATGGTTGGTCTCTTGGGTTCATAACATCTGGACTCCAGAGCATCATAGCAGGGGTAGGGAGCCCAAAGATGCATTGGGGACACTCAGAAACCCCACATGAGGATTGTATAGTGTTTGCCCTGGAAGTTCAAGTGTTGTTGGGCATTGCCCTGCGCTGGGAAATATCAGGAACTCCGACTTAAATTGCAAACTTTGGATGGTTCCAACTGTCTTACAGAAAAAGTTGAAAGAATTAAAACCAATTCTAACTCCTGGGCAACTATAGTACAGACCCACCTCACCCCCTGATGTGACACCCTCCATGGAAAGCCCGGAGTACCCCCATCTCCCAATGACTATCCATGGCCTTCCCATAGGGCATACTGACCATCCCCACCCAGCCCGACAAATGTCTCCAATCCCGACTACACCCCCATGTTTCTGAATACCGTTCACCCCCTCCGACTATATCCCACACTCTCAACTACACCCAATCTTCCCAACCACACTCCCCAACCCCAACTACCCTCTGGCCTCCTAAGGGACACTCGTGCACCCCAACACCCTTTGAACCTCAGACTATATCCCCATCTCCTGGCTGCACTCCCATCCCATCTGACTACACACCATTCCTGACTACCCTCCCTGTCCCTTAATTGACTACCCAACTACCCCTACGAACCACCTGATTCCCCTTTCTCACATTTCCTCACTGACCCCCCTACACAATCTCCCCTCACTGGCCATCACCCCTGCCAACAGTCGTCCATTCTGCCCCAGTGACCATCTCCCTCATGAATATCTGATCCCTGCCTCCTGACCCATCCTTCGGGCCCCATCCCTTCCCCTCATAAACTCGCATTCACACTAACAGACTTAATATACAAACTACCTTCTCCCTGGCTTCTCGAAGTGACTGGACCTTTAAACACTCCTGCCTTATGGCAGCTGGAGCCATAAAAAGGAGGCGTGTCTTCCTTACCCTTGACTCAGCTGCACTCAGCTAAAGGCCTCGGGAAGCTGCTGTACCTTTTCCACCCGGCCCGAATCGGAAAGATGTGGATGCACTTCAGGACAGATAGGGACACAGTGACAATATGATTGTGATTGCCACTCCATGGAATTTATAATGTTTATTGAGTAAGCGCAAGGAGAAGAAAAACACAATACACCTCAGCATGTGCTGTTTGAAAGGCCTGACTGAATGCCCAAGAAAACCTCTTTTCTCTGAATATTACCAGGAAGAGGAAGAGTGTGCCTCCACTCTTTCCCTTTTCAGGTGTTTCCAATAGGTCTACCATCATACTGACCACCTCGTTTTCCACCAGTATTGTTGCATATTGGAGATATGATACACAGGACAAAATTTGGTTGAACATACAGAGAGTTTTTTGAATGATGTTTGATTTCTTCCATTGGCTGCTTCTTCTCTCGCTATTACATTATTTGCAGTTCATACATTAATGCAGCATAGCGCCTATGAGCCAACAGGAATAAATACAAGTACATAACAAGTAGGGATCTGGGCTTGATTCCCAGCTTTGGTCACTCTTTGTGTGAAGTCTGCACGTGCTCTCCCTATCTGTGTGGCTTTCCCTCAGGTTCTCCAGTTTTCTCCCACAGTCTGAAAGTCATACTGGTTAGTTGCATTGGCCATTCTAAATTCCCCCTCTGTGTCCTGAACAGGTAGACTGGAGTGTGGCGACTAGGGGACTTTTACAGTAATTTAATTGCAGTGTTAATGTAAGCCTCTGTGTGACTAATACACAAATTTTTATTTTACCTTAAGTATGTTCTCATCAGACAGTGCATGCCAGAAATAAATAAATAGAAGTATCCCAACTCAAATGATGTTATTGTTCAATGGAGTCTCTGAACTAACATTTATTGTTTCAGGTACTTTGGTTTAAACATCTCAGCTGAATCATAGGCCAGGGTTTTCTGGCCCCACGGTGGCAGCACCCACTGTGGGAGATTTGACTGGATGATCCTGGTGGCACACATAGCTGTAAAATTCCAACTCTAGACTATGTTTCCCATTTTTACTGGTGAAATGGGCACTTTGTGAGCTCTATTTACCTTTAGTAGTACCTTTTTTTACTATAAGTAACACAAGAAGGGGTCATTTGGCCCCTCGAGGCTGCTCCATCATTCTGGCTTCAGTATCACTGGTGAGGAGTGAAGAAAATTGTGAATTATGATCTTGCCAGCGGAGTTCACAGTTTTTGTGTTTTGCTGGATTTTGATCTCTTTCTGTCATTCTTGTGATGGAGAGCGCAGGCTCAAGGTTGCTTCCATTATATCCACTTACTTATTTTCCTACGCAGTTTTGTGCTATCAGCAAATTCAGCTAAAATTTGTTCCTTCATCTAAGTCATTAATATAGATTGTAAGTGGTAGAAGGCTCAGCACTGATCCCTGTAGCACTCCACCAGTTACAGCTTGTAACTCCTTTATCCTGACTCTCACCTCCTGTTAGCTAACTCTGCTTTGTGGTTTACCTCAGGATTTGTGGACATCTTACTTGAGAAGTGATGCTGCTGGAGGTAATGTTTTTATTCAAAACCTTTTGTTAACATGTTGACTATTTACAAACGTTGGATAAGATCAAGACCAAACCGGAGCTACTGTCTGAGATGTTTCACTCTCAACCTCTCTCAGTGAGTAACATCACTGGGTCATGGCTCCCTATGCACATTCTTGGTACCTATAATTAGAATTAACCCTTTACACTAACCCATCCCCTATGCAGGCTAATACATTATCACGAACACTAAAATCATTTCATGCTATCATATGGCAAAAGGAATCTGAAATCTAATAATGAACCAGGTGCAATGTGTAAATACCGTGATAAGAAATAGTTCTAATTAATGTTTGTATTTAAATTATTTGAAAAGTATCACACTGTAAAGTAAAAAAAAACATAGATTTTAGAATTAATTTTTAATGATTGCTGCAATGTAGTTGATGGAATTATTGAGATAAGTCAGTTCACAGAATCATAGAATCATAGAACTCTACAGTACAGAAAGTGGAAATAAGAACTTGGGGACTTTTATTTACCTTTGCAGACTTTACTTATTAAAAGTCATGGCAATGAGTTCTTTCTACAGAAAAACTTAAGGAGAAGCAGGAGTAAACCATGTGACCCTTTGAGCTTACTCAATCATTCAATAAGATCACCACTGACCATCTCCAGCTCCACCTTTCTGCTTTATCCCCACATCTCTTGATACCCTTAGTATCCAAACAATGATTGATCTTGAATGTTCTCAAAGCCTGAACATTCACAGCTCTCCAAGGCAACTGGTTAACTGTCCCTTCCCTTCTTTCTTGAACAGCAGTTACAATTGCTACCTGCCAACCGAAAGAGACTTTCTAGAATCTAAATAATTGTAGAAGACCAGATTTAAGGTGCTCACTGTCTCTGCAAGCCACCATTTTTAAAACCTTACACATATATGTTGTCAGTTCCAGGGTCTTTTTTAAAAAAACTTTTTGTTCTACTCATTTCTCCAGTACTGTATGCCTGTAGATTTTGTCAATCAACAACAAAGGACATAAGATGGGTGCAAGATTAAATATAAGAGATTGAGAACAGAGAACAAGGAAACCTCTTTTCACAGAGAGTTACCAGTATGGAATTAATTTTCAGAGGTTAGTAGATGTGACAAAAGTTACATCAAGAGTCTTGAATAGGAAGATGAATTAAATAATGTTGAAAGGATATAGGAACAGTGTCAGTCAATATGTTGGCGACTATTTTGTTTGTGAGACGCATAAAAACACCGACACAGTCTGGTTAGCCTTGAACGATCTATTTCCATGTTGTAACTTATATATATTCCTGTTTAAACAGGAAACACCATACAAAGAAGCTCTTTCTATTTTACTAATCTGTTCTATTGCAGAAGGAAAAATGTGGGTAATACGTGCCTGAACTACTAAACTGCACTTCCACTGGGCCAGACCTTTTTATTTCACAGTGATTCCATCTTTTGGAGCTCAATGACAAATTACATTTTTGCTTTATTATAGAGTGTCCATTAAGACAGCACTATCTTTAGTAATCATACAAGAAGCAGTCACATTAGAAAATTGTTCAGTGTGAAATCTTAGCTGCTCAAAAGGAAATTAAAGTATTTTCTCAACAACTGTATTTGTTGAGTAATAGTGTTGTTCATAATATTTTCACCAACATCTGATTTAGTTCTAGAATTGGGCAATAGGTTTGCACTGAAAATATTCTGCTATTGTGCTAAACATCACATGCCACATCTAATTTTCTTTCTTTCTGACACTGGGACCGGGACTTACTGCTCAGGTGAATTCTGAAGCATGATAGTGGGTGAAATTGTGTGGAGGCCCCATGTCATCTCTTTTCTATTTTGTGCCAATCAGGCACTTCACAGACCAGTGGTGGGTGGGCCTTCCTCCAGGATCAAGGACTATAGGGGCAGTGGTTCAGCCAATTGAGAGCTCAGGAGTGCCACCAGTGAGGCAGTGGCTGCTACAAGTACTGTACCCATCTGAGGCCTTGAATCAAAAAGGGACCCAGACATATGTGGGGGGTGAATTCACGGGATGGGGTCTCAGGAAAGGGATAAAGGGATGGTGGGTTAGAGAAGGAGTGGTGAAGGGAATCAGCAACAAAGGTAAGTGGCTGGTCCTTCAATCAGGAATTGAATGCCTTGGAATGATTAACAACCCTTGGGAGCCCACAATATGTTTCCTGAGTGGCAAGCCATTACCCCTCCCTCTCACCAGCCCACTGCTAGCTTAATAATAGAGCAGTTTGATGAGACCCTTAAATGGGCATTACTTCTCTACTTAGGAGAATTTGTATAAGGCATTCACTTTCAATCAGGATGGAGGCAAGAGTTGGGGTGGGTGTGGAGGGGGGGTCTTCGCCTCCCTTCTAATTAAATGCCCCCATTATTAAACCCATCATAGGCAGGGCCATAAAATTTCCACCCAGACTGTGTTTGGAGGCTCCTGATCTTGGTTTCCACACATATTAGACATCCAAATTAACAAAAATGAGAGCACATGGTGTGGTCTGCAATGCTGAAAAACCATTCAATATTTTACTGCAATCTACAAGCTCCTCCATCCAACCTGCCATTTGCAGCACCCTGTCTGGCATATTCCCCAAGGGTGTGTGAATGTCAGATACTCTGCAAACATCCTTTTTCTTAAACCCTGCCCAATGAGGTCTTGATCTCCAAATACTTCAGTCAGGGGATTTTTTTTTAATTCATTCATGGGACATGGGCATTGCTGGCTGGCCAGCATTTATTGCCTATCCCTAATTGCCTGAGGGCACATGGGAGTCAACCACATTGCTGTGGCTCTGGAGTCACTTGTAGGCCAGACCAAGTAAGGATGGCAGATTTTCTTCCCAAGTGAACGAAACAGGTTTTTCCAACAATCGACAATGGTTTCATGGTCATCAGTAGATTCTTAATTCTGGATATTTCTTATTGAATTCAAATTCCACCATCTGCCATGGCAGGAGTCGAACTTGTGCCCCCAGAATATTAAATGAGTCCCTGGATGAATAGTCTAGCAATAATACCACTAGGTCATTTCCTCCCTTACGTAAGTGGATCCTCCAACAGCAAAACTTTGCTTCTGACAATCCATTGTTCCTGTTCAGTCACGCCCTGCACATTACTCAGTGCATTCTTCTCCGCTCACTGTCTAATTATGGTGGGTAACTGTTCTTGGCTGATGGTATCTGAAGCCAAGTGTTTGCAGAGTAGTAGAAATAAAAATAGAAAGTGTTGGAAATATTCAGCAGATATGGCAGCAGTCATGGAGACAGATCAACGGTATTTCATCACAAGTGCAATGGAATCTGTTTTTCCTTCACCAGGCAGGCCCAAAGGAAAATGAAATGGTAAGGGATATGAGGAGGGATTGTTAAGGACCAGGTACCGCTTTCAGTATATGTAGTTTGTCGACAGATGATGCCCAGTGCAATATTATAAGAAGATAAACATTACCTTCTGCAGCCAGCAACCGCCTTCAAAAAAAGAACTCACACATTCTCTATGGCCATCCTCCTCTTCAGATTTGAAGAGCTTCCTCTTTATTGAATTTGAGAGGACATAGTTTCAGTGTTCACCACCTATCACAATTTACTGTCTTTCACTTTTTCTTCTTTAAAAAATGATAGGGAATGAGAAGTCCCTTTGATTTCCTAAGTACAGTAAAGCCTGGGTATCATCCCAAGAAGGTCGTGAGAGGCAATGCATGTATATATGATTCAATTAGATTCCGTGAGCTGGATTTTACACTCCTCCATTGATGGGTGAAAAGGTTGGTCAAATCCTGTGGGGGCCGCACCAACTACCCACCTGTCTCTACTCTTACTGCAATTATACCAGCAGTGGAGAGTGGCAGTGAGCAGCCTGCATGCCTGTGGACCAATTGAAGCCCTAAAGTGGGCTATTCAGGCCAGCCTCCAGCACCCAAGTAGGGTAGATTATGTATGCATTCAAAAGCTAGTTATGAGAATGACTGCATCATTATTCCCCTTTCCACTTTTAAAATATTATGCCAGACAGTTGATCACAGAATGAAAATTTCCTTGCCATTTTTAGTCTATTAGTGGCTGATAAATGTTAAGGAATTTTATTAGGCAAAGAAGCAGGCCAAAATTTTTTTCTACCCATTCTATGCTCTTCACATTCTTCACCTAAGTTGCATCCTTTTTTAGCCTTCCACAATCTGGCCCCTTCTGGCTGTTCCTTCTGATTTAATTGTGTATGTTAGGGTGAGGACCAGTATTGCAGCAGCTGTGAATTTCCTGCATTTAAATGTCTAATGTGCTATGGGGAAACGGGACAGTGATAACTTGGACCCAAATAAAAAGTGAGAGGTTTTTAGGCCAGGTTTTGGGAGGTCAATTAACACAGTCCCAAAACATTGGGTGGGGTTTACTGGCACATTGCATTTCCCAAGGCAATTGCAGAGCTGGAAGATCCCAGCCATTAGTGCAAGAGTCCTTCAATCCACTGTCCTGAGTCCAATTGCTTGCAACAATCACATTCCCTCATCTGAAGTTGGAAGAGAGGTTGTTTGTTAATGATTATAATATTCAGCTTCATTCAAAATTTCTCCCGTGATAAAGCAGTTCGTACCTGTATGTAGGAAACATTGAACATTATTTAGCGATGGGCCGAAAACTGTTAAGGAACATGTGTGTCATGTCAGCCTATTACTATCTCCAATAATACACACCTTAAGCATCTCCCTTGACATTCATGACTTTAACATCTTTCACTCCCCAACTGTCAACATTCTGGGATCACCGTTGGCCAGGAACCCAATAGATCAACCATTTAAACATGTTGATAACAGGTCGGACAGGTTAGTGGCTCACTTCCTGACCTCCATCTAAAAAGTAGAAGTCAGAGTAATGATGGACTTGGCTCCATTTCCCTAGAACAACACTCATGAAATTTGACGCTATCCAAGACAAAGCAGTCTGTTTGATCTTAAGCATGCACTTCCCTCATTATTGCCACAGGATCTTAGCAGTAACTCACCAATGTTTTTTTCAGCAGTTCCTACCAAACTCATGACCCTGCCAGCAGGGTCCATGTACTAAGAATGAATGATAAAAGAAGATTTCAGAGTCCACCCTGCAAGATGTGCTTCTCTGGAACAGTTATGACATTCCCTGTGGGCATCCCATTGTCAGCAATAATGATGAAGGAAGAGGAAAAGTTTCAGAAATGACTGAAGAGTAAATGTGTTGATTTTGTAAATTGGCTTGACAATCCAATCTTGTCCATTTCCTGGGGGTGGGCAGGGCTGAGATGTTACAGCAACCTTCAGTCAGCCTTGACTACACTGGGGGATTTAGTGCTAAAGTGTGTTATTGGGCGTCACATCAGATACTTTGCCCTGAATCCATAGAATCCCGACAGTGCAGAAGGAGGCCAATCGGCCCATCAAGTCTACATCACCCATAATCCCACCCAGTCCCTATCTCTGTAGCTCTGAGGATTTATCCTATCTCATCCCCTTCTCAAACTAAGTGGCAATTTAGCATGGCTGATCAAACTGACCTGCACATCCTTGGACTGTGGGAAGAAACCGGAGCATCTGGAGGAAACCTATGCAGATACGGGGAGAACATGCAAAAACAGACAGTGACCCAAGCCGGGAATCAAATCTGAATCCTTGGCACTGTGAGGCAGCAGTGCTAACTACTGTGCTACCATGCCTCCCAGTGCAACAATCTAGTACAATTCACCACATGGAATTTGGTCTCAATGAAATACTCCTTGAAATACTTCACCGTTCCTTTGGTGTGACTGAAAAACCCAATGGGCATTTACTGCCTTAACGGCTCCACAGGAAATGCTTCTGAAAGTGCAAAACTCATTGCTCAGTGATTTATGTCAGTTTATATTTCAAATCCGCCATCATACTTTGCAAATCAAACAAATAATGATCTCCCTCTACTTAGCCTCGTACATAAATAAATCATTATGTACATCATTTTGATGGCAGTAAAATAAGTTTTCAATGCAGATTGTTGGAGATAGAGAAGTTTGGCTGTTGAAGCAAGAGGAAAGGCAATTGTGCAGAGTATGACTGCCTTTGAAAATGAATGGTTGACATTAAAGTGCAAAATAGAAAAAAAGAAGTATTTTGAGCAGTCACTTAAAAAAACTAAGTTCAGATAGAATGGTTGAGAACAGTGCTAGATCTGTGTTGGGCTGATCTGGAAACAAATCCATTCCTTTATGATTATCACTTTAGCACTAAGCACCCCCCCCCCCTCCCGGTGTGGTCAAGGCTGACTGAAGATTGCTGTAATATCTCAGCCCTGCCCCACTCCAGGAAATGGATAAGATTGGATTGCCAAGCCAATTTACAAAATCAACACATTTTCTCTTCATTTCTGAGGCTTTTCCTCTTCCTCTATCATTATTGCTGACTTTGGCATTACCATTCCATCCCAGTTACCGGCACCTCTCAATCCATCATGCAGAAATTTCACACACTTACATGAGCCCACCTTTCATTTCTGATCATTTCCTATTTGTGATATAATTTGAATATGAAAATTGATATTGGGGGCGGTTTTCCCCCAAAAATTCAAAGTGTTGAATTTGTGTAAAAACTGGACTAAATCCCCTTGTTTATTTCAGTGGGAGTTTTCGAATGGATCTCCCACACTCTATGCACTGCAGAGTGCGCTGGTGTGAATCTCATGAAAAATCAATGGATGTGGCCTATTCCCGCTGGAGAAGCTGGCAGTATAATGCTGAAACTCCTACTGTATATGTACTGATCTGTCAGCACTGAGATTCATGCATGTGCAGTAGCTCTGCATTACCGGACTCCTGATTACTTGCCAGCTCGATTGCTGGCCAGCCCCATGACTATGCAATGTTGTCCCTCAAAAAATCGCCATGGCTTGATTGTAAGCCCCCTGAATATGTGCAGGCCAGCTTCGAATCCACCCGCCCCCAACCCACCTCAATTTCTCCCACCCTAGCAGCCCTGACCCACTGCCTGACCACCTCCCATGCAACCCCAACCCCCTTGGCAGGCCAAACCCCCACCCCAACCCGATGCCCTACATCTGCTCACAACCTCTATGCAGAGTGGCAGCGGGACACCCCCCCTGTACTGATCTCTCCCCAAAGACCCCATTCCATTTGATATCGCTCCCTTGGCAGACCCCTTGGGCAGTGCCAAGAGCCATGCCGGCAATGCTCAGGGACACCTCCTCACTCCCGGTCTTGTTGGGGAATCTTCGATGGCCGCCCTTCATTCCAGTGGGGTTGGCTTGCTTTTGTGCTGGAGTGAAACACTCCTGACAGGAGTTGTGGGAGAGGCTAGTGGGCCCGCAGACTTCAGTCCCAGGCTGCTAATAATATGTTAAATGTGTTTAAATTTTCACTTATGTAAATTATACAGCTCCGCTCCGATTTCTGATGTGAAGCTGACAGCATTGAAAATCTGGCTGCCGGAGACTCACAAAGATTGTGGCGGGAAGCCCACTAAACAGTCTCCCTTACACCTCCTGGCAAGCGTAGCCATCCATTGCGTTTCAGAAAAATGCATATAATTAAATGAAGCATCCGTTGAATTTCACAAAATGTAGAAAATATATATTGAATGATTGAGAAAATTATTTTCAGACAAAAATATAATGCACAACGTAATAGAAGATAAACATGTGATGGCCCTATACCTAAAATTCTACTTGTACAAAACTTCCTACTTAAGAAAATGGTGTTTCCAACTCTGGAGACTAGATGCATTGGTGCACAGGTTAAATGACACATTTCCCGTTGGTGGTGGTGTGGGTGATTGTGCTTTTACACTTAAAAGCTCATTCGTAATGCATCAGTGAGAAATACTTCCAATTACATGGGGAGGCAGGCACCTCATGTATTTTGCTGTCACCTATTGAGTCAGATGGTCAATATAAAAGCTACTCGAACACAAACATGTGGACCAGCGACACTGAAGTAGCCCCAAGGAAAAAAAAGAGCATTGTGTGAATGTTTCACTCTCTAAAAGATTTGATCATGGAATCCCTATAGTGCAAAAGCCCATGCCTGAAGCACAGGAAGGACTGTTGGAAATTGGACAGGCATTGAGTCCGAGTCAGATATTGAGCTTCTGGAAAGGGCTGTTGAAAGCATGCTGGCAATACAACAACAGGCAGTGGTACATCAAGCAAAATTACAGGATGAAGCCATCAGACCAGAGTGAAGAATGAAGGAATCTGATCATGTTCTGGCTGATATCAAGGTTCGAACATTGAGGGAAACATGGTGGTCGCCTTGGAGTCCTTGGTCTGGCAGGTTTGCACTCGAGCCTGCATTTCACCACTCTAGGCATAGATATTATCCGTTAGTGGTCCTCATCATTTTAAGATTGTGGAGGTCTCAGCAGATTGCTCAAACTTTGAAGCCACCTCAATAGGTGATGCAGGGCTTGTCCTGTGTGGTCAAGGCAGTTTACGCAGATCAATTGTCTTCTCCACACTGTTTCTAGTGGCTCTGTGCTTCTCATCATACACCAGATGGTCAACCACGTTTCTGGGGGTAACCACTGTCACTGAGTAGCCAGTCTCTGGAAGCCCTGTGATGATGGGTGTGATTGACTCATACAGGATGAATGCATCAAGGCTTCTGCCAGACATTCACAAAAATGATGTTGGTGGAATGGTTGCACATCAACTAAGGGATGATAGCTCTTGCAGTTCCTCTAACCATTCCTGTTGTCATGCAGAATTGACATACGTGCAGTTAATGTCTCCCTGTATCATCCAGAATTTCTGTTCTGGTTAAGGTATGTTGCCTCCCATGCTTCTTGCGTCTAATAAGGGAAAAAACAATGAACTTTCCGCTTCTGGTATAGATGTCTTAGAGCTCAAACCAATGATATTTTAGGATATATTTGAGATGTTGCCTGCTTCCACCTGGAAAGAGCTGGTGAGAGAAAGAGAATAGAATTTTAGTCCCACTGTGATCTTAAAGGCCATTGGTAGAGGCTCCTGGTCAGGTTGCAGGAGATGGCACCATTCAAGGAGTACCTCTTTGTTGAACTTGAGTTGTATCAGGCACTGTTCCGTGGTGAGATGAGGTGGCAGACAAGCCTTTTGTATCTATTAGATAGGCCCTTCTGTGGAGAACCTCATTCTCATTTCCTCAAGAGAAATTTCTCCATTTGCAGTCTTCTCTCCATTTGCTGGTCATGTTGAATTGCAATCACAGCCTCCATATCTGCGTCATCAAATCTTATGTCATCTGGGATTTTGAATAGCAATCCAAAACATCTCCAAAAATACAACATAATACTTCCACAAACTCAGCCTAAATATAAACATATCCAAACCTTGTGCTTCAATCTTTATGGTGATAGGGATTGGGAAGAGAGAATCCTCATCTGGCCAAATGAATATTCCACTGGGAGTGTTTATTGGAAATTCTTCTGACAAGGTCTTGGAAGTCACAGTCAAAGCAGTTGGAATGGCACCAGCGGTGTAATGGAACCTGATTTCATATGCTTAGCATGGGAAATATTATACAGAATTGAAAGCACATTGCAATTAGTAGCAAGTCCATTAATCTTGCCCTTGTTTCCTTCTCAAAGTATTACAGTTGCAAAAGGAAAGAAAAAAAGATTAAAGAACTACAAAATAAAATAATGATGATATGGGTTTCAATTGATTAAAAACATTCCAAAAGCAAAATGAAAAAGTTAAACATTTGTAGCAAACTTTTGGATTTGATAAACTGCAGAGATATATTTTATTCCAATATAATGACATCTTTAAATACTGATACAAAAATCCATGATGATTATATTAATCATGGACTAATGATATGTAATTTAACAGCAGACTTTGAAATTAGATACAACCTTATTTTGTTGGTGCATTTCTCTGTTTTGGTTAAAAGAAAAAGGAAATTGTATTTATTTCTTAGCCTGGAATGTTGCCATCGTTCACGCCAGCAGGATTTTCTAATCCCGCCACAGTGAACGGAGATTTGGCTGGGTGTAAAATTCTCCGCCCTTGCTGCAGTGGGAATATGGCATTATCGGTGGATAAGATCAAGTCCTCCTGGGTTTCTTGGTGGATTTTCTTCATTTCATTACTAAGCTGGTCCTAAGGTCTTCATCAAAAATCCTGTGAAGTTCAATTATGCCGACGTATAATTTTTGGTTTTCTTTTTTTCTCCTGAAGAACTTGCTGAAAATTTAGAACTATAGAAGCATCGAAAATAATAGCTCAGAAACAGGCTTTTTGGCCCTTCTTATCCGTGCCGAACCATTTTTTGCCTAGACCCACTGACCTGTACTTGAACCATATCCTGTCACATCCTTCTCATCCATGAACCTATCCAAGTTTTTCTTAAAAGTGACCCTGCATTTACCATTTTAGCCGGCAGTTCTCTGCATGAAGAAGTCCCCCTCCCTAATATTCCATTAAACTTTTCTTGTTTTTTTTCTTCTAGCCTCAGTGGAAAAAGTCTGCTTGCATTTACTCTATCTATACCCATCAAAATCTTATACACCTCTATCAAATCTCCCCTCATTCTTCTACATTCCAATAAATGAAGTCCTAACTTATTCAATCTCTCTCTTAACTCAGCTTCTCAAGTCCCGGCAAATTCAATCAATTGGAATCAATGGGTGCTTTTCTGGTTGGCAGTTGGTGACTAGTGGTGTGCCGCAGGGATCGGTGCTGGGGCCTCAACTGTTTATCATTTACAGAGACGATCTGGAGGAGGGGGCTGAATGTAGGGTAACAAAATTTACCGATGACATGAAGATGAGTGGAAAAGCAAATTGCGTAGAGGGTGCAGAAAGTCTGCTGAGAGATCTGGATAGGCTGAGTGAGTGGGTGAAGACCTGATAGATGGAATATAATGTTAGTAAATGTGATGTTATCCACTTTGATAGAAATAATAGGAGGAGGGATTATTATTAAAGGGTGAAAAGCTGCAGCATGCTACAGTGCAGAGGGACCAGGGGGTCCTTGTGCACAAATCACACAACTGTGCTCAGTCTGCAGGTGCAGCAGATGATCAAGAAGGTGAATGGAATGTTGGCCTTTATCACAAGGGGGATAGAATATAAAAGCAGGGAGGTCTTGCTGCAATTGTACAGGGCACTGGTGAGGCCGCAACTGGAGTACTGTGGGCAGTTTTGGTCCCCTTATTTGCGAAAGGATGTATTGGCCTTGGAGGGAGTACAGAGAAGGTTCACTAGGCTGATACTGGAGATGAGGGGGGTTAGCTTATGAGGAAAAATTGAATAGCCTGGGTCTGTACTCGTTGGAGTTTAGAAGGCTGAGGGGGGGATCTTATAGATACATATAACATAATGAAGGGGCTAGATAGGGTAGAGGTAGAGAGATTCTTCCTGCTTGAAAAGGAAAACAGAAGTAGAGGGCACAGTCTCAAAATAAGGGGGGGACATTTTAGACCGGAGTTGAGGAGGAACTTCTTCACTTAAAGGGTGGTGAATTTCTGGAATTCTCTACCCATTGAAGTGGTGGAGGCTACCTTGTTGAATATATTTAAATCACAAGTAGACAGATTTCTAATAGACAAGGGAATTAAGGGTTATAGGGAGAAAGCGGGAAAGTAGAACTGATCCACTTCAGATCAGCCATGATCTTTTTCAATGGCAGGGCAGGCTCAAAGGGCTAGATGGCCTACTCCTGCTCCTACTTCTTTTGTTCTTATGTTCTTATCCTTATGAATCTTCTCTGCGCTTTTTCAATCTTATTTACATCATTCCTGTAACTAGGTGACCAAAACTATACACAATACTCTAAATTCAGCCTCACCAATACCTTACATAACCTTACCATAACACTCCAATTTTTATACTTGATACTCCAATTTATAAAGGCCAGTGTACCAAAAGCACTCTTTACGACCCTATCCACCTGTGATGTCACTTTCAGGGAATTCTGTACCTGTATTCCCAGATCCCTCTGTTCAATTGCACTCTTCAGAGTCCTACCATTTAGCCTATATGTTCTACTTTGGTTTGTCCTTCCAAAGTGCAATACCTCACACTTGTCTGTGTTAAATTCCATTTGCCATTTTTCAGCCCATTTTTCTAGTTGGTCCAAGTCCCTCGGCAAGCTTTGAAAACCTTCCTCACTTTTCACTACACCTCTGATCTTTGTATCATCAGCAAATTAGCTGATCCAATTTACCACATTTATCATCCAGATCATTGATCTATATGACAAACAACAACGGATCCAGCACCGATCCCTGCGGCACTCCATTAGCCACAGGCTTCCACTCAGAGAGGCAATCCTCCTCAATCACTCTCTGACTTCTTCCATTGAGCCAGTGTCTAATCTAATTTACAACCTCCCCATCTATACCTAGTGACTGAACCTTCCTAACTAACCTCCCATGAGGGACCTTGTCAAAGGCCTTGCTGAAATCAAGGTTGGCAACATCCACCGCCTTGCCATCATCCACTTTCCTGCTGACCTCCTCGAAAAACTCTGTTTGGTCAAACATGACCAATCACGCACGAAGCCATGTTGACTCTCCCTAATAAGTCCCTGTCTATCCAAATATTTGCAGATCCTATCCCTTATCACACCTTCCAATAACTTGCCAACCACCGACATCAAACTTACTGGCCTGTAATTTCCCAGATTTCTTTTGGAACCTTTCTTCAGCAACGGAATAACATGAGCCACCTTCCAATCATCCGGCACCTCCCCCCGTGAATATTGACATTTTAAATATGTCATTGTTTTTAATTGGTCATTTCCCTAAGAATTTGAGACATTGAGAGCTATTCCACTATGTTGGTTGGGGACAGAGATGCCAAGTATGATCTTGCCTTTGCCATAAGTCAAGAAAAACAGACCTTTCTGAGCAGGGATCACTGGTTAGAAATCCTGGTTGCGATTCTCCTGTTGCCACCCACAATTTCTCTGGCAGGTCAGGGTGAGAGATGCGTGTTGCTGGTTTTGTTCTGGGATTTGTACATGTGCCTGGAACACATGCGAATCTCCCAGAGCTGGTGAACAGTGGTCGGTCAGACCACATTGGAAACCTGCGGCAAGGCAAGTGATAAATTGAATCTTTTTTTAATATGTTTTAAATATCGTTTAAATCTAATCATTAGGAACTTACCTGTCCCAATTGAATCTCCTAATCTGTCAGGATTGCCCATTGGGCATCAGACCACGCCAAGGGGGTGGTGCCTATTGTGGGTGGGCTGGAATGGGGGTAGTTTCCGGGAGGGGGCCATGGCCCTTTGAGGGAACTGACCCCAGACCCAGGGGGGTCTGCCAGGGTCAGGATGCTTCAAATATACACAGTCATGGTTAAACCACACCAAGATTATTGTGAACAATTCTCAACACTACACTATGTGTAGTGATATATTGACCTTGGAGGGATTGCAGCATAAATTTACAGGATAATATTAGAATTTCAAGGGATAAATTATGAGGAAAGATTACACAAGCTAGGATTGTATTCACTGTAATTTAAAAGGTTTAAGAGTGTGTTTTTCAAGAGGGAAAACATAAAGGGTAGATAGAGAGAAAATATTTCTGCTGATTGGGGAGCCTATAACTCAGGGGCATAGTTTAAAATTAGACCCAGGACCTGCCAGGAAAAACATTTGGAAAGACTTCTACATACAAAGAATGGTAGAAGTTTGGAACTCTATTCCACTAATGGCAATTGATGCTAGATCAATTATTTAGTTTAAATCTGAGATCATTGTTGGCCAAAGCTACTAAGACATACAGGGAAAAGGTGAGTGTATGCTATTAGGTCACAGGTCAATCAGAACAATCTTGAAAGATTGAATAGCCTATTCCTGTTCCGATTTCTGATGTCCCAATGTTTATAATCAACAGCAGGAATTCTACTTCATTTTTCCTTTACTAACCCAAACACACGAAGATTCATTGTAATATCCTGTCACTGCTAACCTTGTAGGCAATGAACCCAATTGTAGCCAGGGATTGTGGTGTCACTTCGGTTCTGTTAGCTTTCGCCTCTGAATGAGAAGGTCAAATACCTTTTGAAGTAGGCACCGACTATGTTGTTCAACTGTTTAGAACATTAGTTTTAAGATTAATGAGGTAACAATGCACACTTCAAAGCCCTTCTGTTATAACTAACTTGTGACGACACGTAAGAGTTCATCTATAATGTATTACCAGCACATGTGAACTTTTATCATTTCTAGTTAGGGTTTGATGTTTCTTGTGGAGTCCCTGAAGTTCTTTGTGATTGAGGAACAAAAGGGAGGCCCAAGTGATTTGCACACATGCCTCTAAAAATCATGGCAACACCCAGGCAAATAGTTGGTTTTTCACAAGGTTCCATGAAGGAATTTCTAGCTTGTGTGATTACAATGAGGATGATTGATAGGATTGTTTATTGATAATGTACTCTCCCTGATTTCCTTTTCCATTGACTAAATGAACAGAAAAATTGGACAGAATTTGTAAAGAGTACTGGGAGCTAATTTGGCCTCAGTGTTTTATCTCCCAGATATAAAAGATCTGACCACAGAACTTTTGAAAATGTTAATTTGTAGGAGCTAAAATTTTTTCCATTTGAACTTAAGCCAACATTTCAGAATGAGCAAATTTGGCATTTTGTTTTTTATTAAGCCAACATTTACAATCTATATGCTTTTATGATTATGATCCATTGTAATTAGCCCAACTACCAAAATTTTGTACCTGTTGAAGAGAAAGCTAACTGCAACTTTATTTTCAATTAGAAATATTTTGCTACATACTTATTCAAAGTGATCATAACTTGATCTCGTTTAGCTTTCTTGCACTGTGTCCTATCCCTAGCCAAGTATGTAAAGCGGCATTGCCTGCTGATATTACGTTTAAACAAATCAGTAAAAATTACACAAGTTCAGAGTGGCTGGATAATCTTTTTGGTAGCTTCCATTCATTCCCATGGGGAAGCACTAATTTGTCTTTCCACAGAATGATTCATAACAAATTATAGTTTCAAAAGTGCCACTGTGTCAACTCTTGGATGTCATTTTGGTTGGAGATCTTGTTCAATAGGGAAGTTTCACTGATGTTATCAGATGTAACAGCAGCTGTAGCTCCATGTTGTGAGTCATCTACTTACAATTATGTTCAGATGTTGAAACTAATTCTGGCTGTCACTGATGAGGAAGTGCATTGACTGCCCAAATTAATTTTATTTAAGGGGATCATGGTGCTTAGAGATTAAAGACTTCAATTGAATCAGTCATATTGAAACAGGTACCCTGGGATGAAAATGCAGCTCATTTACCACAAAAATACTATTCAATTAAGTATACATTTACCGTTCAATTATTCTGCTTATTTTCCAGAAATGTAAAGTATTTTGTTTTGTACAAGCGGAGTATAATACATATGGGAATATAACATCTTGGGATTCAGATAATACTAATTACATTGAATTGCATGGAATATGCAGAACAAAAACGTGCCATTTGGTCCATATGTTGGCAATTATGCTCCATTTAAACCTCCTCTCATTCTCCCTTTAACTTTATTAGCATAAGTCTCAATTTCACTTCATTGTCCGTACAGAAATTCACGTTGGGTACATTACTCTTCCACATATTTTTTCCACATATACTTGTTTAACTTTCCTTTGAAATGCGTCTATATATGTACTTCAAACACTTCCTACCGTTGCAAGTTCCACATTCTCACCACTGTCTAGTGAAGGAATTTATTTTCTTGTTCAATTTTAGTTGAATTCCCTGCTCAATTTCATGGTAATTGTTTTATATTGATGTCTTCAAATTTTGTTCTTTGTTTTGTTCTTTGCCACAAGCGGAAATACTTGTGTATAATGACTAATCTTCAATTGGCTATCTCTCAAGCCTTCCTTCTTTTTTCAAAAGGAATCAGAACTATTCTGCTTATCTTTTTCTTGACAGACATAATCATGCAATCCTGGCATCATCATTGTAAATCTTTTCTGCACCTCAGTACCTCTCTATACTTTTCATAACATGACAACCAGACAGTACAGAAGAATCTAATTGTGGTCTAAACACGGTTCAATATAAGTTTAGCATAATTTCTCTACTTTTTAGTTCTAGCTCTTCAGAAATAAACTCGAGAACTTGTTTTGCCTTTTTTTCTGCATTCTGAAGTTTAGTAATGTTTTGTAATCTATTGCATTCCTCCTCACTCACTTTTCATCTATCGCTACTCTCGATGTATTTATAATACATATACTTCTTGTTTTACATGCAGCTGCCAAAAATTCTGTTCCTTGCCCGGCTTTGTACGCTCCACCTTTATTCATTAGCCTTATTTGGTGGCTTACTGAAGGCCTTTAAGAAATCTCGGTGAATTACTTCTACTGTACTATCCATGTCCATTCTTTTTGTTATCCCTTTAAATAACTCAGCTTTGGAAAATATCAGTCAATATTTTGGGCTCATGACCTTTTGAAATGGGATTAATTAAAGATTTAACAGGTTTTAAGCATGTGCAGAGGCTGGGGAAATGGACAGGAGAAGAGAGAAGAAAAGAATAAAAAGGAATGTCTGTGATAAGGCCAATCATTTAGCCTTCAAATGTGCTTGAAGCTTGTCACAACAGCAAATACCTATGTGTTTTCATTGTCGATAAAGGCCCAAGTCTACCTGTCATTTTAGATGTTACAGCAAATACACAAACTTTGGTTTGACATTATGACATTTGACAAAGAGAATGATGATCTTACAAGGAAGAATGATGTGGTAACATGATAAACCAAAAAAACGAATAATGGGTTGAGAGAACCATTGTAAAAAAACAATAGCAGAACCATTGTAACTATTGTCCAAAGAAGTTAGAACAATGGTTATAATCTGAAGTTGTTAAAATCAATGCTGAATGCTGAAGATGGCAAAGTGCCGAATAGAATGATGTGTACTGTTCCTTGAGTTTCCATTGAGCTTCATTGGAGCAATATAAGTGATTGAAGACAGAGAGGTCAGAGTGGGTGAAACAGCAAATGATCAAAAGTGAGAGTTATGCTTACTGACTGAATGGAAATCACAGAATAGCTACAGCACAGAAGCAGGGCATTCAGCCCATTGTGTTTGTGCTGGCTCCTTAAAGGAGGAATTCATCTTGTGTTACTTTGCTTGCCTGTATCAGGCAGTCCTGCACAATCTCCATTTTCTGATAATAATTCAATTCTCTCTTGAATGCTTCCATTGAACCTGCCTCCACCACACTCTCTGGCAATGCATTCCAGACACTAATGACTTGCCTTTGAAAATATCTTTCCTCATGAGACTATTGCTTCTTTTTTAAATACCTTAAATGTGTGTTTGTTCAGGAGGTGTTCAAGAAAACAAACACAGGATACGTCGTAGGTGGATGCTACAGCATCAAGCTCTTTAATTATAATGAAATTAATTCAAATTCATGGAAATCAGGTTCATGCTTCCGATTTGTGCTGGCAAGATCAGTTATCTCAAACCAAGATCTCCCCGACACACATCCCCATGATGACACTCCTATGAGACTTAGCTCCTATAACAGGATTTGCCCCCAGTGAATGGGACTGCTAGATCTTGCCCATTAATTCTGTTTCTCTCCACAGATGCTGCCTGACCTGCTGAGGTTACCCAGCACTCTATTTTTATTTCCTATTTCCCCCAATGTCTGTAGCATTTTATTTTTATTGGTGTGATTGAGCAGCTTGCTGTGAATCAGGTGTGTTACTTGGTTCTGTGTTCTTCATTTAACCAGAGTAAAATTCCAGAATAATTGTTAAAATGAAGTTATAAATTAAGTTATGGGTGGGATCTCTGGCTTCTGCATAGCGTCTTCCTTGTAGCGGGAAGCCGCGTGCCGTTGGCTGTGGTGGGATCTTCTGTTTGCGCTAGTGTCGATGGGATTTCCCATTGACTCCACCTCGTGCCACTGGGAAACACGGGGTGGGAGGTGCACCATCTGTGGGACCGGAAGATCCTGCTGGCGAGAAGAGTCAGAAAATTCTGGCCTGAATTATTGTATTTAAATAGTTCCATTTTCCAAAGAGATTAACTTTCTGATTATCTGTTTTCAAACTCAGGGTGTAACTATTTCATCTGTTCAGTTCCATTGGCTATTCAGGTAGACAGAATTCACATCCTGCACACAGGGACTGCAAATGCACAGACAACAACTGTTCAAACTAGATTTTCCGTTAACTGGGATATATATTTTGTTAAAGAAGCAGATTACATTTGGCATAAAGCTGAGCAGGTTGAGTCAATACTCACTGGAATTTAGAAGAATGAGAGTGATCTGATTGAAACATTCAAGTTTCTGAGGGGACTTGGCAAAGTAGATGTCAAGAAGTGTGCAGCACAGTGATGCAGTGGTTAGCACTACTACCTCATAGCATCAGGGATTCGGATTCAATGCTGGCCTCGGGTCACTGTCTGTACAGATTTTCCCCTTGTCTGTGTGCGTTTCCTCTGGGTACTCTAGTTTCCTCCCACATCCAAAAATGTGCAGATTAGGTGGATCAGCTATGCTAAATTGCCCTAGCTTAGCAGAGTAAATGCATGGAGTTATGAAGATAGAGCATGGGTGGGACTGTTATTGGCACAGGCTTGAAGGGCTGAATGGCCTCTTTCTGCACTGTAGGAGTTCTATTATTCTAGGATGCTTTCCCTCATTGGGAAATATAGAACTGGTAGAGGGCAGAATTTTAGAATATCTCATTTAGGATAGAGATGAGGAGGTCTCTATTAAATCTATGGAATTCTCTGCCCCAGAGAACAGTGGAAGACATTGTGTATATTCGAGACAGATTCCTGATCTATAAGGGAGTCAAGGGTTATGGGGGCAAGTAGGAAAGAGAAGTTGAAACTACAATCAATTCAACGTGATCTTATTGAATGCTGGAACAGGTTCAGGAATTGCCTCCATCTGTTCCTGTTTCTTATGTTCTTACATCCCTAATGTGGTATGCTACCTTTTTCCGTGCTGGCAACATTGAAATTGTGTTCACCAAGTTTACTCTATTAAATGACCCATCATGCGATGAACTAAATCTTTTGGAAACTTCAGCAATATAATGTGCAAATGTTATGTTTTGGTCTTCTTAAAGCTGTTCTTGTCTGTCAGTAGGAACAAATTGTCCTTGAAAGACCAGTGAAAAAGCACTTAAGCTAATATTTTGTTGGCAGGAAGTCAGACTTTAATTTGTTTTGCCCCATATTGAAAGCTTCAGACTGCACTGAATACGTGAAATAACAGGAAATCAAATTTGTTGCATTAATGTCACTGTGATCAGTTCCATTCATTATTATGACAAAAAGGTAAGTGTTTTTAATAATAGAAGACAAACTGCAGTCAGGAATCTACAGATATTAGCTGTTGTTGAATACTATTGTACCAAATGTCATGTGTATCTAACACAACAACTCATCATCCTTTTCTTGGTTTAACATGATGGGTTGGAATTTGATCAGTCCTGGGCTTTTTTTGGGCATCAAATTGTCACAGTTCATAGACCTGTCTGCACCCATTGAAATCAGGATGGACAGGATGACATTTTTTCTACTCACTTCATTCGATCAACAACAGTATTGGGAAAGCAATACCAGCTGTGCTTCCGAACTGCTCCTTTGCTCTCCAAAGTGTGCACAGCAGGAGGAACCTGCTGCGCTGCTCTCCGGTCACATGTTACAGCCAGCCTATTTTCTTGAAGGCAGACTGGATCTTAAAAAGAAGTCACACTAAATTATGGTGCAATATAAATGGAGGTGGCAGGGAAAAGATGTGGCGCAAGAGGAGGAGCGCCATGTTTCCTCAGAGGACAAGGAGGTCATCAAGGATCATCCTCAGAGGGAGTGGAACAAGTGGGCAAAGATGTCAACTCCTACAGTCTGGACCTGATGACCTGGCAGCATAAGTACAACTTAATGGCTTGATAGTTATGGTAGTGAGATAATGATGTGCACTATGATGTAACAATGAAATCAGCAGTCCTATGCTACAGACTCGATCAAATGGATAGAATAGTGCACACCAGAAAGACATATTTACTTAATAGCTTGCCATGAATATCATGTAATTAAAGTAGTTTTGAAGTAAACTATGTGAGTTGGAGCTGAGTCACTAACAAGTTGAGTGAAACCTTCACAGTTTAGATTAAGCCACAAAATAACTCAGAAAACAGAGAGCTGAAAACTTCAAGTGAGTCGTCATCTTCGCATACTATCTTCTATCACCATAACACCAACCTCTCACATTGTTTAATGCATCACAACCTTGTTATTCACATACCAGACCCACCAACACACCATGGCACTGGTTCCTAATATCCCGATATTCTCTTGCACCCTCACTTACCTACTAATGCTGAGGTCTCACTCACCTTTCGCTGCTTCTATGCAGCTTCAGTTATTCTATGTCAGACATATTACTCAAAACGATTGTAACATAACTACTAACATCCTGCCCTGATTGGACAATGTGACACACTATCAAATGAACAGAGCACAACCCAGGGCAGGACTAGGACACTTACAATCCTAAGCCCTGCTGAAGAGATGATTGTCTATAGCATGGAACAGGCTGCAATGGAATCTGTACCATTGGACCTCACTGAGAACATTGAAGATGTCAGTGTGTTCCTGACTTATTCCCATTCAAACTCTCTCACAATGCTATTAGACATGACGAAAAAGCTGGTAATGTATAACCACTACCCCCTTACCCTCACCTTCCCGTCCTTTTTTGTTTATTCATTCATAGAATGTGGACATCACTAGCTGAGCCAACATCTATTGCCCATCCCTAATTGTTCTTGAACTGAATGATCATTTCAGAGGGCATGTGGATCTAGTATCATATACAGGCCAGCCCAGGTAAGGATGGCAAATTTCCTTCCCTGAAGGAAATTAGTGAAACAGATATGTTTTCACCACAATCAACAACAATTTCATTAGACTTTTAATTCCAGATCTTATTGGATTTGTATTTCACTGTCTGCTGTGGTGGGATTTGGAGTCAGATTCCCAAAACTTTAGCCTGGGTCTCCAGATTAATAGTCCAGTGACAATATCAGTAGGTCACTGCCTCCCTCAAGTTCCTGCCTTCACACACACACATACAGCCTCAGAAGGATGAAAAAGAACAATATCACAGCATTAATAAGAGGTCCTGACACTTGCAATCACCAGCTCAGATAATGGCACTGCATGTGTCTTTGAGGTTAGTATTGAATTTGGAACAGCACATAGCGAGTAATACAAGTATGAGTGGATTGCATCTGATCTATTCGTTCACAAATCAGAGCCTGAAGGTAAAGGAGGTCAAATGCCAAGAAGAGATAAAACACAAAGTGACAGCAACATGTAAGAAGAAGCTGATTGTTGATAGCTGGTAATTTTTTTTGGCCAGGCCTGAGCTTATTTCTGTTAACTTAGTTGGTAGCTAAATAAATAAAGGCATAGTAGGACACTTCTGTCTCTTAGAATGCATATTTGATTCCATGTGGGAATTCCAGGATGTTTCCCATGATCAGAATAACAGGGAGTATGTAGAAAGCATCATCACAGCCAGGAGATCGAGCTGTCTTGGAGCATGACATGACTGCATCTGAAAAGTGATGAGATGTTTGATTCAGCAAAGTTCAGACCCCTGAAATCCATCTCCAATACAAATGAGCCAGCCCACTATATTTTTATTTGGGGTGAAGTGGGTCGGAATGGAATTGGGCCCACTACCTCTGGCCAACAATGGCAGGCGAACGTTGGGACTGGCAGGCTAGAAGACCCTCCTCTGTTTACTGAAGCATCAACCCAGTTGTAATCATAACTGCAGGATCCACAAACTCAAATTGCCTCATACCTTTCTCATCATGTCATACACGGTACATGGGACTTGGATATTATAGCAATTACTGAAACATGGCTAAGAGAAGAATAGAACTGGCAGCTCAATGTTCCAGGATACAGATGCTATAGGAAAGGTAGCACAGAAGGTAAAAGAGGAGAGAGAGTTGTACTTTTGAGGAAAACATCCCAACAGTACTAAGAGGGGGATATCCTAGGTTCATTCATTGAGTCTATATGTGTTGAACTGAGAAATAAGAAGGGGGAAATCACTTTGATGAATGGTACTATAGGCCCCCAAATAGTCAGCAGAAAATTGAGGAACGAATTTGTGAGGGGACTACAGATCACTCCAAGAGAAAAAGGACAAGAAATAATAGGGGATTTTAATTTTCTCAATATTGACTGGGACAGCCATAGTATTAGAAGCTTGGATGGAGAGAAATTTGTTGAGTGCATTCAGTATGTGGATGGCCCGACTGGAGAGGGGGCAAATCTTGAACTCCTTTTCGGAAATAAGGAAGGGCAAGTGACCGAAGTGTTAGTGAGGGATCACTTTGAGACCAGTGACCATAAATCTATTAGTTTTAAGATAGTATGAAGAATGATAGATCTAGCCCAATAGTTAAAATTCTAAATTGGGGTAATATTAACTTTCAACAGTTAATTAGGGGAGTCTGTGGGAAGGCAAAGGGGTGTCTGGTAAATGGGAGACTTTCAAAGTGTGTTAACCTGGTTTCTAGAGTGAAGGGTAAGGCTGGTAGAAGTAAGAAATCCCGGATGACTTGGGATGTTGAGACCCTGGTCAAATAGATGGAGGCCCCATGACAGGCATAAGCAGCTGGGATCAAGTGGACCCCTTGAAGAGTATAGAGGGTGTAGGATTAGAGTTAAGAGAGAAATCAGCAGGTAAAAAGGGGACACAAGATTGTCTTGGCAGACATGGCAAAGGAGAATCCAAAGAGCTTCTACAAATACACAAAGGACAAAATAGTAAATAGGAAAAGAGTAGGATCTTTTAAGGATCAACAAGGTCATCTATATGTGGGTCCACAAGAGATGGGTGAGATCCTAAATTAATATTTCTCATCAGCATTCACAATTGAAAAAAGCATGTATGTTAGGGAACTTGGGGAAATAAATAGTGATGTCTTGAAGAATGCATATATAACCGAGAAGGAGGTGCTAGAAGTCTTAAAGTGCAAAGTAGATAAATCCCTGGAACATGATGAAGTATATCCCAAGACACTGAGGGAGGCTAGGGAGGCAATTGTGGGCCCTCTAGCAGAAATATTTAAATCATCAATAGTCACAGGTGAGGTGCCTGAAGATTGGAAGGTGGCTGATGTTTAAGTCTTCTATCATCAAGCCAATTTTGTACAAGGAGGGCTGCAAGGAAAACCCTGGGAACTACAGGTTGTGAACCTCACATCTGTAGTGGGTAAGCTGTTAGAAGGTATTTTGAGAGATAGGATTTACTTGCATTTAGAGATGCAAGGACCAATTAGGGACAGTCAGCAAGGCTTTGTGAGTGGAAAAACATGTCTCACAAATTTAACTGAGTTTGTTGAAGGGGTAACCAAAACGGTAGTGAGGACAGTGCAGTTGATGTTGTCTACATGGACTTTAGCAAGGCCTTTGACAAGGTATCATATGGTAGGTTGTTGCATAAAGTTAAATCTCACTGCATCCAAGGTGAGGTAGTTAAATGGATACAAAATTGGCTTGATGACAGAAAACTGGTTATAGATAGTTGGTTTTCAAACTGGAGGCCTGTGACCAGTGGTGTCCCGAGGGGATTGGTGCTGGGTCCATTGTTATTTGTCATTTATATTAATGATTTGGATGAGAATTTAGTAGACATGGTTAGTAAGTTTGCAGTTGACATCAAATTTGATGGCATTGTCGACAGTGAAGAAGGTTATCTAGGATTGCAATGGGATCTTAATCAATTGGGCTAGTGGGCTGATAAATGGCAGATGGAGGTTAATTTACATAAAAGCAAGGTGATTCATTTTAGTTGATTGAATCAGAGCAGGAGTTACTCAGTTAATCATAGGGCTTTGGGGAGAATTAAAGATCTAGGGGTACAGGTTCACAGCTTCTTGAAAGTGGAGTCACAGGTGGACAGAGTGGTGAAGAAGGCATCCAGTATGCTTGGTTTCATTGGTCTGAACATTCAAAACAGGAGATGGGATGTCTTGTTGAACTTGTACAAGACATTGGGAAGGCCACAATTGGAAAAACGTAGGGAAGTCTAAAACTAGACAGCATAGGTTTAAGGTGAGAGGGGAGAGGTAGAAAAGTGCTGAGAGGGACGATTTTTTAATACAGAGTGTGGTGAGTGTCTAAAACGAGCTGCTCAAGATAGTCATAGAGGTGGATACAATTTTATCTTTTAAAAAGTGTTTAGATAGTAAAATGTATATAGAGGGATATGAGCCAAACACAGGCAATTGAACTAGCTTAGGGGTTAAAGGGATGGCATGGACAAATTGAGCCAAAGGGCTGTTTCCATGCTGTAAAAATGACCATCCCCACACTCTCATGCCCAGCTGACCTCTTCAGGTCCTCTAATATTTTTCATGTCTCCTCCATTCTCTTTTGGCCCTTTCCATATCCCATGTCTCCTTATATCCATCATTTCTCTTCCAAGATCACTTTGCATCCTTCATGCTTCCTCACGTCAGTTCCATTCCCCCATGTATCCTTCATACTCACAATCTGACCTTCTAGTAAAGACCAATGAGTCGTTGGCAAGCCTGTCAGATCTTTGAAACTTTCAAAAACTGACAGAGTAAGCAAGAATACTTTGACAACTAATATGAAAAAATACTATGCTTACAAATTCAAAGTGTCAATTAACCAATCATTCATAGTATCAATGGCAAAAATCTTTACTCCACATCAGTCATCTCAATCTGGAGTAAATAAACACAAAGGAACAACACATTATTTCAAGAGGAATATATAAATCTAACAAACTTGTCACTCCCTTCAAGCCTGCTAAGCCATCCTTGGCACTCAGCCAGACATTCTCAATGAGGCCATCTGGTTCATAGGTTTTTGATCATCTATTTTAACTGCTTCATAGATAAATGTTTTTGATGATTTCCAAGAATATCTCATGCACTTAGCTCTGCAGACAGTATTGACACAGCTTATAAGGATGTATTTGTGTTGGTTGACATCTTTATTGTCTTGTAACAAATTGGTCTTCCTTTGAAAAATGCTTTCAGTGTCTGGTATTTATTTATATAACATTATCCAATTTACATCTCCTAAAGACATTTTGTCATTAATACTATGAATGGCTATATATAAGTGACAGCTTTACGAGAAAGTAAGGGGGACATTGTACTTCAAAGGGAATGTTAAATGGTTTTGCTTCTGGTTCCCAATTCAAGACTAGGTTTCTCTCATGGTTCATGACTCCTCTGACCACCATAATAATTGTAGTTGGGAGTGGGGGGAAGGGGAAGTGGTGTGGCAAGGGGTGCTAGAGGGAGTTGAAATGCACACCCAGGAAATGGAACAGGCACATGTGCGAGTTAGCTACCTACACCCATATACAGCATCAGCAAACATTACCAGAAATAGACATGAGGGAGGGAATCCCAGAATCGGGTCCTGGGATGGCCAGTCAAACAATGTAGGGTCATTGTGCATCTTATTCTCTGTGATTTTGTTCTGAACGGCTAATTAAGTACCGCTCCAGGGTCTCATAATGTCCCATCCTCATCACTGGCCTCATCTATTGGACTGGCCTAAGCGATCCCATCTCACTAACCTTTTTCCAGGCTTTCATGGCTGCTCCTTGTCTGGGATCTACTGAACATGTGTGGTGTCAAACTGTTGATCTTCTGAATTGCTTGTTCTCCTTCTTTTGGATCGTGAGATGGCCCTGTCACTACGACCACAATCTCAGCATCTACATGTTTCCATACTCTTGACCCTATCTGTCTCTTCTGTAGTCCTTTAAAGGGGACAGGATCACCTAGAGAGGATGGTTCCTTCCCTGCAAGGTGAAAACCTGACATACTGCACTGCTAGCAATCCCTTGAAGGTATGCAGCCTTATGGCAATATTAATGTGGAATTCACTGAGCTCTCCCAGAAATAATGGAAAGTATTCCCAATCCCTTGCATATGACTGAGGATCTGAGTGGGTGATGGTTTTAGATTATCACGTAACAAGAAGTAGGAACACGTGCTGGAGACATGGAGAGCAGCAGGGAGCCTCTATCACAGGGCACAGGACACTCGGCTCCACTGGATACAGATGCTGAGCTTAGGGGGTCATCCATAACATGGACAGTTGTGGAGCAGCAGCAGAAAATGAATGAAAGGTTTTGATATTTAATTGACAAGTGAATTGAGAGTAATGGGGGAGGGTGGAACCAGCAGGAAAGCTGAGTTCTGGTCACAATCAGATCACTCGGATCATATCGAATGGCGGAGCAGTTTTGAGTGGGGAATGGCCTACTCCAGCACTATTCTTTATGTTATATCAGAGTTTCCAGAGGCATTGCATTTGATTAATGATTGACAGAGTCCAATTTAAATATAAGTACTGCCATATCTCAGTCATTTGTTCTGATGACCATTTCCATGGAAAGAGTGAACCTCTTGTAAAAAGCATCTGACACAACAGGAACCACGTGTATGGTGGCCCTCACCAATGGTGTGCATATTCTGGTTGCTGCTTGAAAATGTTGGAGGAAACACTCTCCTTGGTCAGTGCTCATGATGCTCATATCCATTGCATACTTTCCCCCACTCCTCATAGTCAAAGTCTGACTTGATGGTCTCTCCTGCTATAATGGCTGTGTCTTCCGCTGCAGATGTATAGATAGAGCAGTCTTTGGTGGGGGCCTTATGAGCTCCAAAACCCAAACAACATCAGCCTCAAACATTTCATCTGTCAGAGCAGAGGAACGAGTGACTTGATTAAATGCAGAGTGGGTGGGGGGAATACAACGGTGATATAAAAAAGAGAAAATATCACAAGGGAAAGACCTGGGTATCAATTCTGTCATGTATCAATTTAATTGTCAATGTTTATGCATCATATATCAACTCTCCAGTGTCTGTTCATCTCCAACATTGTCTTACACCCAGCCAGTGGTTACCGGCCTTGAAGAAAATGACATGACAGGATTGGAAGACAGTCAGTGAGTGAAACTTAAATGATTAGTGATTGTGGGAATACTTTCCATTGTGGCTGGGAAAGCTCAATGGGTTCTGCATTAATGTGCATATGGCTGCATTTCCTCATCTTAATTGCAATGCTTGAAGTCCATCACAATTACCTCAAGCAGAGAGGTGAGTGGCTTCAGGGTCTCTGGTCATATTGCGTTCTTTCTCCTCCATCTCTCTTTCTCTCCTAAAGATGCAGAGTGCTTATCACTTTCTTCCTCTTTTAGTCCTGTCTGCTCTGCAGTGCTACATTACACAAGACCAAACAGGCTAACTGATTCTGAACAGTATTGTTTACACATGCAGAAGAGCATCTACAAGTCTGTCCATGCACCTGAATCACATATTCAGCCATCCAATGGATTGTTTTACGATAGCTCCTGTAATCAAGTGACTCCAGTTCCTCAGTTATAGGACTCTTCATGGTCCTTAGAGAGTAACACTTGTCTCCATGGAGCCATCCATTGACCTGCTTTTTTTATCTATGTATCAGTGGGAGAATTGACTGCTGTATAATGGTGGAAACATGGTATTTTCCCGGATATCATGTGCAGATGTGCATGAATAGTTTCCAATGGTTATAAATCATAATGGAATGGAATCACTTTTAATTCTTGCATCCTCCTGATTGATGTGGGAATGCTTTGACTCCCACGTGTGCAGTCTGTAACTTTCTATATTTGTGGAAAGTCAACTAGACTAACAAATCTGAAGCTCTTTTCCTTTCTTTGGATTCCTTAGTGGTAATAAATAGTGGCCTTAATAAGTGTAGCATCAGTCACCTGGGAGTTGAGATTACGCACAGCAAGTTGTGAAATCTGTCCCCAGAATGAGCTGGAGATGAAGAGATTCAGGACGATGTTGACTTTGATGGCAATATGTGTCTGCATTGTTCACCTGGATGGAGGCCTTTTTCTAAGAAAGTGCAGAATGAGTTGCTGAGAATTCTGATTTTCTCAAGGCACTGTCACTCAGGCATGTTTAGAAAATTGATCTTTTATCTGTATAGTCCTACCACTAGCTCATCGTCATCTTCTCAAGGGCACCTAGGATCTAGCCAGTGATGCCCACATCCCATAAATGAATAAGCGAAACTCTGAAAGTATCTCCATCAGCTTACTGGAATTGAGTGTTCATCCCTCCTATGCCGTGGGTGGCGCATGGCAGAGTAGAGGCTGTTCCTAGTGCTGGTACTGCTGCCTCAAAATCCACGGTAGCGCTGTAAAAACTGCTTCCAGGCTAACAACTGGAAAGGGCAAACCATAGCAAAAAAAAACTCCACAGGTACAGAAATGACCTCCCAAGCCACAGAAATCACCTCCAAAGCAGTGAACAAGCCCTGTGAGCTAAAACCTTTTATTTAGGTAAAGAAACTCTGCTATTGTTCAGTATTTTTGATTTGATTTGATTTATCATTGCCACATGCAGTGAAAAGAATTGTTTCTTGTGCACAATACAGACAAAGCATACTGCAGAAATTAGTGTTAAAGTCATAGCTAATGTATCGAGAAAAATCAACTTGCTGCAAATAGGTCCATTCAAAAGTCTGATGGCAGCAGGGAAGAAGCTGTTCTTGAGTCGGTTGGTATGTGTCCTCATGTACCTTTTCCCCGATGGAAGAAAGTGGAAATGAATATGTCTGCGTCCTTAATTATGGGCCATTAAGTATCTAATGTTTCTTCAGTTGACCAATTTCAGAGCACCATAAACCATGCTGTTTGCTCACCTTGTTAAACCTGGCAATACACAGGCAGTGCAAGAAACCCGTGTACGGGTAATTAAAGTCAGAATTCAAGATTAAATTCACATTTAATTGCATATTTAAATTGCTGATGTTTGACCGGCTCAGAAATGTGTAACAGTTAAATGTTGATGTTGGCAGATTCCAATGTACTGATCTTTTTTGATGTTTCAATTGCTATATAAGCTGACACTCACCACGCTTCTTTTCCATCAACCTTCCTCCCATTTCTATTAATGTTGCTTTGCTACAGTATCGAGGGGCATCAATGGGATTCCTGTGCGCAGCTGTCCTCCATCCTTCATTTCACTCCACACCACAACCTCCACCACCCCACCATCACCACCTCCCCTTCCCCCTCCCCCTCCCCCCGATCTACACCCTTTTCATTGGGTTGGGATGGATCAAACTTTGTCCTCAAAACTTTTGCTTCAATTTGCAATATTCTATAAAGAGATTCATAATGGGTTAGGATTTTAAAATTCAGGGCTTTGCAAAATGTTCTGGTTGGATGAACATCAATTTGTAAGGTGGTGTAAAACTGTCAGTTCGCGCAATCCAAAGTGTTTGCGTTTAGATGTGCATGCAGACAGCTCTGGGATGGAGGACAATTTTTTTTAATGACATACTCTTATGTTCCAGTCACTGATAATGTAATTCAGAGCCACATTGTGAAGGTAAATTTCAAAATTGTCTTTTATTATGGCTTAATTTCTAAAACTGGCAATAAATACAAAAAAACTTATTTTCCAATTTAAGAATTTATAAATAGACAGCAGAATGTTTTCCTGATTTGTTAACCATCAATGATTTTTAGTCAATGAATATGCACATGAGGTTAACAGCTTTGAATAAAACACTCCATTTCACTTGTTATAGTTACTCAATCCATTCTGGAAGTAAACAGAACAATCTGAAATGCAGAACAGTGGTTATCACATTGATAGCCTGTTCCGAATCAATGAAATCTTGCCATGTGATTTATATTTGCGAGATAATAAATTCATTTTCTTCCATTATGGTATAGAAGAATAATCAAGTTTTCAAATTCCATAAGCCAGGAAATTGATGAAGTCACAGGGATCACAATGCCAGATCACCTCATGCATGTTTAAGCAGATGCAGGCAGCATTAAAGTGCCATGCGCCACTGCGATTGTGCCAATTGGACCATAGCAAAATAAAGTGTAAACTAGCTGCACACTTAGCAGAAGGCCCAGATGTGTTCACAGCTAGCATGTCTTATAACTGGCTGCCATTCTTAATAGCAACCTGTCCCTCTTAGAATGGAGTTACATTACCTAATCCAGGACAGCCTGCTCTGTAGTTGGTCCTCAACACATTGGTGGAGAAAACCAACCCTTATACATTCCAGGAAACCTCCTCCATTGCATTGCTATCAGTTTGGTGAGCCCAATCAATATGCAGATTGAAGTCACCTATAATAACAGTTGTGCCATGCTGCAAGCATCTCTAATTTCCTGCTTGATGCCATCCTCAACCTCACTACCACTATTTGGTGGTCTGTACACAACTCCCAGTCACGTTTTTTGTCTTTTGGTGTTCTGCAGCTCCATCCAGATAGATTCCACATTGTCCAAGCTAATGTCCTTCCTTATTATTGTGTTAATCTCCTCCTAAACCAGAAATGCTACCCCACCCTCCTTCCCTTTCCATCTATCTTTCCTGAATATTGAATACTCCTGGGTATTGAATTCCCATCCTTGGCCATTCCTGGGACCAGGTCTCTGTGATTCCAATTACATCACATCCATTAATAACTATCTCCGCAGTTAATTCATCCACCTTATTACAAATGATCTTCGCATTGAGACACTGAGCCATCAGGCTTGTTTTTTTTTGGCATTTATTGTTCTCTTAAAATTATGATGGTCCTCTTGGGTTTTTGTTTTTGGTTTCCCTGACGTCCACTTTCCCCCTTACTGTCTTTTGTTTCTTTTCCCACTTTATTTTCCTCTGATTTCCGTCACCCTGTCACATCAGCTGAAATCCTCCCCAACAGCACCAGCAAACACTGCCCCAGGACATTGGGTCTGGACCTGTCCAGGTGCAGACTGTCAGATTTATACTGGTCCCACCTCCCCCAGAACCAAGTCCTGGGAATTTGAATCCTTTCCTCTTGCACCATTCCTCAAGCCAGATATTCATCTTAGCTATCCTGACTAGCACGTGTCACTGTTGCAATCCCAAGATTAGTACCTTTGAGGTTCTACTTTTTAGTTTAACTCATAACTCTCTAAATTCAGCTTATGGCCCTCATTGTATTTTCTATCTAAATTATTAGATGCCTATATGGTCCATGACAGCAAGCTGTTCACCATTCCCCTCCAGCACTCCAAGACATCCTTGACTCTTGCACCAGGGAGGCAATATGCCATCCTGGAATCTCATTTGCATCCACAGAAACACCTATCTATTCCCTTTACAATTGAACCCCCTCTCACGAGAGCTCTGTCATTCTTTTTCTTACCTGCTGGTACAACAGAGCCAGTCATGGTGTCATGAACCTAGCTGCTGCTGCCTTCTCCTGATAAGCCATCTCCCCGAACAGTAACCAAAATGATTTGTCTGCTTTAGTGGAAGATGATCAGAGGACCCTGCACTGCCCTCCTACTTTTCCTCTGTCAGGTGGCCATTCTTTTCCTATCTCCCTCAGTAATTTTTAATCAGCAGTGTGACCAACTCACCAAGCACGCTATTCAAGAATTCCTCAGCATCGCAGATGCTTCAAAGTGAGTCCATTGAATAGCCTGACAGAAGCTGCAGTTGGACGCATATCCTGTGTGTGAAGGAGCCAGGGACACTGGAAAGTTCCCTGAAATCCCACATTGCACAGGAGGAGCATAACATGGGTCTGGGATCTCCTGCCATGATTTAACTCTTAAGTTAACTTAATAACTACAATGACAAGAAGAAAAACTCCTTGCCAGTCATTAGCCAATCACTTACCTGGTTACTGGCTGTAACATGACGGTTCAATTTCTTTCTACTTCTCTCTTAGCCTAAGTCTCCCTTGCAGGACCACCTTTTCAGTCTCCCTAAAGGTGAGTGATGTAGGCCGTGCTCCCTGGGCTGTATTTATCCTGTCCTCAGTCCTCGAGTCTCCCTTGCAGGTCCACTTTTCCAGTTTTCTTGAAGGTGAGTGGTGTAGGCTGTGCCCTCCAGGCTGTATTTATACTCTCCCCACTCCTCCAGTCTCCCTCACAAGTCCACCTTTCTGTTCCTCCCAAAGGCTTGGGGACCCGAAAAAATAGTGTTAAAAGAACAAGGCTGAGAGAGCAGCTTTGGTGGAACAATGAGGTCCATGAGGCTTTCTGGATTGTGTCTGATCTGCTATGGAGCTGTCAAAATGGCCAGACTGCACTTGCTGCTCATTCAGACCATGAAAGGGAATTCCCCCGACTGACATCTCCTGTCAGTCTGAGAACTTCAAAAGAACTTTCCCACGCCTGGGGCTTCAGAGTGCCAGCATAAAGAGAGGCTGGAGCATTTGGCATAAAGCCTGGTAATGACATATAAATGTTTATTTCTGAATGGGTAGGAACTTGATTGGGACTGGTGGGGAGGGCTGCGAGAACTGTGAAGGGTTTGCTGCTTGGTTGGAATCTCATTTTAGCCCTGATGGTTAATTCAACGAGCCATTGGGATTCCCGCCAGAGGTTAGCAGCCCAGTGAATCCCTCCAAAATTTTTGTAAAACAATCATTTTAACATGTGTTTGGAAAGTATTTCTTTTGTATGTGGTTTCATAAAATCTAGCTGTTTCTTTCACATTTATTCTTATTCTTGATGGAGCCATCATCAGAATGATGATTGTTCTCCAGCAGTACGTTACGTTACATGAAACAGCAGTTTTATAAATAATGCAGTTAATACATAATGTCTGAGACTTATTAGTGAACACAACAAGACCATAAAAAAAGGATGCCTGCTTATTTGCAGCCTACTGTGGGAACAGCAGAATCTGGCTGATTTTGTGCTATTATTTGTCTGAACAACAGGCTGTGGCATGATTTAAGTTTTCTGCTTAATGTTGTGTCTTTGTCAGTTTAATGTCTTCTGAAGAGGAACCTGATTTAAAGTGTGGTATTTTCTTCATAAACAGTGTAAGACAATCCTAATGTTGTATATTAAAATGTGAAACTATCACTCAGCTATTAAGCTAATGCTGATCTTTTGAAAGTTCTTTTGTTACTAAATGTCTGGTGTTCTATGTCAAAGCTATTTTTTCCAGTTGGGAATAGAGGAGAAATGGTTATAATTCTCCTCAAATATGGTGTGTTGAAATATTTTCTAAGAATTCCTTTATTACTAGCACAAACACAATTGTTTATTAATTTAAGAGTCTTGCAACTTTAAATTGAACATGAATACCTGGAGAATTCAACACCTGAGACATTGAACCAACGCCTTATATACTCATGTGGTTAACCCACATGTCTCCTTCAAACTGTATTTAAAGCCAATATCAGTAAAAAAAAAACTATCTGCATTTTAGAACTTTAACTTATAATACTATAATTTGTAAGAATAAAATATTTGATTGAGGTCAGTGTTTTAGCAGGAATGTAGGTGGAGAAGTTAGGATTATGGGGAATTAAGAATATTTTTATAATTAATTTATATTTCATTGTTAATTTGTGAATCCTGTTAATAGTTCAAATTGACAAGAGTTTGCAAAGTTTCCTACCAATAAAAATGAGCCTAGTCTTCCTCAAACACTTATTATCCTTTGTTTTTAGTTTCCCGTGAAAAGGTGACATCCATTTGTTTTCACTTCTGGTGGTCTTGGTTTAAGTTCAGTCAGACATAAATAACTATGATTTTCTCATTGATGATTGGTTTTGGCCTCAGCCACAAATTTGTCAGATTTGTACTTGGCTTTTGATTTATATGAAGATGCTGCTATGAAGTTAAATTTGGTTCATGAGGCATTATCTTCTGGGAACACACACTATCCAAAGGGTGGATTAGGCCTATTACCTAGATTATCAGATGAAGCCATTAACAGAACAGAACGATGACTAATTCAGTGCTATTTTTACTTGAGATAATTAGGCCCATGGGAAGATTTAGAGAAAAGTTCAAATTTACAATGTTGGAAAGATTTCAATGCAATGGATTTACTTAAATGGGCAATATGGTGGCTGTAGTTCTCTCACCAAAAGCATCATGGTAGCTAGGCCCTTCCAATTCATGACACAAAGAACAGTGAGATGAGTTGGAGGTTAAGCTTTTAGTTTCCTACATCTCTGAATAAATATTAGTGTGAAACATGTTTGAGCTTTATATGAATGACCAGTGAGGCTGAACACAAAAAACCTTTTGTGCAATTTGTAACAACTATCTCAACTGAACACGTTTCACTAAATAAATTTGGTTGCTCTGTCTAAAAATGCATGGTAATCCAATTCATCTGCAACATACAGTGAGCAGTAATTTAAGTAGAGGACTTGCCAAATAGTCACAGAGGAATCTGGGGAGATGTTAATGCAGTAATAAGGAATTTCTCACTGTCTCTCGAGTTAAATAAAGCCCTCTCTCTACAGTCTAAAAATCCAGCACCAGAGATAGAGGCACAATCAGACAGACTTTGGAAAAAGACAGCAGCAGAAAAATATACTTGAGATTTTTTCAATCTTTCTTGCTTCCTGGATATAAGCTCAGTTCAAGAGATCAAGTCCTACCAGTAAACTGCGATCTTGTAAGATTTGCAACATTTTCTACCTGGTCCAAGGAGCCAGATAACTCCAATCACCCCCAATATTTAATAATCTATGCTCCAAAGAATTGCAAAGAATTATTAACCTTATTTGGGCTCTTTCTATACTTCTGAATCGGGTGCGTGTGCGCGCGTCTATGGTGTATATGTGCTGCGTATGTGCGCGCATGCCTGCATATGTGCGTGTGAGTGTATATATATGTCTGTCTATACACGTGTAAGAATTCAGCAACACCAATTTTAAATCCAACCGATTTATTTGATAGTAAAATTGCGAGCTTTCAACAGTCTGTGTCTTCGTCAGGCAAATGCAGTGTTCTGGTCTGCAATAGCACACATCAGCACAGACAGACAGTCACAGATTGCTAATTAGAATGCAAATCCTTACATCTAACCTGCTATTCAAGTGTTAAAGTGGCTAACAATGTGTGTTAAGGGAATCCTGAGCATTGGTTAAAGAATTGTGTATTTTCTCCAGACAGCACAGTAAGTGAGGTTTTTTTGCTAACCCAGGCAAGTTACGGGGGTTACAGATAGTGTGTCATGAAGCCAAGATCCCTATCAAGACCGTCCTCATGTGTGCGGAACTTTGTTATCAGTCTCTGCTCAGCGACTCTGCGCTGTTGTGTGACACGAAGGCTCCCTTGAAGAACATTTACCCGCAGGTTGGAGGCCGAATGCCCATGACTGCTGAAGTGTTCACCCACAGGAAGGGAACTGTTTTGCCTGGTGATTGTTGAGCGATGCTCATTCATCCGCTGTCGTAGTGTCTGCATGGTCTCCCCAATGTACCATGCTTCGGGACATCCTTTCTTGCAACATATTAGGTAGACAACGTTGGCCAACGTTCAACCGCACTGACCTCCTCAGAAGACGAACACGGGACATGGTGGACAGAGTACCCTTTGTTGTCCAGTACTTCCCTGGAGCGGAGAAGCTGTGACATCTTCTCCAGAGTCTTCAACATATCATTGATGATGATGAACATCTCGCTAGGGCCATCCCCACACCCCCACTTCTTGCTTTCAGACAACCGCACAACCTCAAACAGATCATTGTTCGCAGCAAACTACCCAATCTTCAGGAGAACAGTGACCACAATACCACACAACCCTGCCACAGCAACCTCTGCAAGACATGCCAGATCATAGACATGGATGACATCAAACGTGAGGATACCATTCACCAGGTACACGGTACATACTCTTGCAACTCAGCCAACGTTGTCTACCTAATACATTGCAAGAAAGGATGTTCCGAAGCATGGTACATTGGGGAGACTATGCAGACACTATGACAGCAGATGAATGAGCATCGCTCAACAATCACCAGGCAAAACAGTTCCCTTCCTGTGGGCGAACACTTCAGCAGTCATGGGCAGTCGGCCTCTGACCTGCGGGTAAATGTTCTTCAAGGGGGCCTTCGTGACACACGACAGCGCAGAGTCACTGAGCAGAGACTGATAGCCAAGTTCCGCACACATGAGGACGGTCTTAATAGGGACCTTGACTTCATGACACTATCTGTAACCCCCGTAACTTGCCTGGGTTAGCAAAAAACCTCACTTACTGTGCTGTCTGGAGAAAATATACAATTCTGTAACAAATGCTGAGAATTCCCTTCACACACATTGTTAGCCACTTTAACAGCAGGTTAGATGTAAGGATTTGCATTCTAATTAGCAATCTGAGACTGTCTGTCTGTGCTGATGTGTGCTATTGCAGACCAGAACACTGCATTTGCCTGACGAAGACACACTGTGTTGAAAGCTCGCAATTTTACTATCAAATAAATTGGTTGGATTTAAAATTGGTGTTGCTAAATTCTTACAACCCCTGTCCAACACCAGCATCTTTACATCATGTATACACATATGAGCCTGCATGTGTGTTTGTGTGTGCATGTGTGCATGTGTGCATGTGCATATGCGTGAGGTGCCACATTTCTTATTATTTTGTTTTTGGGTTTAGTGGCTAATAAACTTGCTCTTTTTTTGACTCAAGAAAGCCTCATTGATCGGCTCCTTATTGTTCACTGCATAGATAGTAAAACAAAAATGGATTTAAAAATACATCTGTGTGGAGAATAAATTTAAAAACCTTTGTTACAACTAATTCAGGATGCTGAATACAGGAGGGAGTGCACTCCTTCTCATCTGGTTGTGACAATGCCAAGGAACTGATACTGAGGCAGGATTCCATCTAGTAACATCATAACCTTTTCTGTCTTGGTTTATGAATGATCTGACCTTTGAAATATGAATACAGACTTTAATACATCCTTGTGTTATTTGGCTTGGTCCCAGTCATAATTATTGAGCATATAACACACATGAAAAATTCAGATATGTTAAACCCAAAGAGAAAATTTTCACCATCATAACACAGGAACTAATTTTGAAATACCAAGCTACCTTTGCAGTTTGTATCCTCAATTTATATGTTCCATTATTTCCATTGAAAAAATTCCATTTACTTTTTCTATTTTTGCAGGAGAAAAGTGGAAGTCTTATTGTCAGCGTTCCAGATAATAACAATCATTTGTGCCGAGGCAGACTGTCATTTCTTTGGACTATATACTCTTCACTGAGCTACTTTATAGGTGAATAATTGAAAATCATATTTCTCCATTCCATGGAAAGCCACACAGTAAGGAACCACTCAAATAATACAGCTGTTGAACCTAGCAGAACATGGTTTTGTAAATAGTAGGGGTGATGGATGTCCTAATCTCTTAAGTCTGAAATAACTATCAGGAACAGTCTGGGCTGGAGGACATAACTCTGACTGAATATTCAATGAGAATCAGTTAATTTGAAAGTGTTCTGGTTTGGATGATTCTAATTAGCATTCTTTTAGTGTCCAACAGAGATGAAGGAATCGAAGAGGTTATTCCACCAAATAATTAATTTTTTCAAAGATTAAAATCAGTTAAACTTCTGCATTCCAGAATTGCATGTCTCGCTTGCATGAGAGGCAATGGTATTCTCAACTGTGGAAATTTTTAGGGAAGTTCCCTTCATTGTCAATTATATCTTCTGGATAATGCCTCTTACATGCATCAGAGCAATTTCCTGAAGTTTTCTCCCAACTTAAATTCCTGAAATCGTATTTGTTGCTTACGCGCTTCTTTCTATAAGCAAGGAGCTAGATCTAAATGCAATACTGTTGTTGGTCTCAATTCTCTCGTGTTAATTTAGTACAAATAACAAGGGAAGGTATTGGAGGATAAATCCATTTAATCTTCACTTTATTATCTGTAACTTAACCCATTAGTTAAAGTGCTTGGACAGCAAAGGGATAAATAAGGGAGAGTCACCTGCAATTTTTGCAGGAAAATTATATTTCTACAAGCAAGAACTATTAGTTTGTGATTACATTGAAATATATAGCTGAAGTTTTTTTTAAATACTGTGAGGAAAAATTTAAAAAGTTTAACCTACAGAACATGATGCCAATGTAATTTTAAGAAGTCTCAAGCACGAGAGAGTCACAGATTCTCACATGGAGTTGTGCACATGGGGGATAGCTTCCCAGATAAACTAGCTCATATTTGAGGAGATTTTGGGCTGATTTTCCTAGCTGGGGAATCATAGGTAGAAGCTGTATACTGGGCTTCTCACTGGGCAGCACAGCCTACGTGCATCTCCGGCCATGTGATTTCCAGCATCGTCAACTCCATACCAGAAATTGGTGTGGAGCTGATTAAAATATTGAAATCAGCCTATAAATATCATCAGTCGGCCTAGGACTGAAATCTCCAGGATTGCTAGCCTTTTCCCCCTAATTAGGAGTGTTTCACTCTAGCAGGGTTTACAGTAGCTCCCCACTAATGGGGAGCTGGTGGCCAACCCCTCAGGAGTGTAAGGAGGCCATGGAGGCCCCCCAAGGAGATTGGCAGGTAAGGGGGTGCCCACTGGGCATTGGCAGCCTGGAAGTGCCAGCTCAGGCATTGCTCAATGGCACCTTAGCACTGCCCACTGGACTTCAAGCTGTGTCAAGTGGATGTGGCCTATTGGGAGCAGAGCCTATTGGGGCAGGGCCTCTGGGGCAATTGGCAGAGCTGGGGGTTGGGGAGTCCTACAGCCACACTGCTCTTGGGACCTATAACAGAAAGAGAGTGAACAACGATTGGGGTCACACCATTAGGATGGGGGGGGGGGGGGGCGGGGTGTGGTTCAGCTTTCTGGAGGGGGTTTAAGGCTGGGAGTGGGGGGAAGGGATTGGGCCAATAAGGACTTCTGGGGGCGTGTGTGGACATGGTCAGGGCTGGTCAGTGATCAGGAATGGAGGGATTGCATGGCCAGCAATGTGGAGTGTCAGGGTTGACCAGCAATCAAGAGGCCTGCAATGTGGGCTACAGCACATGCATGGGCAGTGACCTGCTCAGCACCATGTTGCCAACCTTTTCAGCAGGAATAAGCCTACCCCCAACTTTTCATTATGATTCACACCAGGGCTCTCTGTGATGCACAGAGTGGGGGAGATTCATTTTGAAAGTCTCGCTGAAACAGCATTGGGATTTTATAGAGTCAGAGATTTACAGCATGGAAACAAACCCTTTGGCCCAACTTGTTCATGCATCCTTTTTTTTAAACCCCTAAACTAATCCCAATTACCTACATTTGACCCATATCCCTTTATACCCATCTTACCCATGTAACTGTCTAAACACCCTCTAAAAGACAAAATTATACCCACCTCTACTATTATCTCTGACAGCTTGTTTCAGACACTCACCACCTTCTGTATGAAAAAAAAATGTCCCTCTGGACCCTTTTGTATCTCTCCCCTTTCATCTTAAACTTATGTTATGCCCTCTAATTTTAGACTCCCCTACTTTACTCCAGTTTTTAGGTGAATTCAGCACTAAGAATTTTTTGGGAGAATCCCATCCAGTATTTACTGCCTCGGCAGTGTTCTGGTCAGGCAAATCAAGCATTTTCTTTAGATGATGCTACAAGCCAAGTTCTCCAGCCACCAATTCCATCCATCTCCCTGGCCACTCCGAGGTTGAGTCAGGCTGTTTGCAACCTTGGATGTGTGAACTCTCTTATGGGATGAACTCTGAAGAAGAAAATGCTGAGACTTGTGCAGCAGTTTTGAAATGGTTATCCAAATAAAATCTGATAGTGACAAAAACAGGTCAGAGGTTAGGAATTCTGTGGCAAATAACTCTCCTCCTGACTCCCCAAAACCTGTCCATTTGCCTGGATGAGCACAACCCTGACAACACTCAAGAAATATGAGACCACCCGGGACAAAGCAGCCTTTTTCACTGGCATTCTATCCAACATTTATTCCCTCTGCCACTACCATTGAGTGACTGAAGTGTGTACCATTTATAAGATACAGGGCAGCAACTCACCAAGGCTCCTTCAACAGAATCTTTCAAACCAACTTCTACCACCTCGTAAGATAGGGAAGCAAGCACATGGGAACATCCCCACCTACAGGGTCTGCTCCAAACTATTCACAAATCTGACTTGAAACTATAATCGCTATTGTTTCACTGCCACTGAGTCAAAATTCTCTCAACCTAACAGCATTGTGGGGGTACCTACACTCTGTGGACCACAGTAGTTAAGAGGTTCACATTATCTTCTCAAGAGCAATAGGAATAGGTAACAAATGTTGGCCTAGCCAGCGACACTCAAATCCTGTGAAAATAAATAAATTATATTTGTAATATTTATATATTCTTCCAGTGCAAATATTTCATGTTGCAAAGCATACCTCTCAAGCGTTTCCGATTCATTAGAATATCTTGTTTTCAAAAAGTCTCTTTTCCAATTGCGTAGCTATTATGTAAATTCTTGATTTCACAGTCTGAAATAATTATTTTTCTTTCTTCTTCCAAGTGAATGCCAGGAGATGTGGATACCCTGGTATCCAATAATATAAAGTCATGTTATTGAAACAGTGGACTTGTTAAAGAATTCTTTATATGTCTCTGCCAATTGGCTGCAAGTGAGTGAGCTGGAGACAGATCTGTCATCTTCCCTTGTCCCTTCTGTTCTGGATTTTATCAAAGTGTTTCTTCTCTGCTTATTTGTCCCCAAGAAGTACGGCCGTGACTGTAAATGGCATATTTCTGCCCTTTGCTGTAGTGCATTACTACGACTGTGTATCATGGTATTGACATGCATACTTTAAATCACTGTGTAAATTAACCATACATGATGACACAGTGATTAGCATTGCTGCCTCAGTGCCAGAAATCTGGGTTTGATTCCCAGTCTGCGTGGAGTTTGCATTTTCTCCCCATGTCTGCATGGGTTTCCTCTAGGTGCTCCTGTTTTCTCTCACGGTCTGAAAGATATGCTCGTTAGGTGCATCGACCCGAACCGGCACTGGACTGTGGTGACTAGGGGAATTTCACCATAACTTCGCTCCAGTGTTAACGTAAGCCTTACTTGTGATTAATAAATAAACTTTACTTCAAAAACAAACTCTTCTTGGAATCATTATTACACTTACCTAGACAACAAGTGGTGAATAAACAGTGGCTTTTATTTTTGCATAATCAAAGTTTGGCACAATTCCATTTCATGGCTGTAGTTTAGATCTGTATAAGACATAATTCTTTCTATTTGATCTTAGTTCAAGAGCTCAGACATGTACAAGGGGTGAAATCCTACTATTTAGCAATCTTCTATTGTACACAATGAAGGGGAAGAATCTGCATTTGAAAGTAATTACATTTCAAATGGATATTTCTTAGTGCTTTTACAAAGGAAAATGCAAATCCTGTGGCAATGAAAGATCAGTTGGAATCAATAGAATAAATGCCTCATGGAAATGAAAATGATCTTAGTTTGCATAACTAGCAATGTGTTTCCACATATCGATTTTCTGTTACGGTAATCAGGCTGTGTGCATTGGTCTGGTTTTATTTATTCTAATATGGAAATCATACAATTGGGAACATTTCTGGTGCTGTGTCTTTTGAAGATTTATTGAGAAAATGTGTTATTACTCCCTGTTTTGAGAGGTGGTGATTTGTGATAACGCTGAGGCTGTGGCTTTTGAGCCATGTAGCACGTAAACTGCCTCTGCGTTTCAATGGTTTGAGCTTACAGCCCAGTGCCAGGTGCTCACCAGGGTGGAGATGGGGGAGGTACAAGCACCATATGTGGCTAACACATGGGAAGCCAACTTGCACTTCTTACAAAGAACAAAACAGCACGGGAAACAGGCCCTTCGGCCCAACGAGCCCGCGCCGCCATCCTAACGTCTTAATGACATATAGAGACCAATATAGGGACAATTTGTTACCCAATCAGCCTAAGAGCACATTTTTGGGATGTGGGAGGAAACCGGAGCACCCGGAGAAAACCCACGCAACCACGGGGAGAACGCGCAAACTCCCGCAGACACAGGCCCAAATCCATGTGTCTGCACAGCAACAGCGATAGTCTCTGAGCTGTCATTTTGCCCATCTGATGGTCCAGTTTAAGCATACACTAACGACATGAAGCACTAGGCCACTCCTGAAGTAACCTCCAAGAGCAGCCCTCGCATGACCTGCCGAATGCATGCACCTTGTTGGTCAACAAGGTGGACCGAATAGCCTGTGGAAACAATTAAAGTATTTAAACAGTCCTCCTATATCCCTCTATCTGCAGACTGCTCATGTGGCTGTCCAAGAGACCCTTAAACAACCCTAGCGTGCCTGCTCCCACCACCTTACTCGGTAGTGCATTCCACACCCCCACTACCCTTTGTGTGAAAAAATGCCCTCTAATATTAGTCTTATACATAGCCCCCCTCACCCTAAGGCCGTGACCCCTCGTTCTATCCGAATCTAATGGTGGAAAAAGCTTACCACCATTTACTCTATCTATACCCCTCATAATCTTATATACCTCTAATAGATCCCCTCTCAGCCGACGTCTTTCAAGGGAAAACAACCCCAGTACGTTCAACCTTTCCTCGTAAGACAGCCCTTCCATACCAGGCAGCATCCTGGTAAATCTCCTCTGCACTCTCTCCAGGGACTCCACATCCTTCCGGTAGTACGGCGACCAGAACTGGACGCAGTACTCCAAGTGAGGCCTAACCAACGTTCTATACACTTGCAACATCAAACTCCTACTCTTGTATTCTATACCCCTTCCTATGAAGGCTAACATACCATACGCTTTCTTTATCACTTTTTCCACCTGTACTGACACCTTCAGAGACTTGTGAACCTGCACCCCCAGGTCTCTCTGTGTCTCTATACTCCGGATAGTTTTACCTTTTATCCTATAACTCCCCTCTACAGTATTCCGGCCAAAATGCATCACCTCGCATTTATCCGGATTAAATTCCATTTGCCATCTATCTGCCCAATCTACCAGCCTATCTATGTCCTGTTGTATTGCCTGGCACTGCTCCTCAGTCCCCGCCAATCCAAGTATCTTAGTGTCATCAGCAAATTTGCTGATCACACCACCTACCCCCTCTTCCAAGTCATTTATATAAATCACAAATAGAAGAGGTCCTAGTACTGAGCCCTGTGGCACACCACTAGTGACTGACCTCCAGTTGGAAAAAGAGCCTTCCACTAATACCCGCTGTCTCCTCCTCCCAAGCCAGTTCTCAACCCATCTACATACCTGGCCCTGTATCCCATGCGCCTTCACCTTTTTTTTATCAGCCTACCATGGGGAACCTTGTCAAACGCCTTACTGAAATCCAAGTAGACGACATCAACGGCTTGTCCTTCATCAACCGTTTTTGTCACCTCTTCAAAAAATTCCACTAGATTCGTAAGGCACGACCTCCCCTTAACGAAGCCATGCTGCGTATCCCTGATCAGATCGCAGCGCTCCAGATGCGCACACATCCTGTCCCTGAGGATCCTCTCCATTAGCTTACCTATAACTGAAGTCAAGCTCACTGGCCTATAGTTCCCTGGGTTATCCCTCTGACCCTTTTTAAACAACGGTACTACATTTGCAATCCTCCAGTCTTCTGGGACCTCACCTGTGTCCAAAGAAGAGACAAAGATTTGCGTCAGAGGCCCAGCAATGTCATCCCTCACCTCCCTTAGCAGCCTGGCATAAATACCATCAGGCCCCGGAGCTTTATAAGTCTTTATGCTACCTAAAAGCCCCAACACTTCTTCCCTCGTAATGATTATTTCCTTTAATGGGTCCTCAAAATCCTCAAAGCCGGCATCAGATATCAGGCCCCTCTCCCGCGTGAATACTGACACAAAGTATTCATTCAGGATCTCCCCCATCCCCTCAGGCTCTAAGCATAGATCCAATCTTGCCTCTAACCATCCTTTTGCTCCTTACATAGGAGTAAAATGCCTTAGGATTTTCCTTAATCCTACCTGCCAAATCCATTTCGTGGCCCCTTTTTGCCTTTCTGACACCCCTTTTAAGATCCCGTCTACACTCTCTATATTTTTCCAGCGCTGCCTCTGTCCCCAGTTGCCTGGATCTAACGTACGCCTCCCTGCTTCTTCCTGACCAAGTCCTCAACATCCCTAGTAACCCATGGTTCTCTAATCCTACCCTTCCCATCCTTTCTCCTTACCGGCACGTGTCTATCCTGCAAAAATTTTAGTTTTCCCTTGAAAGATTCCCACATGTGCAGCGTCGACCTACCCTCGAACAGCTTATCCCAGTCGGTATCCTTAAGATCCTGCCTAATCTGGCTATATCTAGCCCTCCCCCAGTTTAACACCCTCCCCTTAGGGCAGGATTCATCTTTTTCCATTAATACCCTAAAGCAGACAGAGTTGTGGTCACTATTAGACACATGCTCTCCTACTACAACATCAACCACCTGCCCTGGCTCATTCCCCAGAGCCAGATCCAGTATAGCCCCCTCTCTAGTCAGGCTATCCACATACTGCTCCAAGGACCCTTCTAAAACACAGTGTACAAATTCCTCCCCGTCCGCACCTTCCACTCTCGGCACCTTCCAATCTACCCCAGGGAAATTGAAATATCCCATTACAACTACCCTATTCTTCCTACACTTATCTAAAACTTCCTTACATATCCCTTCTTCCACGGCCCGCGGACTGTTGGGCAGTCTGTAGTACACACCCAACATAGTAACCTCTCCCTTCCTATTCCTCAACTCCACCAATAGCGACTCAATTCCTAACTCAGCCATACCACCCTCCTTCTGCACTGCTATGATGTGATCCTTAACTAATAACGCCACTCCCCCTCCTCTCCTCAAACCACCTCTATCATGCCTAAAACACTTATACCCCGGAATATTCAATTGCCAGTCCTGCCCTTCCTTTAGCCACGTCTCAGTCACCGCCACCACTTCTAACTTCCTCTCGAACATTATTGCCTTCAGTTCATCTGTTTTGCCAGTCACACTCCTCGCATTAAAACACATGCACTGAAGGCCCTCAGGCACTCTCTGATCTTCCCTCCTACTCTCCGGAGTTACCCTGTCTCCCATCTCTCTCCCACTCCAAGTTCCCTCTATCTCCCCACCCCCCCCTCCATATTAGTTTAAACCCTGCCAAAACACTCCAGCTAACCTCCCAGCTAAAATACGAGTGCCCTTCCCAGACAACTGTTCCCCGTCCCTCTTGTATAGATGCCCCTCCCTCCTGAAGACTTCCCAATGGTCTAAGAATGTGAATCCCTCCACCCTACACCAATCCCTCAACCATGCATTCAGTTGGAGCACTTCGTTGTTCCTAATCCTGTCATTCCCAGGCATCGGCAGCAGCCCAGAGAACGCCACCCTGGAGGCCCTACACTTCAGCCGAGCCCCCAACTCCCTGAACTGCCTACGTATGTCCCCCCTGCACTTTGCTCCTACATCTTTCTCTCCCACATGGACTATTACATCAGCCTTAGCCCCTCCACCCTTCAAAATACCCTCTACCCTCTCCGTAACATCCTGGACCCCTGCTCCAGGGAGGCAGACTACCATCCTGGAGTCCCGCTTTTGCCCACAGAACCGCCTGTCAATCCCCTTGACTTTCTCATCCCCCACCACTATCTCACATCCCTCACTCCTGCCATCCTCTGGGGCATTCTGATCCCCCTCCCTTGCACTCTCTACCTCAGCTGTTGCCCCACCCTTGATGTTCTGGGATGCCTCCTCTGGCGTGATCTTAGTGCCGTGACTCCTTTCCTTTTTCAACTTCCTATCTGTTACCCACCCATCCCTCCTCATAGGCCCTGGGGTCCCTTCTGGACTGTGGTCCCTGTTCATCAGCCCCTCATTCTCTCTGACTATAAACATATCCTCCAGTCTCAGCTCCAGCTGCCTCACCCGAGCCCTCAATCGTTGCAATTCCAAACACTTTGCGCATATGTGGGCCTTCGGGAGACATGCTGCCTCCAAGGATGCCCACATATGGCAGCGAATGCGTTTTATCATGGACCCTGACATTTTATACACCTCCTTTAGAGGTATGGGACCTAGAGTTTGGGTGGGACAGGAGTCCAGGCTCTTACCACGTCCAAGCCTGCGCTCGCTCAAGTCCAGTGAGCTTAAGCCCTTACAGCTCTCACTCTGCTCCCTGCCTCACTCCACTGCCCGTTCCCGATGCTGCCCACTGTCTACCTTGGCCTTCTTTATATAGTCCCGCGCTTCCTTCCCAGCAGTCCCCGCGCCTATCTCCAGCTACGGAGCGCCAAAATAAACAAAAAAACCCCGCAACCTAAACCTATTGATTAAAGAAAGATTTCAAACTTCAACAGTCTCAACAGCAAGCAGCCATTCTTCAAAATCACAGCTCCGGAGAACAGTCTTAACATTCTTAAAGGCAATCTGACCTTTTTAAAAGGGGTGCTTCAGTCTCTGAACAGGAGCTGCTGCTGTCTGTTGAAGAATTGCCTACAAGGAGAAACACAGGCAACAGATAGGGCTTCCAGAGTTTCTGATGCCGAACTGGAGGCATTAGTACAGGAGGAAGAAAGAGCAGGAAACACAATGGGGTGCATTTTTCACAACACTGCTAACACCAGAACTCTCCCAAACACTATTGCATCCGCCGCTGGTGTATTTTAAGCTATGAGAAAAGGTAAAGAGATGATAACCAGTCGGCCTTCAAGCTGTCCACGCATTGCTTCTGTGGGAGATGGAGGTCAAAGCAGCATCACTGAAGACCCTTGGTAGATAGTGTCTTCTGTTAGTAGCCTCTCTGCTTCCTGTCTCATTCTGTAGTTGCCGGTACTCCATATCCCTTACATGTTATGCAACAATGCTTAGACTTCAGTGGTGACTCCAAAACGTGAGCAGACTTCCTGTCAAAAGGATAGAAAACTCTTTGGAGATCCTTGTCAAGATGCAGCAATAACCCCTTCAAAATCCAATTGGTCACCAAATCTCCTGCATGAATGCACTGCAGTACTTCAACAAATATTACAACAGTCAAAACACCTAGCCCGAAAATTGGCTGCTGACTGATTTAGTTACACCATGCAGCTAACGTGTTCAACTTTAAGTGAAATGAATAACATATTAACTAGATGTATGTGGTGAAAATGGGCAAAACGTGTATCGGGGCAGCACAGTGGTTAGCACTGCTGCCTCATAGCATCAGGGACCCATGTTCGATTCCTGGCTTGGTTACTGTCTTTATGGAGTCTGTACATTTTCCCTGTGTCTGCGTAGATTTCCTCCAGGTGCTCCAGTTTCTTCCCACAGTCCAAAGATGTATGGGTTAGGTGGATTGGCTATGCTAAGTTGCACCTTAGTGTCAAGGGAATTAGCTAGAGTAAATGTATGGAGTTATGGTGATTGGGCCTGGGTGGGATTGTGGTCAGTGCAGGCTCAATGGGCCAAATGGCCTCCCTCTGCACTGTAGGATTTTATGATTGGCCACTGAGCCCGATTGACATCACGTTTCACCTTCTCTGCCTGCTTCTACTGTATGTGGAGGTATCAGCGTTGGACTGGGGTAAACACAGTAAGAAGTCTCAACACCAGGTTAAAGTCCAACAGATTTATAACTCTCACGCACCTGACGAAGGAACAGCCAGTTCTGAAAGCTAATGGTGTTTGCTACAAATAAACCTGTTGGACTTGAGACTTCTTACTATGCTTCTATTGTACGCAGAACATGCCCTTGCTAGCTCCCGACCAGTTAGTGTATGCCATGGGGGACCCCAAAGGAGGTGGCCAGACATTTTGAGCCATCATTATTTCCCTTTAGGGTTGCTGTAGTTTTGGCATCAGTGACATTGTGGAGTTAAGTTTCCTGATTAAGTATGTCATTATCAATGGCCAGTTTTTATATATTGTGGGAGCAACTAGTACCATAGATTTGCCCTCGAGAACGTGCTGAGCAAAGAAGTTAAGAATATAGGCCATCTTGTATTAACAAAATATTTTAATTACAGTATGTACATTGAAAATATCATTTACTACTTAAAAATAAGTTCTGTAAGCCTTTATATTTGCCATACAGATAAAATTAATGAGATTTGTATGTTTGACACGGTTCATAACGTACCACATACAAATCATGAATACAAGCCTTGAGTCCTTGCTGTTGATTCTGGTTTGGCTTCTTGTGTTTGAGCCTAAACCTCCTTACTCGGTTTCTTTTAGACACATACCCCAATTATACTGACAAGCTGGAGCCAGAATGAATCCTGTTCTGGCAGCCATCTGGCACTTCCACATAAACAAAAGTGCAAACTCTACTGAGTTAGACAGACAGTGACAATAAATCTGTTCTTCATTTTCACAAGTGAACCCTTTTCCTTTAAACTTGAAAATCAACCAGTCAAAATAAATACAAATAGCATTTTCTGTGCCCCAAATTTTCTGCTGAATGAAATTGAAACAATACTGGTGACAGACAGCATCTGGATCAAAAATGATTAATCTTTGGTGCCTGACCTTTCATAGTTAGCCTACTTAAGGAAGGACAAAACAGATAAAGAGTAAGTGGTACTTAACATTTGATTAATTTGTGAATTATTTTCCTTCAATTTCTAAGATGCCATATTTCTAAAAGCATAATTTACCTTCTCATAAAAAGGGTTACTTCAGCTGTACCTCTTTAGTTATGTGTCCCATCAACTGACATTTAAACACAATTGGTCATGCTCAGATACATCAAGGACAACCTTACTAGAATTTGGTAGACTGTTGGTTTCAGTGAGGAAAATGGCATGCTTCTCTTAAGAGAAGCAGGTTAGTTTTCTCTCCAGGCCTAACAGCGGGCTTTTTTTCCCCTAACCTACTGTCACAACCCTAATTTCTTCCTCAGCTCACCTGCTGTTTCTGCCCTCATACATGCCTTCATTATCTTTAGACTTAATTACTGCCAGCTGGCCTTCCACTAACTTGAGGCCATCCAATACTCTGCTCCCAATGTCCTAATTTACACCAACTCCTATTCACCCTTTATCCCTGTGCTCACTGATTTCTTATATTGGCCTCCAATCAAGCTGAGCCTTACATTTTCATCCCTGTTTTCAAATTCCTCCATGGCTTCATCCCTTCCTAAGGCTATAATCACCTCAAGTTTTCTCAACTCCTTCTTATCTGTGCTCATCCAATCCAATTTTGAGCAGCCCAAAATTCTAACTGTTGCACCATTGGTGACCATTCTTCCAGCTCTCTCAGGACGGTTATGCCTTTGGAACTGTTGCTATATTGATTTTAAGAGTCTAGTCACATGGATAGTTTGTAACATCATGGGCTGCTTTGTGGAATTTTACCTGAATCTGGGTCAAGCCTTATTAGAGTCAACAGTTAATCAATAAACCCACATTACTGCCTTTACTCAACCTCCCCAGGCAGCAACTTCATGTTCCTTTATCCAACAAATGCAATATAAAACAAGGCCTAAGCTCTGGATACCCTTCACTACACTTCTCCATCTTGTTCTCCTCCTGTCAAGTACCCCTTAAAGTTTACCTCTTTGATGAAGCTTTAGATCCACTCTATCTCCTTCTGTGGCCTCAGTGTCACATTTTATTACAAAATTTGTTAAAGGTGTTGTATAAATGTAAGTTGTTGTTGTGACAGAATGTTTGTAAGAAGGATTTCAGGATTGAAAATCCAAATAGGTTTTATTATGGTGACATGAACCTCATTAAAAAGTCTCACAATACCAAGTTAAAGTCCAAAGGTTTATTTGGTAACAAATGCCACTAGCTTTTGGAGCACTGCTTCTTCGTAAGGTGAGTGGGGAGTTCTGATCACAAACAGGGCATATAAAGGCACACACTCAGTTTATAGAATACTGATTAGAATGTGAGTCTTAAAGTGTAGACAATGTGAGTGGAGCTAGCCTTAAGCATAGGTAAACTAACTGGATCTGTAATTTACCACAACTTGCCTCCTTTCCTTTTTGAAAAAGGGCATTACATTAGCATTTTTCCAATGCATTGGAACCTTTCCCCTGTTGATGACAGAGGCAGGCTCTAAGGGGTGGGATGGGGCCATGTTTGGAGTGGAGCACAAGGGGAGGCAGAAGGGGAATCGTGCACAAGTAGTAGTTCTGCAACAGATGACAGTATACACCAGGAAATACTGGAAGTTTGCAATAATCACAGGTAATTTTAATGTGCACATATATTGGAAAACTCAAATTGGCAAGGGTAGCCTGGAGGCAGAGCTCATTGAATGTATTAGAGATTGTTTCTTGGAACAGTATGTTGTGGAACCAACCAGGAAGCAGGCTATTTTGGATTTGGTATTGTGTAATGAGGAGGGATTAAGTGATGACCTCATAATTAAGGATCATTTAGGGAGTAATGGCCATAATATACTAGAATTCAAAATTCAGTTTGGGTTGAGAAAGGGGAGTGCTAGCTTTCTGGACTTAAACAAAGGAAATTACATCAACATGAGGACAGATTTGGCCTGAGTGGAATGAGCAGGAAGGCTAAAAGGTAGGACAGTGGATGAGTAGTGCCATTTTTTTCCTCACAATTAAAATATGTCCCAGTGAGAAAGAAAGAAAGAGGATAAGGGGGTAGTTTTTAAGAAAAAAATCCATGGCTAAACAAGGAGGTTAAGGACAATATAAAGACAAAAACTAAGGTATATTCTATTGCAAAGGCCAGTGGCAGGCTGGAAGATTGGGAAACTTTGAAACATAAACAAAGAGATACTAAAAGAGCAATAAAAAGAGCGAAGGTAAATTACAAAAGAAAACTAGTGCCAAATATCAAGAAGGATAGCAAAAGCTTCTATGAGCATATGAATGGAAAGCAAATCACTAAGGTGAATGTTGGTCCCTTTGAAGATGAAACCGGAGAGTTAATAGTGGAGAACACTGAAATGGAAAAGATTCTAAATCAAAACTTTGCCTCAGTTTTCATAGTAGAGGACACTATTAACATTCTAATAGGAATAGGCAAGTCAGAGTTAATAGAAAGGGTAGAACTGAGAACAGTCAACATTGGTAGGGGAAAAAGTACTCAGCAAATTATTGGGATTGAGGGCAGACAAGTCCCCTGGGCCTGATGGCCAACATTATTAAAGGAAGTGGTGGTGGAGATAATATTCCAAAATTCCCTTGACACAGGGAAGATTCTAATGGATTGGAAAAATGCTAATATAATGCCCTTATTTAGAAAGAGAAGGATGCAAAATGTGGTAAATTACAGACCAGTTAGTTTAACGTGTTGTTGGGAAAGTGTTAGAATCAATTATCAAGGAAGCAATAATAGGATATTTGTAAAGTCAAATGCTATCCATCAGAGTCAGCATAGTTTTATGAAAGGTAAATCATACTTGACTAACTTGCTAGAGTTCTTTGAAGGTGCAACAAGCAAAGTGGATAATCAGGATCCTGTAGATATAGTATATCTGGACTTTCAGAAAGCATTTGCTAAGGTGCCACATAACAGGTTAATTCACAAGATTAGATCACATGAAATTAGGAGTAATTAACTTAGAAAGGTGGCTGGCTGGCTGATGGGCAGAAGGCAGACACTTGGGTAAATGGATTTTTTCCTGATGACAAAAAGCAACTAGTAGGGTGCCACAGGTTTTGGTCATTGGGCCCAAGTTATTTACGATCTATATTAACTAATTGGATACAGGGATAGAAGACTCTGTAGCTAAATTTGCAGATAACACAAAAATAGGTGGGGCACTGAATTGCAATGAGGAAATAAGAATCATATAAATGGATATAGATAGGTTAGGAGAATGGGCCAAAAGATGGCAGATGGAATTTAACATGAATAAATATGAAGTCCTGCACTTTAGCTGGAAAAATGAGAAGGTGACTTATTAACTAAAGGTGGAGAGAATTTGGGGTGCTCTGGTGCAAAGGGATTAGGGTGTCCTCACTTCATGAATCATAGAAAACTAGCATGCATATACAACGGGTAATAAAGGGAGCAAGTAGAATGTTGGCATTTATAACAAAAGGAACAGAATATAAAAATAAGGAAATATTATTGCAACTATACAAAGCATTGTTGACACCCCACCTTGAGTGTTGTGCATAGTTTGGTTCCTTTTATTTGAGGAAAAATGTAGTGAGATTAGAGGCAGTTCAGAGGAGATTCACTCGATTGACTCGAGAGATGTGGGGTTTGTCATATCAAGAGCGATTAAACAGTTTAGGTCTCTACTCACTGGAATTTAGAATAATGGGAGAGATCAAATTGAGGTATATAAGAAATATGGCTAAAGTAGACATGGAACAGATGCTTCCTCTTGTGGGATATTCTAGGACGAGAGGTTATAGTCTTAGGATAAGGGGTAACAAATTTAAAACAGAGTTGAGGAGAAACTATTTCTCTCAAAAGGTTGTGAATCTGTGAAATTTGCTATCCCAAAATGGATACTGTGACAGTGAGTAAATTTAAGAGGAGTTAGATAGATTTTTAATTAGAAATGAATTGACAGGTTATGGGGAGAAGTTGGAAAAATGGGGATGAGGAGCATTACAGCCATGATTGAATGAATGGCCTAATTCTGCTCTTATATGAACTTAGGAACTCTGCAATCAGGGATTGGCTGGGGCAACGATGAACTAGGACAGCGATTAACCAGGCTGGAGGAAGTGGTGTGGTGATCTGTCAGAGATGGGAGGAGTGGGGATTGGAGTATTGGGGATGGGGGAGTGGAGCAGCGTGCCTGAGTATCAGGGCGGCAATTGGCCATGGGTACCATGGTGGATATCCAAGGAGGTGGGGGAACTACCATATCACTCTAGATAAAGGCAAAATGCTGTGGTTGATTGAGAGATCTGTGTGTGCACAATAGTGCCCTCTAATGTAAATAGTCATCTTTCTGGCAAGCTTTAACTCCATCCATCCCTTTGTTGGCCTGAATCACACTTTGTGTTTTTTGTACTAAGTGCCACAAGATCTTTTTTGAAAGCTTGCTGAAAAATGGGTGTAGTTCTCTCCCATTTTCATGTACGTTTGGCACTTAGAATCTTTTTGCTAGGATTGCCCCCTGAGTGTCAGTAATTTCAGCCATCTTGTTATTGTGAGAAAATATGAAAAATCTATTGGGCTTAATTTAGTGTCTTGCCCCTGCAGAAAGGGTAAAGATGATGTGGAGATGCTGGCGCTGGACTGAGATAAGAAGTCTCACAACGCAAGGTTAAAGTAAAGGGTGAAGATGCAGCGGAGTCCATTGCTTTGCTCACTTTCCTACAGCCCTCCTCCTACCCCCTGATTAAATCAGGGCCGGTGAAGGTCAAGATTGATTTTCCCACACTTAGGCTAATTGAGGCCATAAGAGGCCAATTCATCCCAACACTGTAGGATTCAGGTGGAATCCCTTCTGCTTAGGTGCAGTGTACCCCAAGAAGGGTCCTGCTAGATCTAGCAGTTTCACCTGGTCTCCGGCCATCTTCAGCATTTGCTTGGCCAGCCCTTTCTCATTTACCTCTCCTCTGTGACCTTCATGACTATTCCTTATCCTGGGCCTCCTGCAGTTATGACAGTGGCCATCACTCCCAGTGAAGTTCCTTTGATTAGGAAACAATCTCAAAGGCAGGATCCTTGTTTTGTAGGCCCTAGGAACCCTGCTAGTAGGTAGGTGAGTGTCAGATTGATTAAATTCTGGCTGTGTTACCACCAGCTCTTTGGCAGGTGGATAAGGCCAATGGCATGGCCATTAAAGTAAGCCCGGAGTACAATGGGTTTTAATTGGGCTCTCCAAATGGAAGAAGCCTTTCCATCTTCAATGGAAAGTTTCATTTAATGTGACTAACACCAGGACGATTTATAAATCTGACTGGAAGACTATGTATAGCTAATCAGTATGGAGCTCTTCCCTAAAGTTCCATGGCTTCATTTGCACTGACAAATTGATGTATAATTTATGCACGATTCAACTAATTAGCATGAGGTTACAATTGTGGGCCCAACTCCATGTATGTATGCTTCAGCACTGTGTAAACAATACATTTTGAATAACAAAGGATGCTTAAAATGAATGAATCTTTTATGCAGAGAATTATATTCACTCCAAGTGATTAGAGCCTGAAGTCCTTTATGGGAGTGCAGCATTTGTAAAAATTTTCCTCACCATGAAACTAATCATTCATTAGATGGAATAGTAAATCAGAATGACTTCATTATCAACTCAAAGGCTGGAGTAATGATTGTGTCTCAGATTGGCTTGAATAAAGAATAAATCAAACAAAACAATGTTAAACACTGAGGGAGCTGCAAGAATGTGTATCCAAAAACACATAAGAACTTGGAGCAGGAGTAGGCCAACTGGCTCCTTAAGCCTCCTTCGCCATTCGATAGGATCATGGCTGATCTTTTTGTGGACTCAGCTCCACTCACCATAATCCTTAATTCCTTTACTGTTCAAACATTTATCTATCATTGCCTTAAAAACATACAATGAGGTAGCCTCAACTGCTTCACTGGGCAGGGAATTTCATAGATTCACAACCCTTTGTGTGAAGAAATTCCTCCCCAACTCAGTCCTAAATCTGCTTCCTCTTATTTTGAGACCATATCTCCTAGTTCTATTTTCACCTGCCAATGGAAACAACTTCCCTGCTTCTTTCTTATCTCTTCCTTTCATAATCTTATACGTTTCTATAAGATCTCCCCTTATGCTTCTGAATTCCAATGAGTATAGCCCCAGTCTACTCAGTCTTTCCTCATAAGCCAATCGTCTCAACTCCGGAATCAGCCTAGTGAATCTCCTCTGCACCCCTCCAATGCCAGTATATTTTTTCTCAAGTAAGGAGACCAAAACTGTACACAGTACTCCAGGGGTGGCCTCACCAGCACCTTATATAGTTGCAACACAACTTCATTCTTTTTAAATTCCATCCCTCCAGCAATAAAGGACAGTATTCCATTTGCCTTCTAATTGCCTGCTACACCTGCAAACTTAACTCCTTGTGATTTTTGCACAAGGGCACCCAGGTCCCTCTGCACAGCAGCATGCTGCAATTTTTTACCATTTAAATTATAGTCCATTTTGCTGTTATTCCTACCAATGTTGTACTCCTGTCAGACTATCTATATTCCTTTGCAGACTTTCAGCGTCCTCTGCACATTATGCTCTGCCACTCATCTTGGTGTGATCTGTGAATTTTGACACACTACATTTGGTCCTCAATTCCAAATCATCTATGTAAATTGTAAACAATTGTGATCCCAACACTGATCCTGAGGCACATCACTAGTCACTGATTGCCAACCAGAAAAACACACATTTATCCCCACTCTTTGCTTTCTGTTAGTTAACCAATCCTCTATACGTGCTAATACATTACTTGTAACACCATGCACTTTATCTTATGTAGCAGTCTTTGGTGTGGCACTTTGTCAAATGCTCTCTGGAAATCCAGATACACCACATCCACAGAGTCCCCATTGTCTACTGCACATGTAATGTTTTCAAAGAATTCCACCAAATTAGTCGAACATGATCTTCTCTTCATGAACCCATGCTGCATCTTACCAATGGGACAATTTATATCCTGATGTCTCACTATATTTTCCTTGATGATAGATTCAAACATTTTCCCTACCACAGAAGTTAAGCTAACTGGCCTATAGTTACCTGCCTTCTTTCTATCTCCTTTTTTAAACAGTGTTGTCACATTTGCTGTTGCCAATCTGCAGGAACCATCCAGAGTCCAGCGAATTTTGGTAAATTACCACTAGTACATTTGCTATTTCTCCCGTCAGCTCTTTTAGTACCTTGGGATGCATTTCACCAGGGCAGGAGACTTGTTTACTTTTAGCCCCATTAACTTGCCCAACACTACCTCTTTCATGACAAAGAAAAGCAGTGGTCTTGTAGCACTGCGGATAATGCCCCAGATTCTGAGCCAGGACTTGATGACCAAGTGAGTTGCATGCATAATGTGGCCAACCAGGTTGAGTACCAACTTGTAAACCTTGCCATTGGCAGGCAAGAAAGATTCCTGAAAATAAAACAAGAAATGCTGGAAAATCTCAGCAGGTCTGACAACATCTGTGGAGATGGAATACAGCCAATGTTATGAGTCTGGATGAAAAAAATAGGAGGTCTGAAGAAGGATCATTCAGTTTCAAAACTTGGCTCAAATATCTTTCCACAGATGCTGTCAGATCTATTTAGACTTTCCAGCATTTTCTGTTTTTGTTTCAGGCTCCAGCATCCGCAGTATCTTGCCTTTATTATAGGAGAGATTCTTAGTCAGCTTTGTGATGGAAAGAACATTGAAACACTGTAATGTGCACAAATTATGGCAAACCATTGCAGTGCCTTGCCAAGCAAAAGCATAGATACTGATGCCCTCTTGGACCATGGAATCCAGAGAGACAGATCCTGACAGTTACCAATCAAGGGTATTGAAATGCACGCACAATCTAGACCATGACACATAAAGGGAGTTCTCATTTAAGTTCTGAAAGAAAGAAAGAAAGAAATAGAAGCTTCAGGTAGGAATAACAATTCTAAAGCTGGAAAATTAGAACTAAAACAATAGCAATTCCCAGGTTTCTTTAAGGGAGAGCTAAGAGCTACAACTACAAATGAGAGAACAACAAATAAAATTCACAGCTGAACATCATTGTTTAAGTTAACTGTAGTCAAAGATTCTTTTGAAGCTTTATTTCCAGAAGCGAAGTACGTTCCAAAAGGATGATAAAACATGTATATAGTCTTTGTGCCTTTGTCCTCAGTAAAATGCTTATCCTTTCCCAGCCTGCTTATTCTTCAGTAAAGCCCCGCCTTCACATCCTTAAGTTCAAAGGCTACTGACTTGAATGTATATAGCACATACAGTTGAAGGTTTATTATACACAACAGGTTTAGTGATTCATTACCAAATCTGGCTAAAGTATATAAAGCATTATTCAGCACTACTGTCTTATATATAGACACCATTCCAGGATTATGTGTTGGAATGCAGGGATAATCTTGATTTCTTTTCTTTATTGTTAACAGCCTGTTTAAGCATTTTCCCTTGCTTACTTCAGACATATATCCAACAAGTGCAAGGAACTCATTGACTTCTTTGTCACCAAGATCAGAATGACCTTATTATCATCTAACTCTGCTGCATACCTTCCTTGCCTTGCTCACCAAGATTTCTCCATTTTAGTTCTGAACCCGCAACTTTGAAGTTTCTCTTCCATCACCCCTTATGCCCATGCCAAACATGACATCACAGCCATGTCCTGCTCTCTCAGTCCAGTTGGCAAGAAACTGCCAGCCACCTAGTTTCACTTCCTGACCTCTTACTAATTAATGAATGGTTCCCTCTCTTCACTTACTATTCCTCCCCATTTCAAACCTGACATTAACACTCCCATCCTCAAATAACCCAATTTTGTCTCCTTTGTCGGTATAAATTATGATTCTGCCTTAAGCCTGGCCTCACACCCAAACTTGTCCAGAATTTATGAATGTCATCTCCTAAATCCATAAACTCTATGCTTAACCCTTTCCAATCAAGCTTTATTTCTTGCCATAATGTTGCAATGGTCTTGATGAAAGTCACAATATTACCCTCTATGACGGTGACCATGGTCCATAGACTGCAATCTACATATATCAAGAAGGACCCAGCTTGTTTTTAAACCTGTGCTTTAGCCTCTTAATTGGAAGAGTAGGTTGCAATTGAAAATGGTGGGGTCCAAGGAGCACATGATTGAGGAAATCACCTGGCAATTTTACTACTTATTCACCCGGTCTCTGCTGAGCCATTAAGGTTGATATCAATAATGGCATAGGCCACAGGACAGTGATCAGCAGCCAGAATCCTGGTAACATTCCTCTCCCCATTCCATATCTACTTGAGGGAAATTATTACATTACTTGACCAAAATCAAAAGAAATTAGGAATTGAACTTAAGGTTCTCCTGCTCTGTTTTATTCTGATAAGTCATAGAATCACTACAATGAAGGAGGAAGCTATTCAGCCCATCAAGTCAGCTCTGATGACAATCTCATCCAGGCCCTATCCCCGCAACACCGCATATTTACTCCACTAATCCATCTAACTTATGCATCCCAGGACACTTAAGGGGCAATTTAGCGTGGCCAATCAACCTAATTCGCACATCTTTGGACTGTGGGAAGAAACCAGAGCACCTGGAGGAAACTCACACAGAGACAGAATGTGAAAACTCCACACAGATAGTGATCAAAGCCGGGAATTGAATCCAGGTCCTGGAATTGTGAGACAGCACTGCTAACCATTAAGTGGATAATCTCACTGAGACTTGGTCATGAACTTTTATGCAAAGTTTAGAAGATTACATTTAAGATGACGAAACAATCCTGCATTTAATGAAAATAAGCCATAAATGGTGATGGGAAATAATTAACAAATCCTCAGGATAGCTTCAGACTGAGGGAAAACGTTTAGTAAAATAGGATATTACTTGTTTTTGCGAAGGACCTGTTGGACAGCTTCAAAACAGATATGTACTCATCAGTATTGTAAAAAGCACTTACACTTTGCCAGATTAATATGAAAGGTCTTGAAAATTTGACTTAATTCCAGTAGTAAATTTACGAGACAAAAGTCAAAGTGGCATGAGCATAGAAGTTAAATACTGTATGTGTTCGGGATGTGACATAATGCACATGATTTTACCATCTCACTGCGCCTGTCGAACAACGTAGCTAGATAGAAACTACCTTGTCTGCAGACTGGCTGCTCTGTTTCCTACATTGCAGCTGAGATTACACCACAAAGATAATTCATTGACTGTAAAGTACTTTGAGATGTCCAGTTATGAAAAGTGCTATGTAAACACAAGTCTTTCTTTACTTCTTTCATTATTATCACTGTGACATACACCCATGGTAAAAGATGAGATATCATTTCCTTATTGGTACTGTATAAGCCAATAGGTTGTCCTCTCTGATACTTGTCCTATCATGCCCCTTACCAGCAACATGTCTCCCTGCTCATTGACACAGGTTGCTCGCATCAGCCCCCACCTTCGCCTCCTCGCAACGGGTGCTCTATCATGACCCCTGACATACTCCTCCAACATGGCCCACTTCACGATTTATCTTTGCACAACTCTCTCACGTAGTCCCTCACCATCTTGGCACTGCTCCTGGCATACTGGTGATGTCCAACCACTGCTGCCAAGGTGTCCAATGGGCATGCCAGTTGGGCACTGCTAGGTGGACACTGCCAGATGGGCACTGCTTGCCCATGCCCCCCAACAACCCAAGGAGGTTCAGTGGCCTCCAAACCCCCAGGTGAAACCATTATGCCAGGTCTGTGCTAATGGAAACCAGTGCTATTTCTAACCATTTGGTGCTATGTCCAAAGACTGGAAGGTTCTGTGAGTTGGGTTCCAAAAGGATTATATATATTTAAATGCTACAATTGACTTTACATGCTTCTTTTGTGTGAAGCAGTTTGTGCCATTGGAGGGCAGTTGGGAACATAGAAAATCATTTGGTGCTGGGCACCAATTGGATTGTTAGCATCATATGCTAATTTTCTAACTCTGTGCAGCGAGACGATAAAAATCGCGCCCATTTTATCATGTCCAGAACAAATATAGCATTTAACTCTATACTCTTGCCAGTTTCACTTTGGTCTAGTTAATTTTTTGGCAATTACTAGAATCATACAGGTCATAGACTCCTACAATGCAGAAGGAGACCATTCAGCCCATTGAGTCAGCACCAACCACAATCACATCAGGGGCCTGTCCCCATTATCCCATGCATTTACCCTAGCTAATCCCCCTGACACTAAGGAGCAATGTAGCATGGCTAATCCATCTAACCATACATTTTTAGACTGTGGAATGAAACTGGAGTATCCAGAGGAAACCCAGGTAGATACAAGCAGAAAATGCAAACTTCACGCAGTCTGTGACCCAAGGAATTGTACCTGGATCCCCTGTGATCTAGCAGTGCTAACCACTGTGTCATCGTACTGTTCCTTCTACTATAACGCTAAAACTCCATGATCTTATTGAGAGATGGAGAAGGCTCAAAAGACCGAATAGTTGACTCCTGTCTCTAATTCTGTTTGTATGTTTGTATATACATCTCAAACTTTTGTATAGAGCTGAAACTTAAAACTGTTCCGCTCTGCACAGATGGTGCCAGACTACAAAATGTTGTCAGCATTTTATGTGTTACTGCAGGTGTACAGAACTCGCAGAAATCCATTGACCCTGTACTCATGGTTGTGAAGCATAAGTTATAATTTTGCCTGGATAAAATGATTTAACAAAGCTACATGTGGAAATGATCTGCATTATCACAGAGCATGGACTGCAGGTGCAAAAATCTGGCAAAAGTAACAACATTAATCTCATTAAAATGTATGACTGCATTATTGGCATTGTGATGGCAGAAATGTTTAAAAAAAACTTTGTTTTTCCTGGTGTTTGGGGTAAGACTTAGTAAATACTTTTTTTTTTAATGATGCTGTTCTGAATTTGGAACTTTGAAAGAAAGGAGGAACTTTCATTTACATAGTGCCTTTAACAATTTCTCAAAGTGCTCTACAACCAATTGATTACTTTTGAAAGTATATCTGTCTGGGAACATGAGAAACACAGCAGACACCCAAGCAACTTCTTGCAAACATCGGTGAGATAAATTGCTCATTAAATTGTTTTTGTCATGTTGACTGAAGTTTAAATTTAAAATTTATGTCTTGTAAAATTACACTTGGCATATCAAATGTACAAGTTTCAAGTATCATTTCAAACATTATACAAGTTCTTTTTATAGTGCATTTACAAGAACTCATCACAGTGGATGATTTACTCCTCTGTTTCCTCTGTTTATTACTTAAACACAAATGTCTATCAAATACATATTTTCAGGTGTCCATTTTTAAAGAAACATAAATGCTGATAATGAAGTATCGGATTATATCTGTGTATTTTTTCTCAGATATTTAGCACATAGACAAAACTCTCCAGCTATTCTTCGACTGGGATCTTTTATTTCCACTTGAAGACTGGACAGACCTGTTCAACGTCTCAAATGAAAGGTTGGGTTTGGCTTTGTTCATCCTGAACTAAAGGCACAAAAAATGTTTTTTTTTTCTGGGATCTAGTTCTTGAAAATTACCAGACAGCTACCCAGACTTGTTATTTATCTAATTGGTTGGATTACAGAAATAGAGATTTGTCAGATCATAATTAAACTTTTTATTTGATTTATTGTCACATGTATTTGTATACTGTGAAAAGTATTGTTTCTAACATACTATATAGACAAAGCATACTGTTCATAGGGAAGGAAAGGAGAGAGTGCAGAATGTAATGTTACGGTCATAGTTGGGGTGTAGAGAAAGATCAGCTTAACTTCAATCTTCTACAAAGCGACAATCATTACTGGATTGCTAATGGGGCACTGTGCTGTGCCAACCTGGCTGTGCCAGTACTGAAGCCTGTGGCCAGCCCCATGGGAGGGGTTCTGTTTATGTGTGTTAGGGATGACTGATGCTGATGGGAGGGCCAGGGGTATAGAATTCTCCCAAGACTGCGGTGGTGCTGGGGATGGAGGGGTGACAGATAAGGATGTTGGGGGAGGATTTAGTTGCTCCGATGCCTGCACTGAGTAGGCTGGGGATGAGAAAGAGTCATCTAATGCCTGTAAAGGGTGAAAGGAGAAAGAGGCAAAGTAAATCAAGAAGTAATGGCTAGGTTTATGGTTTTAAAATCTTATAGATTGCAGGATGATGAGACCTGAAAGAAAGAAATAATTCTATAACTTGGAGATTAAAACATATTAAGTTAAGATAAGAGATGCAATGTTGAATTTTGATTTCAACAAACTATGATTCAAGGATGAGGCTTACTGTTTACAAATCTGGATCTCCTGCTGAAGGCTTCTCAAGTTCAGTGGTGTCAGTCAGCAGTCTGAGTGTTTTACTTTCATTCCAATTGACTCACCGTGCCCTCTAACACCTCATGCGAAAACCTAACACAAGACAACAACTGTAGCATATCCTGGTGATGTGAATCGGATGAGTGTATGTTTCGCACCAGTGATTTTTGAATCTCTTCAAAGTGGACCAGGGAAACACTCGGTGAAACAAGAAGTTTAATCTGAATTTAAAACCTGCTCAGTTTCACTGTGAAACAAATATATGAAACAGACTTTATAGTCGGGCTTGCTTTAATTCAATGTAGTTTACCTTTCTATATTAATGTAACACCAAGTATACGCCAATATCTCTTCATATTAATGACTCAACCTAACTTACTTAAACAAAATGGGCAAAATATTTCATTTGGCACATTTGCAGGTACAGGGATTGCAATACATAAATACTTATCGCCTGGTTGAGTTTTAGCAGGCAGTACACAAATTGAGGGCTGTCTGTCAATCTCAGTGATTATGGCGCACAAGCCGGAATGAAGTAAGCTTCTGGCTTTCTACACCGTCAACAGTGGCGCAGGTGTGCATGCAGCTAGCATGACATTTCACTAACCTGCATCTTTAAAGGTAGCCTGCCCCTTAAAGGGGAGATGTGCTTATGCTTTGGCAACTGCAAGAATTCTATAAAAGTTGTTTGTGGTAAGGGAAGAAACTGCAAATAGAACAATAGGCCAGAGACAAGGTGGTCTTTTGGCTAAGATCAAGTATGCTGTTCTGCAGTTAATAGAAGTCAATGAGGTTGCACAAAGGCTTCATTTGAAGCAATTTTTTAAAATGCCATCTTGCACTTTTGGCTAAGATGGAGCTCAGATCAAATACTGGAGGAGGTGTAATGCTTGCTCCTATCAGCTTGAATGTTGTAGATGGAATCCAAGTCAGGAAATAGGGAACCTGGCTTGTCAACTTGGATCTGTAATGTCTCTCTTGTAGGGACTTTGATTGGATATAACTAAATAAAACAAGCCAAAGAGAGGGCCCTCAGTTTCCATAAGGTCCTGGAGGACTTAGCTCAGGAGGTTGAAAGATGGAGGAAGACACTTCTTCAAGAGGCCAGGAGATGGCTCTGTCACATTCTTCTTCTCTACAATGCAAACATGAATCATGGAGTATTGTGTACAGTTTTGATCCCCTTATTCGAAGATATAATTATGAGAGAAGCAGTTCAGAGAAGGTTCACTTGACGCGTTCCTGAGATGAAGGGCTTATTCTTCTGAAGAAAGATGCAACAGATTGAGTTTATAAACCATGAGAGTTTCGGGAAGAGGTGATCTTCCTAAAACACACGAGATCCTGTGTGAACTTGGTTGAGTAGATACTGGGAGCGTGTTTCCTCTTGTGGGAGAAACTCTGGTACATCATTTAAAAATAAGGATACGTGAAACAATCATGTGGGCTCTTTATTTGAAGACAAGAGTATATACAGATAGCATTTACTGGGAAACTAAGTGTAGCACATCTAGTCACTACCACTGCTACTTGCAGACTGATACACGACATGGGACAAGAGCATCAGAAATGATTGACATTAGTTCAAAATACACCTCCTTAAAGATGCATGTCGTCATATCACAAAGCCTCAGAGTACATGCTGTGAATAAAATGGGAGCAGATGGCAACAGAGATGATCTTATGGAGTCTGAACCAAGGACCTGAATGCTGTGTGCACAAAGTTCAATTGCCTCTCACAGATAAACAAGGTCAGTGAAGTTCCTTCAAATAACATTTCCTTTTGATTGCACCATTTCTCAAACTGTTCAGTGCCACATCATCTAATTCATCAACAACCAGGACTTTTGCCTAACATTCAGAAACTCCAACTCATCCATACGAACATATGAATGCTGCCTGCCTCACACCCACTTCTTGCAGCTTTCACATTCCTCCAGCTATTTAGCTATGACAGGCATATCACCGGCATGCTCATTCACATTCTTCCCACTCAGTTTCAGGACAACTCTGAAATTAACTTCAGGAAGCAGTTGGCATCTCATCTGCTTTTTAAGTGCTCTTTGGAGGACCATATGACATGGGAGCAGAATTAGGCCACTCGACCCATCGAGTCTGCTCCGCCATTCAATATTGGCTGATATCTTTCTCATCCCCATTCTCCTGCCTTTTCTTTGTAGCCTCTGAACCTCTTATTAATCAAAACCTATCTATCTCTGTCTTAAAGATATTCAATGACCTGGCCTCCACAGCTTTCTGTGGCAAAGAGTTCCACAGATTCACTACTCTATGGCTGAAGAAATTCCTCCTCATCTCTGTTTTAAAGGATCGTCCTTTTAGCCTGAGGTTGTGCCCTCTAATTCTAGTTTTTCCTACTAGTGGAAACATCTTCTCCACCTCCACTCTATCCAGGCCTCGCAGGATCCTGTAAGTTTCAATAGGATTCCCCCTCATCCTTCTAAACTCCAATAAGTACAGACCCAGAGTCCTCCACTGTTCTTCATACGACAAGCTCTTCATTCCAGGGATCATTCTTCTGAACCCTCACTGGACCCTTCCGAAGGTCTGAACATCCTTCCTTAGATACGGGGCCCAAAACTGCTCATAGTACTCTGGATGGGGTCTGACTAGAGCCTTGTACAGCCTCAGAAGTACTTCCCTGCTCTTGTATTTTAGCCCTCTCGACATAAATGCTAACATTGAATTTGCCTTCCTAACTGCCGATTGAACCTGCATGTTAACATTAAGAAAATTTTGAACAATGACTCCCAAGTACCTTTGTGTTTCTGATTTCCTGAGCACTCTCCTATTTAGAAAATAATCAATACCTCCATTCTTCCTTCCTTCCTTCACTTTGGCAGGAATAATAAATGTGTAGAGTATAGGACTAATGGTAGGATTCTTAATAGTGTTGATGAACAGAGGGATCTTGGTGTGTATGTGCATAGATCCCTGAAAGTAGGCAGTCAAGTCGATAAGGTTGTTAAGAAGGCATATGGAGTCTTAGCTTTTATTGGTAGGGGATTGAATTTCGGAGCCGCAACGTCATGTTGCAACTGTACAAAACTCTAGTGCGGCAGCACTTGGAGTATTGTGTGCAGTTCTGGTCCCCACATTATAAGAAAGATGTGGAGGCATTGGAGAGGGTACAGAGGAGGTTTACCAGGATGTTGCCTGGTATGGAGGGCAGGTCTTATGAAGAGAGGCTGAGGGATTTGAGGTTGTTTTTGTTAGAAAGAAGACGGCTAAGAGGAGACCTTATTGAAACATATAAGATGATTAGAGGTTTAGATAGGGTGGACAGTGCTGGCCTTTTTCCTAGGATGGAGAAAGCTAGCACGAGGGGACATAGCTTTAAATTAAGGGGTGGTGGTTTTAGGACGGATGTCAGAGGTAGGTTCTTTACCCAGAGGGTGGTTAGGGTATGGAATGCCTTGCCTGCATCAGTTGTAGATGCGCCAAGTTTGGTGGCGTTTAAGAGGTTAGTAGATAAGTTTATGGAAGAAAAGGGAATGGTTTAGATTAGAGGGTCACTGCTTGTTCCTAATTGGTCGGCGCAACATCGGGGGCCGAAGGGCCTGTTCTGCGCTGTAATGTTCTATGTTCTAAAATGCGTAACATCACATTTTTCCACATTGTATTCCATCTGCCACTTCCTTGCTCACTTACATCCCCCCTGCTTCCTCAATATTACCTGTCCCACTACATATCTTTGTATTATTTGCAAACTTGGCAACAGTGCCTTTGGTTCCTTCTTCTAAATCGTTAATGTATATTGTGAAAAGTTGTGGTCCCAGTATCAACCCCTGAGGCACACCATTAGTCACTGGCTGCTGTCCTGAAAAAGACCCTTTTCTCACAACCCTTTGTCTTCTGCCAGTCAGCCAATCCTTTATCCATGCCAGAATCCTACTCTTAACTTATTTAACAGTCTCTTAAGCAGCAACTTGTCAAAGACCTTCTGGAAATCTAAATAAATCACATCCACTGGTTCTCCTATATCCAACTTCCTTGTTACCTCCTCAAAGAACTCTAACAGATTTGTCAGACGTGCCCTCACCTTGATGAAGCCGTGCTGACTCAGTCTTATTTTATCATGCACTTCCAAGTACTCTGCAATCTCATCTTTACCACTGGACTCTAAAATCTTGTCAATGACTGGCCTAAAATTTCCTGTGTGTTGCCTCCCTCCCTTCTTAAACAGTGATGTTTCATAAGCTATTTTTTTACCAGCCCTCTGGGACCCTACTACCTCCAGTGATTCCTGAAAGGGAACCACCAATGCCTCCACAATCTCTTTTGAAGCCCTGGAGTGTTGTCCATCTGGTCCAGGTGATTTATCAGACCTTTCAGTTCTCCAGAACCTATAGTGCCATCACATGATGGCCACTGTCTGTGCCCTCTGATTCTCCTGGAACTTTGGCAGCCCATTGGTGTCTTTACCATGAAGACTGATGCAAAGTAACTATTCAGTTCCTCTGCCATTTCTTTGTTTCCTTTTATTACTTCTCCAGGGGATTTTGCATTATAAGGGTAGCTGTGACTGAGGCCTGTGTAGCGAGTCTCGCCAAGAACATTCAGCATGGTTTGATGCATCCTTTCATATCCCACCTCTATCTCATCCTATCATCTGGCATAAAGTGGAGGCTGTAAATGGGATCACCATGAAGATTTTACTGTCTGTCCCACAGCCCCTCCCTCATGACAGCTTCCTTTCTGCATTTTTCTATCAAGGACCCAAAACCTGCACTTGCTCAGTTTGTTCAGAAGGGTTGCAAACATAGCATCTGGGCTCATGCTGTGTAGCTGGGTGCTCTGTCCTGGCTGGAGACGATACACACCTCTTTAGCCTTGCTTAACCCTCTTTCCATTTACGTTGTCTGTGTCTTTAAGACTTGATTACGTGTAAAGACTCACATTCCAACCATTATGTTGTTGATTGAGTTTGTGTCTTTATATGCCCTGTTTGTGAACAGAACTCCCATTCACCTGATGAAGGGGCAGTGCTCCAAAAGCTTTATTTGTACTACAGATAAACTTGTTGGATTTTAACCTGGTATTGTGAGACTTCTTACTATGTTTACCACAGTTTTGAATATTCTGTTCCATCTTTTGACCTACCACCTAATGTTGAGCAGTTATACGTGTTTTTTTTAAGTTTGATACAATTTTTAACTTTTCTAGTCAACCACAGTTGGTGGATCCTCCTTTTGGAACTTTTCTTTCTCATTGAAATGCATCTATTCTATGTACATATTTCTGAGACATATTATGTTTATATCAAACTAAAATAACTAGCTTGTGACTTCAAAATAAATTGAAAACTCTGTGAAGCCTAGATGAAGAAAAGAATATTCAAAGTTTGATTAGGGCATCAGTCGTTGTTAAATGGAATCAACAATTTGATGCCAACAATAACAGCAGTTAGATTTTAAATTTTCTGAAGCTTTACATTCCACAAATCCTTGTCCATTTCTTCAGTGACAACATTGTAATCACAGTGCATTACAAAACTATCTGCTGCCCTTTATTCCAATGTATTATCAAATATGAGAGTATTTCTGCTCAACACTTTGGTTCCTTAGAGTTTGTCAAATCTCATTTGAATTCATACCCTGCAAAATAAGTTGCTAAGAAATGAATAGTTTGAAATCATTATCTTTAGAGTTTTTAATGCATGAATTAATTTCCCATCTGATACATCACAATAAATAATGTCTGCAGTTGGTGGCTGTAGCAATGAGCTACAAACTTGTGATTGTGAAAGTGATGAAGAACCTGAGCATTGATAGAAAGAAGTATATGATTACACTCTTGAACTCACCCCTGTTATTGAAGGGGAAATATTTACTCTTAAACATTTGCTTCATTAATGGTGTATTTTGGGAGAATGTTTACATTAAATGCAGGAAACATTTTCATTCCATGTAATATTATGACATCTATAACATCAGTGGGCATCAGGTATAAGTTCCTTTGCTTCTTAACATCTCCATCTCCCAGAACTGCTGGCAGTTGCATGAAGAAAAATTAAAAAACAGTAACTAGCAAATATTATTCATCTTATTTGCATCATTCATTTTTTGGTTCATTTTCAGAATTCACCAATATAATTTTCATTTGTCTTTGTTTTGTCTGCAAATGTTTACCTACTTTCTGATGAATCAAGATTCCATACACTGCTGTTTTGAGTGCCTCACAGTAATGGTCACTGCCTGCAGTTACATGACTTAAATATTAAATTTCACTTGTTACTTAAGATTTGGACATTAGCACAGGGTCTGTTGTAGGCTGACATGAGCTCCTTCATTATAGGATTGAAGCAGTCCATACCGGTCTTCAGCAGAACCTGATTCATCCTGTATTTCTGGGTCAACATAGGTCACATACTTTTCTGGCGCCACCAGGAACATGGAAAAACATGGGTTCAATTTCATACTTGGGGCCAATTTTTGATACCTATTTTGATGTTGCATTAGCAGAATGATTTTGACAGAAGATCATTGACTTAAAACTTTAACTTAATTTCTCTCCATGGATGATAGCAGACCTGCCAAATATTTCTAGCATGGCCAGGGGTATGTTGGGACACTGTAAACAAGTCTACAAGTAAACAAAAGTATGGATAAGGATTTCACCAGGACGTGAGCTGAGGCAGAGAAGGAGTTTGAAAATGTAATTAAGATTTTTAAAATTCATTATTTGGGATGTGAGTATTGCTGGTTAGGCCAGCATTTTATTGCCCATTCCTAATTGCACTTGAGAAGGTGGTGGCGAGCTGTCTTCTCGAATCACTGCCAGTATGGGGTTGCAGGTTATTGATCTGAAAGAATTGCAAAGTCAAGTTGGTGGGTGACTTGGAGGGGAACTTCCAGGTGGTGGTATTCCCAAGTATCAGCTGCCCATGTAATGTTCTTGTTTTGGAAGGTGCTGCCTAAGGAGCCTGGGTGAGTCCTTGCAGTGCATCTTGTAGATGGTATAAATTGCTGCCACTGTACATTGGTGGTGGAGGGAATGCATGTTTATGGAAAGGGTGCCATTGTCCTGGATGGTGTTGAGCTTCTTGAGTGTTGTTGGAGCTGCTCTCATCCAAGCAAGTGGAGAGCATTCCATCACAATCCTGACTTGTGCCTTGTGGATAGTGGACAAGCTTTGGGAAATCAGGACGTGAGTTACTTGCCAAAGGACTTATAGTCTCTGACCAGCTTTTGGACCAATTCAGTTTCTGGTCTCTGGTAACCCCAGGAAGTTGAGATTAAGGAATCAACAATGGCAATGCTATTGAATGTCATAGTATTTTATTTATTTTTTATTGTCACAAGTAGGCTTATATTAGTGCTGCAATGAAGTTTCTGTGAAAATCTGCTAATTGCCACACTCTGGTGTAGTTCGGGTACACTGAGGGAGAATTTAGCATGGTTAATGACCTAACCAGCACACCTTTGGAATGTGGGAGGAAAGCGGAGCAACCACAGGAAATCCATGCAGACATGGGGAGAACATGCAAACTCCGCACAGACAGTGTTCCAAGCTGGGAATCGAACCCGGATCCCTGGTGCTGAGGCAGCAGCACAATTAGATTCTCTCTTGTTGGGATGGTTATTGCCTGATACTTGTGTGGTACAAATTTTACTTACCACTTCTCAGCCCAAACTTGGACATGGACTATTTCATTCTGGATGTAAATTTATGGTCTTAATTATGGTGGAGGTTTGCAGTCAGGAGCTCATTTCAGGATCAATTATAACACCAAGATTACAAAACATCTGGTTCAGTTTAAGAGAAGTATAGAGAAGAGGGATGGAAACAGAGAAGGATGGAAGAAGAAAGCAGCTCATCACCTACTCAAAGACAAATAGGGATGGACACTGAAGACAGAAGGTTTCAGACTTCGATATTTAATGATAGGTAATTTCTTCTTATCCAGTGCTGTTGGACAAGGAGTTAGACTAGAGATGGTAAAGAAGTTGAGTGAGGTGGTGGTGCCCAGTCTGCTCAACCTTTATTTGCAAATTGTTAAAAAATTACTTCCAGTGATAAAACAGTTGTTGTTTGGATGATGTTTTCCTCAAATTCTTAAGCTTTTTTTAAGATACCATTACATTGGCAAAAGAGTGTGACTAATAACAGTACTTAATTTTTTTTCTGAGTTTTTTGATCCATTTAGAAAGGATCTTACTGGACAACATTGACTGAGAAATAATAATATATTTGTTTATCATTCATGAGTCCAGACATCAAATTGAGCAAGAAATGCAGAATTGACATTATAGCAGCAGAGGTTCCACTCCTAATGGCAATGAAGTAACTATACTGCTCTCTGTTCATTATGCCTGAACACTACCAGAATGAGGAATGTTGTTTCTCTTTGCTGTCTAGACATGATCAAATACATATTGAGTAGTTTACGCTCTTCAACATCAGTGTGACTATGCTTTTTATAAGTATATAAGGTTAAATGTCAATTTATGCTTTGCTAGACAGAACATTAGTTTTCAATGATTTAATCAGTGTATGGTTGTAAAGTGGGCTTTGAACAGCTCTTTATCCAAGTAATTCACAAGCACTGTTAACCTTCTCTGTCAGCAAACAAAAGTCATTCTTTTTATATTCTTTCATGGGACACAAGCATCACTGGCTGGGCCAGCATTTATTGCCCATTTATAGTTGCCCGAGGGTAGTTGAGAGTCAGTTGCTGTGGCTCCGGAGTCACATGCAGGCCAGATTTCCTTCCCTGAAGAACATAAAGGAGTTAGATGAGTTTTTTTCCAACAATCCATAATGATTTCATGACCATCATTAGACTCTTAATTCCAGACATTTTTTAATTGAATTTAAATTCCACTACCTGCTGTGGTAGGATTCTAATCCAGATCCCCAGAACATTAGTTGAGTTTCTGGAGTAATAGTCCAGCGACAACACACTAGATCATTGACTCCCCTTATTGGGATGGTTAATATTGAGCACAAAGAGAGAAGAAATAAGGGGTGGCACAGAAACACAGTGGTTAGCACTGCTATTTCACAGTGTCAGGGTTTCCTGGTTGGGTCACTGGCAATGTGGAGTGTAAACATTCTCCCTGTGTCTGTGAGGGTTTCCTCCGGATGCCTCCCACAATCCAAGTGTATGAGTTAGGTTGATTGGCCATGATAAGTTGACCCTAGTTTCAGGGGATCAGCAGGGGCTACAGAAATAGAGTAGGATTGCTGTCGATGCAGGCTTGGTGGGCTGAATGGGCCCTTTCTGCACTGTAGGGATTCTATGAAAAAAGGACAGAATGAGAAAATGTACTGGACCATAACAAAGGTGGTAAAATGACATAAATAGAAAAACTGTGTGTATGTAATGAAGAATATGTATCCCGAGGCATCAGATCAAGCCTAAGATCAGGTGAAATACCTTGTCAGCTTGGATCTTGTCTGTCTTTTAATTGTTTTTGGAGCAAGCAAGGAGATGGATTAAAGGGGCTTGTCCCATCTACTCTGTGCATTGGCTTTGTATCTGTAAGAATGGAGTAAAATTTAATTAATAAATAGTTTGAACTATCAACTTTGAAGTTGGTAAAATCAATAGCTCAACTCTAGCTGGAAAAAAATACATGAGGCTACAGCACTGATCACTATTAAACAGTAAATCAGTCCGCACAGAGATGGTCAAATATAGAAATCAGGAAGTTGCTACCCAAATTTCCCTCCTTCTTTAGGAATTTCACTTTAACAATATTCTGCTGAGAGACTCTGCATTGAGATAGATGGAATGGCATTAAATTGTAGTACTTGAATGATATATATATCTACTTAAAGTACCAGAAAACATTTAGATTTGTCTATTCCAGTGTAAATAGATGTTTAAACTGTGCAGCATTCTAAGGTTTTGATTAAAAATGGAGAGAAGCAAGGCACAGCATATAGTAGAAGATCTAGATTGGTAGAAGGTTAATTTCAATGTGAGGAGATGGGATCTTGCTGCAGTGAAATGGAACCAAAGACCGACAGGGAAGTATGTAATCAAACAGTAGGTAATCTATTGGAAGAGATGCTTCAGGTACAGGCTAGGTACATTCCAACAAGGGTGAAAACTAGCAGAACAAAAGATAGTCCTCCTTGGATGATAAGAAAGATAGAGATTATGATGGATCAAAAAAAAGGGTTTCTGATGGTTTGGGTGAATTCTTCAAGTGTGTAACAGGTTGGGAGGGGAGATTTGAAGAAAAATTAGACAGGCAAGGAGAGGATGTAGGAATAAAGTGATGGTCAACAAAAAAGGACCACAAAAATCTTCTACCGGCACATAAAAAATAAATGGATAGTTAAGAGGTGGGGTGGCCCGATTAGAGACAAAGAAGGTGATGTATACTTAGAAGTGCAAGACAAGACTAGAATATTTGAAGACTAATTTGTATCAGTGTTTACTCAGGAGAAGGAATCTGATAGAACTTCTCACAAATGGTAGAGAAAATGGATGGAGTAAAAATTGATTAATAGATATATGAAAAAAAACTCTCTATATTTAAGATGGATAAGTGATTGGATTCCACACTGCTGACAGAAGTGGGGATGAAGGTAGCAGAAAGATTTGCCATGATCTTTCAATCTATCCCAGAGGCAAGGGTGATGCTAGTGTTAAAGAGTGACAAATGAGAAACCTTTTATTCAAGAAAGGGTGTAAAACAATCCTAGTTGGGTAAGGTTTCAGAATGGTCTAAATTAGGTGAGGTGCCATGGTGCTCGCACATGGCTAACGGGCCTGCTAGCCTCTCTCCCCCCAGCCAGGAGTGGTTAAATCTGGACCTGCTAATGGGATTGAACTGCTGACTTTAATATTTAAATAACCTCTGCACCGATTTCCCCACTAACAAGAAGCTGGTGGGCGCACCCTGCTGGAGTGAGGGCGGGTCATGGAGGCCCCCCAAGATGTCAGGATAATGGGGTTGTGACCCCAGGCATTGCCAGCCTGGCTCCTGGCACTGCCCTAAGGACAGTGGTAGTGCCAAGGGGGTGGGATAGGGGGCAGGACCTATGGGTCAGAGCCTATAGGCGGAGATCAGTAGTGGTGGAGGTTCCGCTGACACTCTGCATAGGGATCGGTGGCAGAGGGAGGGAAGGGACTGATTGAGGTTGCCCATTAGGGTATGGCGCTGCTGGGGGGCCAGGCTTGAGGTCAGGATTGCAGGGGTGGAGGATAGAAGAGATCAAGGCAGGCAGGGATTGGAGCTTGCTGGAAACAAACAATGATTTCAAAAGGAAATTGGATGGGCACTTTGAAGGGCTGCAGGGCTATGGAGTTTGAGCAGAGGAATTGGACACACTTACTGCTGTGTAACAAGCTAGCATGGACCTGATGAGCTGAATGATCTCCCTGTGTGCCATAATTGATTCCATAACAAATCTTAGTCTGGGAGTTTCCAATCCTGCCTGTTGCAGGAAATGTCACAAGTAGGATTGAGAATTTGTCTGAACAGGCAAAGGTTTGTTGATCTTGGGCAGGTGAGACCAAAAAATCCCAGTATTGCTTACCGTCAAGCATTTCTCAGGAACTGAAAGTTAACTCTTACAAGTGTGGAGTTCATTCCTTCAGGATTTTCGTTATTGTTGGAGATTTTTTTTTCTTATGTTGCTTTGAATGTCATCTTTATTTCACTTTTAATTTGGCATTGTGTTACAATCGCTGCAGAGATCAATAAAATATAAAGATAAATTTGAACTTCTGGACATTAGCTGAAAGAATAAGACATCAAGATTTCATATCTTTTTAAACTCTTACAGTTTCAAATAAGTTTTAAAAAAAGTATTGACTATTCTTTCTATAGGCAAAATGTATTTTAAATTAGAGGAATAAATAATATATTATTACTTATCACTTTTCCCAGAATTATAAGTTTCATGGCAAACAATTCACAATTGGTTCCAGCTTCAGTAGGCTGCTTTCTTTCCACTTTCCTAGCTGGGTGACTTCAAACTCTAAAACTACCTCTTACTGTAGTTTTTCCCCCCTCTAACTCTAAGATATGCAAATCTTCTGCCTCTTTTAACAACTCAGTCTTCAAACTGAACATGAGCTCCCACCCATATTTTGTGTGAATGATATAGTCAGCACTTTTTTTGCTTAAAGCATAGGCCTTGTTAACTCTGTTTTCTTGCTTTCTCCCTCTCAGTTGCTGTAGCCCTCAATAGACAAAAACTGCAACCCAACCTAGCTCTAATATTCATGGATGTATAGGGAAGCCTGTAACCTGATCATAAAATAGCTTCCTCAATCCTCTTCCACATGACAACAGGAAGCACACAGACTTTGGGGGGAATTTTCCCATCCCATGCACCACAGGAATTGTAACTGTGGGACGGGGTGGTGGTGGTGGGGAGACTGATCATGCAAAGGTCCATGGATCTCGTGGCCAGAAAACCCTACCCTTTGTATCTAAGTAGATATTTTAATAATATAATAATTTAATTCTTTCATTTTATAAGTAAAGGGGTTGTTTACAATACCACTGTTTACAGCTTAATAGTTGTAATACCCCTCTGGAACTTAGGGCAGAGTTTCCAGCGGTGCTTGCCCCAAAATTGGAAAATCCCACTGAGGTCAATGGACCTTTGCACAGTCCTATCGCCCTATGAACCCCATGGCAGGTGGGATGGGAAATATCTGCTTTTAGTGTCCATCAATGCTATATTCCACACCTTCCAAGTGTGAATAACTTGCACCTCGCTCACAATTAATTAATCTGAGTTTCTGTTTATCTGTGACAAATAAAGAATTCAGGCTTATATCAGGCAGATATCAGCACAGGACACATAACCATTTTTATTTATCCTTGCCCTAAAGTTGCAATCCCAAAATTTACTAATCTTATTAATGAAAATATATAAACACGATTACCTGAGGAACCTCAACTGTATCATGATCATATTAATTATTCCGATCTACAATTCCTCATTTACACTGTGTGTGTCACACTAAGGATTTTTCAGTCTGATTGTTGAAGAGAATACATTGTTGCTTGCTCAGTTTGTACTATACCCAAATGCCCTATAGAGGTACCATGCTATTTTAGATTTCTAATCATTGCAACTTGCAGTGTGAATGCACAGTGAAACTCCGGATAAGTATAGGTGATTGTTTAGTGGCATTTGTTCACCATTAAGTGCAAACCCTGTGTCAATGTTATACACGTGCAATTACTTTGAATGTTCCCAATCCTTCCAATGGGGGGAAACTCTCCTCCCGCTGGATAAAATTGTCTGTTATTCTTAACATATCCTGTTTATTTCTCTTCAAGACATGAAAACATTCTACTCTGTATCTAAAAAAATAAACAGGATGTGTTATAAATGTCCTGCAATTCATGAGACTTCAAAGAGACTTCTGAATGAACTCTGGAAAGCCCCTCAATGCCCCTGCAATGTTTCAGACGTGTGAAGTATCATTTTTAATTTCCAAACATGGCAGGTGATGAAATTAAAAGATTGGCTATAAAATAATTAACTTGTCAAATTCTTAAATCTGGAATGGAATTCCTCTTAAAACACATTCGAAAGTGGTACTTTTTAAAGCTAACACATTTGAAAGAGAGTTAATAATAGATATGCTCTTCTGAACAGTTAATCTATTACATATAATCAACTCTTGGGTTTTTAGGAGAATTTTTCAATCCGTTTCAATTCATTTCCCTTAAAGTCAACTTTAAATAATATTAAAGAAAACTTTGAATGAATCATGGAAAATTAAGATCATCATCAAACTTCAGAAATGTGACTCAAAGTTGATATCAACCCTGCCTTGCTTTGAAATAAAAGGAAGCTGATTCACATTCAGGTGAGTTATAAACCCATCTGTACCAGTTTATTAAATTTCAATATGTTTACTTTGCACTTTATGATATTCATCCTTTTTTTTCTGCAAAGTTGCCATTTTGTAATTGGTCTGATCATTTCAATACACCTTCGTCAAGATGCTGTGCAGGAAAGAAAATGAATAATTATCTTTTACACGTTTCTCATTAACTCTTTTTTTTTATTACAGTGTGAACTATCATTGTGCCCAATAATTTGTGGATGGTGATGCTCTTGTTTAAACCTTATTGAATCCTAATCTGAAGTAATGGAAATAGCTTTCAAATGTAGTGCTTTTCAGGTGTTATAATGTATGGAACTGACAGGAGATCACGGAATCACAGAATTGTTGCAATACAGGAGACTGTTCGGCCCATTGTGTCCTGGCTCTCCAAATGAACATTTCACTTGTCATTTTCCCTATACCCCTGCACATTATATCTTTTCAAATAACCTAATTCTCTCTTGAATGCTTCCATTGAACCTATCTCCATCACAATTCCAGGCAGGCCATTCCAGACCTGAATCATTCTCTGTGTGAAAATGTTATTTATCACATTGTTTTTGCTTCTTTTTACCAATTATGTTAAATTTGTACCCTCAGGTTCTTGATTCATCCACCAATGGGAACTATCTATTCTATGTAGACCCCTCATTATTTTGAATATCTTTATCAAATCTCCCCTTGGCTTTCCTTTCTCCAATGAAAAGAGATTCCTGTTCTTCAACCTATCCTTATAACTAAAATATTTCATCCCTGGAATTATTCCTGTAAACCTCTTCTGCACCTTCTTGAATTAGACCATAAAACATAAAACACAGGAGCAGAATCAGGCCACTCGGTCCATCGAGTTTGCTCTGCCATACAATCATGGCTGATGTTTTTTTTTTCATCTCCATTCTCCTGCCTTTTTCCCATAACCCCTGATCCCCTTATTAATCAAGAACCTATCTATCTTTGGCTTAAAGACATCAATGACCTGACCTCCACAGCTTTCTACATCAGAGTTCCACAAATTCACCACTCCCTGGCTGAAGAAATTCCTCCTCATCTTTGTTTGAAAAGGCCATCCTTTTAGCCTGAAGTTGTGTCCTCTGGTTCTAGTTTTTCCTAGTAATGGAACATCCTCTCCATGTTCACTCTATCCAGGTCTTGTAGTATCCTGTAAATAAAGTGAATCCTTCTAAACTCCAAAGAGTACAGATCCAGAATCCTCAACCATTCCTTGCATGACAAGCTCTTCATTCCAGGGATCATTCTTGTAAACACCGTCTGGACATTCCCAAGGCCAGCACATCCTTCCTTAGATACAGGGCCCAAAACTGTTCACAATACTCCAAATGGAATCTGACTAGAGCCATATACAGCCTCAGTAGTACATCCCTGTTCTTGTATTCTAGCCCTCTTGGCATGAATGCTAACACTGCATCCTAACTGCACCTGCACGTTAATCTTAAGAGAATCTTGAACAATAACTCCTAAGTCCATTTGTGTTTTTGATTTCCTAAGTATTTTCCCATTTAGAAAATACCATCATTCCTCTTTCTAAAGTGCATAATCTCACATGTTTCCACATTGTATTCCATCTGCCATTCCTTTCCCCACTCTCCTAACCTGTCCAAGTTCTTTTGCATGCCCCCGCATCGTCAATACTAGCTGTCCTTCTACATATCTTTGTATCATCTGCAAACTTAACAACAGTATCTTCAGTTCCTTTGTCTAAATCATTAATGCATACTGTGAAATGTTGTGATCCCAGCACTAATTACTTCATATCTTTCCTAAATGCAGCATCCAGAACTCAGCAGCCAGTACACTAGCTGAGCTCTAAATAATGTCTTATACAAGCACAATGTTTCCTTCCTCTTATACTCTGCTCCTATTAATAAAGTCTAGGATGCTGTATGTTTTATTAAGTTCTCCTTCAACCTGTTTTGCCATCTTTAATGACATACAGACCTACATCCAGGTCCTTCTGCATCTGCATCCTTTTAGACTAGGACCCTTTATTTTGTACAATCTCTCCATGTCCTTTCTTCCAAAATATGTCACCTCATATTTCTTCATGTTGAACTTCATCTGCCACCTATTGGTCCATTTCATCAACTGGTCTATGCCCTTGAGGTTCTCTGTTGCCCTCCCTGCAGTCCCAAGGCCACCTTCCCCAGCTTCCTCCTTGAAATGTCCAATCCCTGGAAACAAGCTAGACAAACTTAGAGCCAGACTCACTTTCCAAAGGGAACTGAGGGATTGCCGTGTGCTCTGTTTCACAGAGACGTGGCTCACTCCTGCTTCACTGGACAGTGCCATACAAACAGAAGACATCTCAATCTATCAAATGGACTGTCCAGCAGCCTTAGGCCAGGCTAGGGAAGATGGGATCTGCTTCCTAATCAACACCTTATGGTGCGTAGAGGTGGCAACACTGGCAACATTCTGCTCCCCAGACCTACAATACCTGTTGCCAAAATGCTATCCCTACAACCTCCATTTTCTGAATGGCAGTTTACATCACCCCATATGGATGTGAAGATCGCACTGGACACGCGGACCAGCCGGCGGGCGTATTTACAGACATCTTCAACCTCTCTCCACAACAATCTGAGGTCCCTATCTACTTCAAGAAGACGACTATCATCCTTTTATCTCAAAAAAATCAAGCAGCTTAATGATTATCAGCCAGTGGCTCTGACATCCATCATTATGAAGTGCTTCGAAAGGTTACTCAAGGCACAAATTAATTCCAATCTCCTAGACTACCTAGATCCGCTTCAGTTTGCCTATCATTGCAACATGGCAGCAGATGTCATCTCCCTGGCCCTGCACTCAACCCTGGAACACCTAGATAACAAGGATATCTATGTCGGATTCCTATTTATTCACTACCGCTCATCCTTCAACACTACTATTCCCACAAAATTCATCTCCAAACTCCATGGCTTGGGCTTCAGCACATCTCTCTGAGACTAGATCCTGAACTTCCTAATTCACAGACCACAATCAGTATGAATAGCTAACAACACTTTCTCCACAATCATCCTCGGCATCGGTGCCCCACAAGGCTGTGTTCTCAGCCCCTTATACACTTCTTATACACCTATGACTGTGTGGCCAAATTCCCCTCCAATTTGATTTTCAAGTCTGCTGACGACACCACTGTAATGGGTCGATTCTCAATGACAAATTCAATGAACATTCTCAATGTTCTATGACAGGACAGGGTACAGGAAAGAGATGGAGAATCTGGTGAACTGGTGCAACAGCAATAATCTCTCCTTTAATGTCAACAAAACAAAGAAAACTGTCATCGACTTCAGGAAATGTAAAGGAGAGCACACCCCCATCTTCATCAATGAGGATGAAGTAGAAAGGGTCAAGAGTTCAAGTTTTTAGATGTCCAGATCACCAACAACCTGTCCTGGCGCCCTCTTGCTGACACTATAGTTAAGAAAGCCCACAAACACCTCTACTTTCTCAGAAGATAAGGAAATTTGGCATGCCAGCAACAACTCTCACCAACTTTTACAGATGCACCATAGAAAGCATTATTTCTGGTTGTATCACAGTTTGCTATGGCTCCTGCTCTGCTCAAAACCATAAGAAACTACAGAAGGTTGTGAATATATCCTAATCCATCATGCAAACCAACCTCCCATCCATTGACTCTGTCTACATTCCCTACTGCTGCAGCAAAGCAGCCAACATAATTAAGAACCCCATGCATCCTGGACATTCTCCTTTCCACCTTCTTTCGTTGGGAGAAAGGTACAAAAGTCAGAGGTCACATACCAATTGACTCAAGAACAGCTTCTTCCCTGCTGTTGTCAGACTTTAGCTTGAATTAAGTTGATCTTTCTCTACTCCCTAACTATGATTGTAATACTACCTTCTGCACTCTCTCGTTTCCTTCTCTATGAATGGTATGTTTTGTCTGTGTATTGCAAGAAACAATACTTTTCACTGTATGTTAATACATGTGACAATAATAAATCAAATCAAATCACACTTTACAATGCATTCAAGTTTTGTACTTCTACAAATGTGAAATTGGTCTCTTTTATATAAAAGTCTGGATCATTAATATGTGTCAGGAAAACATGGGTCCCAATACCAATCCCTATAAAACTCCACTCCAAACTTCCACTAGCCCAAAAGAACATCAATTAACCATTATTCTCTGTTTCCTATCACTCAGCCAATTTTGTATCTGCTGTTACTGTTCTTTTTATTCCATCAGTATAACTTTTCTCACAAGTCTGTTGTGCAGTACTGTATAAAATGTCTTTTGGAAATCCACACACACCTTATCAACAGCATTACCCTCATCAACCCTCCCCATTATCTCTTTGAACAATTCCAACAAATTATTTAAATATGATTTTATCTTAAAAAATCCATCCTGTCTCTATTTAATTAACATGCATTTGTGCACATAATTATTAATCCTGAACCAAATTATAGTTTCTAGAAGTTTCCCCAATACTGAAGATATATTGATTGGCTTGTAGTTGCTGGACTTATCCTTACCCACCCTTTTGAATAACTGTGCAATATTTATAATTTTCCAGTCCTCTGGCACCACCCCGAGTCTAAGAAAGACTGAAAAATGATATCCAGTGAGTACCTCTGCAAGTTTTACTCTCGCTTCCCTCAATGTTTTGGAAGCATTTCATCCAGTGCTGGTGCCTTGTCAACTTTAAGTACAGATAACCTTTCTAAAATCTCCTCCTTATCAATTTTCAATCCTTCTAGTGACAAAGTTTTGTCTTCCTTCAACATGGTCTGGGTAGCATCTTCTTGCAAAGAATTCATTTAATACCTCAGCCATTTCCCTGCCTCCGTATGCAAATTCTCTTTTGGTCCTTTTACCATCCTTTTATTATTTTTATGCCCGTAAAAGACTTTAAGATTCCATTTTACATTAATTGCCAGTTTCTTTTCATACTCTTTTTAATTTGCATTTTCACCTCCCCACCGAATCTTCTTTATTCGGCCTGGTTCAAAACTGTATTTTCTACCTGGCACTCTGTCATAAGCACACTTTCTCTTCTTTATCTTCATTTTTATTTCCTTTATCATCTAGGATGCTCTGGATTTGTTTGTCCTGAATTTTCCTTCTTTGAACCATTTAATAAGGCAGTAACAAGTAGAAACCGTGACCTGTGTATTTCATTGCTTCGTCTTGTATCGCTGTTTTTAAATTCTTGTCAGTCCTAATCAGGTCCCCATCAAAGTTAACTGCTAGTCCCATGCAAGTGTCACCTGACAATGCAAGCCAGTGATTTCATGCACAAAGTGATTGGCACAGACAATAGAGCTGACTTAATCCTTTCCCATTCTTCAACGTGGGAAGCACACATTACTGGGTGAGAAAATCATTTCCCAGAGGAAGTGAGCGCAGCTGAAATACATTCTCAATTCTGCTGAGGTAATATTCATCATTCTATAGAGGAAGCAATTTAGGACAGGAAAGAGAACAGAATAGAATCAGTGCACAGAAAAGAAGTTGTTAACAGTCAGGTGCTGCTGGATTTATTCAGTTTGTTCAGCATTATTTTTTTAAAGTATCACATTTTCCTAGTCTGAGTTAGAAGGATATGTGGTGAGCTCCCACTCTAGAGTTTGAACACTTAATCTTAGCAGATACTTCAGCAGTGCACAGTCAGAAACAGGTATCTTTCAAATTACATGTTAATCAAACCCCTCTCCAGTTATTTAGGCAGAGAAATGATCCACTTCTCTTCATTCAGAATATTTGAGCTGCTACATGGAAAAGACAGAGCAAATGAAATAGATTATGATACCAAAAAGCATTGAGTCACAGAAAGACAAGGTTGTTTCATATTCCAGAATTTTCTTTCAGTGGACTGGTTCTCATTATCTTCACTATCATTGTCACTGTTACTATTGTCTGCCTTTATTCTAATTTTTCTATAATTTTCCTTTGTTTTGCCATTCACTGGCTTCCATTGGGTGGCACGGTAACATAGTGGTTAGCACTGCTGCCTCACAGTGCCAGTAGCCTGGGTTCACTTTCAGCCTTGAGTGATTGTATGGAATTTATACATTCCCTTAAGTCTGCATGGGTTTCTTGTAAGTGCTCCAGTTCCTTCCCATAGTCCAAACATGTGCAGGCTGGGTGAATTGACCATGTTAAATTGACTCTTTTATGTGTCTGGAGTTGTGTGGGTTAGGTGAATTAGAGAGATTATAGGATAGGAGAGGTTGTGGGCCTGGGTAAAATACTCTGTCAGGGTGGGGAAGAGCATGATCAGTGCAGGCTCAATGGGTATAATGGCCTCCTTCTGCACTATTGGGATTCAATGATTCCTATTGTTGCAAGGGGTGACTGTGAGATATTTCAGGTAGAGAAACATGGAGTCGGATTTGTTCCAGGGGCAATTACATTGGCTTTTCTCCAGCATCTTGTTCTTCCTCATTGTTGCAGTCACTGTTTTCATCTGCCATCCTGCTCCAGGTCTCATTGCTTCTTCTTTCACCCTCCATTGTCTGTTCGTGTTGATCAGCAGCTAGGGCCAGCAGAAGTCAAGAATAGATATGTAAATAACTCCTTTTGGATAAGGAAGACTGGAACTTCCTAGCTATTATTTTAACATAACAAAATAAGAACTATGGTCGGCCATTCAGACTCTTGAGCCTCTTCTGTTATTCAGTTAATCAAGCTGTTATATCACAGCTGATGGTAAATGCTCAGTGGGCAGTTTCCAAAAAGAAACTTGAACCAGCTACAACACAGTTTTTGAAATTTGTATTGTATGAAATATTTATGTTTAAAACTCGGGAAATTATGTCCCCAATTACTTGTGATTATTTTATAGTGAAGTAAATACTTATTAAGAAATAAATGGAAAAAGAAAATAAAATTGCACTTCCAAACAAAGATGGCTTTACACAGTCAACAGTACTTTAAAACAATTCCAAAGGTTCTTAACTTAATTACTCTCAGAGCTAACCTCCCTTTTCTGTTCATAGAATTTGGTGAATTCTTACCACACAGTGCCTTGGTTTTCCTTTGGGGTGTTCTCTGAGGCTGCAGCAACTGGTTCTTCAGGTCTGGCTTTGTTTGAACTGCTTTCTGGGAGTTCTGATCATACATGCTGCTGACGTTTGGGAAATCTAAGCAGCTCCCCCCTCACATAGACTTCAGTATTTCCTTAAATGCAATCCTCCCATTTGATCTCTTCAATGTCTCACTCTGTCTCTTTAGAAATGTTTTCTTACCAGAATTGACTAAATTTATTTTGCTATTTTAGTAATCTTACCTTTCCTTTACTTTGGTTATTAATACCTTATTAAAAACTTGCATATATCCAATTTTGAACAAAAACAATACATTGCTAGCTTTTCCTGTAGTTGCCTTATGTAAAACCTTGACTGAATTTCTTCTTGGTTCATTGATATATCTAAATCAATTCTTATTGTTAGTTTGGATTGTTACAGTTATTGTGTCTCTTACTCAATTACCATCATCACAAATCCCAACAGCCTGATTCCTTGTACATAAAAAATATGACAGTGATGTTACCAAATGAAAAATGGGAGTGATTCTCCAGTCCAATTAATCCCAAGTGCAAATCCCGCTGAGCCTGTGACTTTGGCGAGAGACCTGAAAGAGGATTTGCACTGGGTGTTAAACAGTTTCTGACGCTCCCAGTCCTTTCCACTTAGCGTGACAGAATCTTGGCCAGAAACTCATTTGCATTGATTTCAGTCTCATTCGCAAGAATAAAGTCAAATGCAGCATCTTCCCATGATGGCCAACCCCACCCCCTTTCCAGTCATCCAAGTGCCAATCTTTGCAGTTCCCTTAAAGCATAGACGAGGCTCCATGAACTCCAAAGAGTAATAAGTAGGTTGAGTATTGCTCAACGTTCATATCCAGGATGCCCATGAGTAAAGCATCTGCGGCCAGAGTATAGAAGTGAGAGCTTTATGGCAGCTGGAAATTAACGGGGACCTGGCCTACTTTGGAAGAGTACTCCATGTTCAACTGCTCCATGTGTGCTGAGTTTTCTGTAGGAAGTCTGTAGGGTCACGACAAAAGCTGGGGGACCTTTATATAATGGGTTTTAGGATACCTTTGACCTAGCTGGAGGGGTTCTTGCATAGGGTCACATTGCTTTATGCGATGGGATAGCCTGGTGTATTTGCCTTGTTTTTCTTTGGAAGGCAGTAGACGTCTCCAGTGCAGGGAGTATGTGGGATAAGAGCATGGCGGATGCTCTGAACATCCGCATCAAAGATCTTAATCAGTTTGTTGAGTTGACAGGTGTGTTTTTTGGTCGGATCTGTGGATAATAAACATCTCTTGTCCTGTGCTTAATACTCTGTCTTTTCTTTAAGGCTTGATTACCTGTAAAGACTCGCATTCCAACCATTATTTTGTAAATTGTATTTGTGTCTTTATATGCCCTGTTTGTGAACAGAATTCCCACTCATCTAATGAAGGAATAGCGCGTCAAAAGCTGGTGGCTTATGATACCAAATAAACACGTTAAGCTTTAACCTGGTGTTGTGAGACATCTTACTGTGCTTATCCCAGTCCAATGCCGGCATCTCCACATCATAGCCCCTTCCAGTGTTAATATATCCTTTCTCAAGTAAGGAGACCAAAACTGTACACAATACTCCAGGTGTGGCCTTACCAACATCTTATACTGCAGTGTTTTATAAACTCCATCCCCCTATCAGTGAAGGACAGAATTCCATTTGCCTTCTTAATTACCTGCTGCACCTGCAAACCGACTTCTTGAAATTCCTGCACAAAGATACCCAGGTCCTCCTCTCAGCGGCATGCTACAATTTTTTACTATTTAAATAATAGTCCATTTTACTGTTATTCTTACTAAAGTGGATGACCTCACATTTACACATCCATCTGCCAGACCCTCACCCACTCACTTAGACTATTTATATGCCTTTGCAGACTTTCTGCATCCTCTGCACACTTTTCTCTCAGCCACCCATCTTAGTGACATCTGCAAATTCTGACACACTACACATGGTCCCCAACTCCAAATCATCGATGTAAATCGTAAACAATTGCAGTCCCAATGCTGATCTCTGAGGGACATCACTAATCACTGATCACTAACCAGAAAAACACTCATTTACTGCCACTATTTGCATGGGCTTGCCCATGAAACACTGCTACAGAATTCCCTCCAACTCCCTACCCCCCACCACAGGACTTAGGCCGGTGCAGCAAAGCCCAGCTACAGTTTCCAGCACCTTGATTTAATTTGGCTGAGAAGGATTAGGCAGTGGCCTTTCCTCATTGTGCCTCTTCAGCAACTGCTCCAAGTTTTATCGCTTCCCTCTGCACACAGTCCTGGGCCTTGTAATGTCAGAACATGTGTTGACGTTATGAGTAAGTATCACAGTAACCAGCTATAAATTTGCTTTAGTTTTAGGCAGGTTGACTTACTGACTTGAACTTTAAAACAGATTGCTGAAATCAAAATTTCATGATATAATGTTCCTTTCAATATAAAAGAGCAGACCCCTTAACTTATTGTAAGCAGTGTCAGAGAATATCGTCCAATGCACATTTTATTCATTTAGACATCATGCCATTTATATGCAATTTCATAGAATCTCCACAACACAGAAGCAGGCCATTTGGCCCATTAAGTCTGCACTGATTGCCTGATGAAGCATCCATCCAGACCCTAACCCTGAAACCCTGCTGCCAACCTACACATATTGGTACACTTAGGGAAAATTTAACATGGCCAATCCACCAAACTTGAGCATCTTTGGATTGCAGGAGGAAACCGGAGCACTCAAAGGGAACCCACACAGTAATGGGGAGAACATGTAAACTCCACACAGACAGTGACCTGAGGTTGGAATCAAACCTGGATCCCTGGAGCTGTGAGGCATCAATGTTAACCACTGTGCCATTGTGCCGCCCATTTAAATTAAATGAAAATTTATTTGCTCAAACTTCCAATTGATTGGTTCTAATTTCATGTTCATAAAATAAAAAAAAAGTCACCAGATTCCATTCAAGAATTGAAACCATCAATCGTATAGCTTTAAAAGATCTTTAAGTGGTGAGCAGGTGGTCAGAATCAGTTACCACTGGGGAAAGGTAAACCTAGCAAATTGCTCAATTGTTTCTTTTCAGAAGAGCCCTTCAAGTCTTTATCTTGAATCACTACTGAAACTAAGATCTTAGATTTTGAGTGAAGTTGGGTAACTATATCATTGCTGAGCCTGGCCAGTTTTCTTGCTTCACTGGCAGCTCAGTGGAACTCTATCTTTATCTGAGGTAAAACGTAGTGTAAATGAAGTGCTGGTTTACCCAAATGGGATGGCAGCATGGTGGCACAGTGATTAGCACTGCTGCATCACGGCACCAAGGACCCTGGTTCAAGTCTGGCTTCATCTCACAGACTATGTGGAGTTTGCACACTTTCCCCATGTTTGCATGGGTTTCCTCCGGCTGTTCCAGTTTCCCTCCCACATTCTAAGGATGTGTGGGTGAGGTTGATTGATTATTTAGGTTGATTGGCCATTCTAAATTGCCCCTCAGTGTCAGAGAGGTTATGAGGGTAAATACATTAGGTTACAGAGATAAACCTAGGTAAAATTGTTGTCAAGGAGGCTTAGTGGGCTGAATGGCCTCTTTCTGCATTGTATGGATTCAATGATTCTATGGAGTTTGAAAGGTGAGTAAGTTAAGGTATTACATCTTTTATGGTACCATAGGAAGGGGATGAAGAATTGGTGGTGATGGAGTGGACTAGGATGTCACAAGGGGAACAGGCCCTGCAGCGTGCTGATGAACGGTTGGGGAAAATATGTTTCATTGTGGCACCATACTGGAGTTGGTGGAGGATGAATCTTTAAATGCGAAGAAAGGGTGGGGAAGGACAAGGGGGAAATCATCATGGTTCTGGAGGGGAAGAGTGAGGGCAGAGGTGCAGGAGCTGGATCAAACTCAGCTGAGAACCATGTTAACCATGTGGGGAGGTAAACCTCAGCTCTGGAAATTCAAAGAGGTGTCAGAAGTGTTTTGAAGGTGGCATCATTAGAACAGATGCTGCAGAGACAGAGAAACTGGGAGTAATGGAATGGAGTCCTTACAGGAAACAGGGTGTAAGGAACTGTAGTTGAGGTAGGTCGGATTCAGGGGGCTTGGAATGAATATTGATAGACAGTCTAGCAGCAGAATGGAGACAGAGTGGTCAAGAAAGAGAAGGGAAACGTCATCGATAAACCAGTGAAGATGAGAGAAGAGTGGAAATTGGAAACAAAAATCAACACACGTTTTGAAATCCAGACAAGAGCATGAAGCGGCACAAGTAAAGTCACTGACATAACACACAGTGTTATGGGAGGGGCCTTAGTAGGAATGGAACAAGGAATATCCCACATACCCCATAAAGAGACAGGCATAATAGGGAACAATGCGGGTTCCCATAGCCATACCTTTTATTTGGATGAAGCGAGACAAGTTAAAGCTTAAATTGCCAATAAGGAAATAGGTTCAGATAGGCAGAGGACAGTAAAATGGTGGTTATGAATTTTTCAATGTCTGCTCGAGGGAGAAGTAGAGTTTCTGGTGTGAGATGGAGATGTCAAGGGACTGGATGTCTACTATGAAGAGGAGGTGGTTAGGGCGGAAAAGTGGAAATCGTTGATATGACATAGGGCATCAGGGACATAGGTTCGAATCCTGGCTTAGGTCATTGTCTGTGTGGAGTTTGCACATTCTTCCTTATCTGCATGGGTTTCCTCCAGGTGCTCCGGTTTCCTCCCACAGTCCAAAGACGTGCGGGCTAGGTTGATTGGCCATTCTAAATTGCTCTCAGTGTCCCGGGATGCATAGGTTAAAGGGATTAATGGGTAAATATATTGGGATATGGGGATAGAGCCTGGGTGGAATTGTGGTTGGTGCAGACTTGATGGGTCAAATGGCCTCTTTCTGCACTATGATTTCAGAGGAATTGCAAATGTAGGTGAGAAGGCACTGGACAAAGAGAGTGAGAGTGGAGTTGGAAGAAATGAGATCAGTGAGGCAGGAACAGGCTGACGCTATAGGTCTGCCAGCACAGTCCTGTTTGCAGATTTTGGGAAGGAACTAGAAACGGGCTGTGTGAGGTTGGGAGACTGAGATTAGCGACTATGGAGGGAACATCTCCAGATGAGATGAGGTACTTGACAATCCTGTAAACAATATGTTGATGTCTGGTGGTGGGATTCTGGTCCGGGGGAGGTAGAAAGAAGAGCCTCAGATTTGGCACTCATCCTCTGAAAGGTAGAGGTCAGTACGCGAGACAAAAGCAGTACCACTCTTCTCTTTAGTTTCAATAACAAAGTCAGAGTTAGACTTGAGAGAATGGAATGCAGCAAGCTCAGGAAGAGACAGGTTGGAGTGAGTAAGAGAAGTGGATAAATTGGGATGGTTAATGTCATATCGACTGTTCTCAATGAAAAGGTCAAGAGCAGGTAAGAGGCCAGGGGTCCAGCTAGAGGGAGAATACTGGATAGGGTGGTGGAAGGATCTGATGAATACAGAGAGAGCTTCTGCCCAAATAAGTGAGCATGGAAACAGAGTTGATGGATGGAACATTCAGCTTCACACTGAACCTGAAATTCCCAATCAACTCCCTCTAGAGGGCCAATCTGTAACGTGTTTTAAATTTTGCTTTCACATAGTTGATATTATGTGAAAGCAAAATTTAAGAACACATTACAGATTGACCCAGTCTGCTATCTTACCTTTATGCCCAATTAGCACTTTCTTTCATCTTTAAAATTACCTTTAACATTCCATTTGTCTTGTGTCCACAATATCTTTGTCAAAAGTTTCTTAAGTTGCCTCCTACCTCTGATCTTCTATTTTGTTCCACCTGTTCCATCCCCTCTTTAGCAGTATCAAGCCCATCAAATGTCTACCTTTTCTCTGCTCTGAAGAAGGATCATACAGATCTGAAATGTTAACTCTGTTTCTCTCTCCACAAATGTGTCTGGACCTGCTGAGTTTTTTCGACATTTTCAGTCTTTGTAAAAAATCTAAAGGCCTGATTGATGGGCCAAACAGTGCTTCATCAATGTAACATGTAGCCTAGGTTTTGGGACAATGGATTTAGATACAGTTAGTCACTCTAATCCCATCCCCAATTTGCAACAGAATATAACCTCAGACTCAGTAGGAGCGATGCCACTTCAGATCTGCTGGTGTTTGTATGGAGTTCATTGATATTTTTCTAACTAACAAGCATAAGTAAATGTTCCTTCTATGATTCTATAATTACAGATTTGAAATACAACTCAGGTTTATGACAGTGTGAATGTATTCCAAGCTGCGTATTTGAGGAGTTCATGTAAATCTGACAGGACTTTGGCTCATCTGCAAACACTTATTTATGTAGAGACATCTATTCAGATGAATAATTCATACCACAACAGACATCAGGCATCACTTACAGAAAACAAAAATTAAGAGTCAAAGAAAAATACTTATGTTAATGATTGCTGCAGCTACTTGGAAAAGCAAGTTACTGTTGAAAAATAATTAAACTGTACTCCCAAAGGAGTTTATTAACGCATTTGAAAAAAAATCTGTCTTAAACAGCAAATGACAGAACCAACAAGGTAAAAGGCATTTACTGTGAACTACTCAGATGGCAGGAATAGGGGAAAGCGAAGGAGAGGAATTATTTGGGTCCAGTGATCATCATGACCTTCAACTTTAAGGTTCAACAGAGGGCAGTGTAGGAACAGTACCTTGTAAACTGTTAATTGGTCAAATTCCCTAATATTGTAAAATGTTCACTGGAAAGCTGACCAAACAAAAATCTACTGAAACAAAGTTTGTGAAAAGCCTCTTAGTTGGCCATATGTTTTCAGTTTATTCAAGCCATCGCAACCTGCCTTTTGATCATAACGTTGACCAGATTCTTAATTAATTGCCCATAAATCATCAAAGCTAAAGGTCTAAACTAATTAAAGGCATCAAAGCTTCTAAGTAAATTCCAATAGGAATATTTATGTTTATATTAAAGACATCTGAGACCAAAGTTGAACCTGGGTCCCTGGCATTGTGAGGCAGCAGTGCTAATCACTGTATCATCTTGCCACCAATAATCAACGTGGGCAAGGAGCAGACCTAGGAAGGACTGTTGACCTTGGTTGGATTTTATGGCTTCAAAGTGACTGTGGCTGTAAAATCTCACTTGTAATATTAAAACTGTCCAAAAAGTCCAGAAATCTGGATCATGTGCCATGTTACATTAATAGTTAATTAGCATCAGAGCCATTGTCCCTAATCAAAAGAACTTTGGCAACAGCTAATGGCATATAGATGTTATTTCTTCGGTTGTTTAGGGAGAAAGATCAGGAAAGGTTTTCTTCAGCCTGGGCCAACTGTGCTCATTCCTAAGTTCTAGTGCTGCTGACACTGCACAATCTTCCGGCCAATCAGCTTGGCTGGCAGCTCCTAAAGATGGGATTTCGTTCCAGTGAGGGGTGAAAGTCCCAAGCTTTCCTTGTTGTTGCCACTCATAGCGTGTTATTGCTCCATAGCGGATATTTCTTTTGGTTAGACAGATTTTTTGGTTGGGGATAAGACGTACCCTTTCTCACTAGCCACTGCCCATCCACCATCCCTGGTAAATTCCAGTCTATTGTGATAGTTGCTTAAATAAATGTAGGGATCTACCTTCAAAATTAAAATACTGTAGTAGGCTTTCTGCATCCCCCTCTCTTAAGTTGGAGGAATAGTTAACACTCTGCACTAATCATTTTCTGGAGAGAGTAAGCTATCTCTCTGGGCATTCTGTGCTTAATGCTCTCTCCACTCACATTGTCTGCATTTTTAAGACTTGATTACCTGTAAAGACTCACATTCCAATCATTATTTTACAAATTGAATTTATATGCCCTACTTGTGAATAGAACTCCCACTCACTTGACTTTTGACATTTGACAATTGACGAGTGGCTTTTGCTACCAAATAAACCTGTTGGACTTTAACCTAGTGTTGTGAGACTTCTTACTGTATTCCTGCATACAACAGGGGCACTGGTAGTAGGTCAGGAACTGACTTATCACCAAAGCTTTGTCAGCAAAGCATTGAGACCATTCAACTCTGGTCCAGTGTCAGCATCCCGGATTTCCAATCAGTTATAGAAGGTGGGTGGGATGACACACTACATCCATCAGTGAAAGGATTCCAGTGCAAGTGGCTCTGGCAGAAGTCAGAATGCCTGAACTATACATTGCTTCTTGAGATTTCATTAACCATTTAAGTAAGATGGTAACGATATGTAGCAGTGCTGGCGTTGGACTGGAGTATACACAGTAAGAGTCTCAAAACACCAGATTAAAGTCTAACAGGTTTATTTTGTATCACGAACTTTCAGAGTGCTGCTCCTTTATCAGGTGAGTGGAGTGTAAGAAAGATGATGTTTCAGAAGGATAGGAAGAAGAGGCCGGCTTTGGAATCAACTGAATGTGTCATACAAGAATTCGGGTTTCTGACAGGAGGGAAAAATGGCGACTTTGGCCTTTCTATTTTAATAAAAAATGTTATTTCCTTGCATTTCCATACATTCCAGTGTCTTACCACCATACCCTCCATCATTAATATCAGTCCCAAATGAATGTTTTGTTTACACAGAAGATAAATTACTCATGTATTGTGCTATGGATAGAGAGAGACAGACAAACTGTGTTTCATTCCTCTCACCACTCGACTGTAAGCAGAAAGTGTTTTTAAAGTATTCAGTGGTGTGTTTCTTAAACTCTTGGATGGTGTGATCCAATTTACTCAAAATCTGCAGCAAACTTGATTTATGATTAACTTAGAAGGTTCATTTATTTCACATTCAAAACCCAGGGAAGGCTGTGACTTTCTGCTCTGCGCTACACACACACACACACGCACTCTCACACACGCACACACACACACACACACACACAGTAAAGAGGAGATAGAGTTTTACAACTATGGATAATAGTACTACAAGAATCATAGAGATGAATATTAGCTCACGTAACTTAGTCCAGAGTCAGAGTCCAATAAGCAACTCCTTCATGTATGAGTTTAAGTTCAGCTGGCTGAAGATGGAGTGGTACAGTTGGTAAGAATAGTGAAAAGCGAAGTCAGTACACAGTGATTGAGTTAGTTATGCAGAGGGTGGTAGGAGATTTTCCTGCAGAAGCAGATTTTGAGGAGGGGGCTGTTGTTCTGCCTGAAGATCTGCTTCTTGGTGGTTCACCAGTTGGATGTTAAACAGTACAGTGATTATGAAGCTAAAGATGTCGGGGTGAATTTTTCCGTATCACCTGCCACAGACTCATAGAATCCTGACAGTGCAGAAGGAGGCCATTTAATCCATCAAGTCTACACTGACCACAATCCCACCCAAGCCCTATTCCTGTAACCTCACACATTTACCCTGCTAATCCCTGAAACTAGGGTCAATTTAGCATGGCCAATCAATCCTACCTACAAGTCTTTGGACAATGGGAGAAAACTGGAGCACCCGGTGGAAACCCATACAGACACAGGAAGAATGTGCACAGACAGCGACCCGAGGTCAGAATTGAACCCAGGCCCTTGGCTATGTGAGGTAGCAGTAGTAACCACTTTGCCACTTGCCACCCCTAATTGGAGCTGGCAAAGGGCAGACTTTGGAAGGTCCATTAACCTTGGGTGGAATTCTATGCTTTTGGGTTGAGTTTGGCCATAAAATCACACTCGTAGTGTTAAAATTGTCCAAAAAATTCAGAAATCTGAGCCACATACAACATCATATTATTAGTTAATCGCAGCTTAACATTCAGTTTCTGTGCTTCTGGCCAAAATTCCATTGCTCTTCATTAGGAGAGTATCAAAATGGTTTTTAACATGTTTTCTAGTACAATGATTTTAGATTCCTCTCTTTTGTGATAATTCTGGTTGAGGGAACTAGTTCATCTGTACTTCCTCTATTTTCATTGATTTCAAGAGGTGTGTACAATGAAGTGTGAGATTCCATAAGTTGAGTAATGGATTACTTTGTTCTTGTAACTCCTGGTGGTAGCTCCCAGAACAAAGAGTCAACTCAGTGGTCCTGTGACATATAGCTGCCAGCCTTTTGGTTCAAAAGAAAATCCACTAAAAAATAGCAATAGCAAATCTCGAACATGCAATGTTGGATTTCTTTTAATAAAAGCAACTTATTGCAGATGCTGGAATCTGAAACCAAAAAGAAAATGCTAGAAAATCTCAGCAGGCCTGGCAGCATCTGTAAGAAGAGAAAAGAGCTGACAGTTCAAGTTCAAATGGCTCTTTCTCAAAGCTAAAAGGCATAGAAAGTGGGAGATATTTACATTGCAGGGGAAGGGAATGAAAGATGAATCATAGCCATAGGAACCAGGGGAAAAGACAGTTAATAGCAGTCCACAGAGAGAATAAAGGGCTATATGGAAAAAATAACAGAGAAGCTGTAGACTGTGAGAGATGGAGATATTTGGGGAGGGGGGAATGGGACAGAAGTAGAATGTAGAAAAGGGAAAGCAGAGGGAGAAAAGGTAAGTAAAGGGGAATGAAATATGAGGAAAATGTGGGGGGAATAAAAATGAAGAAAGAGAATAGAGAAAGAAAAGGTAGAGAAGAGTAAAAAAACTGAATAAAACAAAGTGGGCCACGGTGGGGTAGAGCAAATCATCTGAAATTGTTGAATTCGATGTTGAGACCTGAAGCTATAAAGTGCCTAGCCGGAAGATGAGATGCTGCTCCTCCGTTTTGTGTTGAACTTCACTGGGACATTGCAGGAAGCCAAGGATAAACATGTGGGCATGGGAGCAGGATCATGTGTTAAAATGGCCAGCAATGGGAAGATCAGGATCCTGACTGTGCAAAGACTGAAGGTGCTCAACAAAGTGATCACTCAGTCTACATTTGGTCTCGCTGACATAGGGGGGACAACATTGGGAGCAGCGAATGAAATACGCTGGAAAAGAAAAAGGTGCAAGTGAAACACTGCTTAACTTGGAATGAATATTTTGGACCTTGGATGATGAGCATAGAAGAGATAAAGGGACAGGTGTTACACCTTCTGCGATTGATGGAAAAACACCAAGAGTGATGGGAGAAATGTGGTGTATAGTGGAGGACTGGACTAGTTTATCCCAAAGGGAATAGTCTCTGTGGAATGCTGACAGAGGGAGTGAAGGGAAGAAATGTTTGGTGGTGGCATCACATTAGAGTTGGTGAAAATGGCAGAGAATTATACTTTGCATGTGGAGGCTGGTGGGGTGAAATGTGAGAAAAGGGAGCTCTATCCTTGTTCTGGGAGGAGGAGAGGAGGTGACGACCATAGTGTGGGAAATGGCCAACTGTAGATGGGAATCCTTGGTTGAGGAAAAAGGAGCACTTTAGAAAGTGACATCATCGAGCAAGTGCAAGGGAGGGCAAAGTAGCTGAAAATGATATAGTCCTTAAGGGATATGGGGTGTGAAGAGCTGCATTCCAGATAGCTGTGGGAGTCAGTGGGCTTGCAATGGGTATTGGTAGATATTTATTGCTGAAAATGGAGATAGAAAGATCAAGGAAGGGAAGGGAAGTATCTGAGATGGACCAGGTGATAGCAATGGAGGGGTGGAAACTGGAAGCGAAGTTGATGAATTTTTTGAGGTCTGGACAAGAGCATAAAGCAGCACCAAAATAGCCATTGATGTACTGGTAAAGGAATTGTGGGATGGAGCAAGAAATATTCCACGTACCCCAAAAAAAGATAAACGTAGCTAGGATCCATGCCGATACTTGTTGCTATTCTTTTGATTTAGAGAAACTGGGATGAGTTAAAGAAGAAGTTGTTGAGAGATAGAATGAGTTCAACCAGGCAGAGGAGAGTTTTGGTGGATGGGAATTGTTCAGGCCTCTTCTTAAGAAAGAAGCAAAGAATTCTTGTCCTGATGTGGGACGGAGGCGTAGATGGTGAAAAAGAGGTGGTTAGGGCCTGCAAACTGGAAACTGTCAATATGAAGCAGGGCATCAGAGGATTCCCAGATGTAGACACAGAGGGAATGGGCCAGAGGAAATAAGTTCAACAGGGCAGAGCATGCTGACACAATGGGCCCATCAGGAAAATTCTTTTTGTGGATTTTGGGAAGTAGGTAGAAGCAGGCTGTCTGGGTTTGGGAGGCTATGAGGTTGAAAGCTATGGGGGAAGGCATCCAGAGGAAATGAAATAGATGATGGTGTTGGAGATAATGGCTTGATGTTCAGTAGTTTGGTCATGATCCAGGGGAGGCAAGAGGAGATATCTGAGATTGGAGCTCAGGCTCTATGAGGTAGAGGTCAGTATACCAAATGACAACATCACCTTCTTTGTTGACAGGTTTGGTGACAATGCCAGGGTTGGACCCGAGGGAGTGAAGGGCAGGAAGTTCGTAAGAAGAGAGGTTGGAATGGGTGAATGAGGCAGAAAAATTGAGATGGCTAATATCCTGATGACAGTTTGCAATGAAAGGATCGAGAGCAGGTAATTGTCCTGGTGGGGATATCCAGTTGGAGGCAGAATGTTGGAGGCATGTGAAAGGATCTGTGGAGTGGGAAGAGGATTCATGTGCAAAAAAGTAGACATGGATTCGAAGATGACAGAAGAAGAGTTCAACATCATGTTGAGCCTGGAATTCATTGAGTGGAGACATAAGGGCATGAAGCTGAATCCTTTGCTCAGAACAGCATGTTCAGCCTCAGGGAGGGGAAGGTCAAAAGACAAGGCAAGGGCTGGGGCTATAAGAGATGGAGGTTTAGTGATTGGGACTGGTGGAGGGCCAGGGATGGGCTGTGGTTTTGATAAGCTGTTGAATCTTACTGTCCTTTACAAGAAACAGAAAATATTTTTTGTTAAGGTGTCAAATAATACGGATGATGAAATGAAACTGGGGACAGGGATAACTTTGAGAGAGAGTAAGATGGTGTTGCTGGAGAGAAATGTTGAGTGTCTTCATGTGGTGGTGCATGGAATTGAGTGTGGCTTTCAGGATGTGGTGAGAACAGCAGTTTGAAGAATGTTGTATATCCTGGAGGAACCTGTAATCCTGGAAGTTACATGTGGGATGGAATTTGAGTTGGAATCCATGTGGGGTAAGTTGGAGACAAAGACAATTACTGAGGAAGGAAATGTGGCTATGGAAGTGAGTCTTGGTAAATACCTTGTCCAACACTAATAAAGAAATGGAAAGCAGCAAAGATGGATAGGGGCAGAAAGACATATGGAAATCCTGTCAGAGAAAAGAGCAATACTTCTTCAGGGTAAGCATTCCAGGAAGAGAAGTGGCAATAGGTTGAACATTGGATAAAAATAAATTACCGCAGATGATAGTATCTGAAACCAAAAGAATAAACGTTAGAAAATCTCAGCAAGTCTGGCAGCATCTGTAAGGAGAGAAAAGAGCTGACGTTTTTAGTCCAAATGATCCTTTGCCAAAGTTAAAAAGCACAGAAAGTGGGAGATATTTGTACTGCAGGAGGAGGGGGAGGGAATGAAAGATGAGTCATAGTCATAGAAACCAAAGGAGAAGACTCCTCATAACTGTCTATAGAGAGAATAAAGGGCGTGAATGGCCAAACGGCATCCAGAGGAAATGAGATAGATGACATTTACCTCATCTGTCAGTGTAAGGTGTGAGAGATGGAGATATTGGGCTTTGTGGGTGGGGGAGTCGAATGTAGAAAAGGGGAAATGGGGAGAAAGTATAAGGGAAGGGGGATGAAGTAGAGAGAAAGAGTGGAGGGGGGAATAAAAATTAAAAAAGACAATAAAGAAATAAAAGGTAGAGAACAGTAAAAAAAAATGAAATCAAAGGAGTCAAGGTGAGATAAAGCAAATCATCTGAAATTGTTGAATTCGATGTTGAGAACTGAAAGCTGTAATGTGTCTAGCTGGAGATGAAATGCTGTTCTTCCAGTTTGCATTGCACCTCAATGGAATATTGTAGCAGGCCAAGGACAGACATTGGCATGGGAGCAGTGTCGTGTGTTGAAATGGCAAGCAACTGGAAGGTCAGGGTTCTGATTGCACACAGACCAAAGGAGCTCATCAAAGCGATCACCCAGTCTACGCTTGGTCTCTCTAACATAGAGGAGATTGAGGAGAATACATAGGGAGCAGCAAATTAAAAGAGGTGCAAGTGAAATGCTGCTTAACCTGGAATGAATGTTTTGGACCTTGAATGGTGAACATATAAGGCCATTCACACCCTTTATTCTCTCTATAAACTGCTATTAGCAGTCTGTTCCTCTGATTTCTGTGGCTATGACTCATTTTTCATTCCATCCCCCTGCAATATAAATGTTTCCCACTTTATATGCCTTTTAGCTTTGACAAAAGGTCATCTGGACTCGAAATGTCAGCTCTTTTCTCTCCTTACAGTTGCTGCCAGACCCGCTGAGATTTTCCAGCATTTTCTCTTATGGTTGGATTTCTTTTAATGTCCTAGAACATTAAAATTATCTTCCCAAAAATTATCTTCTCAGCATTTCACTTCAGGAGGCAAGTGAATCATATTCATTCCACAAAGCTCGGTTAAAAGCCCAGTTAATTTTATAATTTTAACCACTCATGGTAGAATTTTTTCTTAATAAAACATTTGCTGTTTGAATGTCTGAAGGTGATAAAAAGCCATTAAAGGCGGCAACATAAACCTAACATTAGTGAAGTGATTACTGTCTTAAATCAACACGTTTCACTGCTTTCTCTCCCTTATTTCACTTTTCCACATCTGTTATTAATATGGTAATAGCCATTGCACTTTTACTGCAGCAATCTATTTGCTGGCGAACAGATTATTAGAAGAATTCTTTCAACTAGTTAAGTGTGCTTTCCATGTACTCAGATCAACTAGTCCAGATCAGAGAATCCCATCTGAAATAACTGTATAGGTTCATGCACATCGGGACACAACTATAACTGTCAACAACCTATCATTATTTCTACACTTTTACTATTTTCAGTCAGCTTGTTGTGTGCTTGTTCTGGATCTGAGCCTGGGCTGGATATACAGAATGTAACAACTCAGAATAATGTTCACATTTGTGATATTATTCCAGGTTAGAAATGCTGCCTCACACCGCCAGGGATCTGGGTTGGACTCCCAGTCTCTGTTCTTCCTTTGTCTGCGTGGGTTTCCTTCAGGTGCTCCAGTTTCCTCCCGCAATCCAAAAGGTATGTTGGCCATGCTAAATTCTCCCTCAGGGTGTCTGAACAGGCACTGGAGTGTGGTGATGGGGGGATTTTAACAGCAACTTCATTGCACTGTTAATGCAAGCCCACTGGTGACACTAATAAATAAACTGTAAACAAATATGGGTACCAGATAACCTAAGTTACTGAGCGATAGATTTATGTTGACCCGAGAGCTAACAATGGAAAACTGATGACTTTCACAATCTTAAAATATTCCAAATCTCTTTACAGACAATTAAATATGTTCAAAGCATAAAGAATGTGGTCGCCAATGTGCACACAGCAAAGTTCCAAAAATAACAATGGATTTATAATGATCTGATGTAGTGATATCAGCTGAGGGAGAAGCATTGGCTTGAAACTAGCTGAACTTCCCAGCTATTGAATGAAGTAATGTCATGGGATCTCTTGTTTTCTGCTGAGAAGGTAGATATTTTAACACTGCATCTGTAAGACAGTACCTCTAAAACTTTAATACTTATCCAGCACCGTGTTTTAATGTTAACTGTGGTGGCATGGTGGCACAGTGATTAGCACTTCTGTTTCACATCACCATGAACCTGGGTTCAATTCTGACCTTGAGTCACTGTGTGGAGTTTGCATATTTTCTCCATGTCTGCGTGGGTTTCTTCCAGGTGCTCCAGTTTCCTCCCACATTCCAAAGATGTGCAGGTTAGGTTGATTGGCCATATAAATTGCCCCTTAGTGTTCAGGTGACTAGCAGGTTAAATAGATGGGGTTATGGGAATAGGGCCTGTATGGGATTTTGGTCAGTGCATGCTTGATGGGCCAATTGACTTCCTTCTGCATTGGAGGTATTCTATTCTATGATTTTGAACTCAAGTATTTGAAGTGAGCTGTGATTTTTGACACTGAGCCGTGCCCTGCCTGACACCTGTTTTGTGACTTTTTCCCTCCAAAGCATGAAACACCAGATAAAATATTAAAGTGCTCATTGTGCTCAATATATTTGCACTGATATTTCCATACATGAGTACACCAGAGTACAAAAATTGTGATAATTCATGGACTGAAGAAGTGTTATTGTAAATAAAGACTTCTAAATAAAAAAAATAATGATTTCTTAGCATTACCTCAACTCTTTGTCCCCTTGAGTTCAAGTGGAAGGGATTCTGTAATATTTTGGGCTGAAGGTGCTCTGTAATCTACCTCATTTATCTTACACATGACGAGGAGGCAATAGCTTGTGGTATTATCATCAGACTATCAACCCAGGTAGCTCAGTTAATATTCCAGGGACCTAGGTTCTAATCCCACCGTGATGAGGTGATGGAATTTGAATTCAATAAAAAAAATTTGGAATTAAGAATCTACTGGTGATCATGAAGCCATTGTCGAGTGTTGGAAAACTCTATCAGGTTCACAAATGTCCTTTAGGGAAAGAAATCTAGAGATTCAAATTGAATGAAAGACAGTGCCAGATTTAGACTTGGTGAGGCTCTAAGGTATATAAAGCTTGGAGGCCCCTTGTTAAAAAGTTACACCAAAAGGTCTCACAAGGTACGTACCAAAATGGGACTTTGGATCACTACAAAAAAGTTGAAAACATAATTATGCCTTTTAATTATTTAATAGCAAGGTATTTAAAGTGAAAAATACAAATTGTTTTCAAATGAATACATTTACTGATTACGTATTTATCATTGGCTGACTTGATTTCTCTCATAGATTATGATATAGTATACCCTGGAAACAATACTTAAATGTAATTTTTAAAATAATTTTAAGATACATTTATATATATACAAAATACTGACAAAATAAGTAATCAAAATCACTTTTATTAATATAAGTAATAATGAAATCATTTGCAAAATCCGAAAACTGGTATCAGATACAACTTGGAACATTTTCTTTCTTGATTTCTCAAAAGCAAAATCATGAATTATGTTCTCAGATGATGTGCCATGCAGCATATCGCTTTTTATGCACATGATGCTAAGTGCAGATAGTTTGTCTTGAGACATGGTTGCACTCAAGTTCATTTTTGATTCTCTTTAGCTGTGAAAATGACCTTTATCCTGAACAATTTGATACCATCAGATATAAGAATAGTTGTAATATTGCTTCCACATTAGGGAAAACTAAATGAATCTTGTCTTGAAAGATAATTTGATGCGTATCTTTGTGGCAAATTTGTTCTTTTCCTGGATAATTTTGCTTGAGATAAGCGTTGGAAGTGCTTCAGTTCTCCTGAAAGGTTAATATCAACATCGTTTGGGTAAGTTTCTACTGCTTCAAACAGTTATGTCTCTGAAGCTTCTAAATCAATAAAAATGAAAATTTGTTTGCAGCATAATTATAGACTGTTGCTCTTCTTCTCAAGTTTGCTTCAAGGACATCCATTATAGAATGAAGGATTTCACTCAATTTGTCTCTTGGAGAAAGTTCTTCATCAGCATCAGGTATCCGCCCTTAAACATTCTCTTCATTGTAAACCTTTTGAAATTTTGTGAGGTCGGCTCCTGCAGATTGTGAGGGTCTAAGCTGTAGCTTGTTTAGCTTATGCCTAAATCCGGTACAGAGATAAAGGGAGCCTACAGATGATCTGTATCTAGACTTCCAGAAGGTGTTTGACAGAATGCTGCATTAAAGGCTGATCTAGAAAGTGAGATCACAGAGGATTGCAGATAGAGTACTAGATTGGGTTAAGGATTGGCTGACTTTTTTTATTCATTCGTTGGACATGGATGTTGCTGGTTGGCCAGCATTTAATCCCCATCCCTAGATGTTCTTGAGAAGGTGATGGTGAGCTGCTTCTTGAGTCATTGCAGTCCATATACTGTGGGTTGACCCACAATGCCATTAGGGACGGAATTCCAGGATTTTGATCCAGCAACTGAGAAGGAATGGCGATATATTTCCAAATCAGGATGGTGAGTGACTTGGAGGGAAATGTGCAGGTGGTTGTGCCTCCCATTTATCTGCTGCTTTTGTCCTTCTGGATGAAAATGGTTGTGTGTTTAGAAGGTGCTGTCTCAGGATATTTGATGAATTATTGCAGTGCTACTGAGCATTGATGATGGAAGGATTGAATGTTTATAGATGTTTATAGCCAATTCAGTGGCTGCTTTGTCCCGGATGGTGTCAAACGTCCTGAATGTTGTTGGAGCTGCACCTATCCAGGCAACTGGAGAGTGTTCCACCACACTCCTGGCCTTGGTCTTGTAGATGGTGCATAGGCTTTGGAGAGTCAGGAGGAGAGTTACTCATTACAGTAATCCTAACCTCTGACCTGCTCTCCAAAGAATCATAGAATTACTACAGTGCAGAAAAAGGTAATTTGGCTATCGTGTCTGCAGCAACAGTAATCCCCCCTTGGCCCTATTCCCATAACCTCTTGTATTTATCCTGACACTAAGGAGCAATTTAGCATGACCAATTTACCTAACCTGCACATCTTTGGACTATGGGAGGAAACCAGGGCACCTGGAGGAAACCCATGCAAACACAGGGAGAATGTGCAAACTCCACTCAATGATCCGAGGCTAGAATTGAACCCGGGTTCCTAGCATGTAGGCAGCAGTGCTAACTACAGCGCTACCATGCTACTCGATTGTAGTCACTGTGTTTTTATGGTGAGTCCAATTGAATTTCTGGTCTTTGGTAATCCCAAGGATGGTGGGGGATTTGGTGATGGTAACTACGTTGAATGGTGAGGGGCAGTGGTTAGAGTGTGTCTCTTATTGGGGATGGTCATTGTCTGGCATTTGTGTAGTGCAAATGTTACTTGCCACTTATCTGCCCAAGCTTGGATATTGTCCAGATCTTGTTGCATTTGAACATGGACTACTTCAGTATCTGAGGAGTTGCGAATGTTGCTGAACATTATGCAATTATCGGCGAACATCCCCACTTTTGACCTTATGATGGAGGGAAGGACATTGATAAAGAAGCTGAAGATTGTTGGGCCAGGACACTGCCCTGAGTGACTCCTGCAGAGATGTCCTGGAGCTGAGATGACTGACTCTTTACAGTCACAACCATCTTCTTATGTACCAGGTGTGACTCCATCTAGTGCAGAGTTTGGCCCTTGATACCCATTGATTCCAGTTTTGCTAGGCTCCTTGATGCCATACTCAGTCGAATGCAGCCTTATGTCAAGGGCTGTCACTCTTACCTCTCCTCTGAAATTCAGCTCTTTTGTCAATTTTTGAACCAAGGCTGTAATGAGGTCAGGAGCTGAGTGACCCTGGCAAAAAGCAAACTGGAAATCACTAAGCAGGTTGTTGCTGAGCAGATGCTGCTTGATAGCACTCTTGATGACCCCCTCCATCACTTTATTGATGATTGAGAGTAGACTGATAGGGCGGTAATTGTCCAGGTTGAATTTGTCCTGCATTTTGTGTACAGGACACACTTGGGTAATGTTCTACGTTGTTGGACGCCAGTGTTGTAACTGTACAGGAAGAGATTAGCTAGGGGAATGGCAAATTCTGGAGCAATCTTCAGTACTATTGCCGGAATGTTATCAGGGCCCATTGCCTTTGCCTCCAACTGTTTTTTGATATCATAGGGAGTGAATCTGAAGCTGGAAACTGGCGTCTGAGATGCTGGAGACCACTGGAGAAGACTGAGATGGATCATCCACTCAGCACTTCTGGCTGAAGATTGCTGTGAATACTTCAGCCTTATCTTTTGCACTGATGTGCTGTGCTCCTGTGTTTGAGGAAAGATTAAACAATTTGAGCTTGTACTTGCTGGAGTTTAGAAGGATGAGAGGAGACCTGATTGAGATATACAAAATTTTAAAAGGAATTAATAAAGTAAATGTAGATCACATGTTCCCTCTTATGGGGCAATCTAGAACAAGAGGTCACAGTTATAGGTTGTAAGGTAGTAGATTTAAAACTGAGATGAGGAGGAAACACTTCTCAAAAAGGATGGTGAATTTGTGGAACTTGCTGCCCCATAGTGCAGTGGAGTTGGAATTGTTGAATGGTTTCAAGAGCAAGATAAACATATTGCCAATAAAAAAGAGAAAGAGGGATGTTTGAAACAGATAGAGAGGTGGATGCAAGGGAGAGGTCAGCCTTGATTTGATTGAATGGTGGAGCAGGCTCTAAGGCTGAACTTGCTGACTTCTGCTTCTACTTCCTGTGCTTCAATGTTCCTATTTACTATCTTTACCTGGTCTGGTTTACATGTAACTTCACAGCTACAACGATGTGGTTGACTCTCAATCGCCCTCTGAAATACAGGCCACTTGGTTCAAGGCAATTAAGAATAGACAGCAATTGCTTTCCAGCGACACCCACGTCCCTCAAACGAACTAAAAGAAAACATTAATCCAGAGGATGGAAAGTAACACAAAAACAAATGCATACATTTACCATTTTCCTTTGTATTATCAACATTGTTCACCTCCAGCTCTTTTTTGCAGATATTCAGCATTTCTATCTCCTTTCTTCTTGATCAATGGGATGTTAGTAGTTTTGCTTTAGATTTGAGCCATTACCTTCAGGAAAGCATAGATCACAACCATTTCTTTTTGAATCTCCATGATAAACACACAACGTGCTGATGTTCTGAGATGGGCACTTAGCATTGTGCAAGTTTAAAAAACTGCTCCAGTCCCTGCTCTCTTTTCCTATGATCCTGATTTAGTCTGACACCTTGAAACAGTTTTATACAGCTTGGCTAAACTAGATTCTCTTTGGATTGAAGCATAAATAGAAAGGTAAACACAATGGCCTGAAGCTTCCATTTAGAGTTAGAATTTCTACTTCCCACCCCAATCAGACAAGTTGTTGTTATCAATTATATTATATTCATTTTACTCTGTGTACATGACCAATGTTATGAGTAATTACAGGTATCCGATACACTTGTGCATTTAATGGGTTAAATCATTAGTGCACCTGCTGGAACCTTTTCAATGATGGTAGTGTGGTTATACAAATGCATTAAGGAATAATGTTATCTTTTTATAAAAAGGCTACGAAGGAATGATTTGCTGTCATTTCAAACCAGATAGACGGGTAATAGGTGTATGGAGAATCTATAAAGGATGAGATTTTTTGCTAGCAGACTGAACAGGAAATCAGGTTTGCTGGCAGCAGTAGTATGATACAATATGCAGTTTTCAAAATCTTCAGTGAAGATCTACTTAGTTTGCAGCTAGTATTTATTAAAGTACCTTCTACTTGAGTGTATAGAATCATAAAATCCATACAGTGCAGAAGGAGGCCGTTCAGCCGACCAAGTCTGCACCAACCACACTCCCATCCAGACCCTATCAGCGTAACCTCATGCATTTACCCTAGCTAGTCCCCTTGATATTAAAAGGCAATTTAGCATGGCCAAACCACCTAGCCCGCACATCATTGGACTATGGGAAGAAATCAGAACATCTGGAGGAAATCCATGCAGGCACTGTGAGACTGTGCAAACTCCACACAGACAGTGACCCAAGCCAGGATTCAAACCCAGGCCCCAGGTGTGTGAGGCAGCAGTGCTAACCACTGTGTCATTGTATCAAATCTAAATGAGGTTTTGAGGTACTATTTTCTACCCCCTACTTGGACTTGGGCAAAATCCTTGTGAAAGGAGTGCAGCTGAGGAACTGAGTGCGTATCTGAGAGTTTGGGGAGTTAGGAGAAATTAATGGTAAGGAGGTGTTTGGTTTTTTTTTTGCCTCCTCTACTTTTCTTACCCCATAAAGAATTGGTTCATGCTCTACAAAGGAAAGGAGCAAGTTATTTGGCGAGAATCTGATGAGTAGTTAAGGTCTACTCCAGTCCTAAGGTTTTAGATAGCATACAAATTGTTGGTAAATCTAATAAAATATATTAAAAAAGAACATAAATAAGCCAATGGTATAATTAAGTCATTAATTAAAACCGATTAAAGTTGGCAGGCCAGGTGCAATATCAAGGCTGCAGCATGTAGGAGTTGCTGGATAGTAGTGTGAACTCAGGCAAATATATCTGAGGCAAACACATCTGTATTAAGTGATAGAGACTGAAGGAATTTTGCTCAGAGTCATTAAGTTGGAGGCTGAACTGCAGACACTGTGAGACATTAGGGAACGGAAAAGTTATCTAAATGCTTTGTACCAGGAGGCAGTCACACCTCCTCGGATGGGATCTTCTGATTTAGTCAGTGGTCAAGGACAAGAGAGTGTGACTGTGAGTGAAGCAGGTTAGTGGACCCAAACAGCAGGAACGTAGGAGTGTTAGTTTCTGTCTGGACCTGCTGTAGCCTATCAGAGAGAGAAGATAGATTTACTTAGTCAACTGGCGGAATACAACAATGCATTTCACTCACTGTGAATGTCGGGATATGATCAAATCATGGAGAGCTTATCCATATTAGTTTGTTGGGGGAGGTTAATCTCACCTTCATCACAGGAGTGATCCCTGTCCGCCCTGCTAACTCAGTGGCATCCTCCTCAAATTTAGAGAGTTCCAGGTTGTTAGCCATCCCTCCTCGAGTCTGGGATCTCTCCCTCCTTTTATGAGTGAGCTTGGCCTACATGAAGACAAATAGAAGGAGTGTGATGAGAAGCGATGGAGCAGATTGGGAAGCATGTATGTCTATCATGTGTGCTGAGCCCTCCCCAATAAGAGATGAAGACACTGTTTGTGTAGGATGATAGATGATGATTAGTCTGTCAATTGTGAATCCTCCATGAGTATTGTGTGAAATCCCATGACTTACTCAGGCTGATCTCCTTCACAAGCACCTCTTAGACTAGCGAGATGAAATGGTGGACCTCCTGGATCCACCCCTGAGAAAAAGAACATTGTAATTCCGATAGTCCCCTCTAATTAAAACCTCCAGAGAGCTGCGGCTAAACCTCACTGCATTCTTCTTGTTCCTTGAGGCCATCTCTGGCATTTCCAACCACACAGCTGAGCTGCAGAGAGTAATGTGTGAGTTCAGGTAGTGTTCAGATATGGTCGCCAGGAGCATTGACCCCATGAGATGATGGCTGGTGGAATACTTAGTGCCCAATTCACTATTTGATTCACTGAGCAGCTCAAATATGCATAATTAATGAGGTTGTAAGCAGAAGATCCCAACCAGCAGGAAACTCATTGTTAATCCTGCATTTAGTCTGTGGAGCAGAAAATTTTACCCAAGGTTCTGAACGTATGTTCCTAACGAGTTAAATATGCAGTTCTTAAGTTACATATCTGAAACATTGGCTGTGTTTCTCTCACCAAAGATGCTGCTTGACCTGCTGAGTACTTCAACATTTTTTCCTTTCAAATTTTCAGTATCTGCAGTATTTTCTCTGACACTTCTTCCAGGGACTGTTCCAATCACTGGATATTCTGACCGTTATTACAATGAGTCAGAATTTTCTGGGATAGATGAGGCACACCATTATTTGAACTAGTCAGCCCTCATTAACACTGCCGTATATTTAATATAACTTGCTGGAATGTCAATCTATGCTTGTAGCGTGGCAAGGGCAATGGTGAATTCTATATTGACCTGGTGCACAGTGGGTGCAGCCAATGGTTGGCCCCGCAGATCAACCACGTAGCATTATAAAAAGCTAAGAGTAGTTGCCATAGTTGGATAATGTGGAGGTATTCAAGCTGCAACCATTGAAATCAACCTGAATCGCCTTTAGTAAGTTAATTATGATTTTAAAAAAAGCTTTTAAAGTAGACTGCAAAATGTCATCTCCATGTTGAGCATATTCCTCTCAGTTCACATGCAGAATCCTCAGTTGGGCATGGCAGACAAGCCGTACATTTAACAAGTGCTAATTCTTCCAATAATGACAGATTTAGCGGTGTCCTGCCTGATTTGCATGTACAATGTAGGCACTGCTAAATCAGTTTTTAAATTTCTTCGGGGACAATTAAAGAATGCAGCATTAATTTCACTATTAAAATAAGGTTCCTGCGTCTGAATAAGGCACCATGAGCTAAATTTGTGCATGAAACTGCCCGATCTGCTGAGATTTAGTCTCAACAATGGAGCCAAGTCACTGCATTAACAGCTGGGAAACATGCTGCAGAAATGCAGTTTAAAGGGATATTAATCTGCATTAAGATAAGTCCCTCTTAGGACTTGATAGGTTCTTGGGGAGTTTTTTTTTGCATATTTCTGGTGGTCTGTTTTGTTACTGTTCTACTGAACTGAATCTGGATGGCGATTTGGGAAAGTCTGTCGCAGTATTACCTCCCTAACACTTTTGGAACGCATATTTTCTGTGACAGTTCCCTCACACAAGAATACTTGAAAAAATGTGGTGCTGAGCATTATTTTAATCTGTGGCTTTTCCAGTAATTCCAGTTATGTGAATACAAATCTTACTTGCTTGATGCCTGAATATTCAGACACCAGACTGTGTTTTTGGGCCCAGAATGACTCTTGCAGCACATGAGCTACTTCCATTGCGAGCTGCAGCTGATGAAGTGCACATATGCTGGATGTATGCACGGTAGGTAGATGTGATGTTAACCTTTGATGCCAATGCTGCAATGTTAACTCTCTGCAGTCCAGCTAATACCATCTTTTAATCGCGCACGACCCAACATTGTACTCGGCAGTTTGAGGGTCCACCCTACCCTCCAACATTATTCAAAGGGATCATCAACTAGAATCATAGATTCCCTACAGTGTAGAATAAGACCATTCAGCCCATCGAGCCTGCACCAATAACAGTCTCACCCAGACTCTCTCCCGGTAAACCCATGTATTTACTCTGCTAATCCCCATGATACAAAGGGGCAATTTAGATTGGTGAATCCACCTAACCTGCACATCTTTGGGACATGGGAAGAAACAGAGTACCTGGAGGAAATATGTAGACACAGGGAGAATGTATAAACTCTGTGCATACAACCCAGTCCAGAAAATGGATCCAGCTAGATTTTAGGCTGTGGTAACACCTTTAAGCTGCTTCATGCCTTTAAATACTGCTGCAACACATTAGCTCCTCTTCAAATGTTAAACCTTCAGTAAGAGTCAACCAGATTATAAGCCACCTAAAAAAATTACACGTGAAGTACGAGTTTGTGACTCATGGCCTGATCTTGACCTCGTGTGAAATAGCAGTGTTCAGCATGATTGATCATTCCATTAGCAACAAATGAAAAGTTATATTATCCAAACTAATTAGAAGAGATTAAAATCCAACCTTTGTCTTTTGAGCTATTTTGAGATGATCGTGGTATTATCATGAAAAATATGTCTTCATAACTAATGAGACCGATAATGGAGTGAAGTTCATTAAGACAGTGTGGTTTTAAAAATGATTTCACTAATGAGAACTGGAATGAAATAAAGTATCTATTCTTCATCTGTTGCTGCCACAAAGGAAACTTTAACCAATGCAGTTTAACTGTTTCAAGGAAGGTTATATTCACAATTACTGGAAATGGAAAGGACAATGGTCGCTCTTTTTTTTGAATGTTTTGGGACTCTCCTAGAAAATATTATCTATTGTCCATTTGTAAGAATCTATACAATAATAATTTTCCCATTCTTTGTTACTATCTCAGTTACTGGTAGAATCTAATCTGAAAACTCACTAACAACAAGCTGGGATGCTAATAGACAAAGAGAAAGGCTGAAAAATTAAGCAGGGGAGTGGAATCATAGAATCCTAGAGTTCACAAGGAGGCTATTTTATCCAAGTCTGCACCAACCACATTCCTACCCAGACCCTATTCCCATAGCTCCACATATTTAGTCAGCCAATCCCCTTGACCCTAGGATCAATTTAGCACGGCCAATCAACCTTACCCACATATCCTTGGACTATGGGAGGAAACTGGAGCACCCAGAGGAAACCCACACAGAAGAATGTGCAAACTCCACGCAGACAGTAACCTGAGACTGGAATTGAACCCAGGTCCCTGGTGCTGTGAGGCAGCAGTAATTATGTCTGCGCTCGCCCACGGAAAATGATTATTTCAGCTGTGTGTGCCTTATCTGAGAAGATTCTGTCACTTTCCCATTATGGTTACCCTATCCATCATAATAAACCCTGATTCATCCAAAATTCCAACACTGGCAACCTGATTTTCTCATCTATCACCTGTCCATCAAAAATCATCCACCTAGTTTTGGGTTGTACGGTGGCATTGTGGCACAGCGCCAGGGACCCAGGTTCAATTCTGGCTTTAGTTGATTGTCTGTGTGAAATTTGCACATTCTCTCTGGGTCTGTGTGGATTTCCTTCAGATGCTCTGGTTTCGTCCCACAGTTCAAAGATGTGCAGGTTAGGTGCATTGACTGCTTAGTGTCAGGGAGACCAGCAGGGTAAATATGTGGAGTTACGGGTAGGACCTAGGTAGGATTGTTGTCGGGCCAAATGGACTCCTTCTGCACTGTAGGGATTCTATAATTTCTTAACACACATTGCGGAACCTAGTATCGTGTGTGTGCTCATCGCAGAAATTCACTGCTGCCACATTTGTTAGAGTGCTCCACAGTTGGTGTGGAGCCTGTCTTAAATCCTATTTCAAATTCCATTGGTGACTGACTGCCACATGCACTCTGCATGCTGTGGTTAATTTTCTCATGTGCATGGTAGTTCTGAAGGCTGCTAACTGAAAGATAAGTTTAAAGGTTTTTACTTACCTGAATGTGGACTTAGGAGGAGGAGTGTTCCAACCACTTAAAGTTAAAACAAGAGGCACTGAGAGCTACCCTAACCTCCGCCATTTCCTTGATTCTGGTTGTTGTCATAGCTAGTTGAATCCATGGCAGACACATGCAGATTGAGAGTTTTACCTTAATGAGACTGATCAATCAACTTTCTATGCTCCTGCTGTATGCTTCATTTGGCAAGTACTGTGCATGTCACTCCAGTATTTTCCTCTGAGTGGGCCAAAATTGAGTTTATTTTCTCTCAGGAAGGTTAGATGCCTTCATGTACCAGTGTCATTTCATGATAAGCATATTCTTTATGGGGTTTTCCAGCCGTGCTTGCCCCAAAATCGGAAAATCCTTCCGAGGTCAATGGACCTTTGCATGGTCCCGCACCCACTACAATTCCTGTGGTAGGCGGGATGGAAAAATTCTGTGTGAACAAAGAACAAAGAACAACACAGCATGGGAAACAGGCCCTTCGGCCCAATGAGCCCGCACCACCATTTTAACGTTCCCATTTCCACCCATGACCCTTGTCTATGTTTAAGGAAATCTGCATTGGAACCAAATTGGGGAGACAATTTAGGGACATTTGTTTTGCCAATCAGTCTAAGGGCACATCTTTGGGGTGTGGGAGGAAACCGGAGCACCCAGTGAAAACTCACGCAATACGGATGATCACAAAGTAGTCCATAGCTCTGTATATCCTGCACTGTGGCTCAGCGACAGAAACACGTGATATTTGCAAGCTTTCTCTTTATCTTGATGCAACCATCCAGGCAAGCCTCCTGCTCGTGCTGGACACTTGTGAATTGGCCAGGAAATAACATAGCAAATAAAGTTGAAAATTTTAGTTTATTTTATAACAAAAAATAATCCTCTACAATTCCCTTTCTCAAGCAATCTTTACATTCCATCAAAACAAAGAACACATAATTCTAATAATAATACATACAAAAAAAAGAAGCTGTTTGAAATGCTATATATATATTTAAAAATAAGTTGTGCTAAAATGCAAAAATTGCACTTTAGGAAATAGTGTTCTTATTACACAAGAACAAAATCAGTATCCCAGGACCCTGCAGAATTGTTCTAAAGGCTGTCAAGCCTTGCAGTACTGAATGTGTAATAATGTAGCCCAGCGTATTATTATACAACATATAGAAAACTAAAAATGTCTAATCTTAAGATAAAATAATTGCTTTCTTAAGAAAAGTGCTTTCTTAAGAATATCACTTTCTGTTGCTTATTTGGTAACTTGTAAATGTGATGGATGACTGAAAAGTCTCAAAGAAGGTGCTTTGGGATATGAATTTGAAAGATAATATTACATTAATTTATAAGGTGCGGAGAGCTTCATAGATACTTGATCCTAAGCAGGCAGCACGATTAAATGTGGCATGTGAACCTCCTAATATGAAATCCATTCCATTCATGAACTGATTTGTATTTACATTGTTCAAAATTCTTCAACATTAATCCTCAAAGGTTATGAAATTGAGTTGCGTAATTTTAAATGGAACAGTGAAGTTCAATTGGTTTGAAAGTTTTTCATATCGGAGTTGTTCTGGAATCTTTGAATTTTACAGCATTTTCAAATATGCTAGTCACTGCCAAAATGTACTGTCTTTTTTTTCCTCTTTGCTTAGTTACTCCATAAAGCACGATTCACAGGTAATTGGTATTAACAATGAGCAAGTGACTTTTGATGTGAGCACAAAATGGCATAAATTGCTCCCTATTGTACATCATATCCATTAAAATAGATGTAAGTGCAGGCCATATACTTAGAAAGTAGCTGAAATAATTATTCCCATGCTCAGGTTAAGGTCTGAATTGAACAGGTGAGGTATAACAAGCCTAGTGTCTTTAATGGACAATTGTATTGATTTGGATGTCGATTATTTGAAGATTGGTATAATTATAAATGAGAGGAGAAATTTGTAGACTGAGTATATTCTCCTACAACAGAAGAAAGCTGAATGACTTCAATTTAAAGCACTTTGCTTCAACCAATTTTTCATGCAGTTACTCAGCATTTTCGAATCTATTTCATTCAGCAAAGAGCCATTCACTTTTCCTCTGAAGGATGTCCCTCATATTTAAAAGATCTGTAAGATTAGGTCAAGTAAGTTGTACAATCAGGCCTAATCAAACCCAAAGTGGATTGCTAGTACTAGTTAAACCATACTTCATTTTAAAAAAAAGGTTCTGCCTTTTAGGAGAAAGATTGCGGAGGTTAACAATCACACGTTGTGCTATGTATTAAAAAATAAAACAAAAACTGTTAACAGACAAATAAATTTCTTGTCCAACAATATTTAAAAACTTGCATTATATTTCAGTAGGTTTGAAATGGACTGGAAGAAAAGCATTTAAATATCATTTACATATTCAATAATAAAAGTAGTTGAAAGAAATCAAAGCATTAACAAGCATTGCCTGAGAAACAATTTAATCTCAAATAGTCTCACATAAGCCCTTTGCACAAATCAGTTTCATAATTAATCTGAAATTGTTGTTACATGTGAAACTTTCAAGGTGCTTCTTATAATAGAAAAGCCACATCTGTGGATTAACTTCCTTCTTCAACATTCAACAATTACTCTGGTCATTAAACAATGTTTTGTAAGTGATACGTTCTCAGATTTAAATCCAGTAAACTGATTGAGATGATATCCTGAACATTTGGAAACAAAGTTGAAGATTGTCTTTGCATTAAAGCTAGTCAAATTAATAAAACTCAAGTTTTATAATATTCTGACTACAATTAGCAAGGCATTATTATGAAAATTGGGCTGCACAATGCTAGTTAAAGAATATACTCAAGCGCAGCAGTTAATTACTTTCCGTAATGTTGGGAAAACATTAACTCTGATGTCAGCAATCATCTGTACATAAAATGCAATCCTGTTTTTAAAAAATAAGGTCCTTAACAGCCTCTATCAGCAATCCACTTCTTAATTTATCGTGGTGGCCTGGAACTGCAAATGCAGTCGCAGCGTTCGTGATGTTCCAACTGGATATCGACCAGGGCCATGTTCTTGTTTCTGCCCCTCCTGCGTGGCTGACCTGGTTCAGGAATAAATCTCAGCACCTGAAATGAAACCATGTGTACCTTCAGAAATTAGATTTCATTGCCTTGACATTGTTACAGGAAACTGGATTCTTGCACTCAAAGATCATAAAGATAATTACAAATAAGGAAAAATTTTCAACTAACACATGTTGTTCATAGAGCCTGACTAGTCAATGCTGTTGCTTACTTTTCAGGTGAGCACACTTACCCATTTTTTATTCTGTCTCAGCTTTCCATACATTCCCTGTGAGAGCATCTAATAATCTTTTAAACGACTTGAGAACTTTTGCCACCAATATGGAAAATCTTTTTAAGCATTGTTTGACAAAGTGCTCCTTTATCAGTCTTGAAGTTGCCCTCTACCAGCCTCTATAATTTTCCTTTTGCCCTGAAGAAATGGTTTAATGTAAAATAATGCTTAGGATTAATATTTCTATTCCGTGTATTATTTTGTATACTTCCATAAGATAATTTTCAAACAAAAATGAGGTGTCCTAAGATTTTCTAAGCTTTCTTCAGAATTCAATCCTCTAATAATCATTTATTTTGCGGCCCTTCTCAGCATAACTTTAAGAAATTGAACATTTTCCTTCTGCCTTACTGACTAGAAGTAAATGCAAAGTACATCAAAACTAACTTTAATATGATAGTCTCAGACATTAACTACTCATTGCCACTATAGACTGGTTCAGATGAGAAGCCATGGACCTGAAATGTTGAGCAAAAAGTAATCCAGCTGGTCACATGGGGCATTATGGTGGCTGGGCCTACTTCATGATAGGAGACCGCCCTACGTCAGTCTCCTTCGATTAAACAGGATGACGGAAATGACTGACATGAGATTGCTGGGAAGGGCAGGGGGTGCAGACTATTCACTCAGCTTTCATTTGAAATCTCTACGCCTTCTGAAAAATGTCAAATGCTTTGAAACTCTTTTTATTCCATTGACAATCTTTCATCTCATTGAATTTAAAGTGCAATGCTTTGAAATAGACTTTGATAACTTAATGGTTTGCTACTCAGCCTTCAGTCAGCTGTGTTTGTTTATCTTGCTCTTCATGCTTCAATTCATCTCAAGTGCCCCCATTGCTCCTAACTGCAACATTTGCAAAAATGCTAAGCCTGAATAACAGCTGTGGTCCTTCAAAGGGGTTAAGTGGTTTTGCTACTACTTTTGTGGACCACTTATTTCCTTTGATGAACCCACAGCTGTCATTCTGACTTAGAATCTTTGTTGCAGTCACATATTGGCTCTCTGTCAGGGGTGTAACAGATCCCATGAATCTGTTATGAAGAAAATCCCCATTGTTCTGCCAAGCATTTATCCCTCAGTGAACATGGTTGAAAAGAACAAATGAGCTGGTCATTATCACATTGCTGTTCTTGCTGTGTACAAATTGACTGCCACATTTCCTACATTACAACTATGACTTTATGCTTCAAAAGTACTCCATTGGCTGTAAAGCATTTCAGGATGAGGTTGTGGAAAGCACTAGATTTTTTCATCTTTCAGTTACAAATATTGGGCTGAATTTTGCCAACCATTAATCATAGAAACCCTACAGTGCAGGAAGAGGCCATTCAGCCCATTGAGACTGCAGCGACAACAATCCCACCCCATGCCCTTTCCCCAAACTCTATACATTTACCCTGTCAATCTCTCTAATCTACCCATCCTGGGACACCATGGGCAATTTAGCATAGCCAATCAACTGAACCCACACATCTTTGGACTGTGGGAGGATACCAGAGCACGTTGAGGAAAACTACACATTCACAGGGAGAATGTGCAACCTCCCACAGGCAGTAACCCAAGCCGGGAATTGAACTACAAAGACTCACTCTGGTCACCCTAGATATCTTATACTTTGGACACTGCAGGTCCAGTAATCACAGGCTTACCTGCATGTAAGGGTATATTATTGGATACCATTCATAGTATCGTCAAGACAAATACATGTTTACAGACTACAAACAGCACCACTGGAAACCAGATGGTAATACTGGGAGAGATCACCTAATTCTGCAATATAGATCATCAGCCAACAGATTGAATGACACTGTTACAACTGAATAGGTACACACATTCCAAACTCACAAACTTCTGCAAAACAATTGTGGAATTGGTAGATAAAAATAGACAACACTTCCCAGTCATTATTCATCAATATTCCCAGCATACATGATGCATGATTCAAAAAGGGAATGTTGAAAGATGACCATGACCAGCATGCGAATAATGAATGATCCAATCTGAACTTCAGTCAGAAGGTTCAAGTACAACACACAACTGATAGCACATGGAATCTGACAGAACTAGTCAGCATAAGTGTAGAACCAAGATCATATTAAATATGAACATCAAATTACCTCATATTGCGACATAATAGATGCCGAATCAGAATAACATCACAACCAGAAGCACCCTATTGCAACTTGGACATAGTTTAAGATGCAATAAAAACAAATTAACCCTAAACACACAGCAACTTCCATTAAATATCACTATAACTAAGTCTGGCTAGATAAGTCTTTTTCAGAGATTTGTAAATGTACTGCTCTGTATTAGAGTACATTCAATCGCAATGTTATTTTCTTTGGCTGTCATGTAAATAGTTTGATGTTTTTTTGAGGACAAACACTTAATTAGGGTAAAAAGGGTGCTGTGATATAATGTGTACATACTTTTAAGAGGCACAGCCACATCAACAGGATATGAAGTATTAGTCCCATGGACGTCTGTAAGCAGCAGCAGCAGCAAAGAGCAGATATAACATACTTAGCCTCTGAGTGAACTGCATCTGAATACAGCTTTAACTTTAAGTAATGAACTTACGTTATTGTTTCACCAATCCTGGACTATGATTGCTACGTTCATGTCAAAGATAAGAACATAACAGTAATGGGTTGATTCTGTGCTCCTAGTGAGGAGAATAGCTTATAAGAAATACAAATCTGAGAAGTGGGCTGATGAAGTAGTCTGTCTCCAAACAATACTTCCCCTCTGATGACACAGCATTGTATAGCCTTCCATGATATTCTGGAGTCTCCAATATCCACTGAGGATAGCAGTTTCTCATAAATGATTGGAAAAGTAGGATTGCTGTTCCAATGTCATACTGGCTACGATTTACAGAATTATTTTAATATATGGTCAATTCTATTCCATAATATCACAGGATATTAAAGTCAGGAAGGCCATTCAGCCTATCTTAAGTTATGATCAGAAACAATGTCAAAATCATTCAACTTGTAAGGCCTGAGGGAATAGAATCAGAAAAAGTGTCAAACAGCACATGCACATCTGCATGCAAACGGTTGGAATGTTAAGGTTCTCTGGGAAAGAATAACATCTACACTCACACAATCTATCCTGTTTTCATGTCTTAAATAAACTTAAGGAGAAGCTCAGTCATGAAATCTCACTGATAGGAGCTATATTTCATCATGAAAGAACACGTGGATATCAGAGAAATGCTATTGGCTTGTGTGTTGATCTTAACCATGTGTCGACTCACCTGATGAAGGGGTAGTGCTCTGAAAGCTCGTGATCCAAATAAGCCCATTGGACTTTAAACTGATGTTGTGAGACTTCGTACTTGCCCACCCCAGTCCAACGTCGGCATCTCCACATCATGATCTTAACCATGTATGCAATGACGGTTCAATTTTAAATCATCTCTGTTCCCTAACTATTAAATTGCCCCTTCTTACTGATTGTGATATTGCAACTGAAGCTAAATTATCACATAACTATCTGGGATGATTTCATTAATCTTGTAAATTAAGTCACAATTACAAAAAGATCACTTATAGGCACTGACGTCTTGAAATCATGTCACTGCGGCACTCATTAGAGTTTCTGCAGTTTGACAAATCTCTTCATAATGTAAAGGATAATGAAGTAGAGTAGCATAGAAATGTACATTGTCCTCTGTGACACTTCCGAATCTTTCATTTTAAATCTGTATATTGTGATTGTATTTCTGATTGAAATGTACATTTTTAAATAATCCTGATTTACATAATATAAAATTTGAAGGAAATTTTGAATTCATGTACTCATGAAGGGTTTAATTAGAGGATAGCTAGAAAACATTCCTGTTGGAATAAGCCTAACAAACAAAACTTAAATAACAATATGATTCACACAGTTTGGGAAGTGTTCAAATAAGAACATGAAGTGCTAATAAATACTGCATTCATTTATCCAGCTGGACAATTTGGAAAACATTCCACATAATACATTTACAGAAGAATTCTAAGCACTTCAAGCACATGTGAGTGGATGGCTTTGTGGATAGAAGTTGAGTTATAGCCAATAAAAGTCAACAAACATGTTTACCAAGTCTGATTGATGCTTCAAGTGTTATGAAAGCTTGGGGACTATCCGAAAGTGTTATTTCTCAAATTTCTTTGTGGGTTGCTAATAACCACAGAAATTCACATTGGTGAACGCTGTACCAGACAAAAACAGTTGCCGTTAGAAAAATATGCAAGGTGACTTTGAATGGCAATCAAATGTAAGTGAGGTCATATCTAGTTTATACAAATTAAGTATTTCTGTTGTTGATAATATGTTCAGGTACATAGATCAGAATTTTACCATCCCGCCTGCCATGGGCATCGTAGTGGGCGAGGGGTGGACCATGGAAAATCTGTTAACCTCGGGCAGGATTTTACGATTTCACGATGAGCAAGGATGTAAAATTCCTTCTTTACAGTAAAGTATATGTGTGTAATTTGGGGAAGTAATTTTTTTTAATTGCACTCTTTCAAAAGTACTAAACAATATGGTGTAAAATACCACAGGGAGATGCCAGTGTTGCACTGGGGTGGGCACAGTAAGAAGTCTCACAATGCCAGGTTAAAGTCCAACAGGTTTATTTGGAATCACTAGCTTTTGGAATGCCACTCCCTCTGAAACTTTTAATGGTGTAAAATAGATCTTGGCAATTGTAACCCTACATTTGAAAAAGTTCCTTCAAATGAAGGAAAACTGCTTTAATTGTCACTCTCCCTCTTTAGTTGTTTCAAAGAAAGGAAACAATGCATGGTCCCACTATTAGAATGCGATATGTGTGAGGACTATGCATTCATTTCAGAGATACTGAGCTACTGAAACAGCAGAAATTATACTGGAGGAAGGTTTGTGTGCTTTGCATTAAAAGAAATGTGAGCCTGCTTACAAATTACAGATTTATGATTTTTAAGTCAATATTTGTGCACAGGAAACCTTTTGTTGGGTTCAAAATAGCATGCTGTCCAGTAATTTTTTTTAGCTTTACAGAAATTAGGTATTATTTATGCACCAAATGACTTATGTCTACATTGTTAGATCCAGCAAAACTATTGCCTGAATGAAGTAGAAGTTATGAAGCTACACCAGCTTACTGGCTGTGACATTCCAAACTTTAAAATATTAACACATCTTTGACTATAAGACTCCCAAATGCTACAATGCATTGCTCTGAATTTAACAAAATACATTCTTGCAAAGTTTGTGTTGCTGTCATATTTCCATACTTTTCCCTTAGAGAATGAGGTGAAATAGTGAAAGGATTCTTGGCTGGTTAATAACCTGACGTAACACAATGTGAAAACTCCTTCATTGGTACTTGGAACTATCTATATGGTTGCAAAAAAGGTGTCTTAATCAATGGCAGCTTGTTAGCATTTCATATGAAAATTGTCAAAAAGGTTTACTTCCTCGTTATTTAAAAGTGCTAAAAGGTTGTAATGATTTAAAAGGATGCAGAAGAGCACGGTTTTCTGGAATGACATTGCTGAATTTTAGGTTTATGGCTGATTCCAGCCCCTCCCAAAGCCTCCCCTTCTCCCCATTTCCCCCCCTTCATCTGTTACATTTCCATTGCTAGAGCTGAATTTTCCTGTGAGAAGATTTTACACATGAAGATCGTAAGTAATCTTCAAATTAACAACCCCATATCCCTTTTATTTTCAAATCCTGGAAACTCTGAAAGTTTTGTGATATTAATCGTGTGGCATGGTAGCACAGTGGTTCATGGTGCCAGGCACCTGGGTTCGATTCCCCATTCAGGTCAGTGTGTGTATGGAGTTTGTATGCTCTCCCCATATCTGGTGGGTTTCCTCTGGGTGTTCCGGTTTCCTCCCATGGTCCAAAGATGTGCAAGTTAAGTTGACTGGCCATGCTAAATTGCTCTTTAGTGTCCTGGGATGTGTAGCTAGAGGATTAGTGGGCTAAATACGTGAGGTGACGGGGATAGGGCCTGGGTGTTAGTGCAGACTCAAATGGACCCCAAATGGCTTCCGTCTGCACTGTGGGGATTGTATGGTTACTATGATTAATGCCTGAACAAACCTTCATCCTCCTCATCTATCTACTTTCTCAGAAGACTAAGAAAATTTGGCATGTCCACAATGACTTTCACCAACTTTTACAGATGCACCACAGAAAGCCTCATTTCCAGACAATCACAGCTCCTGCTCTGACTAAGACCACGAGAAACTACAAAGTGTTGTGAACATAGCCAGTCCATTGTGCAAACCAGTCTTCCATCCATTATCTCCACCTATATTTTCCACTGTCTCGGAGAAGCAGTCAGGATAATCAAGGACCCAATGCACTCTGGACTTACTCCCTTCAACATCTTCCATTGGAAAAAAGATAAAAGTGTCTGAGGACACATACCTAACTGACTCAAGAACAGTTTCTTCCCTGCTGTCATCAGACTTTCGAATGGACCTACCTTATATTAAGTTGATCTTTCTCCACATCCTAGCTGTGATTCTAACACCACATTCTGCACCTCTCCTTTCCTTCTCCCACATGAACTCTATGAATGGTATGTTTTATTTCTATAGAATGCAAGAAGCCAAAGTAATTGTGTCTGCCAACTACCTGAAATGCACATTACATTTCAAAGAAGACAGGTATATTTTCAGTTTACTGTTTGTTAAGAAGTAAGAACTTACAATTATATCATGCTTCTCATAATCTCAGAGCATTCCCCAATGCTCTATAACCAATTAGTTCCTATTCCTATAGCAATAGAGGAAATATGGTCATCACATGAAAAGCAAGGTTCCTTAAAAGGCAATAAGATAATGACCAGGTCAATTCTCTTTGTGATCTTAGTTGAATAAATGTTGACCTGAGGGGAACTCACCTAGTCTTCTTAGAGCTGTGCCATGAAATTTTTGTTATGTCCACCTGAGAGAGATGAGGCTTTGGTTGAACACCTCATTCAAAGGGCAACACCTCTAATGTTTTACTAAAACAAAAGCAGAATAATGCTAGTGATCTGAAATAGAAACAAAAAGTGCTAGAAAAACTCAGCAGCTTTGGCAGCATCTGTGAAGACAGGAACAGAGTTAACATTTCAAGTCCCCTTTTATTTTAGAGCTTCTTCTGTACTCCCTCTGTACTACACTGGAATATCAGCCGATATTGTACACTCAGCTCTCTGCATCGGGTTTGAGCCTGCATTCTTCCAACTCAGATACAAGAGTGCTACCCCTGAATGATAGCTTCATGAACAATAAAATAAAAACCAGAACTTTGGAGGGGATTTTTATGCTAAGGGTGCTGGGAAAATGAGATATTAGAAGGAGCTAACTTCCTGCAGTCACCCTATCCTCATCTATTCTATTCTTTAGAGTTTTGATTTGTTGAAAACGTAACTTATTTCAATCTCTTGTATTAAGGTTCTTGCTATTCTTAGGCATCCTTTTACCTTCTGATGGATTTTTCTAGACAGCTAGTTCAGATTCTACATGCATGATTTAGCAGAGCTGGAGAATTATTTCTTGTGCATCAGTGCAATATTAATCCAATATGTGGAAAGGAATGATTTAGGTCATTAATATTAACGAAACATTTGTTTTTATCTTCCAAATGACCCATTGTTGGAAAGCAAAGTTGGATGAGGCTAATTTCAATGCATTTTATTTGACTGCATGCTGCACAATTAAAAGGGTGAAAGATTTCTGCTATTAAATTGGTCATTAAGCTGAATCAACAGACAATAACAGCATAAGGAGGTTTGATGGTACAAATCAATTGAACACTTCTATGACTTGATTCTTGTCAATGTGTAATTGGTTAACTATTGACTTAAGAGTTTGAAAGGAATGCCACTTTAGTCATGTCCCAAAGAGTGACTAATTCAAAAATTGTCTACTTTCTTTCAAAATACCAAATTTATAAAATCACAACGAACATAGCTATCCATGTAATTCAGATCAATTAATTTTTGATTACCAAAGCAATATTCAGCAATGTTTGAATCATTACCCAACTGAGTACTTTTCTATGAAAGATTTGCGCAAATGAGTATCCTCATGACACACCTTACAGAAGGTTGAAGCAGTTGACGTGAACTGCATGGTGAAGGAAATTTTAAATTTAGTTTATGAGCCTTTTCGCATACTGAGAACATTGAGTCATTACCACACTTCATATCAGAAATATCAAAAAGAGCTTTCAACTGAATCCTTTCCAAATTCATTATGCATAAATAGCTTTCAGCTTAATGGTACAAAAAGGGCTTCGATTGATCAGAACTGAGGCTGTCGCGATGGTTGCTGTCTTTCTAGATTTTGAAATTAATTTACCCTGTTTGAGCTGTTCCGCAATTCAAGAATAATTGGACTCATGAGTGACCATACACTGTCATGTTAAAAGTTCGGCTTTAAAAGCTACAGCTGGACTTCAATCTGAAGTGAAACACAAAGGCAGCCTCTGGTTTGAATATTTATTCTTCAACCTCACATTAGTTCCTGAATATAAATCAGTTTAGAGGTTTACTGTGGCCCTGATGATTAGATCTGTGAGAACTACTTATTGAACAATGTTTGAAGATTCAACAGGATTATTCAAGGATTTTGACAGTTAATAGAATGGCAAGAATATAGTACAGTCATTTCAGAACTAGAACTCTTATGTCAAAATCTGCTTCCAGCAAATGTTACAATGCAGTGTCTTCATAAATTTTGACAAACTGCCTGCAAAGAACACTATTAATCTGAGTGTCAAAGATCGATCCTTTTTAGTGGAAGCATTCAAAGTCATGACCTGAATTCCCCCCATCTTGAAAATTACTTCTAGTATGTTGTTGCGATGTTAATAACAGGAAATTGCCAAAGGAAGAGTCACTTTTCTTTTTATTAATGGATGACAACTCTGCAATTAACCAAGGAGTCGTATTTTAAACTTAAGGAAAATTAACTTAAGCCTTTCTTCCTGATTTTAATACTGCTCCTTCTTTATATTCCACATATCTCTAAGTTTACTTTATATTAAATAGATAAAATTTTGTACATTGTTTCTGATCATAAAAGCGCGCTTGATCAACTTAAAATAATCTTTTAAAATTATAACACATTATGTTGATCTTAAATTTATATTGTCGCTGCCTTTAGTGCAGTTTAGCAAAACTGATTATGTGCAGTTTTTGAACTCTTATGATGACCCATTATAAACAGAGATTGCATATGACTTAAAATGACAGACCGTGTTGTTGGGAATAGAATACTTACTGACTCTAAAACAATGTTTCTTAGAGACGCTCAATCTGTATCTTTGATCAATCATGCCTGCAGATTGGCACTTTGTTTTCCCTCTAACACGTTGCTAACTATGATGTGGAGTTGTCAGTGTTGGACTGGGGTAGGCATAGTAAGTAGTCTCACAACACCAGATAAAAGTCCAACAGGTTTATTTGGTAGCATGAGCTTTTGGAATGTTACCCCTTCATCAGGTGAATGAAACATTCAGCTCACAAATAGGGTATATGTAGACACAAACTCAATTACAAGATAATGATTGGAACATCTTAACAGGTAATCAAGTCTTTGCAAATGCAGACAATGTGAGATGTGGAGAGAGGGTTAAACACAGGTTAAAAAAGTGGGAATTGTCTCCAGCCAGTATAGTCAGTGAGATTTTGCAAACCTTGGCAAGTTGGAGGAGTTACAGATAGTGTGACATGAACCCAAGATCCCGTTTGAGGCCGTCCTCATGTGTGTGGAATGTGGTTATCAGTCTCTGCTCAGCAATTCTCCGCTATTGTGTGTCATGAAGGCTGCCTTGGAGAATGCTTAGCTGAAGATCAGAGGCTGAATGCCATTGACTGTTGAAGTGTTCCCCAACTGAAAGGGAAACTCCTGCCTGGTGATTGTTGAGCAGTATCCATTGCCAATGTACCATGCCTCAGGAATCCTTTCCTGCAACATATCAGATAGACAACATTGGCCGAGTCACAAGAGTATGCACCATATACCTGGTGGATGGTGTTCTTAAGTGAGGTGATGGCATCCGTATTGATGATCCAGCACATTTTGCAGAGGTGCTGTGGCAGGATTGTGTGATGCCATGGTCACTGTTCTCCTGAAGGCTGGACAGTTTGCTGCACACAATGTTCTGTTTGAGGTTGCACAGTTTGGACTCATGGCGAACAATTACTGGAACGACTACATGATGACATTAATAAGTTCCATCTCACTATCAGACTCACCATGAACAACTCTCCAGAGTCGGTTGCATTCTTGGACACATGCATCTCCATCAAGGTCAGTCACCTCAGCACTTCACTGTACCACAAGTGAACAAGATGCTCCACTTCTCAGCTTCATCCTAAACATGTTAAAGGAGTCATCTCCAGTGGACAAACCCTCTATATACACACAATCTGCTGAAATGAGGAGGATCGCAACAGACACCTACAGACATTGAAAGATGCCCTCGTAAGATCAGGATCTACAGCTCCAATGTGCCGCAGTGAAAAACTGCACAGACCTCCTCAGAAGACAAACACGGGACATGGCGGACAGAATACCCTTTGTCATCTGTGGAACGGAAAAATTATGGCATGTTCTCTGGAGCCTTCAACATGTCATTAATAAAGACAAATATTATTCCCACACCCCCACTTCTTGCCTTCAAACAATCGCACAACCTCAAACAGGCCATTGTACACAGCAAACAACCCAGCCTTCAGGAGAACAGTAACCACAACATCCCACAACCCTGTCACAGCAACTTCTGCAAGACATACCGGATCATCGACATGGATGCCATCATCTCACACGAGAACACCATCTACCAGATACACGGTACATACTCTTGTGACTTTGGCAACATTTCCTGATACGCTGCATGTCCCGAGGCATGGTGCACAGGGGAGACCATGCAGATGCTACGACAACGGACGAATGGTTACTGCTCAACAATCACCGAGAGGGAGTGTTCCCTTCCTGTCAGTACACTTCAGCAGTCAAGGGCATTTGGTCTCTGATCTTTGGGTAAACGTTCTCCAAGATGGTCTTCATGACACACAATTGCTGAGCAGAAACTAATAGCCAAGTTCCGCACACATGAGGGCGGCCTCAACTGGGATCTTGGGTTCATATCACACTATCTGTAACCCTCACGACTTGCCCAGGTTTGCAAAATCTTACTAACTGTCCTGGCTGGAGGCAATTCACATCTCTTTAACCTGTGCTTAACCCTGTCTCCACGCACACTGTCTGCATTTGTAAAGACTTGATTACCTGTTAAGACTCGCAATCCAACCATATTCTTGTAATTGTTTGTGTCTATAAATGCCCTGTTTATGAACTGAACTCTTCATTCACCTGATGAAGGGGCAATGCTCCGAAAGTTAATGTTGCCAAATAAACCTGTTGGACTTTAACCTGGTGTTGTAAGACTACTTACATTGCTAGCTTGATAGATATAAAGGGAAAAAGTGTTAAAGCAAAATCACAAGCTCTTCATTTGAAGAGGAGTTGGTTCAATTGTTTTCCATCTTTTAGGGTGGGATTTTCCAGCCAGGTTTGCCCCAAACTGGAAAATCTCACCGAGATAAGTGGACAATTCCTTGATCCACCCCCGCCCACTACGATTGCCGTGGCAGGCAGAATGGGAAAATTCGCCCCTTCTGTGCATTATTCACAGAACCAGGTGGAAGAAGATTAGCAATAGCTGGAAATGTTAGCTATAATGTAACGAGCATTGCATGGAATACAGTCAAATTCTGCCCACTGCTATATTGCAGTTTCCTGTGCCAAGTACAGGTGATGAGAGTAAAGTATTTTTCTTGAGGTTCACATTTGCCTTCATTTCAAGACAGAACCTTTGTCAGCCTTATCTGAAATAAGTAATGGGAGAATGACTTTGGAGAGAATAAGATTATCAATGCAGCCACAGCTAACAACATTCCTCTGCGCAGAGGATTGTGGTGCAAATACAATGTTAGTTATACTACTATTAGAATTATTGTCAAATGTATTATTGATATTCTGATCAGCAGGGGAGCCATCTGGAATATCCCCATTTATCCTGTGCGATTCATAACTTCGCCTTGTATTTAAAATGTGTAACACACAAAGGAGGTACGATGTTTGTCTCCCCTGACACTATGATGGCTCTGAATTGCTTTCATTGAGCATTGTGTGAACTATGTCTGCAAATTACTCATGTGCAGGACTGTGGTAACTGCAGGCTGTCTGTTTTCACTAGTCTGTTGCTATGCCACTACAGACTAAATTGTTTAGGATTATATTCATTGCAGCTTAGAAGAGTGAGATGGGATCTCATAGAAACGTTTAAAATCCTAAGAGTAGATTCAGAACGAATGTTCCCAATGGTGGGGGAGTGCAGAACTAGGGATCATAATTTGAACTAAAGGGTAAACCTTGTGGAACTGAGAAATCTCTTCACCTGGGGAGTGGTGAATGTGTGGAGTTCAATACCACAGAATGTGGTTGAGGTCAAAACGTTGTCTGATTTCAAGGAGAAATTAGATATAGCTTTTGGGGCTAAATAGATCAAGAGATATGGGAAGAAGAAGGATCGGGATATTGGATTTGATGATCAGCCATGATCAAGATGTATGGTGGGACAAGTTCGAAGACCAAATGGCCTACACTGCTTCTAGATTCTATGCTTCTATGCCAATTCATGAGAATTATATCCACAAAAAGGTACCAGGCACTTTTTCCATGGACATAACTAAGTGCCCCACTGTCTGGGTTGATGTTAGATTTTGTGCACTGCCCTACTCGAAAAACAACTTTGTTGAGTAAACATCTCAGTGTGTCTTCCCAGTTGTTAGTTTAAGCTTGCCCTGAAAAGATCAAAATCTTCAGTAGAATGAAATGCTCCCCCAAACCATTGGTCTTCAGTTAACCTGTGAACAGCACAATATTTTGAAGTTTGTGTGGCCAGAATTTTCATGTGTATTTTTGCAGCTCCTGGTATTATTCTGTTTTGTATATTCGGATTACTTTAACTTTCCTGACATTTTATTACATGGCGATCATAGCACCAAGTTACTGTCAACATCAAGATGAATTAAGTAAATTTTTTGAGCAAAATGATGTGCATTGATTTTACTAAAGACGTATGAAAAGTGATCCAAAATAGCACATCTGTTCTTAACCAGCTGTTATTTTCCTTTCATTTTAATTCTCTCCACTCCCACTCTGCTCTTTGTCCTCCACCTCCTATACTGTTCAAATGAAGTACAACTCAAGCCTGATGAACAATACTTCATCTTTTGATTAGGCGTTGTTGTATTCAACACTGATTTCAACAATTTCAGATCATAATTTCTGCGCTCACTTATTTTAGACAGTAGCTGTTGGTGAAGATTTGTCCTGTTACCTTTCAATTTACATGTGCAGGACTGTGGTATCTCGAGACTCATCATTTCTTTCTTCCACTGTGCCATTGTCATCTCCTTTTCTCTTGCACCATCATCCATATCATCATTTAATCTCCCTGCCTTCCAACTTGCCCTTTTGTTCTTCCCTGCCTTTCCCCAGCCTTGGTACTTGCTTAGAACCTGCACATCTTTAAAGTTTTCCATTCTGAGCAAAGGCGATTGACCAGAAATGTTGGCTGGGATATCACTGGGCCTCAGGGAATGGGCTGAGAGGTCAAAGGCCAAAAGGCAGGGTGTGAGAGCAGGGGATGGGGGTGACGCACCTGTCACCTTTTCACTGTAGTTGGCATTTTACTAATGCTGACAAGGGAACAATTTGGTCCTCCGGTTCAAAGGTCAACTGAAGCCCTTAAGTGGCCAATTGAAGGATAGTTAAAGGTCTCTGTTTGCTTCTACTGGCATTTTACCAGTGGTGGGGGAGGCCCTCCACCATGATATATATTTGCTGGGGGCTTCCTTGCAAGCTCTGAGGAGGGGGCCTACTGGTCAGGCACTTTGTGGCCTATGGAAAGGTCCTCTGGCCGCAAGCAATGGCCTTCAGCAATGCCTTCCTTACCCTCATCAACCACTCCCACTATCCCCTCCTGGGGCCTGACTGGCCCTGGTGACCTTGACCCCACTTACCTTGGGACAAAGTTGTTGTCCAAGATGTTGCTCCTGGCAGGGTGCCACTTCTCCCAGTAGCACTACCAGCTGGAACTGATGAGTTACCAGTCTGCAAATTGGCCAGCAGCTCTTGGAAGTGTGATCTCCTTCCTTAAAGTATGAGAGTCCCAATTTCAGGCAGTATTGCCTGATTGATGTAAATCTAGCAGGGGCACCCAAAGTTGGCTACGTTGGGGCTTCTCTGACTAATGGGCCAGTGGATGGGACAACCACCAGCCCATAAAATCATGGCCATTACCTTTGCTTCTCCCTTCTCAGACGCTGCCTTGTTGGCTGTGTATTTTCAGCATTTTCTGTTTTTACTTCAGCTATCTTTCTATCTTAATAAAGCAAAATATGACACTTTCAAAGATGAAAGATAACAGCGGATGTGCATCTGAACATTTTCTGGAACAATTGGATTATATCACAGTCTCAGTTATGGATAATGTAATTGACAAATACCTCATGATATCTCATAACAGTTTTGGCTGGCAGACAGCTGCAGGATCGCCAGTGTTCAGTACCACAGGCACAGTTTCCGCCACAACGTTGAACGAGGAGGCAGCGGGGGAAGAAGACTGCATTCGTCTGTTTCAGCTCTTCTCGAAGATTGACTGAGTAGTTTCGTGGTGTGCAGCTGTAGCGTCTAACATCACTATTCATTCTGTTCAAATCAGCTAGAAAAGAAGATTTAAAGAAGATAAGATTTTCTTTGTGATTAGAAGTGCTGTTTTTGATAGTTGGGCCAGAAAGTGCTCGTTGATAACTTTTGCAGGTTTTGCAAACAAAAATCATTTCTTCTGACAAGTGCATCATAATTTGATTCCATTATCTCAGCTATTAGACTAAAAAAATTATTATGCTATCATATTTCTGGTACATTCTTCCATATGAACTGTGAAATGATCATTTAAACATTATGGGCCATAAACTATGCACTGGATTCAAATTCGATGACCAAACCCAGTGATCACCCTCTTTGATCAGTGATCAAGCTCAGCATGGTGGCACAGTGGATAGCACTGCTGCCTCACAGTGCCAGGGACCTGGATTTGACTCTCGGCTTGGGGCACTTCTGTGTGGAGTTTGCATGTTCTCCCTGTGTCTGTGTGGGTTTCCTCTGGTTTCCTCCCAGGTTAAATGTGCAGGTTAGATGTACTGGCCTTGCTGAATTTCCCCTTAGAGTCCCAGATGTGTAGGTTACAGGATAGGCCTTGGGTGAGATTGTTGTTGGTGCAGAGTTGATGGGCTGAATGGTCTTGTTCTTCACTGTAGGGTTTCTATGACTTGTATCATTGTTTTGCTTTAGGTAATTATGCTAATGACAAAAGTTGCAAATATCCTAAGCCATACATTAATGTGTTCCATTTAGCACTCTCATTATATGCACTTTGTAAGTTGAAAACATGGTGTGCTGTTATGTTTCAAAATTATGTTTTGTTGGGCCGTCAATCCCAGATCTTTGTACACATTGAAGTTGGATTCACTAAATAATAATGATTTCAACTATTAATCACACTGTACTTTGCATACAGATGTTCAGTCTGGTATTTCCATTTTACCACTAATGAAGACAAGTGTTATTGTATTATTTTTGACAGTAAATTGAGGTTCAGCTACTAAGAACATGAAAAAGCGTGAAATAAATAAAGGCTATTCATATAGTGGTATTGGGAATACAGCTCAAGAATTTGGATCATTTTGTGAGAAAACTCCAGTGATTTAAAGCTAAAGAAATGCTCGTTCTGTGAGTTGCCATTGACTTGCTGAAGCCACAGTCACAATTTATCATGTCACTCTATTGAAAATAATAAAGCATTGCTGGATAAGCCAATATTTCTTGCCCAACTGAATTTGCTCTTGAGAAGGTAGCGGCGCCTTCTAGAGGGGCTGCAAATCATTTGGCATATAGAAACCAGGCAGTACTATTTGGAAGGAATTTCAGGAATTTGATTCAGCGATAGTGAAGGAATAGCAATATAGTTCCAAGTCAGAACAGTGTGAGGTTTGGAGGGGAATTTACAGGTTGTGGTGTTCCTATGTATCTGCTACCTTAGGTCTTTGAGATGGCAGAGGTCATGGGTTCAGAAGGTGCTGTCGAAGAAGGCTTGGCAAGTTGGTACGGTACGTCTTGTATAATTGCTGCCACTGTGTGTTGGTAGTGGAAGGGGTGAATATTGGAGGTGCTGGATGGGTGCCAATTAATTGGCTACTTTGTACTGGATATTGTCCAATTTCTTGAATGTTGCTGGAGCTGCACTCATCCAAACAAGTGGAGTGTATTTCTTCATACTCTCGTCTTGATGGTTAACAGGCTTTGGGGTGAGAGCAGGTGAGTTTTTCTCTGCAGAATTCTGAGCCCTGGATCTCCTCTTGTATTTGCATGGCTGGTCAGTTCAGAGTATAGTCAATAGTGATTGCAAGGATGTTGATAACGGGGGATTCAGTAATGGTAATGCCACTGAATGATAAGCAGAGATGCTTGGATTCTCTCTTGCTGATGATGGTTATTGCCTGGCACTTGTGTAGCATACGTTGTTTGCCATTTAGCAGCTTGACATGAACTGCTTCAAGATCTGAGCAGTTGTGAGTTGTACTTACATTGTACAGTCATCAGCAAACATTCCTATTTCTGACCTTATGATGGAAGGTCATTGATCAAGCAGCTGGACATAGTTGGGCCTAGGACACTATCCTGAGGTACTCCTGTAATAATGCCCTGGAGATGATATGATTGACCTCCAACCACCACACCTATCTTCCTTCATGCTATGTGTGACTCCAACAAGTGAATATTTTCCTTTCCAATTCCCATTGATAGCAATTTTGTTCGGGCCCCTTGATGCCATATTCAGTTAAATGCTGCCTTGACATCTAAGGCAGCTACTACCAGCCTACCTCTTGAGTTTAGCTCCTTTGTCCCATGTTTACAGCAAACTATAATGAAGTCAGAAGCTCAATGGCCCTGGCAGAACCCAAAACTGAGCATCTGGAGAAGTGCCATTTGGTAGCACTGTTGATGACAGTACCAGCACTTTGCTGATGATTGAGAATATAGTGCTGGTACAATTATTGGCCAGAATGGTTTTGTCTTGCATTTTGTGAACAGGGAATAATTTTTCACATTGCTGGGTTTTTGCCAATATTGTAGATGCCCTGGAACAGCTTAATGAGGAACATGGCTAGTTCTGGAGCACACATCTTCAGTACTACTGCCATAATATTGTCAGGGCTGATATATCCTGTGCAGTATCAGCGCTACCATCTGTTTTTTGATATCACATGGACTGAATCATAATGGCTAAATACTGGCATCTGTGATGCTGGAGATCTCTGGAGAAAGTGTATATTAAAATACTCATAGCGCCATAAAGCAAAACAGGTCAAATAAACATACATAACTGTGTCAAATGTTAAAATATGTTAAATTGTGTCATGAGCGGCATAGTAGCACAGTACTTTAAACTAGAAAGAGTATAGAAACGATTTATGAGGATGCTACTGGGACTTGATGCTTTGAGTTATAAAGAGAGACTGAATAAAGAACAAAGAACAAAATAGCATGGGAAACAGGCCCTTCGACCCAACGAGCCCACACCGCCACCCCGATGTTCCCGCCTCTACCCGTGATCCCTGTCCATGTTTATAGATCTATGGATTAAAAACCAAATTTGAGACAATGTTAGGGAGAATTTGTTTCGCCAATTAGCCTAAGAGCACATTTCTGGGATGTGGGAGGAAACCGGAGCACCCGGAGAAAACCCACGCAAGCACGGGGAGAATGCGCAAACTCCCTCAGACACAGGCCCAAATCCACGTATCTGCACAGCACAGTGATAGTCACTGAGCTGTCAAGTTGCCCATCAAATGGTCCAGGTCAAGCATACACTAACGACATGAAGCACTAGGATACTCTCGAAAAATCCAAGAGCAGCCCTCTCACGACCTATCGTGTGTATGCCCCTTGTTAGACAACAAGGTGGACCAAAGCACCTGTAGGATAAAAACAAGTACATCAATATCATCAATTTACATACTTCCCAGGGACTCCCAAGGCTCATGCTCCCTATTTTAAATCAGTTTTCTATACCCCTCCATTCCCATTCTGTTTATGTGCCCATCTAAGTATTTCTTAAATAACTGCAGAGTGCCTGCCTCCACCACTTTACTTGGCAGCGCATTCCATATCCCCATCAGCCTCTGTGTGAAAAAACTCCCTCTAGTATCCAAGACTGGGACTTTTTTCTCTGGAATGTAGGAGGCTGAGGAGTGATCTTCTCGAGGTCTATAAAATAATGAGGGGCATAGATCAACTAAACAGTCAATATCTTTTCCCAAAAGTAAGACAGTCTAAAACTAGAGGCATAGGTTTAAGGTGAGGGGGAGAAATACAAAGGTCCAGAGGAGCAATTTTTGCACACAGAGGGTGATGAGCGTCTGGAACAAGTTGTCACAGGTAGTAATAGAGGCAGATCCAATTTTGTTTTTTAAAAAGCGTTTAGACAGTTACATGGGTAAAATGGATATAGAGGGATATGGGCTAAATGTGGGCAATTGGGACTACCTTAGGAGTTTAAAAAAGGGCAACATTGACAAGATGGGCCGAAGGGCCTGTTTCCCTGCTGTAAACCTCTCTGACTGTTTGATTAGCACTGCTGTCTCACATCATTTAATTCCTACCTTGGGAACTGTCGGTGTGGCGTTTGCATATTATCCCTGTGTCTATGTGGGTTTCCTCCAGGTGCTCAGGTTTTCTCCCACAGTCCAAAGATGTGCAGGTTAGGTGGATTGGCCATGCTAAATTAATCCTTAGTGTCCAAAGATATGTAGGTTAGATGGGCTTAGCCACAGGAAATGTGTGGGGTTATGGGGATAGGACAGGGGAGAGGGCCTAGGTAAGATATTCTGTCAGAGAGTTGTTGCAGATTCGATGGAATGAATGGCCTCTTCTGCACTGTTGTGATTTAATGATAACATAAAATCTGCAACCAGCATTTGCTAGTTTAATATATTTCAAATTAACAGATCTCAGTCACTCCACCGTAACCATAACCACTACCATTTATGCTAAAAGGGCTTTTTTTTCCTAAACCAGATGGAAATTTCAATAGGATTATGTATTATTGCTGGTTAGAATGCACTGTATTTTGTTTCATTGATAAAACTTTATTTGTAGGTACATGAAGCATTTGCATAATTGTGCGTATAGACACTGTATCAATGAAAGCCACCGTACCCATTGGCACTCATAATACAAATTCAGCTGTGCTGTCGTTAGTATTAAATATAAAATTAAACCCAGAATATATCTAACATCTTTCCTCAATAACTTCTACTATATAGTCCTGGATATTTTTCACTTATTTTGTTAACTTCAGAATAAGGCTGTACTTGCTTGAAATTAGTTGAAATGAACTTTAGAGTAAGTATAGGCATTTCTGAATTAGATCACAATAATGAGATAACTTTAACCTTTGCTTGGTGCTCTTAAATTAACCGTATTTTCTGTTTCTTGAATGTGTCACAACAAGCAATTTCCGACTCATAAAGAGTAACTTTACAAAATTATAACAAAGGCAGGAATATCATGGAAAAGAAACTAAACAGGAGTGTACACCCAAATTCTTCACCAGTACTCATAGCCAGTAAGTTGCCTGATTTAAAAAATAATTCCTACACTATCTATCTTCTTCAACCACAGCCACTTCCTGCCACTTGCGAAGACTATTTACACAGCATCACTGTGCACTTGTCAAGCTGCTTACACAAATAACCATCCATCGAACCCAGAGATTCCCAACTGGTGTGCCATGGCACACTGATGTGCTGCAAAGTAAGATTAACAATGATTAAACATTAATGTGATTAGACTAAACCTAATCTTCATTTTCAGCTCCGTGGTCGATATCTCCAAGCGCTGATGAACTTTGTGCCTCCCATGCATACACCAGCTGGGAAAAGGCCATACGTATGTGGTTCAGATTGTTTTATGCTGGTAATCCAAACCTTGCAATGGCTGGACTCTATGTAAATATTGAAATGTGTCTTTTCCTATTACACTGGCAGAGGCTCTATCAATTTCTATCTTTATGGGCTTATTGTTTACCAAAAGTGTCACAGTGATGGGGGCTACCTTATTCACTTTCATATTGAACAATGAGTGAACATTTAAATCCTTAGTACTGGACTCTTTCATATTATGCACTTGTGATGTATCATTAACTCTGTTACTGGGTAGACTAGATTTACTTTTACATTGATGCCTTAAGTAACCTTTCTTGTGGCAGAAAAAACATTCAGCCTCTTTAGATCTGCAGGCTTCAGGGGAATGACTACCCTTGCATTGGTAACACTCTAATCCGAGGCTATTAATTAGCCCTTTTAAATCTTCTTACTATTCGTGGCTACAATTGCTTCTCATTTTAAAATTACATCTTGAATTTTGTTGCCACTGCTGATTGCAGCTTCCTACTTAATTGCTAAACTGTACCATTTTGCACACTCTAAAGATCTATGTACCCTTCCCAGCATTCTCTATTGCCATCACTATGTCCAGCACTTCCTTAAAACTTATATCTGCCTCAGCCTCTGCTAATAGCTTTATTGTTGACCCTGCAGACTAAACAATCCCACAGCATATTGATGGGAGTGGCTCCGAAATCACAGTACTCTAAGATCTATCCTAATTTGGAAATAGAAGTTACAATAATTTCTCCAGGGACTCTCCCAGTTGAGTTAAACTTAAATCACTGCGATATAGTGATGGTTTTGGACGGTAGTGTGTTTTTACCAATTCAACTATCTCAGTGAATGACTTGGAGTGGCACGTTTGAGAATGTGAGGCTGTCTATTAAATTGGAGGCCTGGGTCCCACAAGCTCTTAGAAGGATTGCCTTTCACTTCTCCTACTCCTCCATTTTGAAAATATTAGGCCAATTTTTCAATGTATCTTGTCAAATTCCCCACAGAGGTATCACAAGGATATGTGGGAAGATGCAGTCCAAATGAGGGCATATCTACAAACATTCTTCAGTTTCTCAACTTGAACTAAATTTCAATATGACTTTATACTCATGATCATGCGACTGCTTTATTTTATCCTCAGCACCAATGTAATAATTCCTGCTCAACATTTAGCTAAATAACAACTGCAATATTTATTTACATATAACAATAATATCAGAGCTCTGATAAAGAGTCATGTAGACTTGAAACATTGGTTCTATTCTTTCCCCACAAGTGCTGTCAGACCTGCTGAGATTTTACAGCATTTTCTGTTTTTAGGAACATTTTATCCCTGCCATTTAAAACCAGAACTAGTGTAGAGACTGTGATCTATTATCACTCAGTAAGAATCTGATAACATCAATTTTAAATCCAACCGATTTATTTGATAGTAAATCTGCGAGCTTTCGACTTTCGTCTTTGTCAAGCAAATGCAGTGTTCTGGTCTGCAATAGCACACATATTGCAGACCAGAACACTGCATTTGCCTGATGAAGACAAAAGTCGAAAGCTCGCAGATTTACTAGCAAATAAATCGGTTGGATTTAAAATTGGTGTTGCCAGATTCTTACTGTGTTTACCCCAGTCCAATGCCAGCATCTCTACATCATCTATTATCACTGTCAGCTACCCTCGATTTGGTACTTTACACCTACTCAGGGTTGCATGTTTCTGCCATGGGTCTTCATTGTTAATGAACAGGCTAATTCTTGGCCTACAGAACTCTGGGCCCATGGGACAATATTTCTCATGAGATAGTCGGATTTGGATGTGTTTTTTTTCTCTGCTTGCTATCGCTCTGCCTCATCATTAAAACATGACTCCAAGATGATGCCTCACAATACGGGGGACCCGAGTTCAATCCCGGGCTCAGGTCATTGTCTGTGTGGAGCTTACATGTTCTCCTCGTGTCTGCGTGGGTTTCCTCCAGATGCTCCAGTGTCCCCCTACAGTTCAATGATGTGCTGGTTAGGTGCATTGATTGCGCTAAATTGCCCCTTAGTGTTGCAGGATGTGTTGGTTGGAGCGATTAGCAGGGTTGTTGTAATGGGGTGTGGGTGCGGGGGGAGACCTGGATAAGATGCTATGTCAAGAGTCGGTGCAGACATGATGGGCTGAATGGCCTCCTTTTGCACAGTAGGTAATTTATGATTAATGTCAATGCTGCAGTGCTATCGGGAAAGCTTCAGAGTGTCTTTGTCTTTGCCTGGAAGACTGGCCATTTAAGAGATGAGATAACTGGAACTGGTGAAGAAGACCCGGAGTCCAGTCCATCAAAGTTGGTTTTGCAGGAGTTTGCCTGCGTGCTTGTGGAACTGGCTTTTTGTTGACAGTACCCTTATTGAATCTGGAGGTGGTAGTGGAAGTATTGCTGATGAATTTCTCTTGCACTCTCATGTCTCACTGTCTTGCTGCAGCACAGAACTATGGTGGCCAGGTGTGGGTTAATATGAGTTTTGTTTTGGCTGGGACTCTTGTATATAGAGTCAAAGAGATTGAGAGTAGTTTGCACATCTGGTGCAACATCACTCTATTTATATGCAAACTGTAAATCATGTATGTTTGTACTAGTTTTGGCACAGACGTGATTGAGATTAAAGTGCTTTCCATTCAAGTGGCACTTAATACTTTTGCTGGCTCCTACTGGCTGTCAAGCCAGCAGACAGGTTTCCTACTGTCATTGTCAAATAGTACCCACTGGCTGAGAAACCCAAAGATGAGGTGGACTGCTAGTTTTACACTCTGTTCAATATTACTCTTCATCCACTTCAATGAAGAAAATAAGTATGTGGGGTGTAAAACCAACATTGCCAAGATTTCAGTTTCCCAAAGTGAGAAATATATTAAAATTGCCGCTCTTTAAACTTCCAACATATCTACATTTATACTTTGCTTAACGGATATGTCACCATATAAGGGACACAAATACATTTGAATGGCATGATGGCAAAGTGGTTAGCACTGTTATTTCACATTGCCAGCGACCCAGGTTCGATTCCCAGCTTCGGTCACAGTCTGTGTGGAGTTTGTATGTTCTCTCTGTAGCTGCATGTGCTTCCTCCGGATGCTCTGCTTTCCTCCCACAAAGATGTGTGGGTTAGGTTGATTGGCCATGCTAAATTGCCGCTTAATATCAGGGGGACTAGCAGGGTAAATGCGTGGGATTACAGAGTGAGGCCTGGGTGGGATTGTTGTTGGTGCAGACTTGATGGGCTGAATGGCCTCCTTCTGTATTGTAGAGATCCTAAGTTTTAAAAGGTCAAAAGCCATAAAGCTCTTGAATGGATTATGCTAAATATCCAGGAATTGAAAAATATTAAAGGAGTGAATCGTGATGAAATTAGAAGCCTTCTTCTGAAACAGAAGAATCCTTCCTCAGTAGATTTTTTCCACTTATTCCATTGTACATAGGAACTATATCATAACACACAGTTTTATTTTATATGCATTCGATCATTTACTCCTCTTTTCCATTTGTGGATGCCAACAACAATAACCTGCCCCAAATATCCAGCAATTTCAGAGCACTGCTGCTGATTTAGACAGGAGGGTGCACCAGGTAAATCAAAGAATGAGTGAAGCAAAAAGATATGCTGGTAGCAGATGAAGAGCAGAGCCTGTTGATTGGAGAGCCATCTTATGTTCTTCCTTTGCTGCACAGTCTTAGGATCCTGACATCAGAAAGCCTTCATTGAAAAGAAGCAGATTATCCCAGCAATAGCATTTTTAGTTGTCATTGAAGAGTCAACCAGGCAGTATATATAGTGTGCTGGCAACATTGAAAAAGCCTATTGTCCAAGTCCTGTTCTGCATGAATGTGATCCATGGGTGGGGTACTCTAGCCTTTCACACCAGTAGAATTGTCTGGTCCCACTGCAGTGAACAGCGATTTAGCTGAGCGCCAAATTCTCCATCAAAAAACAAAGAAATTTACAGCATACAAACAGGCCCTTTGGCCCTCCAAGCCTGTACCAACCATGCTGCCCAGCTGAACAAAAATTCCCTATCTTTCTGGGGACTACATCCCCCCCATTCCCAACCTATTCATATATTTATTCAGATGCCTCTTAGAAGTCACTATCGTATCTGCTTCCATTACCTCCTCCAGCAGCGAGTTCCTGGTACCCACTACTCTCTGGGTAAAAAAACAGCACACTCTGTATTCTGCTTGATGGACTCTTCAAAAACAACTAAAATGTTGTTGCTTGGATAGTCTGCTTCTTTTCCTCGCTTACAGCCACAGTGAGGCGTGAACAGCTGAAGAATTCCGGCCCACATTGCAGCATGTAACAAATTAATCTTCCTATCACATCAGCACTTACAGACATAACAGAGACTACAAGTAAATGTTGTTCATTTTAAAATGGAGTTTTCATTGACAGATCATGTACCAGGAAATGTCAAAAGAAATTACAATCTTATTGATTTTAATGTACAATAATGTTTTAATCATCACCATTTAATAATTAATTAATTTCCTACCTTTGGTCTTCCGTTGATGATGAAATGTTCGGCCACGAAACCGGGGTGTTGCTTGAAAAATATTATTCAAATCTTCTTCCCAGAAATCTGGATCTAAATGCCTGAGAAGCTCTTCTATTGTATCAAATCCAGCAATAGTCTCATCCAAAGAGTCCACAGTCAGTGGTGAATCAGTAACTGCTGAGGAATGCCACACTGGCCCCTGTATGGAAAAGCACAATCATATTTTATTAGCATACCCCAACATCATTGTTGTGGTGATTGTCCTGTTAAGGATCAATCGGCAGAGTAAAGGTCACATGACCCAGGGAGCCAACTGGGGAAGCAGGATGTAGGTTCAGCCTGGTAGTTGCAGGTTTCTTATTCAGAACCATCTTGAGAATTGATTACAGACATGAAGCTGCAAGACTCTATATAGTTTTAACCTGTAAATAAACGAGTTGAGTTTTCCCTAAGCTGGTGAACAGGCATCTTTACAATTGTATTGTTTCAAAACCACTAGAATGTTTCTATCTACAGAAGGCTCTAGTGTATCAAAATGTCACAAAAGTCTATCATAAAGACTTCAGACTTCAGTGATTGTTATGCAGGCAGGTTGTAGTTCAATTACTCTAAATTTTGGAACAACGGACAAGCCAGCTACGCAGCATGGCAACAACATTCATGTTCTGCTAATTAGTACCAATGTACTAACTGGTCAATTAATCAAGGATGGCATTAGTGTAAGGGCTAATCATCAGTAATGAGTCAGTACTCTTACTTAAATTCATACTAAAAGTCCTAAGAGGAGCCTAAACATATAAGTTTGCACTACATTCATGTTAAGGAATGAACTGCCAAATAAACTTTTGCAATATCTAGAAGAAAGACTGTGCTTGTAATGTCACTGATTTAATATTAAAGTACAAGCTATTTTAGTTAAGGATAGTGCTTCCTGTTGAAGATGTTAGATAGCTTGCACTGATTTGAATGAATACTTTCCTTCAGCTTAGCTCACGACTCTGGTGACTCTGAATTGGTCAGTACATTTATCAGCATGTGAACAACGTATATAACTAACTGGCAGGGACTTTTGGCTGGAGGTCAGATTTTTTTTTCCCAGTAGTCTGTGTTGCCCTTGGAAAATTTATATATATAGACCGCAGCAATGGAATTTAACTGTCAATCATTTCTGGCATGTAAAAGAATCAATTGGCCATGCAGTCCTATATCAGGTATGCTGATTGCAACTGTTCAGCATCATTTTTTGGAAGGTTAAGGACGTGGGGTCCAAGCAACCCAGCAATCCTATAGGTATTTGTATAAGAACACTGAGCAGATTCTGGAAATAGCTTTGAAGTTCCATTATTAATTCTCAGCAGCCTCCTGGTCTGAAACATTCCCAGAGGTTTGGACATATTCTGCACTTGACCTCACTCAGTAGTGGAATGATTTCAGAATGATAGATGTTCAAAATGACCTGCAATCTATTTCTATTTTGCACACGAGTTGAACTGATAATGCTTCAGTGAATCATGCAGTAAAACTGTCTTGTAAAAACCTACTTTACAAAGTGGATGAGATGAACAGCACTGCCTTTGCCACACATATCGCAGTAGCTCAGTGTATGAACGGTGAAATACAGAGTTAAAATCAATAATCCCTTTGCAGCTGTATATATATGATGTAGTTTAAGCAATCCATGTTGCATTAGATTTATATCGTAACCTTTTCTAAAAGCCATATGCATTGACTTTAAGGTTAGTTATATTTAAATTAAATCGTGAGCTAAGCTGAAGGAAAGTATTCATTCAATTCAGTGCAAGCTATCTAACATCTTCAACAGGAAGCACTATCCTTAACTAAAATAGCTTGAATTTTAATTATCTTTCCAAGTATCAGTCAAGGATTTTAAAAACTTTAGCTGTAAAGCACGCAGCTTATCTGAAGTATTCTGAACTACGTGCTTATAGAATAATCCTGCCTAATTTTATTGTTACATTTGGTGCAACATTATTCCACTGGTGTATTCTGAGGCATAGAATGTGACAATGTGTTGAGCCCTCAATGTTTCATTGTATATATTAATGACCAAGATGGTGGGATGAAAAATCAAATAACCAAGCTTGCTGCTGACACACAAAAAGGTGCCATTGTAAGCATTATTTAGGGAAGCATAAAATTACAAAGAATCTGTGGTAGATTGAGTAAACTGACAAAGCTATGCCAAATGGATTTCAATGTGGGTAAGCGCTAGATTAGTTCTAAATAGGATAGAGTAGAATATTTCCTAAATGATAAAAAGCTGTAAAATAGTCTAGATCTACGAAGTTCTATAGAATAGGTGCTGGAATGTGGCGACTAGGAAAATTTCACAGTAACTTCATTTGTAGCCTTCCTTATGACAAATAAATTAACTTTAACTTTTTAACTGAATACCAAACTTAGAGAATTTGGTGTTTTAAGGGTTGATCACTTTCTAAAATTTAGTTAAATTTTGAATTTAGTATTCAACGTAACTCTAACTTGACATTACTCTCATAGTATTAGACAATGGTCAATACAACCTACTAGTGGCAGCTGTCTGGTTAATCAGTTAGGTGGCAGTTTAAACTGCTAATTACTGTCAGTAGGTCCTTTGAAATTTTTGTTTGCAGAACCACTAGAGGTTTTTGCTGTTGTGCAAGCATCCAGTTCTATCAAGCACTGCTTCTATAGAGCACTAAATTCAATCAAGTGAGGAAATCTTGCACAGTAGAAGGAGAGATAGAGTATTGTAGACTGGTAGAAAGATATGTCTCAAGGGTCAATGCTGGGATCACTGCCTTTTTGCTATGTATTAATGACTTGGATCTTGGAGTGCAGTACAGTTTCAAAATCTGCTGATGAAGCCAAACAATGAGGATGATACCAATCCACTGCATTAGTGTCCAGATAGTCTATCAAAAATGCATACTCAAGTGAGGTGATGCATTTTGGCAGAAAGGAGGGGAAAGGCAATATCGACTTAATAGCATAGTTCAAAAGTGTGTGCAGAGATTGAAGGAACTAATGAATAGATTTAGCAGTTAACTAAACAAAAGAGATCTTAACCTTCATGAATATGGACATTGATTACAAAAGCAGGGTACGCTGAACCTTTATAAAGCTCTGATTAGGATCCAACTAGTATACTGCATCCAGTTCTGGCCATGACACTTAAAGAAGCACATGAGAATCCTTAACAGAATACAGAGGAGATTTACCAGACTGATTCCTGGGATGGTATGACTGTCATATGAGGAGAAATTGGCTTTATTGGTCTTGTATTCACTGGAGTTTAGAAGAATGAGAGGGTATCTCACTGAAACTTATGAAATTCTGACAGGGCTGGACAGGTTTGAATTTTGGATGATGTTTCTCTTGTGGGGGGGGGGGGGAGGTAGGTGACTGTGGTGGTGTAGTGGAGGGAGTAGAACAATGGGTCACCGTGTCAGGATAGGGGTAAGGTCTGAGATGAGAAGAAATTTCTTCATCCAGAGGGTGGTGAACCTATGAAATTCTCTATTACAGAAGATTGCAGAAGTCAAGTCATTGAATATATTTTAGAAAGAAACAGGTAGCTTTCTAGATACCAAGAATGTCAAGAGATATGGAGAGAGACTGGGAGTATGGTGTTTGAGATAGAGGATCAGCAAGGATCAAATTGAATGGCAGAGCAGGCTCAATGGTCCAAATGGCCTACTCCTGCTCCTTTTTCTCATGTTTCCATGAGGGATTTTAGCTGCAACATTAAATTGGAGAAACTGGGTTTGTTCTTCTTAGAGCAAAAGAAAATGAGCAAAGAGTTGATGAAGGTGTACAAAATTATGATAAGTTTAGATGAAGTAAGTACAAGAAAACCTGTTTCCATCAGCTGATGATACAAATCCAAGGAGACAAAGATTTAAAGGATTGGGCAAGGAATACAGGGGAATGTGAGGAAGCACTTTATTTAATGCAGCAATGGATAATAACCTGGAACTTGATGTCTACATGTGTGGTGGATGCAGAGACGATCAATTATTTCAGAAGGAAATTGAATGGGTACTTGCAGGACAGTGAAGATCGAGCATGGGACTCAGCAGAGTGCTGTAAAGAGAGCTGGCATGGACTCAATAAGCTGAATGGTCTCTTGCCATGCCACAATAATTTTATAAAACGTGATGATTCAGCTATATAGATCATTAAAATATCATGAATAGAAACAGAAAAATGTAATGGCTAATTGGATTCTGGCCTTTATATCTAGAAGGTTAGAATATAAGCCAAACTCCAGGTAAACAAAACTCTGGTGTGGCCATACTGGGAACACGGTGATTAGTTCTGGGCACCACACCTCAAGAAAAATACACATTTTGAAAGCTGTGCAGCAAACATTTACCTAGATGAAACGCAGACTTCTAGGTTATCCAAAGATTGCAAAGAGTTTATGCAAACTAATGTTTCCCTAAAATTTAAAAGCCTAAGGAAAGGGATGATTTGATCAAAGTTTTCAAAATATTCATTGAAATAGGAAAATGTTGGAAAATCTCAGCAGGTCTGACAGCATCTGTGGAAAGAGAGTGGGGCCAACATTTCAAATCTAGATGACCCTTTGTTAGAGAAAGATTGGATAGTTGGGGAGTCTAAGATCAAGGGCAGAATCTAAACCAATAAAATTACGAGAAATTTCAGCACACAAAGCATGGTAAGTTCAGATCTCTTTTCCACAAATAGCAATTGAAGCAAGATCAGTTGATGATTTTAAATGTGAGATTGATAGGCTTTTGTTATCCACAAGATATTAAGGAATAAGATCACAGATCAATCATGATCTCAGTAAATAGCAAAAAAAGTTTGAAAGGCTAACTATGATTTATTCCAATCCCACTTTGTGGCTTCTGCTGGATTCTGAATTTTATTAAATGCTACGTCACACAACAAGATTACAAGTGACTTACCGATACAGAACTTGTGACTGCCTCCCAGTTCGATTTGGAGGGATGTGGCTGTAAATCGTCCTGAAACAGAACAAAATAAATGTCCATTAATCATTGTCCTTGTTCATATGATCCCATGTGCCTTGTAGCTTTGTAATCAAAATGTTCAGTGTGCTCCTCCTGACTGGAGGGGGGTGGGTGTGTTAGAGGGGAATGGACTGTGATTTGATACATTATTATTATTGGTATGTAATGTACTGGTATGTGATGAATGCTAGTTTATTAACGTCCTTCGAATGCAGTGATTTAGCTTTAGTAGCTGTGGCATTTTATAGTTATAAAGGAAAATTCTGTGATATTGCTCATTCTTGCAATGAGACCAATTTATTAAGGAAGGACATAGAATCGTACATGTATACAGCATGGAAACAAGCCCTTTGAGCCAACTTGTCCACAGCACCCTTTTTTAACCTCTAAACTAGTCCCAATTGCTCACATCTTACCCATGTAACTGTCCAAAATGCTTTTTAGAAAATAAAATTATATCTCTTTCGACTGTTACCACTGGCATCTTGTTCCAAACATTGCCCTCTGTGAGAAAAAAATGTCCCTCTGGACCTTTTGTATCTCTCCCCTCTCACCTTAAACCTATGCTTTCTCATTTTACACTCCCCATCTTTTGGAAAAGGTGTTGACTATATACCTTATCTATGCTCCTCATTATTTTATGGATCTCTATAAGATCACCCCTAAGCCTCCTATGCTCCAAGAAAAAAGGTCCCAGCCTATCCAGCCTCTCTTTATAACTGAAATCATCAAGTTCCCGTCGCATCCTAGTAAATCTTTTCTGCACTCTTTCTAGTTCAATAATATCCTTCAACACATTTCAAAAGATTTTATAAAATGTGATGCTTTCAATTTTCTGGCTGACAGCTGGTATTGTTTTTGCTTTACTGTGAAGCCCATTATGTACATCTTGTCAAAACTTTATGTTTTAGAAGTCTAGAATGATGCAAAATGAATGTTTTAAAGTTTTTTAATGAAGTAATCTTGTGAGGATTTATTGGAACAATGTCACTGTGTGTGTATGGATCATTATATTTATTACCTGTCTCAGTTCACCATTAAGTCTCGGCTTCATGGACTGGATTTGACAGTTTTGGAGGCCACAGATATTTATTTCTACTGAACATGATGTTGGTTAAATTTTAATGGAAGAAACTGAATTGTACACAGGGCTAGAATTCAGGTTAATTGAATGTTAAAATTTCCTCAGAATTCACCTTAGGACAGTTTCCCCTTCTCCTCACAGCTGATTTTTTAATATCCAGACATTTCCTGTTTCTTTTTCCTTTTTACAGCCTCACTCTGCACTGACAATCTAAATTAACTTGTCGTCTATATACCTTTATCATGTTCAGACCCTGACTCATCAGAGCAATTTCTGTATGACAAGAGTTTCTTCCAGCACATGCCAATGACTATACCAAGAAAAGGCATGCTATGTTTGAAAGTGCTGTAGCAAATGGATTTGCGTCGTTGGCCATCTATACACTGAATTCTTTTTAGTGGCTTCCAGTCACTCTGAGCCGTTTGTGCACATCACCTAAGCCTTGAAAACAACAAAGGGCACTACCAGCTCAGTTGACTCTGCAAAGTTCTTATTAACACCTAGAAACATATGCCTCAATTAGGTGAATTGGGAGGATCAATCAGATATAATACTATTCACTGAAACATACTTTAACGCCCATGTCCTAGTCTCTTCCAACATCTTCATAGAATCATAGAATCTGTGGTGCATTTGGCCCATTAAGTCTGCAATGGCCACAATCCCACCCAGACCATATCCCCATAACCCCATGCATTTACCCAAGCTAGTCCCCTTGATACTAAGAAGCAATTTAGCATGGCCAATCCATCTAATCTTTTGGACTGTGGGAAGAAATCAGAGCAGCAAGAGAAAACCCACAAGACACAGGGAGAATATGCAAACTCCACACAATGACCCAAGCCAGGAATCAAAGCTGGGTCACTGGTGCTGTGATGCAGCAGTGTCAACCACTGTGCTACCAAGCTGCACCTGGATCTTTTCTGGAAATAGTGTCCCACTGACAGGGTTAGTCATATTAATATTGTGCCTAAGAAAGAGGTCAGAGGTTGCCAATTCTGTAGCAAGTATCTCATAGAAGATGAAAGCCTGTCCATCATCTCCCAGGTGAAAACCATGAGAGTGATGGATACTATCCACTTGTCTGGATGAGCTCAGCTCAACAACACCCAATGGCAAAGCAGCTCACTTGAGCAGTACCTCATCTACTGCCTGCGAAGTTCATGTCCTTCACGACCAGCATGCAGTAGTATCTGTGTGTATCATATCGATAAGATGCACAGCAGAAGCCTTAGGAAATTACTTTGGCAGCATCTTCCAAATCTACGACCTCTATCATCTAGAAGGACAAGGACAGTGGATGCATGGAATCACCAGTCCTGTAAATTCCCCTCCAAACCGCACACCATTCTGGTTTGGAACTATATCCGTTTCTTCACTGACATTAGGTCAAAATCCTGAACTCTCTTTCTAATAACACAGTGGTGTACCTAAACCAAATAGATTGCAGCAGTTCAAGAAAGCACTGCCCGGCAGCTTCTCAAGAGCAGTTAGGATAGGTAATCAATGTTTACATCCATGAGTGAATGAAAAAAAAGCTCTCCTCTCAAGTACTCCCACAACCTCGCTCACCATTGTTCCATCATGATTCCAGATCCCAACATCCCATTTGTCCTACAACTCATAATCTCTTTGCTATCCCAAATTCTGAGACACCACACCAGGCATCGACACTCATTCTAACATCAATAATTCCTGTCCAGTATGAAAATTCCAATGACAAAAGTTGAATTCTATGTAAATCTCTCAATTTATAATAATGTTACAGATAGCATTATTTTTCAAATGAACTTGAATAAACATAGAATCACAGAATCCTACAGAGCAGGAGAAAGCTATTTGGCACTGACCATAATCCCACCCAGGCCCTATTCTCCTAACATCACATATTTACCTTGTTAAGCCCCTGATTCTATGAGCAATTTAGCATGGCCAATCAACTTAATCTGTACATCTTTGGACTGTGGGAGGAAATGAGAGCATCTGCAAGAAACCCACATAACCACGGTAAGAATGTTCAAACTCCACATAGTCACCCAAAATTGAATGTAGGTCACTGGTGTTGTGAGGCAACAGTGCTGACCACTGTGCCGCCATACTAGAAGGAGATTGATCTGTGTTTTCCAGAAAATGGCATGATTTGTTTTCCGATGTCATTTCTCATAAGTTGAGTCCCAGTTCAAGTTGGACCATCTGGAGCTGATATCAAAATCTCCACAGGATGAAGGTCAATCTATAACTAACTTGATGCAGTGATCACATAAACCCGAGAACAGATCACCCACCCATCCTCTCCTTTCTGAATCTTCATTAGCAAAGGGCTGTCCGGGTGCCTTTTAAAGATGACAGCAGAGTGCATGACTTCCTGCCTGCCCCACCATGACACTCAGTGATGCATGTACACAACTAATGAGGTGGAAAACCCCATTTCACGATGGCAATGGCCCCAACTTTCTCATCCCACCATGGAACTTACGATGGGAAAGATTCTTTCTCAACCCTTAATCCACTGTCATCTTTCCAAACTATCATGCTACTACAAGATTTCTTTCCTTTCCAAGTCCTTGAACATTCGATAAGGTACCCACTGAAGGCTACTTAATAAGGTAAGAGTCTATGGTATTGTGGGTAGTAAGTTAGCATAGATAGAAGGTTGGCTAACTGATAGAAGTCATGATGTGTAGATGCCAGCGTTGGACTGGGATAAACACAGTAAGAAGTCTGACAACACCGGGTTTAAGTCCAACCGTTTTATTTGATAGTAAACTCACAAGCTTTTGGGGTTTGTCCCTTTGTCAGGTGAATGGAGAGTTCTGGCCTCAGACACACCATATAACAATACAGTTTACAGACTACTGATTAGAATGCGAGTCTTTACAACTAACCTGCTACTCAAGTCTTAAAGATGCAGACAATGTGAGTGGAAAGAACATTAGGCACAGGTTAAAGAGATGTTTATTGTTTCCAGACAGCACGGTAAGTGAGGTTTTGCAAACCCAGGCAAGTCGTGGGGATTACAGATAGTACGAAATGAACGCAAGATCCCTGTTGACACCGTCCTCATGTGTGCAGAACTTGGCTATTAGTCTCTGCTCAGTGACTCTGCACTGTTGTGAAGGTCGCCTTGGGGATCGCTTACCCGGAGGTCAGAGGCCGAATGCATGTGACCGCTGAAGTGTTCACCAACAGGAAGGGAAGAGTCTTGCCTGGTGATTATCGAGCAATGTTCATTCATCCATTGTTGTAGTGTTGGCATGGTCTCCCCAATATACCATGCTTTGGGACATCCTTTGCTGCAGCGTATTAAGTAGACAACACTGGCTGAGTTGTAAGAGTATGCCCTGTGTACCTGGTGAATGGTATTCTCACATGTGATGATGTCATCCATGTTGATGATCCGGCATGTCTTGCAGAGGTTGCTGTGGCAGGGTTGTGTTGTATTGTGGTCACTGTTCTCCTGAAGGCTGGGTAGTTTGCTGTGAACAATGGTCTATTTGAGGTTGTGCAATTGTCTGAAGGCAAGAAGTAGGGGTGTGGGATGGCCCTGGCGAGATGTTTGTCTTCATCAATGTTGAAGATTTCAAAGAAGATGTCGTAGCTTCTTCGCTCCGGGGAAGTATTAGACGACGCAGGGTACTCTGTCCATCATGTCCAGTGTTTGTCTTCTGAGGTGGTTGGTGCGGTTTTTTGCTGTGACGCATCGGAACTGTCGATTGATGAGTCGAGCGCCATATCCTGTTCTTATGAGGGCATCTTTCAGCGTCTGCAGGTGTCTGTCATGATCCTCCTCATCTGAGCAGATCCTGTTTATACAGAGGGCTTATCCGTAGGGGATGGCTTTTTTAATGTGTTTAGGGTGGAAGCTGGAGAAATGGAGCATTGTGAGGTTGTCTGTAGGCTTGTGGTACAGTGAGGTGCTGAAGTGACCGTCCTTGATGGAGATGCGTATGTCCAAGAATGTAACTGATTCTGGAGAATCGTCCATGGTGAGTCTGATGGTGGGGTGGAACTTGTTGATATCATCATGTAGTTGTTTCAGTGATTGTTCACCATGAGTCCAAAGGAAGAAAATGCTGTCTTATCTGACGAAAGGACAAACCCCGAAAGCTTGTGAGTTTACTATCAAATAAATCGGTTGGACTTAAACCTAGTGTACACTTCTAAAAATGACATTTTCAGGATGAAAACCTGTAACTAATAATTATTTACAACATATATTAATGTCTTGGATATGGGAAACAAATGAATTTGCTGAATTTGCAGGTGACACAACAGTAGTTGGGAAGGCAACTTCAGAATTCTCAATCATTATATTTCAATGTCGCAGATCTCTGTATGGCCTGGCACCACCTTACCTCTATAGTGTCTTCCAGCCTTGCCACTATCCAAAATAACTATGCTTCCTTAATTCTGGTCTCTTCAGCATCCCCAATTTTAAGTGCTCCACCACTACTGGCTTTGTCTTTGCCCTGGAATACCCAATCTGAACCTTTCTGTGTTTTGCTCTTTTTTTCTTACTTTAAGACATTCCTAAAAACCTCCCTGATCAAGCTTCTTGTCATTTGCCCTTGCTGACACTTCATGGAGTTCAGTGTTGATTTCTGTTTAATAATGTTCTTATGAAAATGCCTTAGCATCTTTTATGGTGTAAAATGGACTCTGTAAATAAACTTAAAAAAATGAAAGCTGTAATGCTTGTGATGAAGAATTTCTATTATTTTAGCATTAGCATTTTCTTGCTACAACAAAACATCTGTTTAGTTCATGAGTCAGAATCAGATGAGGAAGCATAAACAAGGTGACAGCAGTTAATGCTAAATTGTAAATACTCATTGTATAAGTCACTGGTTTTGCTCAACCAAGGCATGCAGCATGATAAACATTTATCTTTCTAAGTAATTATTTTTGCAGAAATATATTGTACATCTTTCCATTTTCTTAACTTCGAGTGAGGGAGATGCGTGACGAATATTTTGTAATTTTCCAAAGGTCCTTCGGTTATATCCGGCCTATCATTGATACGGGAAACAAATGAATTTTGCTAATTTTGCAGCTGACACAAAAGTAGTTGGGAATGCAACTTTAGAATTCTCAACCATTATATTTCAATGTTGTTAGTCTGCCTTTCATTTACGATGCCACCTTTCCCTGGTACACGTTTATTTTACAAAATATCCAAAGTCTCCACACTTTCTCTTTTGGGAAATAACAAATCTTTTCCTGGAGCAGTAGGCACGAGCTATCCCATAGGATGCTCATCGTGAGGCTGTCAACTCACACTGCTTGTCCTCCAATTGACACACACCAGAGGGGATCAGAGCAGAGCTATCTGGCATCATATTCAGACACATCCACATGGATGCACGTAACATTTAATACATGGTTTCTCCACCTTTTCCTCTTGTCAATATTCTCTTTCAATTTAGCCTGCAAGAAGGAGAGGAAATAAACAAACGCATTTACCTCTATCTTTATATGTAGTGGTAAATATTTCTTCGGGGCATTTCTCCCATCCCGCTGCGCTAATAAATTAATAACCTGTACTGGGCGTCTGACCCTGAGCACCTCTCCCAGCACCAAATATCTGGCAATGTTAGCTCTGCGCCAAAGCTGCATTAGAGGAGAATTTCAATGTAATTTCAATGTGATTAGCAGGCTCGGGACTGATATCTCTGGGCCTGCTAGCATCTCCCACCACCCCACCCCCACATCAGAGTGTTTCACTCCAGCGAGGATTACAGTAGCTTCAGTCCTGGGCTCACTAATTATATTTAAATGACATTAAAACATCCTCCTGAATAACTAATGCAACTCCCTGCCTATTTCAGGCATGGAGCTGATGGTGCCAGAAATCCAGAGCTGGGAAATGCACTCGGAGCTAGCTGCCCAGCATGGATTGTGCTAATCTGACCCCGTTAAACTCTTCTGGCCCACAGTGCTAAAAAATCAGTGCAATGGATTGGGAGAATTGCCCCTTTAGTGATGGATAAGCAGCCTGATCATTTAGCAAGAGTGAACAGAGGTGGTTGTGAGATGAAGCTGGATGTCATCAGCGTACATGTGAAAACTAACACTCTGCTTTCACATGATGCCAAGATTATGTCTATTAGGCATTTAACCTTTGGAATGGAGTGTTGAAGAAGCTGCTCACTTCTGTAAGTTTACAGTTTGTGCACTTCAAAATACCAGAAACAGCTTGGTTACTCTAGATGCCAAATATACTACTTCATGTAAAAAAAAAGTCTGTCTTATACATGCTTACCCTGTTGTACATTTTTCTCCTTTTTTCTCTATTGACTAATTTCTTTCTCTTTCTATAATGTTTAGTGTTAAAGAAAAAACTTGTATACATATTAAAAACCCTTCAATTTCTATGTTGTCTTGATTTTGTTTCTTCTATAAGGTGGCAATAATTTGCAAACAGCAAGGTCCTACATTAGTGATATTGCTTTTTTTTTTATTTTTTTTTATTAGAGCAACACAGCACGGGAAACAGGCCCTTCGGCCCAACGAGCCCGCGCCGCCGTCATAACTATATAGTAACAATTCCATTATCCTATTCCAATTTAGGTATATTCCTAATATGGAAGAATTTCAATGTAGGGACAATTTGTTTCCCAATCAGCCTAAGAGCGAATTTTTGAGATGTGGGAGGAAACCGGAGCACCCGGAGAAAACCCACGCAACCATGGGGAGAATGCGCAAACTCCCGCAGACACCGGCCCAATTCCAAGTGTCTGCACAGCTACAGCGATAGTCACTGAGCTGTCATGGTGCCCTTCAGATGGTCCAGATAAAGCACTCATTTACGACATGAAGCACCAGGCAACCCATGACTCAACATCCAAGAGCTGTCCTCGCACCACCTGCCGAATGCATGCTCCTTGTTGGTCAAGTTGGACCGAATTACCTGTGGGAAAAAAAGTCATAGTTAAACAGTCCTATTATATCCCTCTATCTGCATACCGCTCATGTGGCTGTCCAAGAGACCCTTAAACAGCCCTAGCGTGCCTGCTCCCACCACCTTACTAGGCAGTGCATTCCACACCCCCACTACCCTTTGTGTGAAAAACTGCCCTCTAATATTCGTCTTATACATAGTCCCCCTCACCCTAAGGCCATGACCCCTCGTCCTATCCATTTCTGAAGGTGGAAAAAGTTTACCACCATTAACTCTATCTATACCCCTTATAATCTTATACACCTCTATTAGATCCCCTCTAAGCCGACGTCTTTCAAGGGAAAACAACCCCAGTCTATTTAATCGTTCCTCATAAGACAGTCCTTCCATATCAGGCAGCATCCTGGTAAACCTCCTCTGCACTCTCTCCAAGGACTCCACATCCTTCCGATAGTACAGCGACCAGAACTGGACGCAGTATTCCAAGTGAGGCCTAACCAACGTTCTATACAACTGCAACATCAAACTCCTACTCTTTTATTCTATACCCTTTTCTATGAAAGCTAACATACTATACGCCTTCTTTATCACCTTCTCCACCTGTGAAGACACCTTCAGAGACTTGTGAACCTGCACCCCCAAGTCTCTCTGCGTCTCTATACTCCGAATATTTTTACCTTTTATCCTATAACTCTCTTCTACATTTTTCCGGCCAAAATGCATCACCTCGCATTTATCCGGATTAAATTCCGTTTGCCATCTATCTGCCCATCTACCAACCTATCTATGTCCTGTTGTATTGCCTGGCACTGCTCCTCTGTACCCGCCAATCCAAGCATCTTGGTGTCATCAGCAAATTTGCTGATCTCACCACCTACCCCAACTTCCAAGTCGTTTATGTGGACCACAAATAGAAGAGGACCTAGTACTGAGCCTTGTGGCACTCCACTAGTGACAGGCTTCCAGTCGGAAAAAGAGCCTTCCACTACTATCCTCTGTCTCCTCCTCCCGAGCCAGTTCTCAATCCATCTACATACCTGGCCCTGTATCCCATGCGCCTTCATCTTCTCTACCAGCCTACCATGAGGAACCTTGTCAAACGCCTTACTGAAATCCATGTAGATGACATCAACAGCATGTCCTTCATCAACTGTTTTTGTCACTTCTTCAAAAAATTCCACTAGATTTGTAAGACAAGACTTCCCCTTGACGAAGCCATGCTGCGTATTCCTGATCAGATCGCAGCGCTCCAGAAGCTCATACATCCTGTCCCTGAGGATCCTCTCCATTAGCTTACCTATAACTGAAGTCAAGCTCACCAGCCTATAGTTCCCTGGGTGATCCCTCTGACCTTTTTTAAACAACGGTACTACATTTGCTATCCTCCAGTCCTCTGGCACCTCACCTGTGTCCAAGGAAGAGACAAAGATTTGCGTCAGAGGCCCAGCTAGGTGTTCCCTCAACTCCCTTAGCAGCCTGGGGTAAATGCCATCAGGCCCCGGAGCTTTATGTGTCTTTAAGCTGCCTAACAGCCCCAACACCTCTTTCCTCGTAATCTTTATTTCCCTCAACCGATCCTCAACTTTGTCAACATCAGCAGCAGACATCTGGCCAGTCTCCTGCGTGAATACCGACGCAAAGTATTCATTCAGGATCTCCCCCATTCCCTCAGGCTCTAAGCAGAGATCCCCTCCTCTGTCCCTGAGAGGTCCAATCTTGCCTCTAACCATCCTTTTGCTCCTTACATAGGAGTAAAATGCCTTAGGATTTTCCTTAATCCTACCTGCCAGAGCCACTTCGTGGCCCTTTTTTGCCTTTCTAACACCCCTTTTAAGATCCCGTCTACACTCTCTATAAGCTTCCAGCGCTGTCTCAGTCCCCAGTTGCCTAGATCTAATGTAAGCCTCTCGCTTCTCCCTGATCAAGTCCTCAATATCCCTGGTAAGCCACGGTTCTCTAATCCTACCTTTCCCATCCTTCCTCCTTGCCGGCACGTATCTTTCCTGCAGAGAGTTTAGTTTCCCCTTGAAAGACTCCCACATGTACCTCGTCGACCTGCCCTCGAAAAGCTTATCCCAGTCGGTATCTTTAAGATCTTGCCTAATCTGGCCGTATCTAGCCCTCCCCCAGTTAAATACCTTCCCTTTTTGGCAGGTCTCGTCCTTTTCCATTAATATCCTAAAGCAGACAGAGTTGTGATCACTATTTGACACATGCTCTCCTACCTCGACGTCAATCACCTGCCCTGGCTCATTCCCCAGAACCAAATCCAGTATAGTCCCCTCTCTAGTCGGGCCATCCACATACTGCTCCAAGGACCCTTCCAAAACACACTGTACAAATTCCTCCCCGTCCACTCCTACCGCTCTGGGCACTCTCCAATCTACTCCAGGGAAATTGAAATCTCCCACTACTACTACCCTATTTTTCCTACACTTATCTAAAATGTCCCTGCATATCCCTTCTTCCACGGCCCGCGGGCTGTTGGGCGGTCTGTATTAAACACCCAACAGAGTAACCACTCCCTTCCTATTCCTCAACTCCACCCATAGAGACTCAATTCCTAAATCATCCATACCTCCCTCCCTCCCTCTGCACTGCTATGATGTTGTCCTTAACTAATAAAGCCACTCCCCCGCCTCTCCTCACACCAACTCTGTCATGCCTAAAACACTTATATCCTGGAATATTCAAATGCCAGTCTTGCCCCTCCTTCAACCACGTCTCGGTCACCGCCACCACATCTAAACTCCTCGTGACCCCATTCCCGCCTACAGCCCTGGCACACGCCAATCTAACTCCAGAAATTGAATCTCCCACCCACTACCACCTATTTTTTCCCTAAACTTAGCTAAATGTCCCGGAATATCCTTTCTTCCACACCGCGGCTGTTGGGCGGTCTGTAGTAAACACCCAAACGATACCACTCCCTTCCTATTCCTCAACTCCACCAAGAGACTCAGTCCTAAATCTCCATACCTCTCTCCCTCTCTGCACTGCTATACTTTGTCCCTTAACTAATAAAGCCACTCCCCCGCCTCTCTTCACACCAACTCTGTCACACCTAAAACACTTATACCCTGGAATATTCAATTGCCAGACATGTGACAAAAGTGCTGTGAACTTTGATGAAGTACCTCTTCAAAAAGCACTTTTGAATTAAATATCTGTGATCAAACCTCTCTGATCATTGAGATGAAAGCTACTATTTGATTTGCCTTGTCACTTTCCTTCTTCCATCTCCTCAAATTTATCCTCTTTTCCTTGTGTCTCCTGAGTTTGACCTCTGGCACAATTACTCACGGTAATGACTGATCTCTTGATTGTGGAGTGTGTGGTCAGTTACCATGTCTGCAGATTTCCTTGTTCTCCTTTCCCATTCTCCCCCATTCATCTAGAACTATCTCTCTGGTGATTGTCCCTTTAATGATCCACTTGCAGAGTAAGGGCCACATGACCCAGGGAACCAACAGGGGAGCAGGGTCTGATTTGCAATAACATTTACCTATCATGAACGTGTTATTATTTTTCACTTAACTGGTGAACAAGAATGATTCCATTGGCAACAAGGGTAATAGCCAGCCTTGAACTGTGAGTATACAGTTTCCGTTGAAGTTGAAACAAAGGGTAATTACAAAAATGCTCCTATTTGGACAGATAGATTCTTTTGCCTCCATTGAAGACTGGACACAATACATAGAGTGTTCAGGTTATTACTTTCAGGCAGACGGAATAGAGGAGGAGGGGAAGAGAAAGACAATTCTTGTGAGTGTGCGTGGAACTGAAACTTATAATCAGATCCACAGTCTCAGATGCACAATTGTTCCTGACTCCATTTCACTCAGTGCGCTTGTGGAAACGCACAGCACTCGCTTTCTTTTGGAGAGATCCTTTGAGAATTTCCAGAATTAATGTTGACTGGGTATTGGTAAAGTCTCAAGAAAGTGCCCTAGAAAGTCTCCGTTTGTGAATCAAAAATTCTCCTTATATGCAGTGTAACCATGACCCATGTGCAGGAGCAACGGACCAATGGAAGTTGAACAAGGCTTTAAATTGTACTTTCCACATTCACCAACAACTTTTTTACTCCTGTTCAGCTGATTACTTTTAGGAGACATCATTAAATGTAATGCTAGCCAGTAAGCTCACTTATCTTTTTAATTCGCGTTATTATCCTCAGGGTGGCTGATGCTAACAAATGTCTTTATCAAGATGTTGGTTGTACTAAAGTGAGGTTAAGAATAGCCAGATACTCAAATACACTTACCTCATACCTGCAACACACTTTGATCGTTGGTGGCCAAGGATAGATTTATTCACACTCAGTCTCAATTTTCACCTCAAATCTTTGCTGATCCTCTGGATGCTTCTCTAGCATCTCCTAATACACAAACCCTCACTGACATCCATGTTGTCCTCTCACATACTTCAGTGTCTGGTGACCGCCCTCTATTCAATTGAGCATTTTGGCCTGCCCACTTGCTATGTAATATGATCGACGAATCTTCATTTACAAACCTATTCGTATGTTCTTCATTTCACAACACTCCTATCCTTTTTGTTTCAAATGTGCTCCAACTCCAGCTGCTCAAGCTGAACATTTTCAACAAGTCTCTCTGTGCATCTTTCAGAATCTAGTTGTGGAGCATTTAAACATTCAGAGGAACACTTTCTGGAGGATTCTAGTAATTTAGGAAGGAGCAATGAATAAATGAATATTTTGAAAGAACAAGCTGGGAGAAGGACAGGGTTAATGAATATCTGGCAGTTATTGCCACTGTGGGAATCTGACTTCACTAGGAGCTTCATTGAGTTGTTTATCAATCTTATTTCACAAGATTGGCTCTGGACGACAATGTATTTCAGCAAGTATCTGCCATTTTGTCTCCTTGAAGACCATACAGTAACAGTTGTGAATTTGACTAACCCTTCGAGCAGCATGCATAGTAAGCGTACTGGCCAAATACATTTCGGGCATTCAGGAGGGAGTCTTCCTGACAGCTGCTTCCAACTAGTGATACTGAAGTTTACATTCTGTGACATGTTAATGCTCCTGACAACAACTTCGAACCAATAGCCAGAACACAGCCACACGCTCATGATGCAGCAAGCATTACAACTGCAGAAAAGAGTCGGTCAGCCAACCTCCCCCTTCAACAGTACATCATGTCAGAGAGGTATAGCTGAAATTCGACGGCAGAATAATTTATCCACCAGAGTAGTAGGGAAAGCACAGCAGCGTATCATCTTAAACATGCATGGCCATCTGTCATAAAGACAAAACACATTCGCCTTAAACGTGAGCCATTATTTATGTATCAACATAATGGGGGGGTTTCCGACTAATTGCCAAAAACAGCTTTTATACAAAAAAGAATTGAGTAAAGAAAGTGAGGCATCAAGGAAAGGCCCAATCAGTAAAGGCCTGACAACAGCATAAATTGCTTCCTCCAACAGTTCTATACGTGTGCTATGTTCTTGTTCTTCTTCAACTCTTTCTGTCTCCTGCTGTGCCAATGCTTGATGCTGCTAATCTCCCACAATTATATGGAAGTTATTTTGGATGAATGTGTTGTGCAATACAGAGCACATTTCTTCATCAGCTTTGATATCATTCTCACTGAATAAAAGAAAGCTTTCATTTAGGGAGTATATCTTGTCCTTGGAATGCCCAGAACATTTCAAAGTCCATAAATTATTGTCAAAGTATAGTCACTTTACTTAGGTAACAGAATCACAGAATTATTACAGCACAGAAGCTTTTACATTGACACCAGCTCTCTAAATGAGCAAGAATGTCTTAGTACCATTTTCCTGCTATTTCTTTGTACTCCTGCGCATTGTTTCTATTCAAGTAATCATCTAATGCCCTTAAAAATCTCTCGATTGAGCCTACCCCTACTACATTCCAGGCAGCGCATATCAGACCCAAACCACTTGTGTGAGAAAGCTTTTCTCAGATCCCATTTGCTTCTTTTGCAAGTCACCATAAATTTGTGCTCTCTTGTTTTTGATCCTTTTTCTGGGGGAACAGTTTCTGCCTATCTACTCTGATCCATTCCCTCATCATTTTGTATATCTGCATTAAATGTTCTCTTAGCCTTCTTCTCTCTAAAGAGAACAGTCCCAACATCTCCAATCTCCCCTTATAAGTAAAGCTGCTTATCCCTGGAACTATTCTTGTAAACCTCTTCTGCACCCTGTCTAATGTGCTCACATTCTTATTGTTGGTGCCCAAAGCTGTAAATAATACTCCAGCTAAGGTGTACGAGTGCTTTGTATAATTTCTGCATAACCTCATTGCTATGTACTTAATAGCCCTATTACTAATGCCCAAAATACTGTATGCTTTATTAACTGCTCTTTCCATCAATGTAGCCACAGCAATCGATTTGCACAATCAATGTTGGGGACATTATTTGAGGGAAAATGTTTTCCATAGTGTCAGGAAAATGGCTTGCTCTTTAAATAGTGTCATGGGACCTTTTACGTCAATGAGGTCTCCATTTAAAATGGCAAATATGCAATAGCCCCTCAATGTAGCACTAAGTTTCCAGCTTAGGTTGCATATTCCTGCTGTGAGGTTTAAACCTACAACAATTTGACTCACTTATAAATGTTATCAATCAAGCTAAGAATGTCGGTACACTTCGTGCAACCATTGTGGTAGGCCCAGCCTCCTTCAAGCCTGGCACCTTCCTGTTGCTTCTCCACCTTTTCTTATTTCTGCTTTACCTCTAACACTTACAGCAAAATAATAACTGCTGGTGTTCACATTCTGCAGCATGAACTGAAGTAAATTAATTTGCTTCTTGTAACAGTTTCTTTTCCTCTTCATATGGGACTCGAATTCAAAATGGGGATGAGAAGGATTTCTTCTCTCTGTTAATCTTTAGAATTCACTACCCTAGAGAGCAGTGGAGGCTGAGTGGACAGAATATTTTGATGCTCAGGAGGTTGAGATAAAGGTTTTGATGGACAGGTGCAAAAGTAGAATTAAAGCCACAATCAAATTGGCCATCAATATATTGCATAGTGAAGCAGGCTTGAGGGGCCAAATGTCCTACTCTTGCTCCTATTTCTTATGTTATTATAGTCTTATGCTCTCTGTCAGTAGTTTTTGTTCAATAAGAAGTCTCACAACACCAAGTTAAAGTCCAACAAGTTTATTTGGAATCATGAGCTTGTGGAACGCTGCTCCTTCATTAAGTGAGTGAACCATTCACGTGATGAAGGAACAGCGCTCCGAAAGTTCGTGATTCCAAATAAACCCATTGGACTTTAACCTGGTGTTGTGAGACTTCATATCGTACCTAACACCCTCCAATGCCGGGAACTTCACATAAGCTTTACAATGACATCATTAGAAGATTAAACACTGGAAGGTGGGCACATGCAAATTTGTACAATTCTCTTTAATAATCCAGAAACATTATTGTGGCTCTGTGCACCAAAACATGATAAATTTGCTTCAGTCCTTGCATTTCAAAACATGGTTAAAAATGTTTTAATATGTCATGAATGCTAATGCACCAAATGACTCCATATTAATGTACATACTCGATCATGGACTGAACAAATCATGGGAAAGCTTGACAAACATTTGCTAATTAGGAGTTGACCTCAGAGATTTGGATTGATTAAATACTGGGGCAATCTCCATCTGCTTTAGTTCTGACTGGAGAACTGAATCCATGGATGGAAAGGAAATTTCCATCAAGATTATACATCAATGTTAATCAAACAGCATATGCAAAACATTCTAAAATGGGTATTTTAGCCTACGTGGATTAATTTAGTTGTGATATTGTCAGTGCTTTGTGATGTATTATTCAACCTACAATAATCTCTCACTCTTAGCTGTTCAAATTTATCCAGCCACGTGGCAAATCCATTTCTTATGAATTTAGAATAATAGTCACATCCTATTTGCTGTTCTGTAGGATGGATACGGCCTAAACGTTGGTCTTGAGCATTCTGTATAAGATCCAACACATAAAAAAACATTGGTTCTCCAAAAAGTATGTTTTTCCTACAAATACAAGAGACATTCTGGGAAAATGCTAGCAATATTTGGATCTAGTGGGTTGACAAAAACCTCAAAGTAAAATTATTGGATTTGCCAAGCAAACTGCTAGGAAGACTCAGTTTAAATCAATGTTTTTGGGAGGCTAACTTTAGGAAAGCTAGCAAGCTTTTCTTTGGGGGCTTGCAGCTGGTGTTGTGAGACCAGCATATCAGAATCTTGTGTCCTCTCCCTCTTCATGCTGAAAGATCTTGTCTAATGTGATTTACAGCAATCACAATACAGGCCTTCCTATGTGGACTATATTGCGAGTAGGCATCAGATCAATCCAGGCAAAGGAATTGCTGCTGAAGGACTTCAGTGGCCTGTTTGGTGAAGGCTCCAGTTGAGCCATGGGGCTTATCATAAGCCAGTTTGATCACTGAATATGGGTTTCTCACGTGTACATGATATAGAAAATAAAATGATGGGGAAACTCAGCAGGTTTGGCCACATCTGTGGAAATAGAAACCTAAGTTTTCAAGTTCAATACATCTCTTCTTCAGAATTCAAGAGGGGCTTTGAGACCAAGCAGGGTATGCTGGGCAAAGCATGGCAAGATGAAGGACTGCTACAATATAAATGCACCATGGCAACTGACAGGAAAGCAGGCAAATGCCTGAGCTGCTGAGCAATCCATGAAAGTGGATTAATCTTAAGGCGCACACAAAACAATGTAGATACAGTCAATAATGCCTTGAAGCCTGACATTTGTGTATGTTGCGAGTGTTTTATTCTGCTGCTCTACTGGGAAAATGATCAACATTTTCAGTGAACAAACAAGCAAGGTTCTAGGCATTAGGCGCCTCTAATGAGAGGAGTCCCAGAACAGGAGGGGCAGAGAAAAGGAGAGGCTCCTAAGTGTTAGAAGGAACCCAGATTGAGAAACCAGGCAGTGGAGAAAGGGAGAACCCACCAGGACGAGCAAACCACTGGGTGACCACCAATAGGAACCTTAGGAAGGGGAGCAAAGAAAGAGCAAAAGAAAGAAATAGAAAGCAACTGCAATTGACAGGATCCAAGTAGTGAGAAGACTTGGAAAGCTATAAAGGCAGGAAAAAGCTGGTGACTCTATGCTGTGGGCCGCTGGGAAAGCTAACCCTTTGGAGCAATGATGTTCTGTTCAACGGAGCAGAAGAGCTCAAGTTCTGCCTGAGAGTTGATGCTGACGTGAAGAGTTGGGACTTCAAAGTAACAGAGTCTTGGGAGATCCGTTAGAAACCTAGGGGGTGAGCATCATTGTAGCAGTTCAAGTCACAGGTAATTCCAATGCTAATTCTTTGAAAGTGATGAGTGAAGACTGAAAATCCCTCACTTGGGAGAAGGAGTTTTAAATGAGATTGTATAATTCGTTGTGAACATGGAAGTCTGGATGGTTTGTTAAAAAATCCATAGAATCTGTCTTGGTTGCTTTTGCTATTTAATGTATTATGTCAGATATTAGTTTGCCTGTCAATTCACACTTACCTCGTATTAATGCTGAATGTTAAGATAGATACTGTAAATAGTTTTACTTTTCTGACCTTGCATAGTAGAATTAATTTTGTTTATTCAAAAAAATCTGCATACTTGTGGCTTAATTCTCTTATTAAGTACCTGGGATCTTAAACTTTGTCTACTTTAAACTAAAGGTTACTAGTCCCTCAGTGGATCATACTAAAAATACATATTCATAGTGCAACAAATTGCCTTTATATTTGGCAGTCTTTATTTCTGGCCTGGCTTATTCTATTAATTACTGACGGGATTTAAATATATTGCCTGGCCAGAAGACAGGAAGGAAAATATACATCTATGTCAACCTGGCTACTCTCTAAACATTTTTATTTTTAAAAAGTACCCTGGCCTCATGCCAGAGGAATTTCTAGTCTTCAAAAAACTAGCAGGCATCTCATTATCTTGAACAATGCCCTCTGCAACAGTTGGCAATCCAATTCCAAAGAAATATACCAACATCCTTTTACATTTCTAATGTAGAGCTCCAGCCAATACAAGTATGTCTGCAAAAGACAAAAGGGACCCAGACACTTCCATTAAACCCCTCACGATTCTAGATCTGGGAAAATACATTTGTGCAACACCCAGGAAAAGAAGTGGGACATATGTGACATGACCTTCCCCAGCTGCTAGAACCTGTAATATTGCCATGTGGAACTGAACCTGGGCGGTCTACCATCTTACCACTGAGCAGGTAGCAGCAGAAAGATCTCTGTCCAGGTTTTTAATTGCCTGGCCCTCATCTATACTGTGAACTACTGGAACAGTTAGACTTCTGTATCAGAGTCTTCAAGTCTAACTCAACTCTAGCTGTCTTTTCCCATTGTGGAAATCCTCATTTCTGGAAAGATGGATCACTTGTAACAATCAGCCTGCTAGCCTCTGAAGCAATACACTTTTGGTGTTTAGATCCTGGACTCTGAATTCGTGTAAAACCATACTGTAGTCTTGCCCTGAACTCCTTTCTTTCAATTACCCCTCTTTCACTGTACAAGTGCAAAGAAAACCCCTTTCCACGTCTGATGTTTGAATGAAATGAACCAATCCTGTGTGGTATCATTAACCTATTTTAGAACTTTTGTATTAAGGCATTAGGAGTGCTTATTTTTTGTTAAGAAATGCATTTGTGGTTGAGCCTAAAACCTAGTGTCCATATAAGAATGTCCTTTATAAAATTCTAAAGAGTTGACAGTAAGAGTAAATGGGAGTGTGCACCTCCTACCCCTGGCGCTCACCATGTCCCAGCCTCAGCTTTGGTCAGACCTCAGTACTACCATCACCTCACCCCCCCAACATTCCTCCCTCATTTCAGAACATAGTTAATTAGTTATTCCTCTTCCAACATGTGCTGTCTCCAAACCTTAGAGCTCGGTTCCTGGCCCAGCATTTTGCTCCTTTCTTTCAATGAGCTACTGGGCTTGTCTTTGCCTCTGGGGCTGATTCTCTCAACCCAGGCCTGGCATCCCACTTAAGACAGTGAGACACTTCCTAACCTATAGCTGCTATCTCTCTCCTCTGCTGCTCACTTTTAACCTCAGCCTGCAGTCTCTTCCTGAGTCCATCATCCACCATCTCTGCCTGTCCTCCCTAAGACCACAAGCTCCGGCCACATACTGCAGCACCCATCAGCATCTGCCTCTCCAATGGTTAGTTTAGCCAGGAGAGTCTTGGCCTGCGTTTTAGCAGCTGCTCCTTGAAGTCATATATTGTTGCTGTCCTGAGCTTTCAAATGATGAGCTCAAAGCAGATTAGGAAAAAAACTGACTTTGATGTGGTGCCATGAAATTTTACATCATGACCAGGAGCAACTGTAAGGAAACAAAAGGAACGTCTTGGATTAATTTAACTGTGTAATTGAATGATTGTGGTGTCTAAATATGAATATCAAATGAACACGTGTAATAATAAAACAATCTCTTAAGTAATCAACTAAGGGAATGTCACATGACAGCTGAGAATTTACTGGGATACGCCAGGCTCGCAGAACGGAATTCTCCACTGGCCTTGGATGGGATTTTATGAGCCTCGCCCAAGCAAAGTCGTAAAATATCGGCATTGAATCTAAATTCCTTCAGTTTTTAACTGTTAGAATCAGCGTCAATAGGGTAACTGTTCTATGGTAAAGGTTTAGACAGAGTTTAGAGATTACCAAGACTCCCAAAAATATGTGGTTTAATTCCATAGTGCTTTAACCAGATCTATCCATTTACAGCAAGTATTTAGAACATTTGACCTAGACATGAGCTAAGAGTTTCCTATTTAGTTTCCAAGACCTCCTACTGCTCAAGTCGTATAACCTGATAGCATGGTTACATCAGCATCACATATGCTTCTGATGTTAATCCTTTACTCTACATATTCCCCCCACCCTCATTCCCAAGTCTTTAACTTAACTGTATACATATTCCTACATCACACCTCCCCCCCACTGCCCCGCCAATTGTCAGACTTCACAGGGCTGCTCTCTGAATGTTCCTTGACCTATCTCTCTGATCTCTTTTTAGGTCAAGGATATTTTCCCTTCTATTACTGAGAATATTCTTTTCCCTGATGCCTATAGATTTTGTGATGGGCCTCTCCTCTGCTTCAGGATCTGAGTATTAAGCCCAAATTTCTATTGGTTTCTTTTCAAGAATATTAAGGTACTGCGGTTGTAACCCTATGATACCCTGGGCCTGTCTCAATCCTGTATGGTGTTGCCTGTGGAGCTTTTTTGATGATTGAACTTTTAACCCTACCTTGCAGGAAACAGTACAGTGGCACAGTGGTTAACATTGTTGCCTCACAGTGCCAAGGGCCTGGATTCAATTTTGGTCTTTGGTGACTGTTCGCACGTCCTCCCTATGTCTGTGTGAGTTTCTTCTGGATGCTGCAGTTTCCTCCCATAGTCCAAAGATTTGCAGGTTAGGTTGATTGGCCATGCTAAATTGCCCCTTAGTATCCAAAAGATGTATAGTTAGGGAGATTAGTGGAGTTATTAAGTGGGGTTGAGGGGATAGAGCCTGGGTAAGATGCTCAGTTGGAGACTTGGTGCTGGGCCAAATGGTCTCCTGCTGCATTGTAGGGATTCTATGTTATCTACGTTAACTTTAATCTGTTAGTCTCGCCTGAGCTTCAATATTGGTAATTCAGGTGCTTTACGCCAATGGTTGATGTTCTGGGCTTGGTTGGTTTGTCGTTCTTTCCCATGATCATTCCTCCTTCAGTCATTTATGATGGGTTTAATTTTTTGTGCCAGAGCTGGAAGTTCTGTTCTCAGTCCTCTTTCTATCGGGATATCTAATAGCGACAAAGCATTAAGCACTGCTGAGGATCGATAAGTCAGAAGAGCTAGATTAAGATATTTGGCTACCTTTATTAACTCCTTAAATAGTCTGTAACCCCCTCTCAGCCTCCACATTTGCTTGAGGTGAACTGGTGACAAGACCAAAGACACGTCTCATTTGCAAAATGCTGCCCATTGTCAGACACAGCCCTGTCTGTAATGCCATGCTTTGAATAAATTCTACTGCTTCTAACGTGATATTATTTACTTCAGTCAACCTTGGATAATAATCAATAAGGGATAAATATCAATAAGGAAGATTTTCCTTTTAAATTCAAATAGGTCCATTCCCAGAATACACCCATAGCCTTGCTAGTAAAAAAGGTAAGGGTGGTTGTTTTTGATCTTGTTAATTGACAACACAAATACTAGAGTTAGAAATCATTTCTGCTATTGAGTGAATAGTGCTGGGCCACCAGACTGATTGTTGTGCCCTCGCATGAAACTTTATAATTCCTAAATATTCTTGGTGAAGTATTTGAAAGCTATGGGGCCCTTTGTATGATTAATTTTTCATTGCAGTTTGGTGAGGTGCTTGCACTGCTCAGAATACTGGTATCATGCCAGAATACTGGCAATATAGTTTGGTGATCCTTTAGACAATATTCTTGGATTTGAAGACTTTCTTCATCCTGTTTCTGGGCTTGCCTTATTTCCTGCAAACTTCTTACAGTAGCTGGTAAACACTGAGTGATTAGTGATATATACACCTTAATCCCCTTGAAGTCTATGTTCCATTGTTCACTTCCTTTGGATGGTATTCATGACAGTATGTCCACTGAGATTTGACATTTTCCTTGCACGTACATATTTTATGATGGAGTCTTATCTCACCACACCTAATCTCAGCCATTGGATTCCGGTCAGCATCTTCACCATTTCTTTCATGTTCAGAAGGGTGACTAGTAGTTTATGGTCAGTTTCTGTTTTGAAACATAATCCCACAACATAATCTGAAAATTTTTCTTTCAATCAAATTGCTGCCAAAGATAATTTTTCTATCAAGGCTCATCATTGTTCAGTTTCTGGTTGTGACTCAGAATCACACTTGACTGGTTTACATTTGCTGTCATTTTGCATTTCAAGTAGGGCATGTAGACAATGTATCTATCACTTCTCTAGTCAGCAGTTCTGGATTGTAATGCACCAGGATTTCAGAAGGGATTAAAAGTTGTTTAATAAGAGTTGAAAACTTACATTACTTTTTCATAAGAAGCTGAAACCTCATCTACTCCTTGGCTTTGCTATTACATCATCGGCAATAGTTCCTACAACATGAAGTCTTTCTGGTCTTTTTTTAAAGTAGTTCTGTACTTCATGAACATTTTTCTCCCATTGTCCAATTTCTGGACCTACAGTGAGCCTTCCACAGTCTGGAAATGACAGGGTGGATTCTATGTCACAGCCCTGGAATGGTTCTCGCATTTGACCTTGCTTCTCCTCTGCTGCTTGCTATTTTGGGCCTGTATTTACTGCTATTTGGTCTCTGGGCCTACATTACAGCTTACCTCTGCTGCTCCCACTATCATTCAACATCTTGGTGAGTCTTAGCATTTTTCTTTTGTTCTTCCCTCAAGATTCTTTTCTTTTACCATCCTTATAACTTCTTTCTAACTTGGTTGGGATAAAGAACAAATAACAAAGAAAAGTTTAGCACAGGGACAGGCCCTTTGGCCCTTCAAGCCTGTGCCAATTACGATGCCTGCCTAAACTAAACCGTATGCACCTAGTCTCCCAAAGGTATACTGCTCAGATTCATAGTCTTTTTAACCAAAACTATTGATTCATAGTATGTATTTGGACATTTGGGACTCCAAATGAGAAAACAGCCCTTGCCCTCTTAAAGATCTGGTTTATTTCTCAGTTATGTGATCCAACACCATTATTATATCAGCATCATCCATGCTTCTAATGTTAACTTTACAGTCAAAATGGAGACAGGAGACATTGACATTCTGAAAGTGGCCACAAAAAGTGATGGCACAGTGACACTGTGGTTAGCACTGTTGCCCTGCAGTGTCAGAAATCCAGGTTCAATTCTGGCCTTGAGTGACCACGCGGAGCCTCACATCTCCGTGTGTCCGTGTGGCTTACCTCTGGGCACTCCGGTTTCTTCCCACAGTTCACAGAAGTGCAGGTTAGGTTGATGGGCCGTGCTAAGTTGCCTCTTAGTGTAGGTTTGGGGGATTAGCTGGGTAAATAGGTGGGATTACAGGGATAGAGTGCTTTAGCAAAGTGTTGGTGCAGACCTAATGGGCCAAATTGCTTCCTCCTGCACTGTAGGGTTTCAATGATTCTTTTGGGAGTTAGAAAGTCTGCCTGTTTTAGGTAAGAAGCCTCCCAATTTTATCAAGTGGAGTGACATAATGCAGCTTGCACTTTGATTGCAATTTCTGGTTATCTGGTTGGACTTTGAGGGACATGTGCAATGGTACTTACTGAGACTGGTAGTGGATGATAGAGTCATGAAGTTATAGAGTCATGGAGATATACAGCATGGAAACAGGCTCTTCAGCCCAATTCGTCCATGCTAACCAGGCTTTGTTTGGCCCATATCCCCCTCAATCTTTCCTGTTCATGTACAACTTAAACAAAAACCAATGGTTGGTGGTCTTCTAACTTAACAGGGGAATTAAACAGGGATATCGGATCAGCTGTCTGTTATATGCCTCATTCATTCCTATTAGCAGCAATTGAAGTACGGGTTTAGGATTTGGTGTTTGGATGAAACCACCTCCAGGAGGCGGTCTCACACTTTGCGTGTAACAGTCAAAGTGAAAGCAATTAAACGTACAGATTTCTGCTTTCCCTGACTTGAGAGTGGTAGGAGTGGGTGGGCTGGTGCTGACAACTCAGATCACTCTCATGCTGGTAGCACTGTCAAACCCGCACAAAATAACCATCTGTCTAAAAGTGTACGTGCTTGTTTGAAAGGCTGAAAAGACATCTATTTTTAAAAAAATGAAATGTGCTTACAGTGTATTTTGTTTGAGATAAAAGTAAACATAATTACAGGCCAGGATGTTGCCTGAAACAATGTAAAGTAAAAGAATCAATTCAGTTCTGTGTACAGCATTTTAGATCTTGCAAAGTTTTAAAAAAATAAATTCCAGAAACCTTTTGACTGCTCTTGTGGCAGCATGATTTTTTTTCCCTGAATAAATTGAGTCATCTGTTAGTCATAAAATCTAGCATCAACTTTCTTTTTCTTTGTAATGGTTTCTGTGTCTCTTACTCAGCCATATGCATTCTGAATCCTGTCATACTTTCAGATATGTAAAACAACAGATATGTTATACTGGTCTGTCAGTAAAACCTGAAGGTGGTTAAGGAATATCTGCATTTTCCACCCTGGTACCTTATCAATAATGGATACTTGGAGCGTGTGTTATTACAACACTCTGAGGCCTAAACCAGGCAGCAAATCTGTGAAGGGAAACAGGAATGAACAGTCAGCTTATTTTTTTAAATTGCCTCATTTATCATTTATTCCTTGTACTGATATAAATTTCAGAGAATGTAGGGATCATTTTTTAAAATATTTGTGAAAGTAACTGCAAACTGTTTGAATTCCATTTGTTAGAACACATTAAGCTGCCCACAGTTGTTTTTAAACCCTCCTTGTAAAAACAGTGTGTAATAACTGCACGATTAGCTAAAATTGGCCTTAGTTGGTCTGTTCTTCATGAAGAATGTAGTCTGTGGCACCTTAACACACTCTCCCACTGTCTAGCAGGATCTATAGAAGCTTGTGTCAGTATTTCATCCAAGGAATTTAAATCGGTTCTGTACAGTATTCTTGGCACATAAGATATTGCTGCTGCAGGAATGGCGATCCCACTGTACCAGACGTGGTTTCAGGGTCCATAACGTAAATCGCGTGGGGCACCAAAACAACAGAATTTTTTTTTGCGAGTGTCCCAAAAACAAATCACCAAATGGTAAAAGGACATCACTTGGTGTGAAGCTAAGCTCGCAAACCTGAGAGGTCCAAGTTCAAACTATGGTTTGTTGACTTCAGCCTAGTTGTTACCAGGGACAGTATAATTGATTCCTGGGTGAAGAAGAATAAAAATCCAGATTAAACACCATCATGGTTCCCTGCCAAGAGTCACTATCTAAACTCACGTCTGAAGCATGGCTTGTTAGTAGAAGCGCCACAGCATGATATACACTTTGGAACTAGTTTGTAGCATGAATTAGCATTTTCAGAAGAGACAAGAGGGAATTTTATATATCCAGAATGAGGTACATATTCAGGATAAAGGATGGCCTGATTTCCCGCTTTGTACTCATGCTAACATTTTTTTAAAACTAAATTCTACTGAAGGAATCACTCCCTATTAAGACTTTTGTGCTCAAAAGGGATAAAAAATACACCTGTTATAACTAAAGTATGATGGAAAACTAAAATATGGTGTATTGTTTGCACAGTTGAGCGAATATGAGGTTATAGTTTTACAGAAACATAGTGCAATTAAAATGGTGGATTCTACCATAGGTAAGCAAACCATTCCGCCAGATCATGTGCCACTATCAGCACTTTTTTTTAGCTATAACTGCAGGAGTCAGCTGTAAAAGAACAGTGCTTCATTGCACAAAATAAAGTAAACCGCAAGCCTGTGATGAACACAACCAGTCCCACAGGGACAATGCAACAATGGAGCCACTCAGGGGCTTGCTTTATAAAGGGCTTGGTGTCCGAGTTTTATCTGGTAAGGTAATTACCAATCACCAGGGAGCTCTTATTTAAGGATTCTACAGGGAGCTCAATCAGTGATTCTCCATGCAAGACCTGAGGGTTATCATATTAGCCATAATCACCATCTTTTACATTCCCTTTGACTTTTTATCCATGACATCTTTGACAATCTCTCCCTTGACTCCACTTATTACTGGCCCTCTATCCAGCTCCCGTGGCAACACCTCATCACAAATCTCATGCTATTTTCAACTGTCTTCAGCCCTGATGAAAAATCATCCAGACTCGAAACATTAGCTCTATTCTCTCTCCATAAAAGCCGTCAGACATACTAAGATTTTCCAGCATTTCCTGTTTTCTTCATCAGATTACTGATCTGGGAGGTAGACAAGAACTTGCTTCTGCTGGTTTCTTACCGTTGATAAGATTCTGTTTCAAGATTTACTTTATATTTTATATTAGAGTTTTATCTGAACAGAACTGGCATGAATAATGTCTTCGTTTATCTGGTTTGCTGTGAATAAGATGTTAATAATCAGGCTTTGAAGCTTGTCCCTCCAACTGGCACTTAACATCAATCAGCCAAATTAAACCAGAGGCATTAGATATTGACTGATAGTAAACCTCAATAATTCTACATTGGGATTAGAACTGAAGATTTACTTTTTACATATTGAATATTATATATATAATACAATATATTGTATATAATATAATATATTATATAAATAAATGTCTCAGCAATTCATGATAGTTTCATGGGATTTTAAAAGTATAAATATTTGCCAAAGACAATCCTATAACTAAGAGACTGATACTCCTCTGTTCCTCCAAATGAAGGGATAATTCCAATGAACTGCGGAACTGGAACTTTGAAAAAAATAGTAATGTCTGAGAATGAGATTTCATTAGCAGGAGCACAAAAGTACAGATGAATCATGACTGGTGTGATTATGATGCTTTCCTTTCTTAAAGCAGCTAACAAGACACAAAACTTAGAAATTTCAAGAAGTGAATTATTCCCAACTCTAAAATGAGCTCTGCAATTCGGTATAAAAAACCAAATGATAATTATTAACAACTTTCCAGTACATCTGTTGACTTTGATTCTTGGTACACAGCTTCTCATGCTAAGGGTTTGTAATTGGGAATTCAGGCACATGTCCAGACTGCGCATTGATCAGCCATATTAGAGGCTGGTAATGCCTTGCTGATTTGAGCAGGCAACTCCTCTGGATGAGATACAGTGCAAAGTGACCAAGGATGAGAAGGGTCGGAGGAGAACTGATATTGGAGATTGTTGATGATAAATCTTTTGGTACTGAGCTGTCTCCTCAAGAACTACTCCACAGCCAACACAGATCTTAATTCAGTCTACTCACTCTACACTCCAATCGTTGACTGCCCACTCAGGGCAGTTCCCAACCAGCTCACCTACACCTCAAGTCACATGGCCCATTCCCTTAAAGGGGCTATACCCCAACATATGTAACAGTTGGACCCACAGAGTCTCTGAATACAAAATGTTTTAACTAGACCTTGGGTGAACTGACATCTGTGCACAAGACTGTTGGGACTTCCTAGAAAAGAAGTCTTAACCTCAAACTGATAGGATGTTTAATGAGCTTAATTAATGACCATTGCATTTTCCATTCACTTTTTCCCACTGGCTCTTTGAAGACTCAAAGATATCTTAGAAATACTTGGATCCTGAGATGACCTGCAGGAATGCGATTTTTAAATCTTGTCTGCACTGGGTTACCACCTCACGATTCTTTGAAAATCTAACCCCTGGTTATAATAACCTCTTCATCCAGACCTGGCAGGACCACAGAATGCATGGGGCTAAAATGGTGGAGGTGGCATGCCTCATTACCAATACATTCCCTTACTTCCTGCTCCTTACCCAGCAACCATCCCAATTCATATTATAGCAGACAGAGGAAGACAATGCAAAGATATGGGTTATTAATTCTGTAATCTGAACTATAAAATTGTAATTTGTGTTGCTTTGAATTGTGTTCTCACATCACTCAGAGGGAGGGGAGAATATGCAGCAGCTGGGGCCAACAAAACAATTGTGTGGCTAATTCTTCTTACTGATTGTTACAGGCTGTCAGAACCTGGAAATAAATGCTGGGGAGAAAGACCAACTTTTATTAGTTTATTTATTGTCACAAGTAGACTTATATTAATACTGCAATGAAGTTAGTGTGAAAATCCCCTGTTCTACAATTTGGTGCCTGTTTGGGTATACCGAGGGAGAATTAAGCATAGCCAATGCACCTAACCAGTAGACTGTGGGAGGAAGCTGGACCACCTGGAAGAAACCCATGCAGACATGGGAAGAACATGTAAATTCCACACACACAGTGACGCAAGCCGGGAATCGAACTGTGAGGCAGCAATGCTCACCCCTGTCCACCATGCCGCCCACCTTCAACAACAGTGTAGGAGAACCTGGTGAAAAAAATTTGCAAAAATGCCAAACTCTGCATTTAAACAACTTAATATGGAGCGATGGGTGACGATCATGGAGGGAGGGTGGGAATGTGACCAAGTGCCTCTGTTTCCATGAAAAGAAATGTAACTTCTCAATTCAGTGTCAGAGGTACTTTAAAAATCCAATGAGAGCAGGCTAGACCACGTCATTGGCTAACTAATTTCTCAATTTTACTTGGGCATAGAGAGCACTAGAGGCAGAGTTCACTGAAGCATCATGGATTTCTTAGTGGGAATTCATTAATATAACTGCCCCTTGGCAAAGGTACAGATGCTGGCTGGCAGCACAGCCTTTCTTTGTCCATCTTGTTTACCTGCTGTAAATAGCAATGTCGGTACGCGCCAAAAATCATGATCTACGATCACTCACGTCGCACACACACATTTCCTTTATGCATTGTATTCTGGATGCATAGTACCTTTTCTTTATTTGACATATTTTCCTGTCAATTCTTCCTAATGATTCCACATATTCTCAGTTTCTACATTGCTATCATTCTTGTTTGCCTTTCATTAACGTCATAGTGCCTCCACTACACTCAAATGTAGCCAACATTAAAAGAAGCACGAATTTGAGAAAAATATATTGCTTTAGAATACGCATATAAATATGAATTCTAAGGAATAGCAGATAAACAGCAGTCAGTTTCATACCACAATAATGCATTCAAGCATCATCCTGGCTGTTCATGTCATCCAAACTGCTTATTTGAATTACTACTATGTAACTCACTGTCTGATATCTGCTATCTTCTAGGCATCAAATCTCTGCTGTGAAATTATTCTCATTTTTATGTAGAATCAAGCATGACTGGAGTTTGCAAGGTTCAATAATCTAAGACAATGGAATTTAACCTACAGTATTTTGTTTGCAATCTGGATTATTTTAAATTTATTTCCCACATTAATAGATTATTGGCAAGTGTGAACAATAACCACTGAACTTCTTTTACCTATCAGTGGTAACAATTAATACTCTAAACATTTAATACGTTAATATTCTCGAGGGAATGCAGCGAAGGTTTACCAGGCTGATTTCAGTGATGGCGGGATTGATGTATGAGGAGAGATTGACTAGTTTAGGATGTTTTCACTAGAATTCAGATTATCTTATAGAGACTTATAAAATTCTAACAGGACTAGACAGGGTAGATGCAGAGGGGATATTCCCGACGGTGGGGTGTCCAGACTCAGAGGTCACAGTCTGAGGACACAGTGTAAACCATTTAGAATGGAAGTAAGCAGATATTTCTTCACCCAAAGAATGCTGAGTCTCTGGAATTCATTACCATAGAAAGCAGTTAATGCCAAAACATTGAATGTATTCAAGAGGCAGCTGGATATAGTACTTGGGGCAAACGGGATCAAAGATTATGGGGAGAAAGCAGGATTAGGCTATTGTGTTGGATGATCAGCCATGATTGTCACGAATGGTGAAGCAGGCTCAAAGGGATGAATGGCCTCCGCCTGCTCTTTTCTTCGATGTTTCTATGTTTCTTTGTTCATTATAATTTAATTAATGAAAATTTACTCTCATAATTGGTCCTCATTTAAATTCATGAATTTCTTTTTCCTCCAAAACTTCCTGCATTCTTCAGGATTCTCTCTAGCCAGCCTTTCCACAAGCATTTCACATATTCTACCAAGCAAACTTCATTGATGATCACTATATGTTCTTTTTTTGATGATTCCTCATTGAATTCAAACTATTGCAGCCTTCATTGTTTGATTTGTTGCAATACTGCACAACTCGGACAAGTAGTTTTACTGCATGTCGAGAAACTTGATGTGCATGAATATTTGAAGTGAGCACCTTGAGACAGAAACACATTTCTTCCCAAATGACTTTTCACATTTGAGTTCAGACGTTAGTATTACCAAATCATATTCTTGTGGTAACTGGGCAAATGGCGGCTTTAGTTGTAAACTACTTGCTTTGATATCAAAAGAAATTAATAATAAAAGTATGACTCCTTCAATATAGTTAATCCCATCTTTTTGGCTTTTAGATTGAATGTCATACCTGAACCATATCTTCCTATGTCCAACATTGGGAACTTTATTTAATTGTTTTACAGTTCTTTCCGAATGCTAATTTGGCAACACTGTGACACAATGGTTAGCATTGCTGCCTCACAGTGCTAGGGACCTAGGTTTGATCACTGTCTGTGTAGAGTTTGCACATTCTTCCCATGTCTGTGTGGGTTTCTTCCGGATGCTCCGATTTCCTCTCACACTCTGAAAGATGTGCATTGACCCCAAGAGGCATCGAATTGTGGCAAATAGGGGAATTTCACAGTAACTTCATTGCAGTGTTAATGTAAGCCTTACTTGTGACTAATAAATAAACCTTTTCAAAAAAAAACTTTCACTTTTTATTTCCATTGCTGGGAATTTCCTTGAAGCCACATCATTTCACACTAAGTGTGATGGAAACCTCTTTCACACATCAGCACATTTCGGGAAGCAATAGTAGTGGTCTAGGTGCAATTTGAGGGAAATTCCTGGCTCATATGCTTTTTACTTTATGTACAGTACCGAACCTGAACTGAATGGACAAAGACAACATGCTGTCAACAATCTTGCTGCAGCTTAATGATGTAACTTGCATTTATGTGGAGCTTCATAAAATATCTCTTGGTGTTTCACAAAGGCATAAGGGAGGAAAGCAGAAATATGAAAACGAGTAATCAAAATCTTGAGGAAAAAAAGATAATTTAAAGGTTTGGAGCAAAGAAGAGAAACAGAAGGGGGGGAGAGGTGGAGAGGGGGGGGGGGGGGATGCCAGAGTGTGGGTCATGAGCAACTGAAGGCATGACCAGTAATGATGGGAAAATAAGGTGGGGGAATAAATAGATGGATGAAAAGAGTTTTAGTGGCTGCACAGTAGTACTGAAGAGGTTAAAGAGGAGAGGCAAGGCCATAGATGGATACAAGAATGCTAATTTTAAATTGGAGGTGTTGGAGGACTGAGAGTCAGTGGGATCAGCGAAAACTACGGTGATGGCTGAGTGGGGTAGGAGATATATAGTAGTTTTTTTTTGATTGAGCTAGAGATAATCAAGAAAAATGGAGATAAATGAAGAAAGCTTTGAAATTATTGAGTCAGGGGTTGACAAATGTAGGGATTAGCAGAGAGGCTGTGGTAGAAATGTTGGCAGGCATGATATGGAAGTGGAAGTGAGTGGTGTTTTTGATGGAACGGATGTGAAAAGAGCCAGTTGATTTCTGGAGAAAGTACGGATTAAGAGAAAAATGGTATGTAAGGGCACTCGCTGGCTTCATGAAACATCTGAAAATGTCATGAAAGTTATGTAAGCAACAGTTTGCAAACACTGATATGAAAATAACTTCCTTGGCTTGCACTTGGCCACAGGACCACAGAGTTTCTCCCTTGTTTTTCTTTTTCAAATTCCTTTGCTTCATCAAGTCCAACTTAAAAGCAATCTTACTCTGTGATCTTGTATTGAAACATTGCCTGGGAAGCATTCCAGGATATGCACTGAGCAGAGAATTAATTTTGTTTTGCAGGGGACAAGTTATCTTGTAAATATTTTTGTTTCCTGTCTCTCCTTGCAATGCCACACACCACACCTTTCTGGGAAAATAACCAGTTTAAAGAGATGGTTTTACTTCCAATCTCCCCTCCTTCTTCTTCTGTGGGCAAGATTATTGCTGGTTAGTTGGCATTTTGCCATGATGGGACAACTCTAAAAATAAACCACAAAGAGAAATTGCCTTCGATTGTAACCCTAATCCTCAGTAAATGATGCTTCATTTCAAACCAACTTTGAATATTGGGCCACAGATCAAACTCCTTTGATGTTGTATTAATGGGTTGGTGATTCTGGAACTTACCAAGTGATGGTTTTATTGTTAAATGTCCTTGGCTCCTAGATATGGCATTGAGAATCTCAAGCTGATATTTTTTCCAATTCACTGCTTAATATTGTCAAATCTGGCTTCTGAGAGATGTCATATGACCTCCTACCTTCATCAGTAATCCATAAGAACAGGCAACAACACCTCCTCAATAATCACCTTCAACTCCAGTGACCCACAAGGCTGCATTCTTAGCTTCCTACTATACTCTTTATACACCTACAACTGTGTAGCTAAATTTCCCTCCAACTCGATTTTCAAGTTTGCTGATAACATTATCATAGTGGGTCAGATCTCAAACGATGATGAGACAGTGTACAGGAATGAGATAGGGAATCTGGTGAATAGGTTCGATGACAATAATCTTTCCCCCAGTATCAACAAAACAAAGAAGATAGTCAGCAATGTCAGGAAGTGTAGTGGAGGACATGCCCCTATCTATATCAATGAGAACAATGTAGAAATGGTTGAGAGCTTAAAGTTTTTAGGCATCCAGATCACCAAAAACCTGTCCTAGTGCCTCCATACCGACCCTATATTTAAGAAAGCCCACCAATGCCTCTACTTTCTCAGAAGACAATAATATTTCCCAGAAGTTTGGTAACTTGAGTTCCATCTCCAGTGGAGAAATAGATCGGTCCTACACTTTGGAAATGTAGTTGGTGTTAATACCGTGGCTTTTCACCTATGAACTGACTGAAACCTTCACTGACTCAATACAATTGAGTCAGAAACCCTGAAATATGTCCTGATTCAACCAAAAGTTTTGGAAGCAGTGAGAAAGATCGGGGTGGGGAGAGCGGTTATGATTGGGAGGAGATGCGCTTCACTTCTTACATTAGTGAAGAAAGAAAAAACAATGAATCAGCATTTCTCAGCACCTTTCATGACTTCAGGATGTCCCAGAGCGCCTCACCACTTTTTGAAATGTGGTCACTGTTACGATGTGGGAAATGTGTCAGCCAGCCAATTGGCACATAGCAAGCTCTGACAGGCAACCATATTGGATCTTTTGCATACACCTAAGAAGATTGACATGGTCTCGGCTTAACTTCTCACCTCAATGCTGGCACCAGGACTCTCTCAGAACTGCACTGGGACTGTAATCGCATGTGCCTAGTATGTCTTGAACCCATAACCTGTTGAATTCAAGACTGCTGAATACTCCTACATGGTAGATAACAATGCCATCAAAGATGCATCTGGCCTATCTGCAATTGCAGCAACTCTGGACTACCTAGTTGAAATGGTGTGGCTAGGGTTAGTGGACATGGTGAGGAGTTGGGGGAAGGTGTTTGTGGTGTGGAGGTGTTGGGACTGCAGCTGTTCCTTTTTGCATAGGAATCTTTTTAAAGAAAGCTGCGTTTAATGCTACGAGGGTCTGGTCATATTCTACGTCTACTGCTGGGTCAGCCAGGCCACTCTCGATGACAAACCTGCAATATCTGTATGCTGAGTCATAACAAAGGTCTGACTCATTGGCAGCCTGACATTCAGGGAGCCCCTACTCTCAACACAAGCACCTCCCTCCCCATAACATTACAGTGGCAATATATCAGATGACCATGGATTTTCAAGGCCAATATCTTTCATAAAGGTCAATGTTTCCCCATGGTTAGTGCAGAAATAATCTATTTTATTTGATATGCAGATGAACCAACTTGGAAAGCCAATACAATCAAAAGGAATCTGGCAAAAGTCAAGAAATATAACAGCAGCAAATTTGCAAATAAAATGAATGTGCTTGTGCTCTGGGGGCCTTCTTTCTGCCCTTGGATGAAAAATTGATAACATAATGCCCACTTGTCCTTTTGCCTATGTGATGAGTGCAAAAAGCCCCTGCAATAAAGTAAAATTGCACGAGTAATGTATAATCTGTGATAATAAACTTTGTAACAACATTAATAGGCTATTAATTGTCGATGAGTGTGGCTCCAACTCCCACTCATACCCGCCTACCACAATATTACATGCATGCCTGATGACATTAGAACTTGAACCTGACAATATTTCAAGCAATTTTTATGTGCCTTTGGGTTAGGAATGTATCCAAGCGCCAAAGGTAAAATTCAGGCCCAAGAGATAAGTAGCGATTCTAGGAGACTCCAACCCAAGAGGCTGGCAATCCCATCACTGCTTGCCAAAATCCCACCATGACATTGCATTGAAAGCTTTATCATCCCAACCACAAAGGGCTGTCAAAATACATTATGCCGCCAATCTAATTTGAGAGCAATCAGTTTTCTGCCAGTTGTTCCAAATGTTCCTCTGATGGGCCGACAAGTTGATGGGAAATGCTTATTTGACAATCTGTCAGGTAATTTACTTTAACATGTATGGTGGACAAGGTTTTAAAATTCACAATCAAAGAAAATATCAATAGGCACTTGGAAATGTTTGAGTTAATTAATGAGAGCCAACACAGATTTGTAAAAGGCAGATAGTATTTGACTAATCAAATTCCTTGATAAAATAACAAAAAACGTTGGTGAAGGGATTCTGGTGGATGTTATCTATATGGATTATAGGAAAGGGTTTTGACAAAGTACCGCATAAAAGGCTGGTTAACAAAACTCAGGCTTATAGAATAGGAAAGTCAGTATCCAATTGGATAAAAAAATTGGTTTTAGTGCAAAAAGTTGTGGCAGATGGTAGTTTTTTTCAGGCTGGAGAGTGGTAGACTGTGGTACTTCCCAAGGATTAGTGCTTGGATCAGTGCTTCTTTTGCTACTTACAAATCAATTAGATCTTGGAATTCAGAATAAAATTTCAAGATTTGCCCATGATATCAAACTTTGAGGAGTGACAAATAGTGTGGATGTTACCAGATCTTTCTGTGCCCCTAGCCACTCTGTTCCAGGACAGTTACAGCACTGGTTTTTATCTGACAATGTGAATAATTCCCCTCGATGTCCTGTGTACAAAAAGCGGGACAAATCCAACCTGGCTAATTATTGCCCTATCAGTCCACTCTTGATCATCTGTAAATTGACGCAATGGATCATCAACAATGTTTTCAAGCAGCATTTGTTCACTGGCACTCACTTTGGGTCCCATGTGCATCGCTCAGCTTCTGACTTCATTATAGCCTTAGTTTAAACATGAATAAGCTGAACTCCACAGGTGAGGTGAGAGTGACTGACCTTGATATCAAGGCAGCACTTGACCAAACAAGGCATCAAGGAGCCCAAGTAAAACTGGAGTTCACAGGAATAGGTGAACACTCTCCATTAGTTGGAGTGATACCTAGCACAAAACATGACAGTTGTAGTGGTTGGAGGTCAATCATCTCAGTTCCAAGACATCACTTTAGGAGGAGTTCCTCAGAGTAGTGTCCTATGCCCAACTCATGCTTCATCAATGATCTTCCATTCATCATAAGGTTGGAAGTGAGACTGTTTACTGATGATTGCGCAATGTTCATGACTTCTCAGATACTGAAGCAATCCATGCCTAAATGCAGCAAGATCTAGAAAATATCCAGGCTTAGGCTGATCAGTAGCAAGTAGCATTCACACCGCACAGGGCCATTTCAATAAGTGAACCTAAACAATGCCATTTGACATTCAATGGCATTACCATCCGCTGAGTCCCCCTCTATAAACATCCCTGTGGGTCATCATCGACCAAAAACTGAACCAGACTGGGGCAGCTCAGAGGCTGAGCATTCTACAAAATGTAATTCACCTCCTGACTCCCCAGAGCCTGTCCACCATCTACAAGACACAAATCAGGAGTGTGATGGAATACACTCTACTTGCCTGAACGACTGCAGTTCCAAAAACACTCAAGGAGCTCAACCTCATCCAGGACAAAACAGCATTCTTGACTGGTACCTATTAAACATCTTTATCATTCACTCCCTCCAACAATTACCAGGATGATTCCAGGAAGTTCAATTACAAGTTTAATGTGGAGCAAAGGAGATTGAGAGAAGATCTGAAAGAGATGTACAAAATTATGGCAGGCTCAGAAAAATGTTGGGGTTCCATATCAGAAATGCCCAAGGTATATTGTGAAGTCAGACTAGATCCCAACTATTTGCTAATGTGACATTAATGTGGAAATATGATGTTTCACCCCAGGTGTGATTCTATTGATACACTAGGAAGCTTTTATCAAAACAAACTTTATTTGTTGAATTAGCTTAATATTTAACCAGTATTTAAACATGACAAGACACAATTCTTAAGTGCTAACCTATCTCTATTAGTTTTAATTCGAGCAATAATTCTTACAGACTTAAAATCCCTCTTCAAAATCAGTTAGCAACATACAGGCATATGTGCATGAAACTGTTAACAGTCCTAGGGTCTTTTGAATACCTCAGGAGACAGAAAGAATGAAACAGAGAGACATTTGTCTTTTGATGGTCCCAAACAGCAGCATCCAGAGAGAGAGAGAGAACGAGAGAGAGAGAGATGGGGAGAGACCATTTATTTGTTTCAGGAGCAGACAGAAATCTGATCATTTTAAATAAAAGCATAGCTCTTTCCATTAATATATAAACACTGTCTCTTATCAATCAACCTAATCAAAACGCTGCTCAGAACCCTGAAAGAAAAACCTAAGGAAATACAAGTGCATTCATTCTGTTTAGACAAACACATCATTATCTAAAATCAGGTATTATCCTGCATTCTTAACATTTGAGCTGTCTGTTGCCTGACAAGTTGGCACCACATAAAACAAAGCTAAATTTTAAACATTCCCCCAACAAGAAAAATGGTAAAAATACATTTTCTAAAAGCACAGTACCATCACATTAGCTAATTGAGGAAAATCTCTTCCCAATCTTTCCAGGAGCTGAATGTAGGGCTCTAGAAGTGTGAGTGTGGAAGGGTGTTCAGTGGGGAGGTGGGGGGCTGGAAACACTTATAAACCTGAGCTGAATGCATTGAAACTCAGGTTATCTAAAATCTAAAGCTGCAGTTTTTAACTTGGACAGAGTGGTCAATGTGGTCTGATGGTCATTCCTAATCCCAAACCTCATTTAAATAGATCAGACCCAACTGGGAGTTATTCTGGCATCTCCTCCACTGGCAGTACAATAGTTACCTCCTACTCTGTGAAAAACGGACTTGCTCCAGGAACACAGAGGGGTTATAAACAAAGTCAACACTGGGTTGCTGCTTTGTAGTTGGGTTTTTGGGGGGATTAACAATGAGCGGACTGTGGCTGTCTGTACATCCTTTGCCAGTGAAGTAGGCCAAGAGTTATACTGGCAGCTATACTGATAAGGAAAAGGCTGGTTTTGCGTAATATACATGTTACACCATACTTAATGGTTCTTGAATCATTCCAATGACCAAGAGTTGGATTCCTCCTGCAATGTAGAATGGGGTATCCATGGTCCGCACCCAGCAACCTTAGCGGCCCAGTCTACATGGTGCCAGAATATAACCTAAAACTACGTAACTGGTTAGATGAGAAATCCATGATCTTGAAGAAACAGCCACAACATCTGAAGAAAGGCTATGTGTCTTCTGGGTCAGTGACCTTGGCATTGGTAACTCCCGGATTGTCTGCATGTTGAGGAGGCAGGATTGGCATAGACTGCTAAAGTGCCCTTTTTTTGTGACAATGGAAGCAGATAATAGTGCTGACCAATCATTGGTCCTTCTTTTGTGTGTGCTTCACCCTGCAGTGCTGAAGACATCCAGCAGGGAGTTTGGGGGTTGGATTACCCTGGCTTGGATGGTCTCTGTGCATTTGTGGTGGGCTGAAGTTCGGCTTCTTCTGTATGAGATGCTCTAAACATCTAAGAGGTTTGATGTTGATTATCAGGCAGCCTGACTAACTGGACAGCCTTGTCGAGAGTGAGGTATTCCTTGGCTTGGAGAAGGTTGAAGAGCAAGTTGTCTATGGCATCTCCTACAATTCTGTCTTCGATGAGTTTTGATTGCACACTTACATCCTTCTCTCATATGGTAAAGGTCATCGATAAAGAGCTCCTCAGCTGGATTCGTCTGTTAAATATGGTGCGTTCCAAAATCTTGTTGGATTGTAGGTCAAAAATGAGAGCAAAATGATTTTAAAACATCTTCAAACTTAACAGATGTTTCATCAATGGCTTACCTGGTGATCTCATCCACAGCTGAATAAAATAATGTGCTGCCTCCAACTTTACCTTTAATCCTGCAGCTGTGTTATAATAAGGAACCTTCTTCTCAAATAATTCCAATTATGAGATTGATCAGGCCGTAGGCAATAGCAGTGATGAATTGTAATCCATGCCAGTGGGTGTTCCAGAAAGAGATCAGAGGGTTTCAAAATGGCACCACCAGCACTGCCAAGGAAGATTTTACACGCGTATGCGCACATTGGACTTTTGGCGTAACTTTTAAAATAGTGGCAACAGGCTAGGAGGAAGCAGTTGCAAAATGGCCACAGGTTGAGTCATGACTCTGGGTCAGTTGAAGGACAGTGGCTTGACACAGGGCAAATCCGGATTGGGAAGATGAAGATTCTGCAAGGCGCTTAAGTTTTCATTTAAACAGAGATTTCTATGTGTTCCATGTATTTAAAACTTTTTTTATTGCACTTTGTACTTGAGGGCCATGTGGAGAGGTCGCCAAGTCACAGGTGAGGCCATCGTTGAACGTGCAACTGAGTTTTCTGCCTGACTGATTTTTAAAAGAAATAATTCACAGCACTGATAACAGGCTATTGGCTCCTAGCATTCTTTGTTGGAGCTGCTTCTATAGGAATCTAATGGAGACTTTAGGTTGAGCTTAACTCCTGTCTTTTTTTAACTGCCAGGATCTTTTATCGATGGAATTTTTCAGAGGACTTTTCTCAGCTTCTTGCTTGATTGTTTTTTTATTTTCAGAACAGAAATTTATTGCTGATTTCCTTTTCTTGATTCCTTAAGTCTTTTTACAGGGGGACGCAAATTTTGATTCCACCACAGCTGCCATGTTTTGTTGTGTTGTCACTACCCATGGTGTGATACCATTAAGCAGTCTTGTAGAAGTTACCAAGAAGTTCTTCTTAATATTATTGAAAATGTTATTTACAGTAGAGGACACAGGGATGGAGAAGATGCCATGGCATGTCCTTATATGTTACTGCCTAGCTTTACACCTGCCCTCGGCTTTAGGTGCCTTCTTCCTCAACAGTAGGCAGTACTGTATTCACTCCCCAATTAACGTTTATTGTACCAGATTCTTTATCACAATTACAGTCCTAATAAGATGTGGATGGGGAAAGGAGGTGGGATTTCTGATGGAATTGTACGAAACATAAGATTGGAGGTGATTTAACCATTCATTGCTTTTCCTGATTCCCAAACAACCTGAGAAATCAAAATAACAAGCTATTAAAGGTCTCTCGTAGGTCTGCTGAAACTCAACACTAGGTTTCTTTGACAAGGCCGGCAATGGGGTCTGCATGATTGCATCAGATTTTGACTTTTGAATCTCAATGAAACCTTCACCAACCATCGGTTTTGCCAGCCAGGAGTAAGGGCCTCAGATTCTGTCCAAAATATGCCTGATAAAATGGCACAAGTACAACATATCCCTGGGGACTCCCATACCACCAATATTTTAATTCCCCTCCTGTCGCCAACATTTTCCACCACACACAGACTCTGCCTGCATTGAAAGTAGCTGATAAAGTTGGAACTTAAATCCTCAGCCAAGTTATAAAAGTCAAAACATTCTTTCCATTTGTCCATTACTCTGTTGCAGTTAAATGTGTTCCATAATGTTTTGCCTGTGTAATACCTACTACTTGACCACATAGATGGATAAATCTATCTCCAACATAACACCAAACAGGTCTCTTTCCTGCTGGATTATAGGGACTAAGAGAAAAAAACCTCAAGAGGATGATAAACTACTTTCCCCACCTAGACAGCCAGGGATTACGTGTGTTTCCTCTGCTCCCCCACTTCCTAGAGTGGTTTGCAGTCCATGCTCCAAATTTGCTGCAGTCAGGAGCCCGGCTGACCTCTTCACTCAGTCATTTGGCTACAATTTAATGTCCTTCTCTGATGCAAGTTTTGAGGTGGAGAGAGCATTTCATCAGCCAAGGAAGTGGCAGATGGGGATCCAGCTACCTTCCTACTTCTGCCCCAATTAAATCCTGGGGTGGAAGGCCTGAGGATGTTCTGCCACCTCACTGCCAATTCAGGCCCTCAAGCTAGCAAATTAATGCCTCCTCCCACTGCCACTGGTGTTCAACCAGCAGTGAGAAAGGGCAGTGACCACTGACCAGAGAGGAAGACCAAAAAACAAACTCTTGATCTCAAAGAAGGTCCACCACTAGCCAGTTATTGGCCTAATTGACACTTAGTATAGTAGGCCTTTCTCAAAGGAGGCAACATGGGGCTCTTGCCAGTTCCCCTGGATTCAATATCATCCTCAATATGCTGGGATTATTTGCACAGATTCCCAGCTGTATATTCCTACCAAACTTGCTCAGTCACGAGGCTGCATGTTCCTCTGCAGCAAACTAAGAGGATTAGATGAAAAGTGTGCTTTTTGTTCAAATACAGGTTATCTTTCCCCAGAGTCTGAGTCCTAATCTCAGGAGAAAAGATAGAGATAAATATACCCATAAAAAGTCTACATATAAATGACTCACTGAATTTAAATCAATCCTTTCTGGTTATAATATGGTATGGTAATACATTGCAAAAGATTAGAGTCATACTGATCCATTATGTGCAGGAAATTGGTCCACTCTCTCATCAGTGGGAAGTCTCCCTCCTAGCTACTGGTAAATAAGAATGACAAAAACATATCAAATTCCCTTCAACATGATTTCGTCATGCTTGCTCTCACTATATCCAAGCATCAATCAGGCATTAGCCTAACAATGGGAAACTTTCTTGAGGGTAAAGGCAGAAGCATGTTGCTGATATGTGGAACATATTTTATTTTTTCTGCTCAGGGGTGTTGCCAGTTTGTTTTGTAAAAGGGAGAGGCCAAATCTGAGTTTTCCAAATGAAGCCAAGTTTGACTATCCAGGCAGTAACTTATACTGATCCCCATTCAGGGTGTTCATTTTGGACTTCGTGTGATTTGGCTGGCAAAACTGCAATATAGTTTTGTTTATTTTTTCACAAATTGCACTTATTTAGCACACTTGTAAAGCCACACACACAACTCTTTCTTCATCTGGTGCATAAACTGGAAATGTTGTATGAATATTTATATGATGTACTAACTGATGGCTCATTGGTCAAAGAATGGTTGCACTGAGGCACAGTAAAATGCACTTTGTTCCTGGAAAGCTGCTGTTTAGAAGCAGTAATCTTCTATGTCATGGTGGAATAGACTAGCTATTGATAGAGTTAGGCAGAATTTTACAACCCATTCACACTGGTGGGATTTTTCCACCCTGCCACAATGAACGGAGATTTGGCTGGCCGCCAAATTCTCTGACTTTGTGCAGCAGGAGTGTAACGTGAACAGCCAGTGAGATCACGCCCCTACAATCTGCAAAACATGATGTGGCCCATTATTGTTAAAAGAAAGTATTTGCACTTGCACAACATCATTCACAACATCAAGATGTTGCGAAGCACTTGTAGGATTGAATGGCTTGCTTGGCCATTTGAAGCAGCCCTATTACTATGGACCTGGAGTTGCATGTAGCCTAGACCAGGAAAAGATGAGATTTTCTTCTCTAATGGCCATTAGTGAAGCAGATGAGTTTTTTCACCAATCTTGGAGTTTTATGGCTATCATTACTGATTCCATTTCTTTATTCCAGATTTCTTTAATTTGTTGAAATTAAATTCTCCAATTTCTGCATAATTTGAACTTGTGTGGGAATTTTCCCAGGCAAAGGGAAACAGGTTTTCATATCTTCAGAGTTAAATTTCCATAAATTGGTCTCTGATCAGGATTGCAAAATAGTTCTGCATTTTTGCAGGATCCTGTGAGACTCTTTTGAAGGCGAATGGGGAAATCCCTTTGTATTTATTGGGTAAGTAATTAAGATTAAGAACTTTTTAAATCCTCATGTTCTGGATTTCCCAACCAGACCACCCATTTCCTGACCTGTCAGCAACTCAGCAGGGTGCCTGAGGCAAGCGATCCAGCAATAGCCATTGAGAAACTGCTGTTGAAAGCATTTCCACTTTTCTCTCAGAGTGCACTCATTGCTTGATAGATGGTTTCCTATTTCTTACCAGGCACTTCACCTGTCTAGCACTTCACTGACCTTCAACTGTACTATCCTCCTGAGGCCATCAACACAGCTTGGGAGCAGTTTATGCATTTCCATCTTTCCCTCTGGTGACAATCAAGAGCAGAAGCAACATTAGCGCCAACAGTAACCCTAGCAACTGCACCACTTTCTTTCTCCTCAGTAATATGCCCTTCCTCAGGGCAAAGGAGATGGAAACAGAGATTCAGTTCGACAGAGGAAAGACCCTCAACATAGAATCTACAGGCAGTGGCTTGACTCCCTTGACATCTCTGAGCACTAGTGACTATCAAGCTTTCAGCGTATGCCATTGCTAACATCTACTACAGCCTGGTACAAGACCAGTGGAGCAGGTTAGTTCGCTTGCCAGAAGCTGATTATAGACCTATCATCCAACAGGTTGTGTGTGCTCTCTCTTCCTACAAGGAGAGACAAAAGAGAGTTCTCAGAGCACTTAATGGCTTGTGCAAAGGGGAGGATCGGTAAGGAAGACAGTTGTGGAATATCACTATGAGAAATGGGTGTGAGAGACTAAAATTAATGTTGACAGTTCAAGTGGAGATTTAAGGGGTCTGAAGAGAGCAGAATGATTGGTGCTGTAAAGTGTGTTGTCCTGAGAAGTGCTGTGCACAAAATTGCTGGAAATACTTGGAATGTGGTCTGCCGCTGATCTGTCATGGCCTCTTGAGGTCCTGGCTCCTCTTGTTCCAGGTTGGAGGAACCACATTCCTATCCTCACTTCCTCAGCCACATCTATCCATATCTGTTTGGCTGGAGGTTGTGTCTATCCCCTCATTCTTGGGAAAGGTGACCTCATTGATGCCCTCATATTCGCTCAGTCAGACTTCTGGGTAAGAGAAAGAGAGATGTAGGGCATTAACTTCTCAGGTCTCCTCTCCATTCCTGTGTTTGTTGGATCAGAAATCCAAGTGTTGGTCAGTTCTTGTAATCCTTGCCGTCCTATAATTAGGAATCCTTCCTTTGATGGAATAGGTGTGTCATCCTTCCTCCCTTCCAGATTGATTGGAAAAACCAGAGATGAAATGTAAATGTTATGGATCTGGGAAAGAGCCTCAGGAAAGTCCTCTCCTTCACCATTCGGGTCCCCAATCTGTAAATGGTTCTGTTGTTCTGACAAGAATTAAGTGCAGGAAATGATGCCCATGTTTCAGGATTATTAGTCCAGGCTTCTGGATTGCTGGTTCAGTAATAGCTATCCTTACACCCTTGAACTTTAAGTCTGTAATAATCTATAGGAAAGAGCTGAAAATCTGAACAGTAGAGATTAAATACTGGAAAGGCACAACAAATGAACATAATCTGAAGGAGAAAGTCAGTTTAGTCTTTTAGGCATGAACATTCCAGTGAAAAGTCACCTCTGAAGTACGAACCGATTTTTCGTTTCATTTGTTGAACAAGTTCTTGTCATTTTCAGCATTCCTGATTCAGACTCCAAGGGAAACCGTAAAGTATTGTCTAACATTCAATGTTGGATTTGACCCAAGCCATTCCTGATTAGAAAATGGTGAAGTGTTCCATTATGTGGTGTTATCATCTCCCACATGAATGAGTGCCAGTGAACCCTACAGAGTGAAAAACTCCGGAACTGTCAGCATTGTGCACTTAGGTCATGACGATCTGTCACCTTATTTCACTCTTACTTCATTGTAAGTCCCAACTTCTCATAATTAAACATTTCAACAAGTTAACTTTTAAGAGCAAGCCAGTAAATTTACATTAGTAACATCTGTCTGATATTCCTCATTTAAATTGTCAACTGTCTTATAAAGTTAAGAATGTCTCTTGCAGAATTTTCAATGAGTTTAACTGTAAGCTGTAACTTTCTTGAACTGGCAATCAACGTTTGATTGCTATTCTGTGCCCAGGAACCTACACAAATTTTCTTCCATGCCTGTCTCATCCAATTACTGACTGAGACTGGATGAGATCCAGACAGTTGTCTATATGGCTCAGCATCTCAATCCAGCATTACCTATTGTACACTAGATAAGTTTGATCTGATTTATTATTGTCACATGTATTGGTATACAGTGAAAAGTATTGTTTCTTGTGCACTATACAGACAAAACATCCCATTCATAGAGTACATAAGGAAGAAGGAAAGGAGAAGATGCAGAATATAGTGTTACTGTCATAGCTACGGTACAGAGAAGGATCAACTTAATATAAGTTGTAATATAAAGGGCAGTACAGTGGCACAGTGGTTAGCACTGCTGCCTCACAGCACCAGGGACCCAGGTTCAATTCCTGGCTTAGGCTGCTGTTTGTATGGAATTTCCATGTTGTCTATGTGGGTTTTCTCTCAGCGTTCCAGTTTCCTAGCACAGTCCAAAAATGTGTAAGTTAGGTTTATTGGCCATGCTAAATTGACCCTAGTTTTGGGGGGATTAGCAGAGTAAGTAGGTGGACTTGCAGAGATAGGATGGGATTGTTGTCGGTGCAGCCTCGGTGGGCTGAATGATCTCCTTCTACGATTCTATGTGATAGATTCAATAGTAAATCTGATGGCTGCAGAGAAGAAGCTGTTCTTGAGATTATTGGTATGTAACCTCAGACTTCTGTATCTTTTTCCTGACAGAAGAAGGTAGAAGAAAGTATGTCTGAGGTGTGAAGGATGCTTGATTTTATTTATTTATTATCACATGTTAGTATAAAGTGAAAAATATTGTTTCTTGCATGCTATACAAATCATACCATTCAAAGAGAAGGAAAGCAATGAGTGCAGAATGTAGCGTTAGAGGCACTTCACTTTTCTAGCACTTCGGTAGAGAAAGACCAACTTATGTCTTGAGGTATGTCCATTGAAAAGCCAGAATGGAAGAACTGTTCTTGGGTCAGTTGATACCTCAGACTTTTGTATCCTTTTCCTGATGGGAGAAGGTGGAAGAGAGTATGTCTGGAGTGCATAGGATCCTTGACTATATTGGCTGCTTTTCTGAGGCAGCGGGAAGTATAGACAGTGTCAATGGCTTGGAGGCTGGTTTGAGTGATGAACTGGTCTTCGTTCACGACCTTTTGTAATTTATTTGCAGCGTTGGACAGAGCAGAAGCCATACCAAGCTGTGATACAAACAGAAAGAATGCTTTCTATGGTGTATCTATAACAGTTGGTGAGAGTCGTAGTGGACATTTCAAATTGCCTTAGCCTCCTGGAAAGTGGAGGTGTTGGTGGGCTGATTATGCTGGCTGCTTTTCCAAAGCAGTGGGAAGTGTAGATGGAGGTCAATGGATGGGAGGCTGGTTTGCATGGTTGCATGGATTATGGTCACCTTTTGATATCAAGATCTGAGTGAAATTGACAGCCCAGGGGGAAGGCAAACCCCTGAAGCAAATGGACCTTGGGAGATAGTCAAGTGGCCGGAGGTAGTTGAGTTGTGAGGATAGTCAGTTCATGCCAAGGAGTAATTTGCTGAGCATTAGGGATTAGTGAGAGGTAAAACAGTGATGGGAGAGGGGTTAAGTTGTGTAGTTACCCAGGTGTTAGGCTGGGGAAACAGGGTAATTGGGCTGAGGAGGAGGGGAATTGCTATTGGAGATTTAGGCGGAATGTTACCGCTCTTCATGCTGGTGAGATTTTCCCATCTGGCTGCAGTAAATGATGATTTGGCTGCCTGCCAAATTCTCCAACCTCAGTGCAGCAGGAGCGTGGTGTGAACGGCAGATAAGATTACACTCTTAAGCTTTTCAGGCAATTCCCAAGTACATCCACGTATCAGGACATCGGCAGGCTCACGACATACATCTTCAGTCATAAGTCCTATCTCTGACAAACCAAAGTTTGAAAGATTTAATCCATGAAAACAGTGTACTACTGAGTGGGAGACTGAGTCATAAAGATCAAAAAGCTACAATACTCATTCCTGTATCTTTGATGATTTAGCTAATCTCAGCCATGACTGCAATGGAACTTCCCACTCCTGGTTATTCCTAACTGACCCGGGCTGAAATTCATGCACATGTGGATGTGGATTAGGCTCAACTATCGGTTCAATAGCTAAATAGTTCCATCAGGATTCACTCATGAGAAATAATCAGGCACTGGGAGACTGTGTGCAACTTTGGAAATATGGCCCAGCATGAATTATTGCCATCAAGAAAAGGGAGAGCAAAGAGAAGTAAATTGGACTAGGACAGGACTGTGTAACAAGACTGCACTGCCACAGTTCAGTCTCATTAGTTTTTGAATACAGCCATTAATACTTGAAGTCCTTTGTGACTAAACACTGAAGGTTGCGGATATCTAAAATATTTTAAGTTTATTGCTCATTACTTAGTAAAATGCTTGTTTATAAAACAAAAAAAAACAAATGGGATGCGTGTGTTTTAGACAAATTTCTGTACAAGTTCAGACAGTGGACAATAATTGTTTAATAATATGATGGAAACCCTTCTTATGTCACTGACTATTTAGATTCCAAACACCCTTACTCATCACATCCACTTCCAGTGTTGGAAGAAATGTTTCCAGTTTGTTATAACTATCTTGGCAGAAAGCCCAGAGATGTTTCTGGTTTTGTCTGCACAAGGTAGGCTAAAATCAGTCCAAAAGGGATTGGCATGTTGAACAAAGTGACCCTTTCCTGCTTCGAAAATTTCCTGCCTTCTGTACAAACTTCGCTGGAGAAAACAATCAGCAAATTATACAGATTACATCATTTAAAAAAACACATTCGTTCCAAGGGTGAAAGAAAGGCTTGTGAGGTCAATAAACCTACCTCATGTCTCCGTGAAAGCATTTGGAGAATCTCAAGCTATTCCCAATTAGGCATGATCCAGAAAATAGCCCCTTACTTCAACACCAAATTCAGCAACAAGACTAACCAGCTGAGGCTAAGTAGCATAGTGGTAAGTGGTAATTCAAAGGCCTGGGTTAGTGCTTTGGGATCAAATGTTCAAATCCTATCATGATAGTTGGTGGAATTTAAATTCAATCAATAAATCTGGAATGTAAAAAGTTTCAATAATGGTGACTGTGACAACTATTATCAATTGTTGCTTTAAAAAACACTTGGATTACCAAATCCTTTAAGAAAGGAAAGCGGTCATCCTTACCTTTCTGGTCTATAAGTGACTGCAGACCCATTGTCTTTTGGTGATTCTTAACTGTCCTGTGATTAGGCCACTCAGTTCAAACTAATTAGAGATGGGCAACAAACGTTGGCCTTGCCAATGATGCCCACATTGCATGAAAGAGTAAAATGTAAGAAGCTATTGCTGCAAAATTTGAATCTGTAACATCCAGGTTCTTTGATGCTATGAGACTTGTTTTGCTACCAAAATAGTGCATATTTCAAGAGTTGGCTCCCTTGTCACCATTCTGGTGAGGATATTCACAAGGGCATAGGCAGTATCCGCTGGCAGTCTACTCAGTGAGATCATTAGGATGTCAATCTTGCACAATATGGATGTGGTGCCAGCACTGCTATTTTGCAGCTCAAAACCTCAGCTAACGGCCTCCCTTAAACATGCACAGCCAGAAAAGAAACACTAGCCATGATATTTAATGGGATTATCAACTGCATTCAGGTTAGCTGCTGATTGGTTTCTGCTGGTTCTTGCTGCAACTGTGGAAGTGTGTGTGGTGCTTTCCACAGTTGTTCAGTGTTGCTGAAGTCTGCAGGGATTTACGTGGAATGTGCTGTAGAAATGCATCCTGCCCACGTGGATTATGTACAAACTATTTGTTCTCAGACAGGGATGGATTTGGCCAACAGTATGACAGGGAGAGCGAGCAGAGGTGACATAAAGCAGGACAAGCTATTGGAAGAGGGGAGGAGATAGCCATATATTTGCTATCATGATGTTTGGCGGCACACTGGAGGAGATTCTGTAAAGTGCGCTATTGTGGTGAAAAGCATGCCTATGGAACTTGGGTCGGTTGCAAGTTGCTGTTGAATGAGGTCCTCAAAGGAAAGGACCTCATACTACCTGGGGAAAAGCAAAATTAAAGCACTTTGTGGCCAAAATTAATGCCATAAATGCTGAGAATACATCTTTTGATTTATTATTGTCACATGTATTACTATACAGTGAAGATTGTTTCTTGTGTGCTATACAGACAAAGCATACTGTTCATAGAGTGCATAGGGATGAAGGAAATAACAGAGTGCAGAATGTAGTGTTACAATCATAGCTCAGGTGTAAAGAAAGATCAACTTAATATAAGGTAGTCCATTGAAAAGACAGATGGCAACAGGGAAGAAGCTGTTCTTGAGTCGGTTGTTATATGATATCAGACTTTTGTATCTTCTTCTCAATGGGCTTTATAGGGTCCTTGATTATGCTGGTTGCTTTTCCGAGCAGTGGGAAGTGTAGACGGAGTCAATGGGTGGGAGACTGGTTTGCGTAATGGACTGGGTTACATTTACAACCCTTTGCAGTTTCTTGCAGACTTGGTCACAGCAGGAGCCATACCAAGCTGTGATATATCCAGATAGGATGCTTTTTATGGTTCATCTGTAAAAATTGGTGGACATGCAGAATTAATAAATCTGAAAGAACTAGCATTATTACTTAATGGAAACATGTTGTTGAAGCTTTTTATCTTGTACTCATCAGGACAAACATAAGAACACCAAATTTCAAATGAGCACAGCAATTTATACTACAGGAGAAATGGGTGCTGATTGGCCAGTGTGTTGTCACAGAGAACGCAACAGGGAACTATTGACTCCATTAGCTCTCAGGTAATTCAAAAAAGACTTGAACATAATCCTTTAGTTTGCAGAGCATGGGTCCCCTTGTAGGAATGTATGTCACTTCTAGTAAACATAAATGAATCATGTTATAATCTCAACTGATTACCTTTTGTTGCCAGTTAGCTATTAATGCAATTCGGATTATTTAACAAGTGCTGCCCAGTTGCAGAATCACATCTAACAGCAGTTGCTGTGTTGGGATTTTTTTGTTGGGATTTTGAAAGTGCAGGCTGATAAAGTATGGTATGTACTGTCTGTAATAAAAAAAAATAGGAACATGCTATTTGACTTAATCAGCCAATTGTTGTGACCCATGTATGGCTTATACACCAGCACTGAAATTCATACGCAATATGCTCATTGAGAAATCTGCTAATGTCTATGATGCACCTATCTTTACTAGTCAATATGCATGTTGGGATTGCTACACCTCCATGTATAAGTAGATTTTATAATTTAGCAATTTTGTAAATAAGGTCTTTATCATTTGCTTATCTTGTAAGACTGATGCAAAAATACAGTACATCAAAGCCATTCTGTGGGACAATGTCTATCCTAATCAGACCATTATTCAATGTATCACACAAACTCACAAATGTGCCAAAGACTGCCATTTTCAGAGCTGGAAGTGCCTGGTTTACCCAGAATTATCCTTGAAGTGTAAAATAACTGAAAAAAATTAAATAACTGTTAAAGGAAGATGTTTTATGCTGCTATTAAGCAATGACTACGTGAGTGAAAATTTACAATTAATTACTGTCACGTGCATTAGCAAACAGTGAAAAGTATTGTTCTTTGTGCACTAAACAGACAAAGCATATCATTCATAGAGAAGGAAAGGAGAGAGTGCAGAATGTAGTGCTACTGTTATAGCTAGGGTATAAAGAAAGATCAACATAATGTGAGGTAGGTCCATTCAAAAGTCTGACAGCAGTAGGGAAGAAGCTGTTCTTGAGTCGATTGGTACATGACTTCAGACTTTTGTATCTTTCCACTAACAAGGTGCTGCCGTCAGTCCACAAAGACATTCAGCCTGCCACCCAATTCAGCAACATCATGTATGAATGTCAATGCCCGTGATGCCATGGCCCAAGTCTTAGCAATTAGCTATCAAATCAAATAATATGTTCCTTGGTTGTTTGTAATAAGCAAACCACAGATCATACTCAACCAACTGTAAAACCCAAATCAAAATGTCTTTTGTTGGATCTGATTCTACAATTGGGCAACACTTGCCGAACAACCTGAATGTTCAAATGGCCATACGAACAACCAATTTAAAATAATCAGTTAGATAGGGCCCATTTGAGGTAAGATAAAGGTAAGATAAATGGTCCCATTTGGCCATATGCTGCTCTCCTCTTTGAGGGTCGAGCTGACTGATAATGATTTATGATGTGGAGGTGCCAGCATTGGACTGGAGTGAACACAATAAGAAGTCTTACAACACCAGTTTGAAGTCCAACAGGTTTATTTGGTAACAAATACCACTAGTTTTGAAGTGCTTGCTGCTCCTTTGTCAGGTGAGTGGGAGATCTTTTCACAAACAGGGCATATAAAGACACAAACTCAATTTACAGAATAATGATTGAAATGTGATCTTTACAGCTAATCAAGTCTTAAAGGTATAGACAGTGTAAGTGGGGAGAGCATTAAGCACAAGTTAAAGAGATGTGTATTGTCTCCAGACAAGACAGTGAGATTTTGCAAGTCCAGGCCAGTCATGGAGGTTACAGATAGTGTGACATGAACCCAAGATCCTGGTTGAGGCTGTCCTCATGTGTGCGGAACTTGGCTATTAGTGACTCTGTGCTGTCGTGTGTCATTGGAGAATGCTTACCCGAAGATCAGAGGCCGAATGCCCTTGACTGCTGAAATCATTATTCTGTAAATTGACTGTGTCTTTATATGCGCTGTTTGTGAAAAGATTTCCCTGTCACCTGATGAAGGACCAGCAAGCGCTCCAAAAGCTAATGGCGTTTACTATTAAATAAACCTGTTGGACTTTAACCTGGTGTTGTAAGACTTCTTACTGTGATAGTGATTTAACCAGAGGGTCACCATACCACAAGTCAGGGGCCATCATGAGAAGGCAGGCCTTCATGAATAACCTCTTGGGACCTCCGGAGGTCCTCAGCATCACGGATGCCAATCTTTAGCCAATTTAATTCATTCTATTGATATCAAGAAATGGATGAATCACTGGAAATTGCAAAGGTTATGGGTCCCTGACAATATCCCAGGAGTAACAGAGAAGATTTATGCTCCAAGGCTTTCTGCTTCTCCAGCCAAGCTGTTACAATATAGCTGCAACACTGGCTTCTATCTGAAAATATGGAAAATTGCCCAGCTGTGTCCTGCTGTAAAATAAAAGGAACATTCATGCCACGTAAGTGCCAAGCAATGATCATCTCCAGCAAGAGAGATTCTAACCTTCTCTCTAGCAATGAATAGCATTACCAATACTGCAGATCTTATCCTGAAGGATTACTATTGATCAGAAACTGTGTTGGACCAGCCATATAATACTGTAGCTATAAGAGCAGATCAAAGGCTGGGAACTCTGTCGTGAGCAACACACCTTCTAGCCTTCCAAAGCCTGTTTAAAGACACAAGTCAGGAGTGTGATGGAATAGTCTCCACTTGCCTGGATGAATGCAACTTCGACACACTCAAGAAACTCAAAACCATCCAGGTCAAAGCAGTCCACTTGATTGACACTTCCTTTACCACTAGTGTAAGTGGCAACAGTGTGTACTATCTACTTGCCGCAGTACAGCAACTCACCAAGGCTCCTTCAACGGCAGCTTCTATACCTATGACCTCTACCATCTAGAAAGATAAGGGCAGCAGAGGGATGGGAACAACGCCACCAGCAGGTTCTCCTCCAAGTCACAGACCATCATGATCTTGGAAATATATTATTGTTCCTTCACTGTCACTGCATCAAAATTCTGAACTTGCTTCCTAATAGCACTGTGGGCATAACTTCACCACCTGGACTGCAACAATTCAAGATGATGGCTCACCAGCACCTTCTCAAGCGCAATTAGGAATTTGCAATAAATGGCAGCCAAGCCAGCGATACCCGCATCCCATGAAATAATTTTTGAATATATTAACAATAGAGTACCAGTGGGGCTGGGTAGCTCAGTTGTCTAGGTGGCTAGTTTGTTATTCAAAATAAAGCATACAGCCTGGATTCAGTTCCTGTTCACAATTCACACAGATAATTTGAACTTGGGAACTGGAGATATAATTTCAAAATTTGCAGATGATGCCAAGCTGGGAAGTCACAGAAAAATACAATAAAATATATTTAGACATTAATAATCTTGCAGAATTGATGTGTAATGGAAAATTAATTTCAACATATAAAAAGATTGAAAGATGAAGTACTTTGGTCGACACATCACACAGTACTGGAATAATAAGAGCAAATGGGTGCACAGCAAAGGAAACTAGAGTACGTGCGCACTCTACAATCACTAAAGTAATGATGCAAGTTAGTAAAGCTATTTAAAAATAAACAAACTCAAAAATAGGGTTCATTTCAAGGTGATAGAATGCAAAATCAGAGAAGTTCTGTCAGACTTGTAGTGAATCTTAACTGGACAACTGCTTGGAGTTAGTTCGATGCACAATGTTGGTCCTTATAGTATAGAAAGGATATGCAGGCATTGAAGAAGGTGCAAACAATATTTATAGAAAAAGTTTATTAAAGTAGAAAGAGCGCAGAAAAGATTTACTAGGATGCTACCACAACTTGGTTTGAGTTATAAGGAGAGGCTGAATAGATTGGGACCTTTTTCTAGGGAAGCTGAGGGGTGATCTTCCAGAGGTCTAGAAAATAATGAGATGCATAAATCAGCTAGATAGTCAATATCTTTTCCCAAATGTAGGGGAGTCTAAAACCAGAGGATGTAGGTTTAAGATGAGAGGAGAGAGATACGAAAGTGTCCAGAGGAGCAATTTTTTTACACAGAGGCAATGAGTGTCTGGAACAACTGCCAGAAGTAGTAGCAAATGCAGGTACAATTTTGTCTTTTATGAAGTATTTTAGACAGTTACATGAGTAAGATGGTGTAGAGGGATATGGGCCAAACATTGGCAATTAAACCTAGCTTAGTCATTAAAAAAAAGGTGGCATAGACAAAATGGGCTGTGGGATTTGTTTCCATACTGTAAACCTCTATGATTCTATAACTGTGACATATTGCCTCACTCTGCCCCATTTCAGCCGATCTGCTGCTGAAACCCTTGTGCGTCCCTTTATCACCTTTAACTTTGATTATTCCAGTGCTTCCCCTGCTGGCCTTTCAATCTCCACTTACAAAGCTTCTATTTATGGTGTGAGCTATGAATCGGTAGCTGCATTCTTGGAAGATTGTGAATTCAAAGCTCACTTTTGAGACTTGAACAGTTCTGGGCTGAAACACAACACACTCCAGAATAGTTTGCAAAGTGAGTGGAGATGCAACCTGTCAGATGAGCTAAACTCAAGTTTTACTTTGCCTAGTACGTAAAATTTGAAAAAAACACAAGTTAGTGCCAAAGGACATAGTAGCGGAATTACCACCTCACATCACACTTACTCATATTGTGTTAATGGCAAATGAGAGCAACAGCCATTTACAAAGTTGATAGTGCAGCATTTAGAAGAACAGTCTTAAGGGGTTAGTTTCTCACAGTTTTGGTTTCATTCTTGCAGTATAATTCAGTGTGAAGAGAACATATAATTTAATTTTTTAAGTTTCAAATGTTTCCCATTGCCTTTTACATTTTTCAATTATCCACTTAAAGGAATATTTCATTAACATCCAGGTGCCAGTTAATCATTTGGTCTATATGTGTTTAATTATCCATGTATGGTAATCTGCAATATTTCAATTTCACAGTTCTGTGAAAGCAGCTGCAGGCTCAGATTACACTGAAGCAAAAATCAAGCTCAGATCACTGCAATATAACGGAGTATTATACATTATGCAGTATTTCAGTCGACAAAAAAAAACTACTGGAGAACATTGTGATATCTGAATGGAAACAATTCATCAACAATTGGATGCCACTGATTTTCTCCTCAACATAAGCAGATGTACTTGGCAAAGGCTCCGCCCTTGGTCTGTGATTCAATCTGCAGCAAGTTGCACACTGTGCAACATACTCACATAACTTGTGTATCATGCATTTGCTGAGGCACATCCTGCAGTGGTTTGGCAGACATTTCCAACACATGGCAACAATCTGTAACCTCAAAAAGACTTGGAGCTGTGCCACAATAGGCATGTGTTTGGTGTCAATGCAACGTGGTAAGGGTAAGTGATCCATTTTGCAACACTGGGTTATGTTTGTGTTTCTAATTTCCTGATTCATGGAATTGTCATGATTTATTTTTCATATGTTTGTGAACAACAGCTTCAACTGCAGTAAGGTGTAGTACAATTAATACATTGTATTAATGTAGCATTTGTTTATAGAAAACCATCTCATATAGCTCCATTGACAATGCAATGAAGCAAATAGTTCTGGAGAAAATTAGTACTTGTGAAGAAAGCTCGCCAATTATAAGCCAACTCATTTGATCTTGATGAAATATGCATTTATGATGCATTGTCATTTAAACATCCAAAGGTCCTCAATAAGCTCTTGCAGTTTCCCAATATCCCTATGTGTACTGTTGACTTGGACCTAATATATGTGTAAAGCTCTAATGCTATGAATGCTGGTGTTGCTTCTAGCAGCAGCTTTAACCTGAAAACTGAATAGAAGCAGTAAAGAAAGTCAAAATATTTGTCAGGGAATAGTCGGAAATCATTGTGCCAACTTTGAACATGCAACAGCTGTAACGTTTGTTTCATGATGCTTGAAAGAGGAGGGAGAGTTCAAAAGAAATCTTGTGTTTGAACAAGTAGTAGGAAAGCTCAATTCTGTTTAAATATTCCTTTGGAAAATGTTGAGGTCAAAAACGTTTCCTTCCTATGCCAATGAGTTTAGTGAGTCTTTCAGTTAAAATTCTCAGTTGGGCTCCTGTTAGGGAAGTGGAGATTCACAAAATACATTGAGTGGGAGAGGAAGATGGAAAGAAAAGCTGTTCAAACATACCAGAAGAACCCACCAGAAACAGTTTAAAAAATCATTTATAATCAGCAGCATATAGATTGCAGCCATACTCATGTTTATAGTGCAACAATGATTTATTGATTTATTATTGTCACATGTATTAATATAGAGTGAAAAGTATTATTTCTTCTGTGCTATACAAAACAGGCTATTTATAGAGAAGGAAAGAAAAGGGTGCAGAATATAGTGTTACAATCATAGCTAGGATGTAGAGAAAGATCAACTTACTGTGAGGTAGGTCCAATGCATTTACCTACAGGAACAATAGTATTTACACTTCAAACATAATTAATTGGAGGACACTTAATGGATATTACATATATTCTTTCTTTACTTCCTTCATTTTCTCTTCCTACGTTATTTCATTAAACAAGAATATCAGAGTGTGGAATTGGGAGTTAGGAATTTTCTTGATACTGTGATCTCACCTCCATCCTAGCAGAGCCGGCTAGTGGGGCCTTCATATCTTGGGAGTGTAGGATAACTTGGAGTCAGGTCTGTGGCTGTAGACTGAGTGGGGTGATGCCAGTGGTGCCAGGTTAAAAAGGTTCTCCGTTTCCAGATCAGTTTTTCAGATCAGTGTAAAACTCTCCTCACCCCTATAACCTCCCCTCATTCACTCTTAGACCCCTCAGCCTTTTACCTCTCACCCTCAATCAATTCAACCAGTATCTACTTTATGAACAGAACCTAAAAGCACTCTAATAACATTTTGATGTTATTAAAAAGCTGGTAAATATGTCAATATAAACAAGCACCACTTAAATAGGCATTTGCAAACTGTCATTTTCATAAGCTCATAAATCTGTCGAACTAAACAGAATACACTTGAAAAGGTTCTTGAAAAATCAACCTATTTTTCAGAACCTCATAAATCTGTCAACACTGTCAAACTCTCACTTCTTGGGACAACTGAGCAAACAAACTCTGCAGTTAAAATTCAATGAGTGCTGTGAAAGGCAGCTAAGTCTATCAACTCATATCCCTTTGGACAATTGAATAATCAAATTAGATACAACAGAATTCAGTATTGCTTTTGAAAGCAGCCACAATTTCAAACCTCTGTCAAAGTTTTCAAATAGGTGCTCTTCCAAGAATGAATGACAAGTATAGGAGAATTTCAGTAACTAGCTCAGGATGTCATCGTGGAGTGGGTTAGTCTTTAAATATTGTACAATTCAGATTGGCAGTTTATCTATTGCATAATCTACTCTACTGCTTGGTACTTTGCCACGAGCGAACTGGGAACCCCATTTTTCTAATGTTCACCTATTCTTTCCAATCATCGTTGGGGTGGCACTGTTGCCCCATAATTCCAGGAACCTGGATTCAATTCCAGCTTTGGGTCAGTGTCTATATGGAATTTGCATCTTTCTCCATGTTTCCTCCCACAATCCAAAGATGTGCAGGAAGGCTGATTTGACCATGCTAAGTTAATCCTTAGTGTCAGGAGTCTAGTAGGGTAAATAGCTTGGGTTGGGATTGTTGTCACTGCAGGCTTGATGGGCCAAATGGCCTCCTTCTGTACTGTAGGGATTCTATGATTCTATTCTACTATGGCGTAATCATCACTCACTGTAGTAAGCATGGGTATAATCCTAACTACAGTACTTCATTATGAACTATAAAGAAGGCTACACCTTGTATATTTGTTTACTTTTGCTGCTTCCACTTTACCAGTGCTTTTTTTAAACAAAGACTTTCAAAGCACAGCTGCCTCGGTGAAAATTTAGAGAAGTTCTGAAGTGCCCCCTTAACAGAATGATGCCAACAACTTCAACATCATAGCTTGTGGAGTTCACTCCCTCTGCCTGTCTCCTCCACGTCACTGAAAATGATTTCCGTGGGAATTGGGGGGTAGGGTGGGGCTGGCTTGGTTCTTGCCCCAGCCATCATCATCTCTTCCCACTCCACTCTATTCAAATCTGACCCCCAGTTGTCTGAATTGAGTCTAATGTTAAGTCTGAATATTTCTTGTTTGTATATTTCCTCTGTTTGTAACGTTTATCTTTTGCTCAGCAGACAACAAAACAAAAATGCATTTTAACTGCTTTTCCACAAAGTCATTGAAGCCTCTCAACACTCTGACTGATTACTTGCTAAATCATTCAACTAACTTTTGAATCAAATGTTGTTATGTTTGCCACAATCACTTCCAGGCACAAACAAAAACAAGGAGAGCATAGCTTCAGTAATGTTTGCTTAAAATATTCAAGTGGAATTAAAATAGGTTAAATAAACTATTCATCCAAAACGTTAACCTGTTTTTTTCTTTTGGCTGCTGAACAACCTGTAGTTCATTGCCAAAATTCCGCTTTCTGTTCACCTCAATTAAAATATCCCGTGGGATGCTATCCCACAGGGTTCTAAAATCCTGCACACTCTGGCAACTGCATCTGTGAATCAGATTTTCCAGGTTACCAGTTGTCCTGCAAAAGTAACAAAATGGCTTTTGCAGCAGAATATTGGCGTAACAATAGTATTTAGATTTTCTTAAACATGTCTTGAATTTATGGCCAATAACAGTGTGTTGTTGTTTGGAAACAGTCATCAGCTCTCACAGTTGTATCCCCATGTATCAACGGCTGGATTCTTCTTTACTATCCCACAGTAAAGTGTGTGGGATGGTGGCAGAAAGAGTGGGGAAATTCAGATGGTGAAGCCTGTTGCTTTTTCAACCTCAAATTATTTCCCCATGTTGCTATCACTTTGCCTCAAACACATGCAAACGTGCAAATGCTGCTGGAGATGCAGAAGCTAGACTCAAACCCATTTTCTTCTTTCAGTCTCTCTTGCTACCTCTTCCTGTTTATAGGAACCCACTGGAGTCAACAATATGTAAATGGTTCCTGAATTTAAAATGTTCAGATATTACTTGTTAAGCCCCCTACTGCGCTGAATTCAAGGGGGTGTGTGTGAGTGGGGAAGGGGATGGGAGGAAGGGAGATAGATTTTAAGTTTGTCATCAGCGCATAAATTGAGTTCAACAACTTTAGGCTGTAAACTTTCCCCTCCATCTCGACTCTCGTCTTTGGTTTTTATTTGTTATTCTGTTCCCTTGGCGTGTCCCAACCCAACCCCACTCCTCCCCCCACATGGCCACTGTCCCTGGTTATACAGTTTTACTCCCACTAAACACTGACCTTTGTTCTCCTATGTGACACATTTTTCTATCTTACCTTTGCCGCTTTTAACACTGTTCAGTCCCTAATGGCACAATTTACATCCCTTGGTTTCATTTCCAAGACAACTTTATCAATCTCTCCTTAGCCCTGATCTGTCACTGACTTTCCATTTTGCCTACATCCCTTTCCAGCTATATAATTCATCAAATTGCTAACACTTTTCAGTTCTGTGTCAGAGTCATATGGACTTGAAAGATTAACTGTGTTTCTCTCTCCACATATGCTACCTACTCGTCCTGCTGAGTTTCCAACATCTTCTGTTTTTATTTCCCATTTCCAGCAACTTCAGGATTTTAGTTTTATAGCACTGATGTTGCTCATTGCATAAATCTCTCAGTATCATCAATGGGAGTGAAAATTGCTAATTAGTGTAATGGATGACCGCTTTCCCATACCAGTTTTGCACCAAGCAGAAAAATAAACATATACCTTAGAGTCAAGATCAAGTGTTGTCTTTGGATTAAGTGAGATTAAATTTGAAGAAGAATTGGATCAGGGACTGCCAAAATAATCCAATCCCCATTTTTAAGTCATTACTCTGTCCTTTATAGAATGAATTGCCGCAAAAGGTACATTCAGACGTAAAGTCTTTTAAAAAATGTTTACTGGATTTTGCAAAGTGAAATAAAAGATAAAACAAAAGATAAAAGTTGCAACTTTTGCATTTAGTCAGAATGTAATTTGAATGATATAGAAAAATCTTCACCAGGTTTTTTTAAAAATAAAAATACATCACTAATACTAAACAGATTCCTTTGCATAAAGAACCTCTTTTGCAATTATTTAACTACTTTGCCTGATAAAAATCTCACTACTAGTTGCAAAATAAGTTCTGCCAAAATAGTTCAAATCTCCATTAGGCCAGCATTACAAAGGAAAATAAAGCAACTAATTAACCAGAGTGGGACTTAAGCTTTGTTTCACTATCTGAGAGGGTTCTTTTTATCTCTAAAGGCTGACTTGTTAACAATCTAATACCCATTGATCAACCCAGCATGGAACAACAATGCGGATTTTAATAGACAGTACAGTAGCACAATGTGCAATAATAACAGGCAAGAGGTTACAGGATGAACATAAACATTTTGCATTGCACAATGGTGTTGGAGTGATATCAGCTGCATTCTCAGCCACTTGCTTTAGGAGAGCAGAAGCAGCCAGATGTTCAGCAGAATCTTCCAGCCACTACCTTCAAAGCAAATCAGAAAAAGTAATGCCAGCTGTCTTACTCAACTTTAAGTTGCTCTGAGCTATGTTGGCTTAGTTGTTTTCTTGACCAAGTAAAAGACTCTCCACCCTGATTTTAAAAAAATAATCAGCTGTTTAGCAAATTTATCTCTGTAGTTAGGTCAAGGCAATCTCTAGTCCAATTAAAACAACAATTATTCCAGATGGAAAAAATAGACTCCCTTAGTGACATTTTAATCATCATCTTCATTTATCATAGCAGTTCCTGCATCTTCCTCAGTGTACATAGTATGTCACTGAGCTGAATAATGTGCACACATGTATATAACATATGCTTGCAAGAATCTGGTATATTTTATGTGACCAAACAGATTCAAAAGCAAAAAGAAACCACTCACTACAAGATTTCTGAATAAGCTTTTCTTAAATCATGCATATCAACATTTCTCATGGAGAAAGTTTTTGCATGGATTGTATATTAGAATATGTACCACGTGGTGGCAACCTGATGATTAGCACTGCTGCCTCACAACGCCAGGAACCCAGAATCAATTCAGTCTTGGGTGACTATGTGAGTTCTCACCTGTCTGCGTGGGTTTCCTCTGGATGCTTTGCTTTCCTCCCACAGTCTGAAAGATGTGCTGGTTGGATGCATCGGCCATGCTAAATTTTCCCTCTGTGCACGAACAGGTGCTGGATTGTGGCGACTAGAGAATTTTCACAGTAACTTAATTGCTGTTTCAATGTAAGCCTACAATTGTGACACCAATAAATAAACTTTAAAATAGCCAATGGATTGCTCGTACATTGGAAGTGCTACAATTCAGCATTGAAACTTTGATACAATGTGTTTTAATGTCAGGCACATACAAACTTAAAGTTTTGCAGTAAAGTTAGAATCGCTGATTGCAGTATTCTAGAGAGTCTTTATCTGGCATGCAAATTGTCTAATTGATTTATGTTGAAATATGGTCATACTTAAAAGAGTCAAGGGAATGCTCAATGCTATATGGTAACAGAGGAATTAGCAATAAAGTAATTTATGAGGTGTGTTATTAAGTTTAACATTTGCAGTCTCAAGTTCAAAGTTTCCAGAGAAGTGGGTGCATCAGTGGGTGTTGGATGTTTTCCATGTTCAGTGTAATGTTTACTGTATTCTGAAATTAATAGTTCTCATACTCTAGTAAGGGACCAGTGAGCACAGAGCAGAAAGAACAGCCAGTAACACCCAGGTCGTGCTGCAGAATATGAATCAAACTCAACTGCCATGAGAGAGTTACAAGCCTGAATGCGCAGTCACTTGGAAGCTACGGCCAGAAAGCCCTGGGCATTTTGCACTTCACCACCGCGACCAGCGAGAACGGACAATTTGGCACTCAGCCCGATGTCCGTTCACTGCAGCAGGTCCGGCTATTCAAGGTCTGAGGTCAAGGTCGGAGAATCCAGCCCAACTTTTGAAATCCTGCGTGGAAAAGTGTACATTCTCCTACAATTAAAAAGAACTCAGCTTAACTTTATAAAGTGTCCAAATCAGGTTTAGTGCTACACAGGAAACATTTTTGCTGACATGATAGTGTCCCATATACATCACTTCATGTGATGATGATTCAGTGGCTGGGAACCCTTTAACCTGCTGAGCACTACAAAGAATTTCACAAGGTTGCCACTGGCATACAAACATAGGAAAAATGAGCTTTTATACATTAAATCATTGACTTAACTTTATCTAACTGCTAAAATTCAAAGAACAGCACTATTTACTGAACAATTTGTCTGCATGGAGTTTACACATTCTCCCACGTTTGCCTTAATTTTCTCTGGCTGCTCTGGTTTCCTCATACAGTCTAAGGATATGTGGGTTAGGTAGATTGGCCATGTTAAATAATCAGGAGGACGAGCTAGGATAAATGCACAATGTTATGGGGGTAGGATCTGGGTGGGTTTACTGTGTAGACTCCATAGGCTGATGGATCATTCTGCACTGTAAGATTCTATGATTTATGAATTTGAACCATAACTGAACTGAACATGGATAGTAAGAATGTTCATCAATTTTGTGTTTTAGCTATTTATTGATTTCCAGATGCAATACAATAAGAATTCAAATCAGTATTTTCTTAAAATATTCATACATGGGATGATAACATTTCAGATATTGTACTGAAGATTTGTGTTGCAGAACCTAACTGCTCTCCAAGCGAAGCTGGTCCAATACAACTACAACGCAGGCATCTATCTACCTGGCATTTATCTCCCTGGCATCTATCTACCTAGCAATGTAGAAAATTATCCAGTTAAGTCCTGTTTACAAAAGTAAGCAGGACAAATCCAAAATCTAAAATCAAAATCTAAAATCTAAATTAAAATCTGGAAAGCGTCACGGTTCCTGGTTTAAAATCTAAGTCCAACCCAGAGAATTACTGTGCCTCTGTCTATGCTTGATCATCTGCAAACTTTTGAATGGACTTATCTTGTTGGAAGGTGATCTTTTTCAAGCTATGACTGTAACACTACATTCTGCACTCTCTTGTTTTCTTTTCTATCAACAGTATGTTTTGTCTGTTTGGTGCACAAGAAATCATAGTTTTCACTGTATGTCTGCTAGCGTAGAAAGCATCCATTCAGCTTGGTATAGCCCCTGCTCTGTCTAAGACCGCAAGACACTACAAAAGATTGTGAACAAAGCCTAGTCCATTACATAAGCCAGCCTCCCATCCATTTTCACAGTCTACATTTCCCTCTGCCTCAGAAAAGCAATTTGCATAATCAAGGACCCTGCACACTCTCTTCCACTTTCTTCCATTGGAAAAATAGATACAAAAGTCTGAGGATGCATATCAACTGAGTCAAGGACAGCCTCTTCCCTGCGGCCTTAGGATTTCTGAATGCATTTATCTCATGTTTCATTACACATGAGTAAATGTGACAATAATAAGTCAGATCAAATAAAATGAAAAAGGCTAGTCAGAACCATGCAGGAATGGCTCTGACTTTGAGCTAAAATCAGAGGTTTCAGTGAGATCCGTAGGGATGGCTGAGAGATTAAACCTCATCTTGTACCTGATAACACCACAACCAGTGCCCCCATTTCTTTTCAATTATACCATCTAATCCCCAACTATCCAAAATAAGCTGACTATGCCCGCAATGCGACTAGACCCAACTGGCCCTCAACCAATCAGAATCCAAACCAACCACTCACAACTGGATCTAATTAACCCCAGATCTGACTACCCCCAGGCCTTCCAACTAACCCCATAGTGACTTGACATTCCTCCTCTTGACTACCTGTTCAGCTGGACCCAGCTATCCCCAACCTGACCACTCCCATGCCCTCAACCAGACCTGACTATCCTCAAGACTACCCATTCACTGGCCTACACACCTTAGCCAGCTGCTCATTCACTCAACTCATCCACTCCTCACCTCAGCTACTCCTTAAATACTCACTAACCAGCACATTAAGACTAGACATTCAAATTTGCCTGATAGAATTCAGCAACTAACGTGGTAAAAAGGCTGCATGCTTTGTCTTTCTCTAACACTACTCCATGTCAGTGGAGTCCCTCAGAGATGCAGCAATGTACTGCATGTTTCTCTGACAACCAGAGTCAGAAGATCCTGGAAAAAATGTGCAGCAGTGCAAGACGAGGAGAATCTTCATGCACAGTAACAAAGCACCCAATATTGCCATTGCTTGAGAGATTCAGGCCAATGGATGCAATGCTCATGATGATCTGTTCTGATTAGGATCATAAGCCAGAAACATTGGGCAGAATTTTATGGGCATGTCCACCAGAGGTTCATACGATCCCACCCGAGGCCAACAGAAAATGCCATTCTCCGAGCCTCGCCTGCCTCTGGAAATAGGGTGGGGTGCCGGTAAAATTCCAGCCATTAACTTTGTTTCTCTTTCCATTGTTGCTATCTGGTCTGCTGAGTATTTCCAGCACTTTTGGTTTTATTTCAGATTACCAGCATCTGTAGAATTTTACTTTTATATTCTGTGAATGCAAGTTATTGTTATGGTGTGAAGCTAAATTTTGCTCACAGTAAAAGTCTCACAACACCAGGGTAAAGCTCAACAGGTTTTTTTGGTAGCACTAGCTTTCAGAACTCCTTCATCAGGTGAGTACTCAGGCACATATTTAATCTTTCATGTCATTGAGTTCCTAATTGTTACTGTGAGGCAATGCCCAACAGAGATAACAGAAAAGTGATAAGTAAAATGAAATGTGTAGCCTTCACTGAGCTGCCCTCATAACTTTATAAACAGGTGCCCAAAGCAGCACTGGGACATGGTTTGGGAATAGAATTCTATTTTGGTTTTTGACAAACTGAGGAGGTGTGGGGCTGTGGGCAGAAATTTGAACATAATTAGGAGAAATGAAAACAACCTTTCCCTTTTAAACCTTTCAACTTCATTTAGTTACATTTTGTGACCGTTTTCCCCACAGACTTTCTTCCAATATGTTGAAAAAAATGTCCAGCATTTAAAATTATTGGTGTGGAGACCCAGGATTCAAAAGTTGTCCGCAATCTAATTTGTTCTCACTGAACTGTGAAATTACATTTTCAGCCAAAAAAAATACAGCACCTTTGTTTTTTTTTCCTAGTGAGTAACTCCTAATTATCTAACTCAAATTTTCTCAATTTAAATTAAGCTGAACCACCTGTTTAAATTAAAAATAACTTGATAGCAAATGGTACAATTGAAGTTATGCTGTTCAAACGAAAGGGCCAAGTCAATTTTAATTAATTCATAAGTTACAAAGAATGTTTTAATGTTGGAATTCAATTTACAAGCAGTTTAATAAATAAGATTAAATTGATTTAATTTAAATACATTGGTGACTACATCTGTGAATTAACTCAAAATTAATTTTAACATTTGACTTTAAAAATTAAACGTTTTTGACCTTAGAAGCAATGAATTAATTGATACCTGATCATTGTGATAATGCAACTATGGTTGTTAAGTACTGTAACATAATGACAATAGGATCTGAATGCATATTTATCACAGCAGGGTTTCATAATAAGGGAAAAAAGCAAAATATTGTGGATGCTGGAATTTGAAATGAAAACCGAAAATGCTGGAAAATCCCAGCAAGTGAATACAGCCAATATTTCGAGTCTAGATGACCATCCAAAGGGTCATCTGGACTCAAAATGTTGGCTCTATTCTCTCTCCACAGGTGCTGTCAGACCTGACGAGGTTTTCCAGCATTTCCTGTTTTTCTCTCAGAATAAGGGGGTGACTTCAGGAATCAGGTGATTATCTCAGATCTACGGAATTTCTGCAGCAAAAGGCTCTTCCTTGTTTTGAAGCCTAATTAATTTTCTCTTTCTGAATTTCCAGGACCTTTGCATCTCCCTCTTTCAGCACATCCTGTAGTCAGTAAGGTTAGGAAAGGAATTTCCTGCACCATGATTGCATAATTATGTAAACATTTTTCCAAAAAGAAACTACAACTGTGAGCAGTTTTCTTAAACTGTTTAGAAAAAGATGCACAGAGCATCCGAGCTGGGAACAGGATTGAGTGGGATTTTTGCCACGCTGATGTCAGTGGGTTTCAGTTACTGCTGACGCCATAATCCATTTGTTAAAGTGCGCACAACTGCTGAGATCACATTTTTTATTACCACTGACATCACAACTTGTTTGTTACTGCTGACACCACAGTCTTCTTATTAGCGCTCACATCACAGTGTTCCTATTATCACTGATGTCACAACCTTTTCGTCACCACTGGCTAATGTTACAACTTGTTATCGCTGATGCCAGTGTTCCAGTTACTGCTGGCATCACAACCTCTTCGCCACTGCTGGCTACTGTCGCAACATGTTACCGTGGATGTCACCATGTTCCTGTTACCGCCAGCTGATGTCATAACTTGTTACCGTGGCTGTTGCCACGTTCCTGTTATCACCAGCTGACATCACAATCTGTTACTGTGGATGTCACTGTGTTCCAGTTACCATTGACTGACATCATAACCTGTTACTGTGGCTGTCACCATGTTCTTGTTACCGCTGGCTGATGTCACAACCTGTTACCGTGGATATCACTATGTTCCTGTTACCACCAACTGACATCACAACCTGTTACCATGGATGTCACTGCGTTCCTGTTACTGCTGGCTGAGGTCACAGCCTGTTTGGTATGACTGGCATCAGGCAATAGCCCCTTGCCCACCCCTTGTCAGTTCAAACAGGCAAATTAAATAAACCAGGCAACGAGGCACCTTTAAATGGTGGGCACCTTTAAGACGAATCGGCACGCTCACACCCGGGTGATACATGCTGGCTCTGCGGGTGAATGTGGGGTCTTTAAGGAGCCACATCCCCTCTCAGTGCAGTCTGGGCAATAGCCCAGACATTGAGGTTATGCCTCTGCTCTTGCCAACACTGTGTATTGCTGCAGGCTAATCTCTCCTGCTGCCTTCAATAAACTTGACACATTCTTCCCAGTTGTCGCAATACAGCAGCAGCAGCAGCCACACTGCCCTGAAACCAGAGCCTCTACATAATGGACATATGTCTGGCAGCATAAGCACAGCAGGCTGTGCCCTCATACAGAACAAGCCCAGCACCTCCAGCAGACTATGCTCCCAGCCAAAACAACCCCAGCAGCTCCAGCAGACTATGTTCCCAGCCAAAACAATCCCAGCAGCTCCAGCAGGCTGTGGCCTCAGCCAAAACAACCCCAGCAATTCCAGCAGGCTGTGCCCTCAGCCAAAACAACCCCAGCAATTCCAGCAGGCTGTGCCCTCAGCCAAAACAACCCCAGCAATTCCAGCAGGCTGTGCCCTCAGCCAAAACAACCCCAGCAATTCCAGCAGGCTGTGCCCTCAGCCAAAACAACCCCAGCACCTCCAGCAGGCTGTGCCCTCAGCCAAAACAACCCCAGCAATTCCAGCAGGCTGTGCCCTCAGCCAAAACAACCCCAGCAATTCCAGCAGGCTGTGCCCTCAGCCAAAACAACCCCAGCACTTCCAGCAGGCTGTGCCCTCAGCCAAAACAACCCCAGCAATTCCAGCAGGCTGTGCCCTCAGCCAAAACAACCCCAGCAATTCCAGCAGGCTGTGCCCTCAGCCAAAACAACCCCAGCAATTCCAGCAGGCTGTGCCCTCAGCCAAAACAACCCCAGCACCTCCAGCAGGCTGTGCCCTCAGCCAAAACAACCCCAGCAATTCCAGCAGGCTGTGCCCTCAGCCAAAACAACCCCAGCAATTCCAGCAGGCTGTGCCCTCAGCCAAAACAACCCCAGCAATTCCAGCAGGCTGTGCCCTCAGCCAAACACCCCAGCAATTCCAGCAGGCTGTGCCCCAGCCAAAACAATCCCAGCACCTCCATCAGGCTGTGCCCTCAGCCAAAACAACCCCAGCACCTCCAGCAGGCTGTGCCCTCAGCCAAAACAACCCCAGCAATTCCAGCAGGCTGTGCCCTCAGCCAAAACAACCCCAGCACCTCCAGCAGGCTGTGCCCTCAGCCAAAACAACCCCAGCAATTCCAGCAGGCTGTGCCCTCAGCCAAAACAACCCCAGCAATTCCAGCAGGCTGTGCCCTCAGCCAAAACAACCCCAGCACCTCCAGCAGGCTGTGCCCTCAGCCAAAACAACCCCAGCAATTCCAGCAGGCTGTGCCCTCAGCCAAAACAACCCCAGCAATTCCAGCAGGCTGTGCCCTCAGCCAAAACAACCCCAGCACCTCCAGCAGGCTGTGCCCTCAGCCAAAACAACCCCAGCAATTCCAGCAGGCTGTGCCCTCAGCCAAAACAACCCCAGCAATTCCAGCAGGCTGTGCCCTCAGCCAAAACAACCCCAGCACTTCCAGCAGGCTGTGCCCTCAGCCAAAACAACCCCAGCACTTCCAGCAGGCTGTGCCCTCAGCCAAAACAACCCCAGCAATTCCAGCAGGCTGTGCCCTCAGCCAAAACACCCCAGCACCTCCAGCAGGCTGTGCCCTCAGCCAAAACAACCCCAGCAATTCCAGCAGGCTGTGCCCTCAGCCAAACAACCCCAGCAATTCCAGCAGGCTGTGCCCTCAGCCAAAACAACCCCAGCAATTCAGCAGGCTGTGCCCTCAGCCAAAACAACCCCAGCATTCCAGCAGGCTGTGCCCTCAGCCAAACAATCCCCACCTCCATCAGGCTGTGCCCTCAGCCAAAACAACCCCAGCACCTCCAGCAGGCTGTGCCCTCAGCCAAAACAACCCCAGCAATTCCAGCAGGCTGTGCCCTCAGCCAAAACAACCACAGCAATTCCAGCAGGCTGTGCCCTCAGCCAAAACAACCCCAGCAATTCCAGCAGGCTGTGCCCTCAGCCAAAACAACCCCAGCACCTCCAGCAGGCTGTGCCCTCAGCCAAAACAACCCCAGCAATTCCAGCAGGCTGTGCCCTCAGCCAAAACAATCCCAGCAATTCCAGCAGGCTGTGCCCTCAGCCAAAACAATCCCAGCACCTCCATCAGGCTGTGCCCTCAGCCAAAACAATCCCAGCAATTCCAGCAGGCTGTGCCCTCAGCCAAAACAACCCCAACAACTCCAGCAGGCAGATTCCCTGGTTAATTTCACCACGGAAACTGACCGAAACTACAACCATTCACGGCGAGAGGAAAGAAAACCATTCCAATCAGCATGAAGTTCGCTGTGGCCTTTGACCAGACAGGCTCGGACTGAGACAAAACTGGAATAAAGTTTAAAATACGGAAACTTAAGTCTGGCTTCACACTCCCCTGTCTCCGATTCTCTGTTCAAACTATTTTATAAAGTACAGAATGGTGACATTAAAAAACGTTTATTTATCAGAGATTTGCTGAGATTTATTCTTTCTGACCATATACACAGCAGTTACATATGTATCTTGTGAAATAAACATTGGCCTTTAGGAAGATCTAAAAGTATGCTGAAAAAATATCCAAACTGTAATAAATGAATAAAATCCAAGTTTCAAACGAGCGGCACATTAAAATATAAAGTATTTAAAAATGGAAGAGTTGGAATGTTTCCTTGAGACAAGTTAAAGGTTCTGTCAAGATCTCCAAATACTTCGGGAAAACAGGGGAAAAAAGTTTTGAGATTTATTTCTGTTTTTCTTCACCACATTCAGCCCACAGGAGTCGCTAATACAGAACCAGCTGACTATTAGCTGAAGACATCGATGCTTAAAACAACTGTTAATGCTCAACATTAGATTTTTTAAAAAGAAACGGAATTGCAACTCACCATCTCTCTGTACGGTAGAGGATCGCAAAGCTTTGATAGATCCACCTTGAGCCTTGGTGCCATGAAGGCGCAAGTCTCCAAATACTGTGACCAATATGAATAGCAATAACATTGGGATCTTTATAACCAGGCTCCACTGCTTAATTAATAGCAAATCCAGTTAGGCGCCGTGTACTCTTTAAATCTTCAGAGCGCTCTGTAAAAGTCTCTGGTGGTGTTTTTTTGTTTAACAAACTTTCAGCATCATTGATGTGACGATACAGAGCGATTTATCCGTCTCACGCCGGTAGAGAAGTAAAAGCCCAGGGGACAAAAGATGGTAACAGGTTGATTCTTCCGAGGGAATGAACAAGAGTCCAAATTTCATCCAAGGACTGCGTCCCGTGGAGATCTCATCTTCAGGGAGTGCGAACGCATCATCAAAGCATTCAGAATGCAATAAAAACAGTATCCCTGCAAGTGTCTCCCCACAGCCCTAACATAAATGTGGTGTAAAAATGCAGAGGCGGTGATCGGTGCGCGTACTCCCACAGTCCTGGTGAGGAAATACGCCGGGTAAAGCATAAGGAAATAGCAGTGTAAACAAAGGGAAAAGCATTGCAAGTTACAGCCGAAGCTTTCACGTTAAAAGGAAAAAGTCTACACGTAGCAGTTTCTGTTTGACGTTGGGAATGTCATCCATAGTGCAAAGTCCTTATATGACTCAGACTTGGCAATATGCTAGTGCTTTTTCCCCTTTTCCACTTTACAGGGCAAGGAATCAGTCTTAGGATGCAGTTTTTTTTTATGTCGCACCAACAATTCGTGAAATATTTAGTACAGATCAGTTTGCTGTGCACTGCCCACCATGTTAGCACTGCACTCAATTTGTGATCACCTACTCTCAGCATTCTTATCCCAGTGGGTTTTTCTGTGCTCAGAATGGACGTCTGGTTGAATTAAGCGAAAATTCTCTGCATTTTCACCAGTTTTAACAAGCCAACACCTGAAAATAATATTAATGAATATTTTATTTTACCTGCAATGATATCTGCTGATATAAATGGTATCGGTTTTTTTTTGAGTCTTGTTGGTTAACACACAGGCCACCATAAGTTTTGAGAATGGAAGTGCTTTGTGCATAATACATGAACAGCTAAGATTAAGTGCTAGTTATTTCTAATTCTTTTAGGTTAGAGCAGGAAATTACAGCACAGAACAAGATCATTTGGTCCTTCTTAAAGTTTATTTATTATTGTCACAAGGAGGCTTACATTAACACTGCAATTAAGTTATTGTGAAAATCCCTTAGCTGCCACACTCCAGTGCCTGTTTGGGTGCACTGAGAGAGAATTTAGCACAGCCAGTGCACCTAACCAGCATACCTTTTGGACTGTGGGAGGAAATTGGAGCACCCAGAGGAAACCCATGAAGACACCAGGGCAAATGTGCAGACTTCGCACAGTCTGTGACCCAAGCTGGGTATCGAGCCTAGGTCTCTGGTGCTGTGAGGCAGCTTCATGTTTGGGCAGACTATTTCAGACAGCACTTGTCCCACTTCTCTGCCTTTTGACCCTGATTTTGTAAATTCTCACCCTCAATTACCTGTTCACCTGCCCTTTAAAATTATGTATGGAATTTGTTTCCATCATAAATGTTACTGCATAGAAGGAGACCATTCTGCCCGCCACACCCATGTCAACCCTGAAAAAGCAACTCACCTAGTCCACTCCAAAGTCTTTCCCCCATAAATCTACACAGCTATTTGTTTCAGATAATTATCTAATTCTTTTTTGAATATCTCAAATTAATTTCCTTCCACCACACACTCAAGCAGAATATTCCAGGTCTCTAATCACACCATGTGTAAAAAAAAACTTTCCTCATGTTTCTTCTTTTACCCATCACCTTAATTAGTACTTTCTGATCCTTGACCCTTTTGCCAACAGAAACAAGTCATCAGACTCCTAAGGATTTTGAAAATATTTATCAAATTCCCTCTTAATCTTCTCCCAGGTTGACCACCCTAGCTTCTCTAGTCTAACTATGCAGCTAAAGTTTGTCATCCTTGGAACTGTTCAAATGAACATTTCTGCACTCTCTCTAATGTCTTCTTGTGATTCTTAAAGTGTGATGCCCAGAATTGGACACAGTACTCTAGTTGAGGCTGAACTGGTGTCTTACACATAACTTACTTGTAGTTGTCCTCTATGCTCCTATTTTAAAATACACAAGATTCCATATGCTTTGTTAATTACTTTGACAAGTTGCGCTGCTACATTCAATTTTTTTTGCATATATAATTCCATGCTTCTCGATTCCTGGACTCCATTTAGAATTGTACTCTTTATTTTATATTGCCTCTCTTCCCTCATGATACCAAAATGAATCACTACTTTTGCAATTATGAGGTTTATGAGATTGTTATATTTTAAGATTGTAGCCTTAAAGTTGGGGTTTATAAAAGGGTCATGTGACCTGAGGTTTGCCTAATTGTAAGCCTGGTCATTGATTATCAGAGATCAAAGGAAGGCTTCAATTATTTTACTGAGAAAAAAGTGCAAGGCATTTACCCATGGAGACAAAGGCAGCAATCTCTGACTTTACGAGTCCTGGAAAAATGTTATTGGTATCAGGTTGTAAACAATTGTGCTGCAAACTGTCATTTACTACTAAGATTAAATAGTGTTGTGATCAAGGATAGCTAAGTAGTAATTCTACCTGGGTGTTCATATCTCATATTGCTATGGGGAAGAGAACAGAAGAAATCATTTTGAGATCAGGTTACAGTCTTCCCTATAAATCAAACAATATCACAAACAGACAGTAGTGATATGTGGTCAGCAGAGAAAAATAGTACTTGCTGGTGTAGCTTGATTCTCAAGGGAGACAGTCTCTATTTGAAGAAAAGCATCCTAAAACTTAGGAAAGATGTTGGGAAGTTTGTCCTACATAGCCATGGGGAAGAAGAATAATCAGAACTGGTTTTATTAGTGGTAGTGGAATTAAGAAACTCTCTGAAGATTGAGGAAAGTGCCCTCAGCCATTCAAACTGCTATTCAGTGAAATGGGATTCAGAAACTCATTTGGAAACTGGGAACAACTATGGACTGTTTGTTGTAAGGACTGTATTGGAAAGTGCAATGGGTGATAAGTATACAAGGGAATTATCACTTTCTGTAGTTTAAAGTAAAAGTTACCAATAAAAATAAAATAGTGTATCATCAATTGTAATTTAATAGTCATTTGTACATGAAATCTTGTCGTATCAATCTTTCAGCTAGTAACTGGAAGTTCAAACCTCTGTTAAAGTTATTGGCCTCTATGGAGATGCAAAGATATCTTTACAGTGTCTTGTTGCCAGCCCATTTTGTGCTCAAGGAGAATCAGCAATATCACTTTGCATGATGATTGGTGATGACTGACATCAAATGTACAATATAATTGCAATATTAATTGGGGATGACGGGTTCCTGGCAGGAAAGAGATAATTATCCTCACAATGCGAATGAAGCAATTTAATTTCAGGATAGATACAGTCAATTAATCTCAGTGTTTTAGCAATTTTCTCATAATTGTGCAAATTAATTAAACTCATTGTACAACTGCACTTTTTAAATATATAATTATTGATTTCTTAATGAACTGTGTTTGGGTAAATGTATTTGAAAATGTCAAGTTTAAATTCAAAACTAAAATATAGACAGTAACTCTTCCAACTTTATTCCTCAACCATAGTATTCTACAATACAGAAGGAGACCATTCAGCTCATCGAGCCGACACCAACAACAATCTCACCCAGGTCCTATCCCCATAATCCCATGTATTTACCCTGCTAATTCCCCTGACACTAAGGCACAATTTAGCATGACCAATCAATCTAACTTGCACATCCTCAGATTGTGGGAGGAAACCAGAGCACCTGGAGGAAATTCATGCAGACACGGAGAGAATGGAACCTCCACGCAGAAAGTTACCCAAGACCGGAATTGAACCTAGGTCCCTAGTGCCATGAACAACAGTACTAACCACTGTGCCACCAGACCTTCTTGATATTATTGTGCATTTTTTTGTGTGGGAGGGAATAGTGAGGTTCCTCCTCTTCCAACATCTTTGCATCATAGTCATTATTCAAAGTACATTGCTTCACTGCTTTCCAAAAATAGTGAGATAATCTTGTCCTGTGACCGCAGCGATCCCGAGCTTATTAGTCAACTGCAAGTTTGCTAAATCATCTGGTAGGGAAAGAATCAGTTTTACACAGTAAAGGAAAGAAGTGTATAAAGAGTTAAATCTCTTCAAATGAATGACTATCTAACAATGAAAAGATTTATGATTATTTCTATGAAGCATCTCTCAACCACATATGAAGTGAGTTCTTTCTGAGCAGGTGATACACGAAGATACAACCGTGATTAAGTAATTCAGAAAAAGAATGATTGGTGAGTTCAGCAGTTCTCTGTGCAAAATACAATTTCTCACTGGAAATAATTAACTCCTTATCAATTCCTGAAATGTGTACTAAAATTAGACAAAGCTGTTATTATCTTCCCAAAGTCAACAGAGTGCCATCTGATAGTTTCCCAAGCATTTTATAGGAAAGGCAATTTAATATGTTTCACAATAGATTTTAAGAGCACAAAACATCATGTACCATTATATCATTAACACTGGGATTGCTGCTCATGTCTGAAATTACGTTTGATAGTAATCAACTTTGCCATTGGAACTTAATTGTCTATAAAGTCTATACTCTCTTAAAGTAACTTACAACTACATTTTGAAGCTGCCAACAACCTAGCCTCCATCAGCAAAGCACTTCACTGTTGATCTCTTCGTCTCTTCTAACTTTATTGTTCTGCTGCCCAATAAAGCCGTTAATGTCTCCCATCCTTGTTTCTACATTTCTGCATTTCCGACATGATAACAATGACGACATTTCAAAAGTATTTATTGGCTATAAAGCACCTTGAGACATCTGGTGGTCATAAATTGCACTAAATAAATGCAAAGTTCCTACTTTTTCCCTTTGGATGGCCCCCAAGTCTAAAGGATGAAGCTTTGAGAATATCTAGCCCATAATTTATATAACCATCTATCATTAGGTCTGCCTGACTACTTCAAACACCATCATCACTCTAAAAGCTCACTCTGCCCTGCTTAAGCAATGGTAAAGAAGTAGTGTTGAGTGTTCTTCAGCATGTGAAAAATAACTATTTAACTTGGAATATTGTTGCTAGAAAGAATGATTCAGTGGCAAACATTCAAAGGTGTGAAAAGATGTTTCTGATGAGGATACAGAATCCTCACAGAATCATAGAATGCCTCAGTGCAGAAGAGGCCCTTTGGCCCATTGACTCCACACCAAAGCATGAAAAGCCCTGACATGTCCACCTAATCCAACCTGCCAGCACTTGGCCCTTTCCCTTTGAATGTTATGGTGTGCCAAGTACTCATCCAGTATTTTTTAATGATGTGAGGTAACCCAACACCATGCAGTCCCCCCAGGCAGAGCTTTCCAGACTGTCACCAGCCTCTGGGTAAAGAAGTTCTTCTGCAAGTTCCCCCAAAACTTCCCACCTCTCACTTCTAACTTGTGTCCTTCATAACTGATCCTTCAACTAGGGGGAAACAGTTGCTCCCTGTCCAACCTGTCCATGCCCCTCATAGTTTTAAACTTGGGCTTCTGATGTTGTCAGGCAGCAATTCAAAATTACTTCAAATGCAGTAATTTTGACGGTCAGAAGTTTAGCAGTTTGAGAGAAAAATGTTAGATTCTATTGCACAGCAAAGTTACCCTGACTCATTGAATAATTTAAGTTTGTGATTATGTAAATTAATTTTATTGGCTTCTTGAACTATAGCCTAACCAATATACTTTTGGACACTATTTTTCCATTGCACTCAAAGCAGCAATTCTAGAATCTTACATTTTCTGATAATATTTCAGTGATGGTATAGGCACTGCACAGTGAGTCATACAAACCAGTAAAGACTCTTAGGCTGGATGGAATAAATATCTTGGTTGAATCAGTGATTAATTCTACTCAAATTGACTTCTATATTCTGAGCTTAGAAAGGGGGCTAGAATCAGACAGTTTTTACTACTGACTTCTATCCAATGACCACTATTTGAAAAACTTGCACATGGCTATCAATTACATGCTGGATAGGATTCACCTTGGCACTGGGTGATTTTACGCTGCACATTCAGAAAGGAAAAATGACTCTTAGGGAAAGTACTGCATGGCTGCTTTATCCCAAAACAAGTTGTCACCTTGAAAGAAAAAGAGGTAAAATTAGAACATAAATATATATCCCTAGATTTGTTCATCTTCTGCAGCATAGATCCCAGAAAAAGTGTGACATTTGGATGATTGTGCTGGATACAGAGGATCTTTGAACAAGTGAGGGAAGGAGCTGGGCAGAGCAGGGAATGAGCTGCACGTTCAGGATTAAACTTTTTAGATAATGCTGAGGAGGCTTTAAGGAAGTTTGAGGGTTTTTATAGAGACTGCTCAGAGCGCAAAAAAAGTTAAGATTTATTTAATTAGTTTCGACTCAATATAGGAATAAAAGTATTAGTTTTGTTGTTGAATCACAGACAAATTTGTTCTCAACCAATCAGATTCAATGAACCAATGGGAATTTCAAATATGACCTCACATTGAATCAATCAGACAACACAATCATGAGTTTACAGACAAACAGAATAGCTGATAATTTGCAGTCAAAATAACAATGAGGATATCGACATCACCATTAATTATGAGCAAATACATTGGCAATTTCTAGTGAGGACTGATGTATGGTTTAGCTTGTAAATCCTCAAAGCTGCTGCTCATTATATGCTGTTCTTCCATTAATTTTGCAAAGGTGGCATCTTACTACTTGACTCACGAAAGATGTGAAACTGTAGTACTTACATGGTAGAAATAAACTAAACTCATCATCATAATGTGATCAGTGTTAATTACTATTAACCAACCTTGCTGGCATTCAAATTCTTTTAGCACAAATGTGAAATCTCATTCGTTCAGAATGAAATTGTTGGAGACTTTGAAATTTTATTATTTTTCTTTTTATCACTTTTTTCCTCTCTTTTAATCCCATCGCTCTTTCTCTTTTTTTCTGTCTGTTTTAACTTTGAATTCGTCCGTTCTATCTTATATTCTTTATCGGTCATTGTGTTGCTAATTATACAATCCTTCAATCTAATGAGATGCTTGCTCTGTTCACTCTATTGAATTTTGATGTTAGTGTCCAGTATTGTACTTGTGAGACATGGCTGAACTTGCTGATTCAATTGGCACTCCAGTCTGTGCATTGATCTGAGATCACTCTCAGCAGGAATATTTGAAATGTCCTTGGTGAATTCAAAGCTCTGTAAGGATTCTGTCAGCCAACACTCTTCAGTTGGACCTACATTTGGACAGTACTGACATTGGGGTCCCGGATGTCCAGTTTTCCCTTAGTGCAATATGATCTGTTCATGCTTTCAACACTTTTCAAAACCTTGCCATGCAAACATTTAGAAAATTTAAATGGGTAATTCTGACTAACAGCTGATATTGTTAAATTCCTCACTGCACAAATTATAGCTTCGTGTTTCAACACAGGCAATATTATTTCATTGATATTTGTCCATCTAACCGGTGACATATTTGAATTATTGTGTGGAAGGACTTAATAGATTCAGTAACGATTTAATCTTTGAACACGGTGAAAATACCAAAAGTTCCAGCCACAGTTTTTCAATCTTCCTTGGCTGAGATGCAGAGTAAGTGTGTGCAGGGTCTCCAGGTAGCCTGTGACTGGTTCATTTTTGTAATACATTTGCATGTCCTGAATACGAGGTAAGATAAAACATTTTAAAATTACACTCTATCTTCAAGATAAAGTTAACTGTGCACAGGAATCCTGTGGCACATTTATTTAAAGGTGGCCAATACCTTTGTGCAGTTGTGTGTAAGGTCAGCAGTTTTGTCCATTGAACTAATGGCATAATGGTGGGAGCAAGACAATAGCAGCTTACATGGAGCTCTTCACTGGCAAGGGTGAGTCAATGTTGTGGGAATATGTGGAGTGGGGTCAGGGGCATAGAGGAATGGAAGACGGATTTAGGAGAGGACAGAGAGTGGGGTCAGGAGCATGGACGAGAGAGTTCAAAGTGCCTCGTGTTCCCCCATGTGGGGAGGAGTGATGGGGGCAGTCTTTCAAGGTGAAAAAATGAGGAATCTCAAAGGAGGTGTTGATACTGTCGAACTGTGTGTCCATCGCAGAATGTTAGCTGGCAGAGTCTTTATAAGACTTTGTTAGCTCGAGTGGGCGAAACGACCACTACAAGCTCAGGGTCAAGTTCAACAACGGTACAGCTTTATTTTCTTTTACGTTGACGGAAGTGCAGTCAGAATATACAATCGGACTGTCACGAAAGTGCACTAAAGACCTGCCAAAACGGACTATAGTTATACCCTAACTTCGGTGTAGTGTGCGATTCAAATGTTAATGCTTTATTTAAAGTATTTGATTTTAGCCATCCTGTCTTGATGTTTTCAATGTGTGGGTGATTGTTTTAAGTATGTGTTAATCGTTTTTGTCTGATTGGTTATCAATGGTCTAGAATCTCCGGGGCTTGAACAATAGGTGTGCAATTATTCTCAGAAAGTTTGAGGGGCCAGGATGCTTCCTTAACTGTGCTAATCTTAAGGTGTCTCCATAAGTTGTTTGACTGGTTTAGAAGTGCTGACTTAGTGGGGTGGGGAGGTGTACTTTTTAATTTAGCTCCTGGGGTTGACTTCCTGACCAGCTTTTCCTGTGTGCTAGCCCTCATTTACATTCTAGAAGCATGCTCCTATCTGCCAGTCTGCGTCTGTGATTTTGTGATTTTTAGTGGAGGGGCTCTGAATGTGGTTTTAGTTTGCTTTCATATTGTGTGCCCAATTTCATAAAATTTGTTGTCCGATAACAACTTTGAATTCATCATTAACATTTCAAATATCCCTGCTCAAGACAATGCATAGAAGGGAGTGCCAGCTGAATCTACAAGTTCAGCATAAGTTCAGCCATGTCTCACAGAGTGGCAAGCACAATACTGCACACTAACACAAATAGTCAACAGTGTGAACAAAAAAACACAACATTGTTTCTTCCACAATAAAAGAGCCCAGTAACCATCAATGTACGCCAACCATGAGGTGTACCAGTATATTTAGCTCTCTAATTAAGTTGGTTTGAACAAATAATAATAAAGCACATATAAATGAAGTCAATCCGATGTAATGTGAGTTATTTACAGATGAAATTACTTTTTGAAAAACACCCAGGCCAACAGGTTAATAGCAATAGAGTTTGGCAGGAAAATTTTGGCTTTGATGCAGGGCCTTCCTGTTTAACCTCTTTGGTAGCCCATGCTTCAGCATTGTCAACTGATAGCAGATTTCACCAATGAAAATCTCCCCCTCGTGCTGAATTCCCATGTGGCGAATGGCATTCTATTGGCAAATCTGCCTCTTGAATTGTTCCAGGGAACTGAAAATTTTATAGCTGAGGTAAAAAAAAAGCGAGAAACATAAATTAGGGACACTTTAGCTTATCATTTGTTTCGGACATGTTGTTAGATTCCATCATTTAATATCAAACTTTGTCAGGTGTAAACTGGGGAGCAGGCTGCCAGTTATGTGCCCCATTTGAATTTCCTTTTCAGTTCGATTGCCAATTTCATTTTATATTCTTTCATGGGATATGGGAATCATTGGCTAGCCCAGCATTTATTGCTCATCCCCTAAATGCCCTTGAGAAGGTTATAGTGAGCCACCTTCTTAAATCATTGCAGTCCATGTGGTAAAGATACGTTTGCAATCATTTTAGAAAAGGAGCACCAGGATTTATTTTTATACATTTATGGAATGTAGGCTTTGCCAGCTGGGCCAACATTCCTAATCATCCTTGAGAGGTTGTGGTGAGCTGCCATTTTGAACCATTTCAGTGCATGTGGTGTTGATACACCCAAAGTTCTTTTGACTCAGTGATCATGAAAGAATAGGGAAATAGTTTTAAGTCTGGATGATGTGTGGCTTGGAGGGGAATGTACAAATGGTGGCATTCTTGTTCCCATGTATCTGCTGCCCTTGTCCTTCAAACATGCTAAATATCACAAATTTGGAGGAGCCTTGCTGAATTGCTGCATTGCATCTTGTAGATGATACTAATTTGTTATTGTCACATGCATTAGCACACAGTGAAAAGTATTGTTTCTTGTGCGCTATAAAAAGCATACTGTACATAGAGAAGGAAAAGAGACAGTGCAGAAAATAGTGTTACAGTTATAGCTTGAGGGTGGAGAAAGATCAACTTAATGTCAGATGGGTCCATTCAAAAGTTTTATAGCAGTAGAAAAGAAGCTGTTCTTGAGTCAGTATGTGTCTTCAGTCTTTTGTAGCTTTCTTCTGATGGAAGAATGTGAAAAGGAGTATGTTGAGGTGCATGGAGTCCTTAATTATGCTGGCTGCCTTTCCGAGGCAGTAGCAAGTTTAGAAGTGTCAATGGGTAGGAGGCTGGTTTGAGTGATAGATTGGGTTTCATTCACAACCCTTTGTAGGTTCTTGTGGTCTTGAACAGAACAGGAGCCATGCCAAGCTGTGAAACAATCAGAAAGAATGCTTTCTATGATGCATCTGTAAAAGTTGGTGAGAATTGTAGCAGGCACGCCAAATTTCCATTGTTTTCTGCAAAAATAGAGGCTTCCTTAACTTGAGTGTCAGTATGGGAATGAGCAGGGGTGCAGACAGGTTGTTGGTGATTTGGAAACCTAAAAAATGGATGTTTTTGACCATTTTTACTTTGTCTCCATTGATGTCGACTGTGGCATGTTCTCCACTATGCTTTTTGAATTCGATGACTATTTTCTTCATTTTCTTGAAATTGAGGAAGAGATTATTGTCATTGCACCAGTTCATCAGATTCTCTATCTCTTTCCTATATCCTGTTTCATCACTGTTTGAAATCTGACCCACTATGGTTGTGTCATCAGCAAACATGAAAATCAAGTTAGAGGGGAATTTGGCCACACAGTCATGGGCGTTTAAGGACTATAGCAAGGAGTTAGGACACAGCCTTGGGAGACACCAGTGTTGAGGATGATTGTGGAGGAGGAGTTGTTGCCTATTCTTACTGACTGCAGTCTGTGAGTTAGGAAGATCTGGATCCAGTCACAGAGGGAGGATTCGAAGCTCCGGAGCTTTGGAGATGGGTTTTGTGGAATAATAGTGTTAAGGCCGAACTATTGTCAATAATAGGAGTCTGACATAGGTGTCTTTGTTATCTCAGTGTTCCAGGATTGAGTGCAGAGCCAGGGAGGTGGCGTCTGCTGTGGACCTATTACAACAGTAGGCGAACTGTAGTGGATCCAGGCAATCTGGGAGGCCAGGATTGATTTGTGCCATGGCTAACCTTTTGAAGCACTTCATAATGATGGATATCAGAGCCACCAGACATCAGTCATTAAGGCACGCTGCCTGGCTTTTCTTTGGTACCGGAATCATAGTTGTCTTCTTGAAACTGATAGGGAATTCAAGTTAGTGGAAAGAGAGGTTGAAGATGTCTGTGAATACCCTCACAACTGGTCTGCACAAAATATGGATGCTTGTCTGAGTACTTCATTTGGGCCAGTTGCTTTCTGTGGGTTGACCTTCAAGAAAGCTGCGCTGATGTCTGCAATGGTGAACTCAGATACCAGTTTGCCTAAGACATCTGGGATAGAGGGCATGCTTTTACTGACCTGTTGCTTAAAACTGTGCATCAGTGATGTGGCAGGGGAGGGGGTGAAGGGGATGGTTGGTGGGTGGTGAATGTTAAAGGTGTTGGCTGGAGTACCATTAAAGAATGCTGTATTGTCCTCAATGGTGTGAAGCATCTTGAGTGTTTTTGGAGCTATAGTCATCCAGGCAAGTGGAGAATATTCTCTCTCACTCCTGACTTGTTCCTTGTAGATGGTAGACAGTCTTTGGAGGGACATAATGTGAGTTAGTCACCACAGGATTCCTTGTCTCTGACCTATTCTTGTAGCCACAGTATTTGTATGGCTCATCCAGTTCAGTTTCTGGTCAATGGTAATTCCAGGATGTTAATAGTGGGGGATTCAGCAATTGTATTGCTGTTGAATGTCCAGGGATGGTGGTTAGATTCTTTCTTGTCAAACATGACTTGCCCAAATCAAATTTATGCTGGAGCACTGAATACTTTTCAGGTAACAGTCAACTGAAAAAGTCAGTCAACTGAAGCAATCTGTTTCTACATGCAACACCTTGGACGACATTTCAACTTGGCCTTTTAATGTGGCAAGTAATATTCATGCCACAGAAGTGACAGACAATGACCATTTCCAACAAAAAAGACGCTAACAAACGCTCTTTGACATTCAGTGACAATATCACCATTGAATAAACACCTATCAACATTCTGGGAGTAACCAGAATGGAGATAGTCATTGCCTGGCATTGTGTGGCACGAATGTTACTTGCCACTTGTTGGCCCAAGCCTGGATATCCTGAGGTCTTGTTGCATTTGGACATTGTGCATTGGTAATAGAGGGAGTGAATATTTGTAGACAGAGTGTCAAACAAGCGAACGGTTTGCCCTAAATGATGTTAAGCTTCTTGAGTGTTACTGGGGCTGCAGTGATGCAGGCAAGTGGAGAGTATTTCATTACAGTCCAGACTTGTGTCTTATAATCATTGGACATGCTTTGGAGAGTTAGGAGATGAGTTACTCACTGTACAAATCATAGCCCCCTACCTGTTCTTGTAGTCATAGTATTTGTATTACTGGTCCAATTCAGTTTCTGGTGAATGGTTACCCCCAGAATGTTGATAGGTGTTTATTCAATGGTGATATTGTCACTGAATGTCAAAGAGCGTTTGTTAGCGTCTTTTTTGTTGGAGATGGTCATTGTCTGTCACTTCTGTGGCATGAATATTACTTGCCACATTAAAAGGCCAAGTTGAAATGTCGCCCAAGGTGTTGCATGTAGAAACAGATTGCTTCAGTTGACTGACTTTTTCAGTTGACTGTTACCTGAAAAGTATTCAGTGCTCCAGCATAAATTTGATTTGGGCAAGTCATGTTTGACAAACATAAATTAGTTTTTTGAAAAACTTCCCAACAGAATAGTTGGTGAAGCTTACTTAATGTACATTGATTTTCAGAAGGCCTTAGTTACTGTGATTAATCAACTTAATCACAGTAAGTTGATTAAAAATGCAGTTGTGAAGAAAAGTTAGCAGTATGCTTAGAAAGTTGAACAAATGCAGAAACAATGAAATACAATGGGATGGCATATCCATCATGTACATTTCTACAAATCTACCATTGTGCATGCTTCAAGTCTCATTGTTATTCTCAAAAGCTGTCCTGACAGTTTCTATAGTTCAAACAGAAACAGAAATCAAAGGGTTCAACTGAGTGTGTGCACCCCACACCCCGGAATTACCTGAGAAAGGAAATGATTTTATCTGAAGAGTTTATCCACTAATTGGAGAGCAATAGACCAATAATTTCTCATTCAAAAGATGTCTTCAATATTACAAATTTACCATCTGTGAATTGAAATATATGTCTAAGGAAGAGCGTATGTAGCAAAGTAAAAGATATGGATAGCAGGCTCTCAATTATTTTAATGTGGGCGAATGTATGCATATGATGGGCGCGACAGTTCTTGAAAAGTTGGCAAGGAGCACCATGATGAAATGTATGTGAAAAGCCTTTACAGCAAGTAATGGCAGTATAGGGAATATGTCTGCAATAACTTTGAATAAAAAATTACCTGAATCACTTTTGACAAGATTCAAATAGATATAAAATATTTGTTCAAAGACAAACAAAGCTCAATAGTCAAACATCTTCAATTCAGGCATTCCACTCAGATGTATAGTCAAAATATATTGTTTTCAAAGAAAGATTTTCAGTGCCAGCAGCCAAGTGGGGAACAGCCAAGTCTGAACTCCCAGTTGGAAAGCACTACTGGGGTGACGTAGCTGAACTTTAACACTGCACTGGAGAAGCCAAGCTGGGATCATATACTAGGAAGATTGCAGATCCTTGCTCAACAGTAAAAAGAATTACTCAACACTGGATACACCATGCATTCCACTTAGCTGGGATCCACATCCTGAGAGAGCAGACCTCAACAGGTCGCCTTGTCCCCAAGAAAAATTGCATTTTCTGTTTTTATATGAGAGAAATTCCAAACAGACTTTCATGGTGAGATGAATTTACTTTGTGCATACAGACATACAGGTCCCATGGCTGGCTGAGCTCCCATAGTACCTATCCATTCTCGACCCTAATTGAGGCCCCTACATGGCCAATGCTTGCCCTCTTTGTTACACATTTTAAAAAAGATGCAGGTTACTTTAAGAGCTGGTCACATTTGATGGTGATGTCATTAGGGTGCATGGTTAGGTTACTGTTTTACTTTAAGTCTTATATTTGGTGCAGTTCGAGAAAGAACAGCTCTTCAATAAAACCTGTTGTGTGTTAGTTTGGATCTACATGTGAAAACCATGTTCTTCCCTTCAGTGTAAAACCTACAACCCCAACATGCATCACAGAATCCCTACAAGTGTGGAAGGAGGCCATTAGGCCCATTGAGTCTGCATAGACAATAATCCCACCTTGCCCCTTTCCCCCAAACCTTGGGTATTTACCTGCTAATTCCTCTGACACTAAGGGACAATTTACCATGGCCTAACCAGCACATCTTTGGATTGTGGGAGGAAAGCAGAGCATCTGGGGGAAATGCACGCAGATATGGGGAAAATGTGCAGAATCCACATAATCACCTGAGGCCGGAATTGAATCTGGGCCCCTGGCGCTCTGAGGCAGCGGTGCTAACCACTGTGGCACCATGCTATCCTATTTGTGTGCTGCCCTGGTACATATTGAGGACATTACACACTTGAGAGGCACTTCTCTATTGGCCACAATTTGGAGGCAGAAGGAGATCATGGACAGGATGTGAAGCCCAGGAGGTTTCAGCTTGTATCTCAGCTCCTTCCAAGGCCTGCAGCACCCAGATCTCCCCTTGCCCCACCCATTCTTCCCAACTCCACCATGGTCTCTCTCCTGTTCCATCCTGAAGACCGCTGGACTTACCTTTGTCTTGGCTCCCAACATTTAGAAGCTGGGGACTGTTTGCAGTCCTTACAGTGGCCATGGCTCCTATTGCCACTACAGGAACTATAGAGCTGCCAAAGAATCAGATTGGCTAGCCAATCTGATGTGGTAATTCCTCCTGAGCGAGGAGCAGAAGTCCCATCTCCAGCCAAGTAAAGCTCCATAGAGTTTTTTTCAGTAATGAGAAAACTATTTGGAAAGTTCTGTTCCTTAGGAACTCCTGCAAGGAAACATGAAATCTGGGGCATAAACCAAATACATGATTTAAAAGATTCCAGAATTTGGTGTGTAAGCTAATCAGTACACATAAGTACAATGAATCCAAGTCTCTGTTATAGAACATAGAACATAGAACATTACAGCACAGAACAGGCCCTTCGGCCTTCGATGTTGTGCCGACCAAAAATAAAAAGCAATGCCCCTCCAAACTAAACCATTCCCTTCTCTTCCATATCTTTACATCTCCTCAACAAACTCTTCATTTGATGGAAGCTTAACCCACAAACCTGGTAATGCCCATCAACTCTGAGACAAGTGTATCCTCAGTTGTACTTTTCAGGGAGCTTCATTGTAAATATCAGAGTTTCTGATGTACAGACAGCTGGGGTTAGGTGAGGAAAGTGCAGGGCAATTGATGAGGAAGGAATTGAAACTTTTGTCATCTCTTGGTGCTGCAGGTAATTTTTAAAGCAAAATAGAAATGTAGTTGATTTTAAGACTCTACCCATTATTTTATAATGCATTGAAGGAAGAGAAAAAGAATTCAGCATCTCAAAGTGGAAATGCCACATGAAAATACTGCATCCATTCACAGGAACCAAGCCTAATGAGTTTAAAGACCTCACATGACTTTCCAAGATGTGCCAGAGGGACTGATTATACTAAATAGCCTTAAAGTATGCCGTTGTCTGATTGTGAAATCTGCTAGAATATGATTTAGAATAGAATCTTAGTAGCACGGTGGCACAGTGGTTAGCACTACTGCCTCGCAGTGCCAGAGGCCCAGTTTCAATTCCAGCCTTGGATCATTGTTTGTGTGGAGTTTGCACATTCTCTCCATGTCTGTAAGGGTTTCCTTCGGGTGCTCTGGTTTCCTCCCACAGTCCAAACATGTACGGGTTAGGTTGATTGACCATGCTTAATTGACCCTCGTGTTAGGGGGGATTAACAGGGTAAATGAGGATTATGGGAATAGGATCTAGGTGGGATTGCAGCCGGTGCAGACTTGATCGACTGAATGGCTTTCTTATATACTGTCGGGATTCTAAAATGATTTGACGCCTTGGTTTGGATAATGCAGAGAAATAACAACGGAAGTGACTAACTTCCAATACTCCGCATAGATAGCCCTGGATCATGTCAAGTATCTGTGGGAAATCAATTATAGCTCAGTCATGGGGAAGTGAGGCACAGAATTGAACAGGTGACCATTTCCCTGCTCGGTAAGACTGGGGATGTCTTCAAATTTGAAATGTCAGTGTTGGAACAAAAGCAGAGTGACCAGACCCTCCCCGGAACTGCAGCTTCCCTGGGATACCTCGATGTGGTTAACGTAACTCATGTGATGCTGAAGTCCCCCACTTCAGAATCCACACAACTACTTAACCAGAAAAGGTTTCTAATCCCTAATGTGTTAGTCCTTTGTGAGACCCATTTGCACTAGCAGTCACCTTTACAATCATCTAATAGTGGCATCAAATTCCAGTGTTCAGCAGTGGCTGCCTCTGGCCAACTTCAGTGGAGAGGTAGCAGAATCTCCCTAAATCTACCTTCCTCTCTGAAACTGGATTTAGGAGCAAGAGAGTTTACCTGACACTGTAGTGCTCATTCAATACAGTATCAAATCTATTCGCTAGTATTTTGTTGGGGAGGGCCAGTTGACTCTTGCCTCTACTTGGGTATGGCTTGAATGTGGGCTGGAGGCTGCATTCCCAGGAAAGAGCAGAGCTGCAGTTCCTTCACTGTGAGCTCAGGGAACCAGATTTAAATGCCAGTGTCTGCATCCTCTCCCTTCATCTCCTTCAGAAGCTGCTTTATCATCCTTGTTCAGCCCCTCACCACTCCCTCCCCCCACCACCACTGCTTCTTTCTCCCCTATGTTATCTCCGTGCTCCCCAGTAGCTGAAATTAAGTGCTTTTTCTAATCTGGAGGAAGAAACAAACTATCAGGTTATTACCCTAGCCACTTTTGAAGGGAGGGAAAGTGAGGGGGAATGGGAATGTTGTGTGACTCTCCTATCAAGTGACAAGCACTTACCCTGAGTGTAGAATATTCTACATCTTTCCCTCCATAAGCATTGACTGGTTTAGCGTGAAGACAGGGAACAGAATGCATCTGCCACCTCACCAAACCCTGCCTCACCAAATGGAGTGTTTGAGGTGAACATTATATGCATTTACTTATGAGAAGGAAGAAATTTGTGGTTGTGGAGACTCTCAATTGAGCAATTTCAGTCAATTTACTTAAGGAAAGCAGCTGTGTGCATTATCTAAATTGTAGTCCCCCAGCATCAACGTGAAGACAAACTTTTTTCTCCCTTCAGCCTTTATTGTCCATCATCCTGGCACCTTGACACTCCATTGACTCTGATCCAATTATATTTTAGCCATGCTGGAATATTAAGCGGATTTGCACCTGTTATTACTTGGTTCCAGCATACTCAGATCAGATTGCGAGGGTTCTTGGGTATAGCTTGGCATCATCAAATGGTCATAGTGTTGGAATCAGTGTTAGGCCTAATTTGCAATTGCAGCCTTGTAGGAAATTCCAGACTCTAGAGACCAGAGCAGTGTTATCCACTAGTGTTAATCTTGCTAAGCAGTGTAGCACAATTGCCAGTTACATTATGAAGGAGATACTTTTGAACTTGTTGGAATGTTTTAAAATGTGTTGAAATTAAGGGACTTCTTGGAATACGATGACAATTTAACATTCCATCTGCTAGCAAGTACTAAAGGGATCTCATTCTTCTAAATCTGAAACAAATGTTGGCTGATGTTAAACATACCTGAAAGTTGCAATTTTCCAACACCAGGTCACCCTGAGGTGAGCTATTAAGAAGTGCTCAAGCTTAATAATCCTTAAATCAGCACACTTGGTAAAAATAATGTTTTGACGGCTGTAATGCTGTGATTTTTAAAAAATATTTTCAGCTGGTCATGGCCTTCTGTATATTTCCAGCATTTTCTATTTTCATTTCAGAGATCTGACAAGTCCCTTAAGATAGCAAGTTAAAAAAAATATGCTGACTGCTAACCTTATAAGTACTGAACTGTGTAAAAAGTTGGGTGAGTAATTTAACTGGCAAAGGTGCTATTTGTTTAAGTGCATTATACAAAGAAACTCAGCCCCAAGAACATTCAATAAAAATATACTGTTAATCAACTTTAGAGGCCTAACTTTCAACTTGAACTACAGATGGATGATCAAAACTGTAGGGTACATTTTAAATTTTTGGTAAGAAATAGCCTTTCAAACAAAAAAAAATCACCAAATTATGACACACCAATAATAATGCCATTTTCATCTTTGAATCATTTTAATTGGCACTGTTATTAGCTGAACAGAAATACTGTCCATGGAATCATGAACAAAGTGAACAAAGGTTACCAAGAGCTGAGTAGCCAATTTGTTTGATGTAGGAAGGATAACATGATCTGGGATCTTGCAGTCCCTCCTGCCAGTTGGATAGTAACAATTTACCAGTGGGAGACACATCATGGCAAGGCTATACAATAGTGACTATGGTATGTTTGAAAATATTTGTAGCACTGAAATAGTCAGCTATGGTATATTAGAGACAATGACCAGGCAAAGCCAAACAGATGACATGACCTTGGTGTCCATTGCAGTGAAGCCACCAATGAGTTCCAGAAGGAGCTTCAGTCAAGAACAAAATTAACATGGAAAAACAACAATATTACTCTTCAATCAACATTAGATGTGCTTATAAAACAATGGACTGCAAAAACTGAGTGGGTGAATCTGACTTGGTCTGCACTGCAAAAACAGACAATTTCAAACTAGTAGTCCATTTTACACCTCAGGTGATCTTCTTATTCATTGAAATGAAATGGAAAAGAAAGATCAGTGGATTATAGTAAAATTGAATGATTTGCCTGTTTCACACTGTTAGTCAGGGCCTCATTTATGTTTGGTTATACTTAGGGCTGGATTTGATTGCGATGGCAGGGATCTCACCCATTGGCTAGAGAGTTGGGGGGAGCTCCAAATCACCTCACTTAGCTCTTTTAAGTGGATAGCAGTAGACTTTCCCCAAATCAAGGACACTGGAAGCAGAAGCCAACCTCTGCTGCAGTATGATACCCACCCGAGGCGCAGTATTGTCTCTGAATTCCAAGTCATGGATTAGTGATGGTGGGAGGGAGAATCATGAAGTGGAGGTTCATAGAGGAGGGGATGAGAAAAGAATCATTACATGGTTAGGGGAGGTAGCTCTCAACACACGCCCCTTCCCCAAATATCCAGTACCGCTTCCCAATTTTGGGTGTCTCGATGACATCTTTGAATGAGGAACCCCCAAATTGCTGGAGCTTGCAAACAATGCCTCATGGGTTTACTTGCCATGCTCCACTCATGGTCAGCCCATTGGTCGTTGCATTAATTTGTCTTTAAAGGACATTAATTGATGGCAGGATGAGGAGGTTTCCCAGGGCCTTCCTGCTATAGAGTTATTGGGGGAGGCAGCAGAGTCTCCATCCATCAGCCTCTAGACCGATTAAGTGCCACATGACAGAGTACTAAATTTTGTCCCTATTGTTGTGATAGTTTTGCTTAGCTTTTTCAATTAAATCTTCATTTCCACATTTAGACTGAATTGTGCATATCATTACATTTTATGATTATACAATTTGGTTACCCAAGTTCTCAGAAATTACTCAATGAGTTCTGAAAATATTTTTTATCGCTATTTTCTTGGAATAATAGAAAAAGAGGCACTTCTCCTCATTGAGTCTGCACCAACATTTTCCTCAGTGACTGAAATTGCCTCGAAGATTAAACATGACAACAAAATTCAAAAGACAAATATTTGACAAAAGCATAATTTCATTTATCAATTGAACTGTGTTTTTTTGACTTTCAATGCCTCATTCAAGTTTTTATTTGTAGGTGCCAACATCTCTGATATGTCATTTTCATGCAGAATTGTGAGTTTGTGAGCTGCATTTTAATTGTGCACTCTGTACATATGAAATGTACCATATTTTCCAGAGTGCCTGTACCATTGCATCAACTAACTTTTCAGTAACTTCTACCACTCTTCATTGTTCCATTATTGCCAATGATCTGCATTTGGAATGGGCAAGTCTCTTCCATGTTCATTTCAATCAGATGATGACCTTTCAAACAGTGTTTCATTTTTCTGCCTTTCTCCTTTCAGAGAGAAAAGTAATTTTCCTGCACAACCCCATAATGTCCACACTTCTATTGTGATGCCCACACCATGCCAACCTGCTCCAAATTGGCAACTAACATCATGAAAAACTTCACTGTGCCAGGGCAATTGATATATGTATAACATATCAATAATCTTGCACCTGCTTACAAAACTTAATTTCTGTTGTTATACTTGCATCAAATATTTCTATTAACTTTTCCCATCATGAATTAATATGACCACATTAAAATGGAAATTGGTTATGCAAACTTGTCGCACTTTCTTGGAAGCAGTGGTGTTGTTGTGTCTTAGTTTTCTGTCCCCAACTTTTGAGTCTGCAATGTAGTGTAAATTTATGTTACACATTAACCAACATAAAAATTAGTTAATTGCGTAAGATTCTCCTCCAGTATGGATATAATGAGCATATATATAAATTATAAATGTAAAAACTTTGCTCTTAGGAGCATTGAGCAAAGTGTTAAAAATCGACAATTTAACCTGTCATCGATGCTGTGAAAGGTGTCTCCCCAAAGACACTCATGAACAATGTGTGTGCGTGTGTGGGTCTGTTTTCTTACCTGTGGAGCGAGAAATTCAATTTTAAAATAATCTAGCAGACAGCAGATTTAATAACAAAAGAATGGGTTAGTTCATTCCATTCTATTGATCTAGAAGTTACTTAAGACAAGAAAAGGTTGCAAATGCATGCACACACAAAAAGATTGATTACAACTGAAGATAGAACAGTACATACAAAATTTGAATAGTGTAGTTGATATTTTTAAAGTTGAGCAGTTGTATGGTCTGAAGTGAGGGTTTTGAAGTTGTAAGTCTGTCCCTGCAGCTGTGATGTCTTCCACTGTTGAATTGCCAGAAGTTGCTATTAACAAATGAGCTTAGTAGGTGGAATCGGGTTTACAGAGAGGAAAGAAGACTCCTTACTTCTGTTCCACAAGCATGGTGCTTTTAGCTGCCTAGTTATCTTACCATAGACCAATAACTGTTTTTGAATGCCTTTCTCTGTCTCTCCTTGGGTTGAAGCTTCTTCAGTATGCTTCTCTGTGCACCTGCATCTTCTAGCCTTAATCAATGCTTCTTGTAAGTGAATCAGTGGAGACACCGTTATCATGCAACCTGAACAGGAATGTTGAGTCATTTTCCATATAAGGCAATTGTTAATTCCATTGTCTCTTTATCCGCTGTAATCAAAAGGATCAAGGTTGTTCAAATCTTGCAGTAGTTTATCAGTTAGTGTCTTTGGAGGAAAAGCCATCAAGTGAATGGGCTTCTGTTTACTCTATTTGGAACGCACATTGAATTTTAAATGTATACCCATGAGGATATCTCCTCTTTATCTGGCTGAAGGGGTTCCAGTCCTCTTTCCAAGAGAAAGTGTGGTTACCCTCAGCGTCCATTTTGGAAACAGTCTTTAAATCCAGTCCAAGGTTTACAAAAATGTAATCTTTGAAATAGATTTTCCAAAAATATAGAATATAAACTGTGCATTGTAACAAACCATTATTCATGTATTTCTTGCTGCTAAGGAGAAAGGAAAGGCAAATAATCAGAGGTGGTTGGATTCAGTACAGGAAATTATTGCTTCTTTGTTCTGGGCTCCTAGCTCCCCACTATCATTTTCAGCATACACATGGTTAAGTTTGCTATCAAGAGTATAACAGGGAGAAAATGGTCATAAAAAGAGAAGCATTGATCAGTGGAAGGATGGAACTTGGCATGCGTCAGTTTGGATTTTAGAAACATAGAAACTAGAAGCAGGAGTAGGCCATTCGACTCTTCAAACCTACTCTGCCATTCATTTTGATCATGGCTGATCATCGAATTCAATATCCTGATCCTGCCTTCATCCCAGATCCCTTGATCCCTTTAGCCCCAAGAGCTACATCTAATTTCTTCTTGAAATCAAAAACATTTTGGCCTCACCTACATTCTGTAGTAGTGAATTCCATACATTTAAAACACTTATCTCTTACTCCCTCTATACAAAGGACATCCTTCCTCAGGTAAGGACACCAAAACTATACAAAATACTCCAGGTGTGTTCCCACCAACACGCTATACAAATCATCCTTCTCCTCATATTCAAATCCTCTCACTATGAAGGCAAACATACCACTTGCTTTTTTTACTGCCTGCTGTATCTGCGTGCTTACTTTCAATGACTGATGCACAAGGACTACAAGGTGCATTGAGAGAGTATATTCACCTCTCTCAATTTACACCCATTCAAGTAATAGTCTGTCTTCCTATTATTGCTACCAAAGTGGATAAACTTACATTTATCCACATTATACTGTATCTGCCATGCCATACCATAAATAAACATATCATAAATAATGCTTGTCCCTGTGATACCTGAGTGATTGCAGCATGGTTGATGGAGACTGTTGACTTTTAATGGGGATATTGGGAGTAGCTGATTAGGATGCCCAAAGACTGCTCTGTCCTCAGAAGGGCCATACAAAGTGTCACTTCAGTTAGAGTGGCAACAGCCCAGATTGGCTGGTTGCTAACAGCAAGGCACTCATAAAATGGTTATGATGGGTGAACAAACATTATCATCCTTAGGGAGGTATGATGTACTTGCCCGGTGTTACACAATGTGCAGATTCCAGCTTTAAGTCGTTCTCTAAACTACACAAAGTGCCCGTATCTGAACTGATAGCTGTGAATGTGAAAGTGAGTGATAATTAAGCATCAGTATTTCTTTCTCTTCCACATGTTGCTCCTGTCTGGCCAGGTCACAGTTTGTGGGCATCAGAAAGGAGAAATATGCAAGGCCAGGATTGTGGTTTGAGGAAGGGAAAGCTGGAGTTGCACCTTTACACCACATGCGGCTCTGAAGAGAGGGGGGATGAGAGGGAAGTGGCAGGTGAGAAGAAGGATTAGGTAAGAAGGTCATTTGTGATTTCAGCCCATGACCACTGAAATGATAGTCAGCATTGTCTTTTCCATTGGTGTAAGGACATGTTGTCCACCATCACTGCCCTCACCTTCCCCCCCGCCCACCCCCTACTATAGCCACTAACCGCCCCCCCTCCCCCCTTCACCCCCCAACCCCATCCCCACCCCCACCCCCAATTAGCTGCTGATGCCTGGTTGTGAAACACCTTGTCCTACAAGAGAGGCTTGCAGAGTTGTTAAGGGTGTGTGGGTTAGGTGAAAACATGAATATTAGGCATTAGCTATAATTTGTGGAGATTGTTGGAATGTGAATAATGGATGAGTGATACTGTGGTGATTTTCACTTCAGTGGAGTAAGGGTCAAGTGTTTACAAAATGAAAATAAAAAGATGGAGAAATTAATGAGATGATGGTAAATAAGCTGAGCTCCACGGAAAAGCAACTGGAAAATAAAAACAAGTTCAAGTCCAGTGAAGAATTGAATCAGGAGAATAAAAGCTCCTGAAACTTGGCGATGAGAAATTAACTGAAGGGAAAAACATTGAAATTGACAGCAGATTCAGCAATTCAAACATAACAAGAAACTCAGATTGCGAGCCAGAACAGGATTGCTGAAATAGTCGCACTCAAAGCACAAACACCGATATGATAAAATGGTCAATAAAAACGATGTTGACACTTTCTGCCTCACAATTTGAAATACCCTTTCCATTCCCATTCTGACCTTTTGCGTTTGGATAACGCTCAGTTTAAAATCAATATTAACTTGTTTTCTTCTGAGGCGTTGTCCATTCATCTGAATGTTGACTTTTAGAGCCTTCAGGCCTTAATTGTCTCCCATTTCACATTCCATTTTATTTCTTGGCTGACTGAGATGTAGCTTGTAAATCGTCCAGTAATTTTCATTAAGACAATCTATTCCTAGGCGACCGAACCCACTATATACTGCCTTTTGATAGCTGTGACTTTGTCTTTATCTCTCGTTTCCTTCACCCGTCATTGCTTTGGTTATTTCAATAAAGTCCTGTACTGGCCTTCCTTTTCTCAATCGCAATATGATCCGACACATTCACTTACACTTCACATATTTTTCAGCAGCCATGCAGATATGGCAGGCAGGAAGCCTCATGCTCATTCTGAGCTGGAAACACACTGCCTGCCATATTGGATCTGGGCTTTTTCACAGGTGATCGAAATACACACTAGAATGAGTTATTGAATAAATATGTCTTTTGGAAGACATCTTTCCAATTTTGGTATACTCCAGCGATGATTTTGGTGTGCCCCAGCCACGCCAACATCCCATGAACAAATAAAGAAAATGTAGGAATGGCCCAATTTGTTATTTGCAGGGTTCATACAGTGCTTATAGGATAATCATGGAAATGTTTAAAGAATATAACTACCATGTTGAACAATGGTATGCAGTATGTAAGATGTAAACAGTGAAATGAAGTTTGCAATAGCGGTGGATGGAAGGAAAAGGTGTAGTGAAAAGTAGTACAGTCATAAAAAAAGGTGCTAAAAATGTGGGAGAGGGTGGTATTATTGTTGTAAGTAGAGAGTTTGAAGATAGTGGAAGTGTCAGCAAAGAGCAAGAGGACACTAATCTTCTCTTGGCATCTCTGATGAAGTCTTTAAACTTCATTGCAAATAATACAATGTTCCAATTCTTGGAGCTAAGCTTCTGTCATTAACCTTTTCGTTGATGTTTGCCCATAAGCAATGAATTGTTGCTGGGAAGGCTTGGGGAAGAAGCCCTCTTCATGTCCCCTGCCATCCTTTCTCAGTGTTTGCTGCAAATATTTCTGTTTTGAGAGATTTTTTTCCTAGTGTTTCTGACCAAAGTGAACCTTATCTTTTATTTAAATGGTATCTAGGACATCAGATAACTGACCCTCCAAAAGGGGGGCACAACAAGTGCTGACTAAATGCCTGCTCTGTGCTAATTAGAAGACAGCATAAATATTATGGTCTAATTTTACCTCTGAGCTAAAGTGTCATTCAACATGTTCCCTAACAGGCACATCTTGTCATCTGCATATCAAGGTTTTGGCTGCAATTGAATTTCCAGTCCAAGATTTCTACTTGAATTACTAACTCCCATTATTATTTTTGGAAGGCTAATGCATCCATCATTTTCTGATTTTATTTCAGATTTTTCAGCATTAAAAGTGTTTTTGCTGTCTGTCTGATATTTTTGCTTTGCATTATATTTTAAAAATGCGGTCTAATAATTTGGTAACTTATTTGCTTCTAGCTGTGTTCACTGGGATGATCCTGTGTGGAAATTTTCCAAATAGTGATGATGTGATTGTAGTCAACATCTAGCTTATTTGCCAACAATTGTGTGGAATTGGGAGTAGCCTGATAGAGTGTGACAAAGACATCTTTGTGGCCAACATGTGTCAGCTGTAATTTTCCATTTAGTTTTCTCATAATCACAAATGTTCATTTGAAACTGTGATTGTCACATCAGCACACACCCAACCCTTATTCCCAAAAACCTCATTATTTAAACTCCTTCCACCTAGCAATGAAATAACATTTAAAAATAAAACTTCCATTTAAGCATAGAAACATTTCTTCAGGGTTTGGATAAAGATAAGATTTTCTTACTGTCTGTTGAAATATTGTGAACATTTAACATTTAGATTTAGGCATGAATCTATGTAACATGATTTTTTTTAAAAACGTGTGTAACATTTTCAAAAGCATGATAACAAGAATATCAACAAACATTTTGGAAGCAACACAATCCCCTTATAGACCAAGAATTTTTACAAAGAAACCTATGAACTCCCCTCTGACAAACATTAAGGAATCATGTCAAAATTTAACATTATAAAGCTTTTAAGATAACAAATAAATCAATATCAAATTTGAATAAACATTATTTAGTAGGCAACTAATACTCTGAACTACAGAAAGGTGCTCCAAGTAATTTTTTACTGCAACAAAGAATGCCACATTTATATTTTATTACACATTCTCAGCAGTTACATAGGGTGGGATTTTCTAGTGGTGCTCGCTCCAAGACCAGAAAATCCCACCTGAGCCAACGAGCCTTTGCATGGTTCGTGACGCACCCACCTTGGTTCCATGGCAGTTGGACAGGAAAATTCCATCCATAGTCTTGCGAATAGACTCCCTGCCCCATGCAGGGTGAATCTTCCAATGTTCTTTTAAACAAAATCCCCTTCACTCAGTATTCTGAACATACTTAAAGGGACTTCCAGCAACAAGGCTTCCAGTGACTCCTTGGTCTTCAACACTCCATAACAAGCTTTGTTTCTTTGAACAAGGGTCCATTCCCTCACCAGCATTCCATTTGGTGTATAGCCAAAAGTAGTTATTTTCTTCTGCCTGGCATAAATGGCCTTACTTTCCTTAACAGCCTTTAAATGTCTTAAGTTTATTAGTAGTGAGAACACCTGTCTTTGCCTTTGTGTTCGGGTATTAGATTTGGTATTCCACTTTAAATAAGTTTTCAACTGGAACACTTGGCTCCGTGGCAACCAGGTCACATAGGCTTGTCTCTGGGTATATTTCATTATGAGGTCACATGCTCCTCTGTAAGTTCTCAATTTTACCTTGAATTAAAGGAGGCAGTTCAAAACATAACTATTTATAAAGTCCAGCAGTCATATCACATGCAAGGTTCCTCCTAAACTATGTGGCTGCAGGACTGTGCAGAACTTAGATGTTCCAATGCAGGTCAACACCTTTAGCTTACCATATACCAGAAAACATTTTAAGCCCTGACATGCTGAAATAAATAGACTGCATTTAGTAAAATCAAAAATTAGAAGGGGTTGAATTTGTAAGTCACAAGCGGTTCTATATAGCTGCAGTGCAGCTCCTTCCACCTGTTGAATAATAATCCTGCCTTTCAGTAATAGATCATATAAAATTTGCAGAAGACTTGGCAAGAAAAGCATTGCTACTGTTACAGCCATGAACCCTTGAATATAACATTTGTGTCTCTGCAATACAGATGAGGTTATTGTTATTATTGGGTGAGGCGTTGGGTGGAAACATTGTCACACATGGAATCATTTATTGCTGGTGGTTTCATGGGAAGGAAGGAGAAGGCATATGAGTGAGCAGAAATTAGGGTGGGAGAATGGAAGTGTGGAATGACATGGAGGGGGTAGAAATCAGAATAATAATGAAAGCAAGCTTGGAAACATTGAATCCCTACAGTGCAGAAGCTGGCCATTTGGCCCATCAAGTTTTCACTGACTCTGCAAAACAGCACTTTGTTCGGTCCCCTATCACTCCCCCATCCCCCCAAACTCCCCCAACCCACCCCACCCCCACCCCCCAACACCACCCTCCATTACCCCCACCTCCCACCCTCACTCCAATCCCAACCACTCCCACCCCCACTCACCCCTCCTACCTTCACCCCACCCATCCCCCCACTCACTCCCCCTCCATAACACCGCACATCTTTAGAACTAAGGGACAATTTAGCATGGCCACTCCACTTAATCTGCACATCTTTGGATTGTGGGAGGGAAATGGAGCACCTGGAGGAAAGTCACACAGACACAAGGAGAATGTACAAACTCCACATAGGCAGTGACCTGAGACTGGAATTGAACCCGGGTCCCTGGCACTGTGAGGCAGTAGTGCTAACTACTGTGCCACCCCAACAGAGGAATGAAAGTGAGAAAGTGAGGGCAGAAGAGTAAAATGGAAAGGATTAGCAATGTGAAGGAAAATGAAAGAATGGGTTTGAGAGAGAGTCATTAATGAGTTCAAATTTCAAAAGATAGTGAAACATGTCAGTTTACATCAATGTGTTGGCTTTTTAGGTTTTTTCAATTGAAAATGTCAGTGAGTACACTAGTGTGTTCTAAGTGAAACATGTGGTACACAGTTATTTTTATCAATAAAAATAAACTCTCAGCTCTTTGAATAACATCCTACAATCTTTTCCATCAACCTGAGAGGGAAGAGAGACTTGGATTGATGTCCCATTTGAAAGGTGGAAACTACAGAACTCCCTTTACAGTTCCGAGGCATCAGTTGAGACTAGTTAGTCTTGGACTGGAGCATGAGCCTATAATTCTCTGTTTTAGACAGACCAGTGAGGCTTGGCTAAGACCTAGATACTTTGCCAAGATCAAAGTATATGAATGGAATCAAATGAGAGCAGTAAGCAATGAACTATGCAGTAGTGAAAAGTGGAGTTTAACCAATTCCAATGCTGCAAAGAGGCCAAGAAGGATGTAAATGGATAATAGACCGTGTTCATAATCCTTTATATTACAATGACTCATTTTGCTATTGGGTGTTTGGCAGCTTGAGAGAGATGAAAGTCTTATTGGAAGAATTGAAAGAGATTTCTGGAAGAGATGGATACAAGTCCAATCGATAACAGATGGGATTTACTATGCGTGTTTCATGGCAGTGGGAGGCGGCTCTCCACTGACCAACAGTGGGATGTTCTGGTGCTGTCATTGTGAATGGGGACTCCCATTGAAAACTTGTCTGCCCACTGCACTGTGAAACTTTTAATTCCCTTAGAATACCTGTTTGTTTCATTTTAATGCCTTGGTTGCTTTTCTTTTGCATGGCCATGCATTCTCTGTAACTTAGGGGTTGACATTTGCGAGGTCTGGGCAGAGATCTTCATGTTGCCATGCAATTTACTGGGAGCACTAATCAAGATATCAGGAAGAGATAACCAAATAGATGTAATACAATTGACAGGGTTCCTTTGAGAACACAGAAGGAAATAATTGGAAGGGTGGTAAATTTGGTGGAGTTGAGTGGAACTAAGATGGACTAAGAAAATGACCAAGAATGAGAGGTTACTCAATGCAAAGGTCAATGAAAGAAATAAAATAGGACATTCAGTGGCAATTTTTTGTTCTAGGTAATGGGAGTTTCTACACCAGAGGTGGTCAGATTCTGAAACCATCAAGAATGCCTACTGTGCCCACAAGAAATGGCGGGTTAGATATCCTGAAATCTGAAATATAACCAAGTACCAAAGGACAACATGGTAACAACTCAACTATCAATGTTCATTCATGACAACAGAAATGAAATAGTCCTGAATTATGCTGACTTAATTTATTATTGGTTATAATTTAGCAAGAGCACGGCATAAAATGTTTAAAGTTTGTGACATATTTGCAAACGGAATGGTAGCACAGTATTCATGTTACTCGACTAGTAATCAAAAGACTTGAACAAATAAGACAGTGCAAGCTGCAATATTATTGGGAAAGCTGAACACCATCCAGGATAAAACAATCTGCTTCACCAGTAGCTCATTCACTGACATAAACAATTCTTTTTGTACACCAGCAGTGCACCGTAGCTGCAGTGTCAATTAGTTCCAGGATGCACTTCAGCAAAACACTACAATTTCTTTGCCAACGCCTCTCAAACCAGTGACACTTAGAAGGATAAGGGCAGCAGGAAGATAGAGGAGACCATTTCATCCAAATGTTTCTGAGCTTATTTCCTGAGTAATTATGCTTTAATTTTAGGGTTATGGATTCTTGTAGGAGTAGGAGAAGTATCTATGAAAATCCATTCAATCACTCTCAAATCATCAATGGTTGAGGAAGTGCAAATCTTGTATTTCTCCTCATATCTAACATTCTGGTGAATCTGCATTGCATTCCTTCGGAGGTACAATTTATTCTTTCTAAACAACTGTTCCTAATTCTGTATACAAACTCCAAATGTGGTATAATCAGACCATTGGACATTTTATGGCAGACAAAATACTTCCTCCCCTTTCCCCCATGCCTCAGTCCCGCTCACTGTATATTGTAACTCCCCTCCATATAAATGTTAACTTTCCACAAGCCTTTTGGATCTTTTTGGGATCTAACTACAATGTTAGAGTAATCTGTGCATGTGAGCTGTAAATGTCTGGGACCTCCACTGTTCCTAGATTCTCAGCATTTCAGAAATACTCAGATCTATCATATTTGCTGCAGAGTGGATGACCTTAAAATGCCAATCCTCATATCCATTTGCCACTTTTTCCTACTTGCAAAATCTATGGGGGCGGTTCTCCCAGCGTGCAGCGGGTGGGAAACATCAGCGGAGGCCATTTTGTGGGCTTCCTGCCTGGCAACATGGCTTCTGAGAGACTCCTAGGCAAAGATTTTGAACATCATCAGCTCCACACCAATTTTCAGCATGGAGCTGATTTCAATATTTAATTTGATTGAAATAAATAAACTAAAGCATCTGGGCCTGTTACCATCCTCCCCACTGCCACCCCCCTCCCCTGCCTTCCACCAGGAGTAGTTCACCCCGGCTGGATTTGCGACTGCTCCCCATGAACAGGGTATAGGTGACTGATACCGCTGGAGTAGAGAGAGGCCATTGAGACCCCTCCAGGAGGTCAGGGGTAAGTTGTGCCCCATGGGCAGTGCCAGCTTGGCAGTACCAGCCTGAGAGCCTGGCACTGCTGAAGGGACAAACTGGCAATGCTCACCTGGCACTTTGGCACTGCCCAATGGGCATCACACAGGACCAAGTGAGTGAGGCGAGGTCAGAGATGCAGAGCCTAATGGATGGGCGGAGCCTATTGGAGTTGATCAGTAGGAGTGGAGGTGTCCTGTTTCCACTCTGCATTGGAAATGGTGAAAGAGGGAGGGAGAATGGTGATTAAGGCTGACCATTTTTGCAGAAGAGTGATTTCAAGGCTGCTGGAAGGTTTGGGGCTGCTGATAGGAGGGGAAGGAAGATGGAGGGTTGGGTTGGGGAGTTTGGGGCTCCATGAGGGGGGAAGATGGGGAGATCAGGGCTGGCCAGAGAGTGGGCTCATTGGAGCTTGCCCTGGGTGGTCTTGAAGCCAGCGACTGGGGGGTTTGGGGTGTTTGAAGGTGACAATGAAGCTGACCATGACACTGACAGGTTGGTGCATGAGCAATTCCAGCATTTTGAGCTGGAATAGGCCCTGCTCCTGATTTTCAGAGGAAATCCCACAAAGGCTCGCTGCAGATCTTAGAGTGTGGGAAATTAAATCTGAAAATCCTGTTTTCATGAGAATTGGAGATTTAGAATTTTTTTGGGAGAATCGCAGCCTATATCTCTTTGTCATTGTTTGTCCTTGTTCCCACTATTTATAATGCCATCTACCTATGTGTTATTGACAAATCTGTGCTATCATTAGTAAGTATACTGAATAGTTGAGGCTCCAGCACAGATTCTGTTTGGATAGAGCATAAGGACGCTTCTATAGCTGAACCTTTCCCATAGGCACATTGCCAAAGCAAAGAGATAAACATTTTCCTGAGCCCTAGAAAGACACTTTCTTATGTGTGGACAATGGATGCCTCTGTAACATTACAATATGTTACAATATTTGTCCCGGGATTTGAAAAATCTAATGCTTATTTCTACTGACTAATGGACTCCCAGTTCTGAAAGACTGACCTTACCATTATATTTTTGCAGCATTTGCATTTTTGACTGAGATGAATAATACATTTTAAATATAAAAAATACATTAAAAATACATTTAATATTCAATATACACTTTAAAACCATATTCATTTCACATTAACAGTAACTCATTAGATAGAATCATTCAAATCCTTTTAGCTATTCTGTCACTATAAGACTAAATCTGTAACTAGCTGATTCAAAGTTCCTTTCCACAATGGCAGATTTGGTTGTGGTTTTAACTTTAATTTCCTCATGGCTAAACCATCACTCTTGATTCCTTGGTCAATCAAACAACCAGCCTTGAATATATCCAATGACCCAAGCTCCACTGCTCTCTGTGGTAGAGGATGAAGATTAACGGCAATCTGAGAGGTGTTTCTGCTCAACTCTGTCTTATTCTGAAACTTTGGGTCCTTTTGCATTTCACTGGTAGTGAAGCAGCTGTCTGCTGCATGGGCAGGCTGTCAGCTCATCGCAGGCACCTTTCCTTCAGCAGGCTGATGATCATCAGAACTGGAAGTTACAGCCCCAGACGAGGAGACGGCCGACCTTATAGCCCAGTCACATTGCTGGTTAGGTTTCCCCTCAGCTCTGGTTGAGGTGGGGTTTTGAGCTGCTCTAGGACTTTCAGACCTGTCTGGGCAGTGCCCATTTTTCCTAGAGGTATTGAGGTTCCCAAGCTGCTGGCCCTCTGATTAGGCCAGCAACATTAGGAGACCCCCTCCAGCATTGTTGTCTTGGATTGGATGGTGAGAACAGAGCTGGCCAATTAGCAACTGCCAGCTGGAATAGTGCCCCCTGTTTGATTCCTGGTAATCACTGTCTGGGAACCCCATTTGGGCCTGATTTTGGATTCCAAAGCTGATGGAAAAATGCTGCTTTATGTCTCAGTAATGGCCTGTTTATCCTACAGTCTAACCAGAGCCTTCAATTCACTCAATTTATTTTTTTCTACTCTTTGAGTTGGTACATAACACACTTATTTTGACAAGAGATCCCAATCTGTCCTTCTGCTCTGATGCTGTTTTTCTTTCTCTGTTTAATTTAACATATTTCTTACTTGTTATTCCTGTTCTAACTACTTAGTTATTCTAGTGTTCCTTTCATCTTGAATATGCTTATTGCTGTTTGTGATGTGAAGTCTGCTCTTACCCTTTTTAAATCTTCAAACTTTAATTTTTCATGACTCTGCCTGATTGAGGACTTCCATTTTTTTACCACCCTATTTATGTTTTTCACAAAACCTCAGCCAGATTTAAGTGAACCCTATCCTAATGATGTGGCTATCTTTTGCCCAGTTACTGGTGTTGCACAAAACTGAAACCCTCCTTCCCAAATCACCTATTTTCCCTTTTCTATATCTGTTTGTCTTTGGAATGTGCCTACCCGCTCTTCCTATGTTGTATAACGGCCAGAATTCTCTGGTCGTTCACGCCAGTGGGATTCTCCCGTCCCATTGGCAGTGCACCATCATCCGCGAGTTTCCCGCTGGTGTAGCGAGACACCAGTGGGAATTCCCATTGACAGCAGCAGGACCGGAGAATCCCACCACTAGCAAACATCTTGCCATCTTCCACTGGCAGGAAACACATGACTGGGAGGCCAGAGAATCTCACTCCAACTCAAGAACTCAGTGCTGGAGTATCTCAAGGCAGACATGTGTCTTCCAGATGTAGAAATCAACCATCACAATCATTATCATTCTTACAGTCCTGCACTTATACTCCTAGATTTATTTATTCACTTATTAGTGGCAATTTAATTCTTGACATGTTAGAATTACTTAAGATTTAGATTTTATTTAGTAGAAGGATTTAGCTTGATTTCTGTTTAATTTTTAATTAACTAGTCTTGAAATTATGTTTATTCTATTTCCATTCTCCCATAATTCTTATTATTTACTTACATGAGGTTTTAATTAGTTCAATTCAAAGCACCTCAACGTTGATATCCTCTGCTTAGTTAATTGTAATACTGTCAGCTTAAATTTAATTTAATAGTCTGATTATTTATTGACATATTTATGTCTTTACTGCAGCCAGTAAAGATTGAAACCAGTTGTAGTTCCTTGTTTACTCTCCAAAATTAATACCACTTCGCATCAAATTCCTGTCCTCCCCCTGTTCAGTAATACAATCCTTTAAGCAATCCACTCCCTTCAATGGTACAGCTCTCTGATTTTGCAAATAACCCTTTCTGACATGGAGGGGAATATTCCCATTCAAAGGGCAGGTGGTTTTGGTTGTATGCAAGGAGTTAAATCCCCTGAGACTGATGTTGTGTCGGTGAAGCTGCCAGATGTATTGTCCTGAGGAATACAGTGCAGGATGCTGGGAAGGTGGAGCTTGACAACTTGGCAACACTCACTCATGCTGGTGAGCCCTCGAAACACACATTGTGGTCCCTTTAATCAGAAATCCTCCTTTTAATGGAATGGGTGTGTCATTCATCCTTTCTGATTGGTCAGGCAACCTTGTGCTGATAATACTGTGGCTCTGGGCAAAGCTTTTCACCACTGTGTCCTTGACCTGCAAATAGTTCCAACATTCTGGCAAGATCCAAGTTGATTAAATTCCCTCCCTCACTTCAAAAGCTGTGATCAAGCATGTGCATTGTAAATTTCACGTTAATATTTAAAATGCATGCATCACCTATCTTTACAATTAGATATTTCCTCTAAATGTAGTTCCCTAGCTAGAAATATGTGTGAAGAGAACAATTGGCAGAGACCAGGTACCAGTAAAATAACTACTTACATTTAAATGGTATCTTTACTGTGATTCACACTCCCAGGCACTTCACAGGAGGGACATTAAAAAAATGGCACCAAACTACTTAAGAAGAAGTCAAGGCATGTGACCAAAAGCTAGATCGAACAACTTGGTTTATTAAGGAGCATCTTAAATGAGGAAAGAGAGGTAGGTAGTCAGAGATTAAGGGAGGGGATTCCAGAGTTTACATACATTGGCAGTTGAAGGCACGCTGCCAATGGTGGAGCAATTCAAATGAGCGATACACATTCTTTTAGCCATGTTAAATCCAAAAACCAAACTAAGGTGAATGTTGTGCACCATTGAATATATAACTGCAAACCAGTAAGTGTGGTAGAATCCTATTCACCCTGTGAAAATGAGCATCATTTCTTAAATCAAAAAGGTATATACATGCTGTACAACTTGTCATACTAACGTATTCATTTCCTAATCTTTGTCATTAGTGCCATGATTAATGTCTCTGAATTGACCTCCACTGTGTTTGACAGGATAACTTATAAGCTGAACTAGTTTAATACCATCTCTCACTTAAACATTTCAGGTGAATTTTTCCTTATTTCGATTATAATTTAGGCCCATGTGGAGCTGATTCGGCCACAAATTGATTGTATGCCGTTAGCTGCACTGACATCACTTTTATCAAAGGCCTAATTGTGAAATAGAAATCATCATTCACCATTACTTAAATGTGCAGTGCATGCTAGTTAGAAATGTTGAACCTTGTCATTGACTACCTCTAACCTTCAGGACAATCCAGTGCTTGCCAGTGATCAAATGGGTGTAATCTTGATAATAACTTTCAGGTTTTTTCATTAAGATTGTGTTTATTTGAAATGCAGCAACGTAACTGGATTGAACTGTAGCTGACCATAAATTTCTGTACTCCACTAATACATAGAACATAGAACATTACAGCGCAGAACAGGCCCTTCGGCCTTCGATGTTGCGCCGACCAATTAGGAACAAGCAGTGACCCTCTAACCTAAACCATTCCCCTTTCATCCATAAACTATCTACTAACCTCTTAAACGCCACCAAACTTGGCGCATCTACAACTGACGCAGGCAAGGCATTCCATACCCTTACCACCCTCTGGTAAAGAACCTACCTCTGACATCTGTCCTAAAACCACCACCCCTTAATTTAAAGCTATGTCCCCTCGTGCTAGCTTTCTCCATCCTAGAAAAAAGGCTATCACTGTCCACCCTATCTAAACCTCTAATCATCTTATATGTTTCAATAAGGTCTCCTCTTAGCCGCCTCCTTTCAAACGAAAACAACCTCAAATCTCTCAGCCTCTCTTCATAAGACCTGCCTTCCATACCAGGCAACATCCTGGTAAACCTCCTCTGTACCCTCTCCAATGCCTCCACATCTTTCTTATATCTTTCATACATACGTCATTAGTGCTGGTATTTATATCTTTCTAGTTTTAATATGCACAGGATGTTATGTCCCATTTCAAATCCCACAATTACAAATGTATTGTTGGCAAAATAACCTTTAATATTTTAATAAGTATAGTACACCACACATTTGTTGGTTAGTTGATTAATGTCCATTATCTTTGATAACCAACAAATTCATGGGGATTAGTTGGGATTCTTTTCCGAATGCAAGAGTCTGAAGAAATTACAACATATACGAATCAAGGCACTATTCACAGTTTGCAATAATTTTGTAGAATCTATGCATTTCTCCATAAATCCTCTCGCTGAAACTTGCATTATACAGCATAGACAGTTTATAACCTCCAATACATAGTGCTTTCCAAAGGTCTCTAAAATATATCTTAAATATCCGTAACATATAAACTACAAGCTTTATCTCACCCCAATGATGATGTAAAATAAGAAATGGACAATTGCTTGGATCACAGCCTAATAGATCTCCAAATGCAGAGTGTCAAAGCAAGTTCAAAGACATGATTGGATGTCTTGAATGTGAAGCAAAATCAAGTGCATGCTGGAAATCAGAAATAACAATAGGAAATGTTGGAAATTCAAGCAGGTCTGCTTGCATCCTTTGGAAGAAAGTTCACCAAGTTAATACGTGAGGTTGAAGAATTTTTCATCAGAATTCTGACGAAAGTTCATTAGCTTGAAACATTGGAGGGGATCTTACGAAAATCAATTCTAAGCCCTGAATGAGCATGAAAACAGGAGAGTTTTAGATCTACTTTTTTCAGCAAGGCCTGTTCTGTCTGGCACTGCCCCTTCAGATTCTGTCCCCTTAGCACTGTTCAGTACTTGTGGATACAGCAGTGTGTTAGGCTGGCAATGCCAGGGTGCCTGGCTGGCACTGTCAAGGCGCACTGACCCCTCCCCGCTCCCGATCTCTCCGGGGCTTCAATGGCCTCTGGTCCTAGGAGCAAGGCCACCACAACAGGAACTGGGGATCAGACGCAGTCATCACCGATGAGGACCTTCACTAGCAAGGCCATAAGGGCAAGTGAGCTAGCCGTTTGCGCCTCAGGCTCACTAATAACATTTAAATCACATTTAAATTGATATAAATATTATCAGCCAGGCGCTGTTCCGTGATGTGAGACTGATCTTGCTGGATATCCGGGTCTGGTAAGATTGCGATAGATGAGAAATTGGGCATGAACCTGACTTTGCGCTGCCTCTCACACAATTTTAGTGGCTCACCCTGCCCATCAGACAAGAAGGTAAGATTACCCCCATTAAATCTGTTTCTCTCCATATCTGCTGCCAGATATGCTGAGTATTTCCAGCATTTTCTGTTTTTATTTTGAATATGGTGCAACTTGAAGCACAAAACATTTAGGCTGCATCTACCCTAGGAACTGCTAACTGCTGGAGAGCACACCTTGCTGCCAGCAAGGACTGAGAATTTGGTTCTCGGTCAAACCTCCTGTTCACTGCAGCAGAACCAGAGAATCCCAGCTGCAGACAAGGTCAGAGAATTCTGGCCATTTCATCATCTTCTGCTAATATGATTAATTATTCAATCAGATAATCTGGCATGCTTTCTCAAAGACAGCCAGGCTCCATTCTAAAGTCTTTTGTTTTATGCGAAAATTCTCCTTCCAAATTTAACCCTAAGTACATTTCTTCCCACATAAGAAAAAAATTGATTAACTCAATTTTAGAATTTGCAACAGGTTGGTTTGTAGATCCTGTTATAATTGACCATTGTATAAACTCACTGTGCAACACTACTTCTTGCTGTGTGCCATTGTAATGTAAAAGTGCTTGGCGGAACAAGGGTTAATATAGGATTGGAACATGACACCACCCATGGTACCATAGAATAGAATCATAGAATCCCGATAGTACAGAAGGAAGCCATTCAGCCCATTAACTCTGCACCAGACACAATCCCATCCAGACCCTTTTCCTATAACCCCTCACATTTACCCTGCTAATCCCCCAACGCTAGGGTAAATTTAACATGGCCAATCCATCTAACACACATATCTTTGGACTTTGGGAGGAAACCAGAGCACACAGAGGAAACCCACATAGACACAGGGAGAATGTACAAACTCCACACAGACAGGAATTGAACCTGAGTCCCTGGTGCTGTGGGCAACAGTGCTAACCACTGTACCACCATGCCACCATGCTGCCCAGTGTCAATGTACTGGTGTGGGAGTACGATGTCTGGATTCATAAGAGACATAGATAGAACACTAGAAGTCACTTGTATAGAGAAGCAGCATGCACATGACTTTAACTAGGATCTGTGAATAGTAAAAGATTAACAATAAACAGTTCAGGTTTAAATGTACTAGTCTCAAGATCTCATCATCGAGATACCACAGTTGAACGCATAATGCAACATGGTACTCAGTGAAACCAGAAACCAGAACACACCATCTCCCATTTTCAGGGGACAGGATCGGTGTGGAACAGGAAGTCCTGCAGGAATCCCAAAATGTTTACATCTGCAGGATTTCCTGCTCCAATTGTCCCTATCCCCCCTGCCCATGATGTAACAGGAAAACTAATGTTGAGCATCAGCATTTGAATGCATTTAAATATAATTATTTGATTTGATTTATTATTGTCACATGTATTAATGTACAGTGTTAACATACATGTATTAACATACAGTGTAAAGTATTGTTTCTTGTCTGTACAGACAAGCATACTGTTCATAAAGAAGGAAAGGAGAGACTGCAGAATGTAGTAATACAGTCATAGCTAAAGTGTAGAGAAAAATCAACTTAAAGCGAGGGTAGGTCCATTCAAAAATCTGATGGCAGCAGGGCAGAAACTGTTCTTGAGTCGGTTGGAATGTGACGTCAGACTTTTGTATGCTTTTCCCTACAGAAGAATGTGAAAGAGAGAATTCCCGGAGTGCAAGGAGTCCTTAATTATGTTGGCCACTTTGCAAGGCAGCGGGAAGTGTAGACAGAGTCAATGGATGGAAGGTGTTTTGCACGATGGATTGGGCTACATTCATGACCTCAGGCCTCTTGATATCTGATCTTCACGCCTGATAGTTCCCCCTACCATGAGAATTTTCATCCACATTGGTGTGGGAATATGCCAATGTGAGTCATGGCAGTTTCCCTCACAACGTGCCCTTGGTGAGCAGAACCTGCCAGCAGCATGTAGGTGAATACAATTCTCCAGGGTGAGAGGGTCATGACCGAGCAGTACCCTGGCATTGCCCACCACTGCCTCCTAATACTGCCCTGGCATGGCCCTTGGGGTTGGTGGCTTCCATGTTGTTTTTCCACATGCTGCTCCACTTTGCCTGAAAATGAGAAAATTCTGGCCCTAAAATCTAAAGGTGGAAAAAGCGAAAAAACTACCACTATAGGAAATGAAATCAGCGTAGGCCCTCCATTGTTTTAGGATTGTATTTTCCCAGCTAGCTGAGGGCTTTCATTCTGATGAAATGTTGATGGGCTTACTCTGATTTTTCAGCTGTTTCACTTAAGAAAGAATTAGTGTTGCTTTTTGTTATCGGAACTTTGAAGTACCGAGCAGATATGCTGAGCAGCAAGTTCCAGCTGTTTTGAGTAAGCGTCTACCTACAATAAATCAAAAACAGAAAACACAACACCGGCAGCCATATAAGAACACTTGAAAGCACAATCAAAACATGTTTCTGCTTCAAAGTTTCAGAAAATATTATTACAATGGTTATCAAATTCTTCTCACACTCCCACTGCTCCTGATCATGTATTACAAGGATCTAATGCTCACTGACATGTCAAGGAATCTCTCCTGCACTCAGTACTATTAATCCAGCTTTACCCAATGTCACAGGTTAATATATTTAGCAGCAAGGGGTAACCATGAGTAGAAATTGACAAGGTTCTCCCCATTTTTTAAGTTTGAAGAAGCAGACTATAAAACTGATTTATATTCTTATTGAATCAAGTTGCTAAAAGCAGTGAACAGTGGAAAATATATCACATATTGTTCTCTTGAACTCCACCCATTCTTCCACAATTTTCCAAATTCCCCATTCCAAAAATGAACACACAACTTTTTTAATCCCTTATGAATCATCATATTCTTTAAATAACTGACCCATTCAGTCCCTGATCTCGTGTCTACTAGGAAGATGATGTGACCAACCTCAGCTTGACCTGAGCTTGAACTGATATAGTCATAAACCCTTGGCCTCAAGACCCTGATGAAACTAGTCACAGTTCATTTCACAGTTATTTCTAGCTTACCTAACCTTCCTAATAGGGTCATCACTGTGTTGTCTACTTGTACTTGTTTGTACTTTGCTTTAAATATAATATTACATTTGTGCAGGCTATGGCCTTTTGCTCTGACCTTAAGCAAAAAAGCTGATACACAAGATCTGCATATTCCAAGAGATACAATGGGAAGGATTTTCCAGGCCAGCCTACCAGCATGATCTTTCCATTCCGCTAAATTCAATGGTCTTTTGGCTGGTTCAGTGCATCCGGCAGAATCTGCCATGCTGAAGCTGGAAAACTCTGGTCAATGTCATAGTAATGATGTGGAAATGCTGGTGTTGGACTGGGGAGGGCATAGTAAAAAGTCTCACAACACTAGGTTAAAGCCTATTAAGTATATTTAGTATCACGAGCTTTCAGAGCGCTGCTCCTTCATCAGGCGAATTGATGAAGGTGTACAGGTTCATTACTCATCTGATGAAGGAGCAATGCTCCAAAAGCTTATGATATCAAATATACCTGTTAGACTTTAGCCTGGTGTTGTGAGAGTTCTTAATGTGATAGTAAGTGCACAAACTCTTACGTACAACATCAAAGCTAATACAACAAATCAGATGCTATGGCAAGTGATTCAAATTTTCTAGCTATTTGAACAGGAATTAAGTACTTGACTGATGTCAGTAAACATGCTAAATTACACTGACAATAGTTATGAAGCAAAATGAAAATGAACCTAACTGAAAGAGTCAAGATAATTTTGTTTTCTGGAACTGAACTGTTTATAATTGTGGAACAGTTTCAAGTACTAGGACATTCTGTTCTGCTGAAGCTACATTATTAAATTATACAATTAATCCTTTGCAACTGAAGTGGCTAGAAAGCACTGCTCCTAATATCTTCTGGGATCTTGCTAATCAGCATAAAATGAAATGAAGTCTTGGGTCCACATTGTTCTTCGGCACTTGTCCTGAATAAAATGTTGAGCTCCTTTGACATCTGCACCAGTCTGTTCACATTTCCAGTACATGTTCAGCACCAGGTCCTTCATATTCTTCTCTTCATCCAAGTCTGCAGCATCCAACCCAAGGCAATGATTTTAGGTGCTTTTTGGCTGCCATCTGCAGAGTGTGTCTGGCAGCTGAGTTTATGGCAAGCGGATTAATATTTTCATCGACTGACTTGGGAAATGTGATGCAAACTGTGCATTTAAGTGGTAACATCATGATGTTGCATGACTATTCCCCATTTTTTTTGTTATGATGTTTTAATAGAAGCATAGGAATTAGGAGCAGAAGTAGGCAATTCAGCTATTGTACCATTCAGTCAAATTATGGCTGATCTCTCCCTGATCTCAAATCCACCTGCCCACCTGTTTCCTACATCCCTTTAACCCATTTTTATCAGAAATATATCTATCTCCTTATTGAAACCATTTATTTACAGAACGTTTTGACTGCCATGGCATGCACAGAATATTGATTCCCCATCCCACAATGTAGCTTGTTTATAGGAAAACTAAGTGCCCATCATAAAATAAATGCAAGGAAGTTTGTATTATCTCTTGTGATGCAAGCTACAGCACTATAACAGTTTTAATTGAGAGCACAATGAGAATATTCAAGAAGATGCTAAATTTATTTGACAGCTATGAGAACCTAACTGGCAGCAATTGTTGAGCCGATTAAATTTAGTAAGTGCACTGTTAAGATCCAAGTTAGAAACTTTAAGGTGTTTTATGAAGACAGCCTAGGCCTTAAGTTTTACATCTGAATTTGGCACGGTTGAGCATAAGGTGTTTTGCTCCAGGTATGATTCAGGTGGCCCACTAAGAAGCTTTCATCAATCAAAATTTATTTAAGAACACAGTTAAAATATAATAAAAAGATTTAGCATTGTTTTTATCAGTTACCAGATTCCAACATGTTATAGTATAAACCTTAACAGCTAGCTATTTATGTTGTTTTGAGTCAACCTCCATCCCATAGACATATAGCCATTTCTTCAATGGGCACAAAAAGCAAATATGTTTACATGATGCTAGATTTTCAGCTTTTAACACTTGCTGTAAATTGATCCTTTGAATGTTGGGGCAAACCTCTGAGGTTTCCCAGTCCTGGTACTTTCCAAAAAGCTTCTGGAGACACTGCCTGCTTCCACCAGTTTCAAACAATAACTAAATCAAAACTAAAAACTTGAAGTTTTTTGTGGAAAAATGACCTGTCCCCCGACATCACCCTGATCTGTCAACCATCCCCAAATCAAGTTCCACTCAACAATCCCCAAAGAATCATAAACCCCAGGACACTGCATTCGTCCAGATCAAATATAAACATGATGTCCATTTTTTGCTTCAATAACAATTGGAGACACCGGCTGCAGACAAAATGGTGCTAACAACTTTCTGAGCCTACTAGAAACATCCTGCAGAGGAACATGATGAAAATACATTTCTTAATAGTTCAATATCTTGGCAATACTGAAACAATGAGGGTAAAATTTTGATACATTTGTCAACTATCAGCTTAGATTTGCAAAGAGCAGTGAATATGGCAGCTTAAAAGATGAATTGATCAGGCAGAGAACTGTCAGAGTCTTGGATGAAGCATCTTCTGACTGTTTGAGTCAAGAGATGATTTAACCTTAGCCCAAGCAATTCAACTGAGCAAGCAAGCTGAAGTCAGGAAGCAAAATCAGCCAATGATTCAGACTGACGGGGAAAACCATATCTCAAAAATGAATTATTCACTGGAGTATGTTAAATTTAAAAACAACAAGGTGGTCATACAAATATAAGAAGACTGTCCATTAGCTGACCCAGCTAACTATAATCAATGTGATGGGAAAAAGCACAGGAGTGAAGATTGTTCCGTCAAAGAGGCAGAAAGAAGACTTACTTCCATGTTGTGTGTCACAACCAAGAATACCGCACAGAACAAGCAAAACAAGAAGCCTTTGAAAGATGAAAGATCCATGAAGTAGAAGATATCAATAATACTGCAATGCCATTTAGAACATTACAGCACAGAACAGGCCCTTCGGCCTTCGATGTTGCGCCGACCAATATAAAAAGCAATGCCCCTCCAAACTAAACCATTCCCTTCTCTTCCATATACTTATCAACTAACTCTTAAACGCCACCAAACTTGGCGCATCTACAACTGCTGCAGGCAGGGCATTCCACTCCCGAACCACCCTTTGGGTAAAGAACCTACCTCTGATATCCGTCTATAACTATCACCCCTTAATTTAAAGCTGTGTCCTCTCGTGCTAGCTTTTTCCATCCTAGGAAAAAGGCTATCACTGTCCAAGGCTATCACTACCATTTCATGGTCAGATGCAGGAACCAAGTGGAAGTTACTGAAGTGTTAATATCCTGGTAGAGAGAAATAAGACACACTTCAAGTTAGACACAAATGGAGCATTTTCTGTTCTTTCTGATGCTGAACTGTGTCTGGAGAAATATTCTCTTTGGCAATTGTCCAATTACATGGAGCAGGAGGGGTAGAAATTGAAGTAACTGGGCAACTGAATGCAACACTTGAATTCACCCCAAATAATCAAGAGTCAAGGGATGAAAGAAGGAGAAGGCAGATTATTATTTAAATGGAGAGAGATTGCAGAAAGCTGCAGCCTAAGGAGATTTGGGAGTACTCATTCATGAAATCCAGAGAGCTTTGTTCTGTATCTCCATGGCAATGTCTGAACAAGATGATGTAGTCCTTATTGAAGAGGTAGAAATCTTTGAATCAACAACAACTACAAATCTACCAGCAACAACTCAACATCTGAATAAAATCAGAGATGGACAGAAATAAGGCCACAGTTGGAATACTGTGTACAGTTCTGGTCACCCTATTGTAGAAAGGATATTATGAAACTAGAAAAAGTACAGAAAAAATTTATTAAGATACTCCTGGAAGTTGATGGTTTGAGTTATAGGGAGAGGCTGGATAGACTGGGTCTCATTTCCTTGTAGTGTAGGAGACTTAAAGGTGATCTTATAGAAGTCTACAAAATAATGAAGAGCATTGATTAGTTAAATAGTCAACATCATTTCCCAAAGGTAGGGAGTCTAAAACTAGAAGGCATAGGTTTAAGGTGAGAGATACAAAAGAGTCCAGAGGGACAATTTTTTTACACAGAGGATAGTGAGTGTCAGAAACAAGATGCCAGAGGTAGTAGTAGAGGCGGGTACAATTCCAAAAGCATTTAGACAGTTACATGGGTAGGATGGGTGTAGAGGGATATGGGCCAAATGCGGGCGATTGGGACTAGCTTAGTAGTTTAAAAAAATAAGATTGCATCCACAAGTTGGGCCAAAGGGCCTGTTTCCATTCTATAAACCTCTGTGACTATGACTCTATGTGCTTCGGTCAGAAAGCACTGTGCCAAAGGATGACCAGCATACATGACACACACAATCCTATTCCTTGGCAGTACCATAAATGGGGAAAACCCTTATGCCTTTGAAGTAAGAATTTAAAACACAAACAGATCAGCCATGATCTTATTGGATGGTGGCACAAGTTTGAGGGGCTGAATGGCCGAAATTTGCTCCTATTTCATATGTTAGTACATATATTCATACGTTGACTGTCCTTGAAATTTGCAATTCCAGAATTACAGGTTTGTAACAATTAATAAGACAAACTACAGTGATGTTCCAAACAGAGCAAAGCATTTTTTACAATATTATCTTATGAGTGACATGCAAGATTTCAGTGAAGGTGGCTATATTCATATGTATGCAATGTTTACACAGAAATCTTGTATGGAGGATAGATTTCTTTTCCTAAAGGACGTTAGTGAACCAGATTGTTTTTTTTTTTGATAATGGTTAACAGTTTCAGAACCATCATTATTGAAGCTAGCTACGAATTTCAGAATTATTCATTAATTGAATTTAAATTCCACCACCTGCCATGATGAGATTTGAACTCAAGTCCTCAGAAATTTAGCCTTGGTCTCTGGATTATAAATACAGTCGCATTACCATTATACTATCCCAATCCCCCATGGCCTGACAGACATTAGTGCATCGCTGTCGGAAACACAATGAAGAGTCAGTACCAATTGGGGTTGCTGAAAGAAGTGTTGTATAAAAAAAATAGTCAAACTGAGGTCCTCGTGCTGTAGTACGCAGTTTCCATTGCTCCAATAGGGCAGTTTGAGTTCTTCAAGAGGGAGTGTTTGTGCATCTATGCATACCGTGATGTTGTTGGCTCCCAGTTCTCCTGCCTGCTCCATTCCTCAAGGCCATGGCAAATCCAGTAATGCTTTTAAAATTGTCTCCAGAACTAATCCCTGCTTCCTCGCTCTTCCTACCACCCCTAATTGGGACTAATCATGCCTTCGGCTCAATCAATAGATTTCACTTTAAAAATGGTGTCGCTGAAATTCTCTGGTCCAAAACCGAATTGAAAGACCGAGGTCCAAGAGATCTAATATGCTTCAGCAATAGCTTCTTTTTTAGACAATTTAATAGCAATGCCAAGCCTACTAATTCTATTTTAGATAAGTGGAAATACTCAGACTTTTCTGTCTAAAAACACATCCAGGATGTGGTCATTGACAGGGATCGTTTTTTATGAATGCGTGGGAAGTTAAAGGAAGTAAATGAGACCTGTCTATTTATTTCTGGGACCATGTCGTGCCAGATGTTGAAGCAATACGGCACAACAGCTTTGACATGCAATGGCTCCTAATGTTTGTGGGCCATTGTGGTCTTCATGGTGGAAAATATAGCTTTAGATAGAAAAAAAATTGTCACTATGATTATTAAATCACTGTGAAGTTATGAATCATTTTGCCATTTTGTTCAAATTAATGCAGTCTACTGTTCCATTTGTGTATTATTCTGTATTTTTCCTCCACATTAAGAGACTTTTGTAATTAGTATTTCTATCAATCTGCATATGCCTGGCTAATTTTTAATTCTTTAACATGATGTGAGCAACGTTGACTAGGTTGACATTTGTTGCTGATCCTGAATTATCTTTTGAGAAGATGAGCTCCCTTTCTGAATTGGGTAGTCCATCTGGTGTAGGTACGCCTGAAATGGTATTAGGAAGGCAGTTCCAAATCATTGTTTGGTAAGAAATGTATTTAAACTTGACCCATATTCCATGGTGTAATAATACTGTAAACCATAACTTAAAATAGGGATAGTCTTCATAATGTCCAGAATCTTCACTGACAGCCATTCTGTGTTAAACATGGCCGCAAAAGAAGCCTTGATAATATTGCTTTCATCTATAATTTGGATGAGCTCATTAATAGAAACATATATAAATTTTCAGGTAACGCAAAAATATGCAGTTGAAGGTCACAAGGAGATATAAGTTCAAAGTGAGAGGTGGGAAGTTTGGGGAGGGGGGGAACATGGGGATAAAACTTTTTACTCACAGGGTGACGATGGTCTGAAGTGCACTGTCTGGGAAAATGGTAGAGACGGATTGCCTCATACCCTTTAAGAAGTACCTGAATGAGCACTTGGCACATCATAACATTCAGGGCTATCGGCCAAGTGTTGGCAAATGAGATTCGGTGGGAGTTCAGGAGTTTCTAAGGTGTCGGTGCAGACTCAATGGGCCGAAGAGCCTCTTCTGCACTGTATGATTCTATGCAGCAGCCGCGCACCCCCCCCTCCCCCCCCACCCCCGCCATAGCGAAGCTAGACAAAATTAATAGGTTTCTGGGTGATTTAGTTAAGTTAGGAGAATGTGTCAGTGTGTGGCAAACATTCTTCAATACGGATAAGCAGAGTGTTATTTGCTTTGGGATCTGGGAAATTGCAATCATGTATACATAGTGTTGGAATACCTATTAAAGATTATAAAGCAGAAGAAATCGTTAAAGATCTATAAACCGTGTGAATAGGTCACACTAAGGGGCAATTTAGTATTGTTAATCCACCTAACCCACACATCTTTGGACTGTGGAAGGAAACCGGAGCATCTGGAGGAAACATACACAGACATGGGGAGAATGTGCAAACTCTAGACAGACGGGATCCTGACCCAAGTTGGGATCCAAACGCGGGACCCTGGTGTTAAATACTGTATCACCGTGTCATCCTGCTGCAGAGAATTGGCTAGAAGTGCTTGCAGGACATCATGATAGAGAGACAACTGAGATTGGCAGCACACACATTTCATCTCCTGGACATGCACCCTGTTAGAGTGGAGGCAGAATGGGCAATACCAGATGGAACAAGACAGGACTGGCTGCAGAAGACCTCGCAAAGTACATTTAAGAAGGGCCTTCAAGAACAGACACATAGAATCATAGAATTCATAGAATCATAGAATCCCTAAGGTGCAGAAGGAGGCCATTTGACCCATGGAACTTGCACCAACAGCAGTCACACCTATATGACCCCATCTATTTACCTTGCTAGTCCCCCTGATATTAAAGCTCAGTTTATCATGACCAATCAATCTCATCCAACACAACCTACACGGGGGTGGTACGGTGACACAATGGTTAGCACTGCTGCTTCACAGCAGCAGGGGCCCAGGTTCGATTCCCAGCTTGGATCATTGTATGGAGTCTGCCTGTTCTCCTCGTGTCTGCATGGGTTTCCTCCAGTTTCCTCCCACAGTCCAAAAGATATGCTGATTAGGTGCATTGGCCCGAACAGTGCCAGAACATGGTGACCAGGGTAATTGCACTGTAACTTCATTGCAATGTTAATATAAACCTTACTTGTGACTAATAAGTAAACTTTATCTTTGGACTGTGGGAGGAGCATGAGAAAGAAACCCATGCAGACACAAGGAGAATGTGCAGACTTCACACAGACAGTGACTCAAGCCAGGAATCCAACCTGGATCCCTGGCACTGTGAGGTAGCAGTGCTAACCATTGATACAATCTGGGTTGGAGCAAAAGAAATTGCAATGGACCAGGGCTGGTGGCAGAGTTTGTTGCCCATTGATCCACATGAGACCAGGGGGACTAACTTTAGCTCTAAGTCCCTATCATTTCAATTTTTCTTTAGTTTAGGTTGTGTTTACAGTAAGTTACTGTAGAGGATAGATGGATATTCGTTCACTGTGGTTAACTAAGGATATAGTAATGATGGACCGGTGGCACAACCAATTTCTTGTCAGTGAAGGTCACACAATGAGTTTTGGTATCAGCTTGATCATTTTGTTTATAAATCTAAGATGAACAAAGTGACATTTTTGTAATGCCTGGCAAGGACGAATAAAATATTGAGCTTGTACATTTTCATGTCAACTTACTTTTGATATTTCTTTCTTAATTTTCACAGTTCATGACAATCATGGAATTACACTTTTTTTCAGAGACTTTAATTTTAACACTCACTTTAGAGAGCTCCTCCAGCCTTGATTAACGTATTACATTTACAATTAACCTCCTGCTGGCTGTCATTCCTCTTGTTCTTTTCTCTTGTCAGTTATTTGAGCTAATGTTATCATTTCCCTGCACAGAGAGGCCCATACTTCATCCCATTTTAATTGATAGCAACCTTCATTCTTCAATGTTAAAATGTTTAACAATTATTTCCATGACGAGGCACCACTACCTGCTTAACATAAACTAAATTCAACATTTCTGCTCCTTTGAGATCATGGCAAATATGGATAAAATAACTTAATGCTGTTTTTTCAATTTATTCTTCAGTGGCCATCACGTTTCTTTCTATGAGTTACAAACTTCCAAGCTCACTGAGTCGAACGATAAATTGTAGCTCATATTGGTACTAGTAAAGAAACTTGGTGGATTCACCCATCATTTTTTTGAATGAGTCTGATTAGTGTATGTTTCATTTTTTAATTGCAATAATGTTTTGAAGATAAAAGGTATCTTATTTGTGATGAAATGTAGAGGCGATTCTCTCAAAAGTGTTGAATTGGTGGGAAAACTGTCTGGATCATGACTGTTTTCTCAGTGCAACTTCAGATCTGAATCTCCGCACTCTGTACCTTGCAGAGGTCATAATCGTGAATCTCATTAAAAACCTGGGGAGCAGAACTTATTCATGCCAGAATCTGACAGCTCAGGAACACTGCGTGTGCAGTGGTCCCGATCTGTCAGTCTCCCTATTTGCTGCCAACTTACTGCTGGCCAGCCCAGGACCTCCAAATGCTGGTCCTCCAACATCCCCCCCCTCCAAACAGCCCCCACAACAATTCCCAGGCCAGGGCTAACCTACCCTGTCACAGAGTGCTCCAAAACCAATCCCACCCTCCTCCAGCAGTGGAAATACCTCCACCCTCCTTAACCTGCCTGGATCAGACCCTCCCTGGGAAGCAGGCAACGCCCATCAGACCACCAATACCCCCAATCACTGCTGTCCTTCCATCCCAGACCAATCCCAATGCAGAGTGGCAGCAAGACCCCACAAATTGCTCCAGACCCTGCTCACAATAAGCCCCATCCCCTTGGCATTGTCTGATGCCTGCTTGGTAGTGTCAGGGTGCTCCCTGGCATGGACACTTTGTCCCTTGGGCAGTGCCAAGGGGAACATGCTGGTACTCCCAGCATGCCCATGCCCAGGAGACATCACTGCCTGCCATCTAACCACACATGATTGCCCCCCACCCTCAATCCGGAGGGGTGTTCCACTAGTTCCCACTTGTGGATTTTCTCCGGGTGCTCCGGTTTCCTCCCACACCCAAAAATGTGCTCCTAGGCTGATTGGTGTAACAAATTGTCCCTAAATTAGTCTTCCCTCAATCTTCCCCTCCTCTACCGATGACAAAGGTCATAGATAGAGGAGGGCACTCACAATGTTACAATGACGGCGCAGGCTCATTGGGCCGAAGGACCTGTTTCCCGTGCTGTATTGTTCTTTGTTCTTTGTTCTTTTAGTTCCCCAAACATGGTGAGCTACTTGAAACCTTGCTGGAATGAAGTACTCCTGGTGGAGTGGGAGATGTTATCACATTTAAACTACAATTAAAATATATTAAAAACAGATTTAAATGACTTACCTCTTTTCTCACATGTTTCCAGTGCGGTCTCAACTATGACTGTTGTCCGTCTCTGGGAGATGCGCATATGTTGGGAATGCATGCACAGCAATGCATGTGCAAATCCCGCAAATTAGCCGACACGCAATTCTCCCGATCGGATTCCCAGAAAGTTTGCGGGTCACAAAGGGAGAATCACCCCCATAGTTTGAAATTTTATCTATTTTTATGACAATACTGTCTAAAGAATGAACAGAAATTGAAACAAAGTATTTCACATCATAATTCTTAATCTTGGCAAAAAATAGTTGCAGACACAGTACCACAGTATTTCTTTTAACTTATTTCATTTCCAACATGCAAAACCGTGCCAATTTTCATGTGGCCCAGACTGTTATGTGCAAATGAAAGTGAGAAAAGAAAACATTACTTGCATGAAATCTCAGCTATTTGTTGGTGAAATCATATGTATCCCCTGAATTTGATTACTGCAATTTTGATACTGACAAAAACAAATTGTGGCTTTATTAAGAAGACCACTATTTATAGCCAAAATGTCAATCTTCCATTGACAAAAGGGCCTTTTACAGGATGACAACTGGTGGCTAGTGATGTGCTTCAGGGGATGATGATGATCACAATATACATTAAAGATTTGGAAGAAGGAACTGAAGGCAGTGTTGTTATATTTGCAGATGTTACAAAGGTATGTAGAGGGAGAGATAGTATTGAGGAAGCAGGGGGACTGCAGAAGAATAGATTAGGAGTGTGGGCAAAGAGGTGGCAGATGGAATACAATGTGGAAAAGTGAGAGGTTATGCACTTTGGAACAAGGAACGGAGACATAACTATTTTCTAAATGGGGAAATATTTATGAAATCAGAAACACAAAGGGACTTGGGTGTCCTTGTTCAAGGTTCTCTTAAGGTTAATGTGCAGATTCAGTCTGCAGTTAGGAAGGCAAATGCAACGTTGGCATTCATGTCAAAAAGACTAGAATACGAGTGCAAGACTGTACTTGTGATGATGTATAAGACTCTAGTCACACTCCGTTTGGAATATTGTGAGCAGTTTTGGGCCCCTTATTTAAGGAAGAATGTGCTGGCCTTGGAAAGGGTCCAGAGGAGGTTCATAAGACTAATCCCTGGAATGAAGAGCTTGTCATATGAGGAACAATTGAGAACTCTGGGTTTGTACTCGTTCGAGTTTAGAAGGATGAGGCAGGATCTTATTGAAACTTACAGGATATTGCGAAGTCTGGATAGGGTGCACGTGGAGAGGATGTTTCCACTAATAGGAAAATCTAGAACCAGAGGGCACACCTCAGGCTAAAGGGATGATTGTTTAGTGCAGAGATGAGGAGGATTTTCTTCAGCCAGAGAGTGGAGAATCTGTGAAACTCTTGCTGGAGAAAGCTGTAGTGGCCAGATCATTGAGTGTCTTTAAGACAAAGATAGATAGGTTCTTGATTAATAAGGGAGTCAGGGGTTATGGGGAAAAGGCAGAAGAATGAGGATGAGAGAAAGATCAGACATGATTGAATGTCGGAGCAGATCTGATAGGCCGAGTGGCCTAACTCTGCTCCTATGTCTTATGGCCTTATGATTTATCTTTTCTGGGATGAACCCAAATGCAGCCCTACAGAGTTTACTTAAATTTTCCTTTGCATTTCAACTGTTCCTTGATCTACAAATTTCATGGGGTTCCTTCCATTAGTTTTTGCTATGTGATCCTTCAATTTTCTTCAAAGATCTCACAACTGTGGACTCTTTGGATTTGTCCAAGCTTTGGAGGTATAGAGACTGCTTTTTCCCAAACCAGCCTTACAACTTCTATACAACTCTTTCCTAGCAAGCTATTCAAGTTGATTGCTTTGTGCTGCAAGGCTCTGTGAAGACCCACTGTAGATTTCTGCCACTAGCTGAAAGTGAAGCAAATTTTCCAGCTGTTTTTCCCTCATGAAATATAAATGGCACTCTCTGCTTCTGTCAGCAACCACATATAATGAAAATTCTAACCAAGGCATGTCTTGGCATAGATAGGGCATGCGGAGAGTGTGCGGAGGAATATGAGGGATAAAGGGCTGCTTATTGTTTTATTCACTTTATCATATCTCTAACAAAGTGCCAAAGCACTGAGACTGACCTTTTTCCCAACCTGTCTCTGCATCCAGTAGTCTCCAACATTTAACCCTGAATCATTGTCTCTCCACAGCAAGGTGGCATGTTTTTGGATGTTCTCAAACAGAAATGCAGACACATTATTTTATCTCCAATACAACGCTTTGACACTGTGGCCCATATGAAAATTGTGTATTCTTGTATTCTCCAGGCTCTCTGGCTATGTTACATGCTTAGAGATGGATAATTTATCATTCAAGCTTTTTCATGATCATTACTGTCTTATTTAAGACAAATATAAGTTAGTTTTTAACCATAGTTAACTCAAAAGCTTGCTTTAATTACATTTACTTCAGGGATGCTTATCAGTTCCTCAATCAGCTTACATATTCCAAAATTTTAATTCCTAAATCAAAAAGTTACATTCTAAAACAAATGAATTGTGAACTAGATACAATGGCAACAATGGCAAAGACACGATTGTGGAACTTCAATGTTAATCACCATGCATGACTTAGTCGTGTTATTGATGGTGTAAATCTGGTCAAATCTGGATGGATATAGCTGGTAGACTAATCTTGCTATGATCCTGAAAGAACCAACAAAATATTTGACCTCATCCTACTTATCTTAGATTCATCTCTCCATGGCAGCTTTGGTAGAAACGCACAAGCCCTATCCACATGCTGAGAACAGTTTCTATCATGCCAAGTGGCATTTACAACAGAGCTAAATGAAATAGATTATGAACAAATTTGCAGCTCAAATTGGGCATCCATGAGATGCTATGAATGATCAGGAACAGAATTATTTATCACTACAATTTGTAATCTCTCTGACAATGTTTGACTGATTATGGCATCAATACTCCCTTGTAAACCTGGTCAATTGAGATCCAGGAGAAACTTTTCAGTAGCACATTAGAGATGGTCATAGTCATTGGAAGTCAATTACCTTAGCCTTAGAACATTGCTTAAGGAGTTCTATACAGCAAATTACTTTCAACCATCTTAATTTTTTTTATCTGGGGTATTCCTGCCTCATAAGATCAGAATTGGACTTTTTGACTGCTAATTGCACTTTTAGCTTTGCTTGTATCTCTCAGGTACTGAAGCTCTCTGTACCCACGTGAAACAGAAACTGAATAGCAGTCAGGCTTGGGTGTGGGGTGTAATGTTTGCATCCAATAATTGTTGGGTAATGATTGTCTCCAACAAGAAAGACCATAATAGCAGTGGTTAGCTATTCTCCCTACACTTACATTGCACAAGTCAACTCAAGGCAGGAATAATCTCCACTAGACAGATGAATTTCAACATCATTTAGAAAATTGGCACAATCCAGGAGAAAACAATCTAACTGATTGTCATGCCACCCACTGGCTGCTTATGTTCACATGTTCTTAAATATCCAAAGTCTCCACTAACCACTCTCCTTGGCTGCCGTCTGCACAATCTACAGGATACACTGCAGCAAGTTAGCACAACTTCTTCTGCAGCACCTCCCAAATATGTAACAACCTTCAACACTTGGCAGGACGGGAAGAGCAGGTGCAAGGGAACACCACCAGCTCCAAGTTCCTCTCCAAGTCACACACTCTCCTGGCTTGTGCATTTTTCACTGTTCCTTATTGTTATTGGATCAAGATCCTGAAATTCATTAGTTAACAGCATTGTGGGATTACCTTCAAATAATGAACGGTAGCAGTACAAGAAAAAAGTCCAGTATCATCTTTTCAAGGGCAACTAAGGATGGATAATAACCAGCCTTGCCAGTAATGATCACAGAACTAATCTGAAAAATAATGTCATCTGTGAGGTAACCTAAACTACTCCAATTCAGGTCACCCTGAATTCAGAATTTAATCTGGTGCTCCAAGTAAGTGCATTTACTAAAGGTTACAGTGGCAAGCATCTATTAAGCATTCCTGCAGGCCAAAACATTTAAAATTTATACATTCCATTAAAAAATTAAATGGAAGGTATGAACAGATGTCTTGCAGAATATACTGCCATAATGTAGAGCAGAAATGAAATGAAAGTTTTAAATTATTAAAAACCATTATTCACTGAAATTCACAATTAGGGAAGGTGCTAATAAAATTAAAACATTCATCTGCTCTAACTGTGTGCTGATACATTTGAAAACAATTATTATTAAGTATAAGTTTTTAAAATAAAACTGTTGTCATATCTTTGATGTTAATGGAAAAATAACTTGGATTTTTAAATCTTTCTTTAATGAACAGGACATTTTATTTGACAATAAATGTTTCTGGGCATACAGTTTATCATAACGCAAGAAGACATTTTCCTGGAAGATTTAGCTAGCTCTATGGAGAATCAGGAATTAAATGCAGCTGACCCAGAGCATATTGGAATATTTCCTGAAACAATGGTTTGATAGATGTACAAATAATGTGCCCTTTTGATAATGGGTATCATGTTTAAAGAGTGCATTTACGCTGAGAGTAATTCCTTCCAGGTTATAATGGGAAAAATCCTAGTTTATAAATTACAATGACGTTTGCTGCTCTGAGGTATCCTTAATTAACTTTTCCACTAATTCATTACTAGATTCCTACTGGTGTGACTCTAATCAGTATCATCAGATCAATGAGCATGATTGATGTGTACAAACTGTAGAATTTTCTGCAAGGTTAATCAAAATAGTGTCTCTTAACTATACAATTCAACATGCAAAGTTTTTAAAAACTCAGATGAATATTCTGTAAACCTGCACCATCAAAAATGAAAGATTGTATTAATATGTTGATAGTGAATTACATATTTTTTCAGTCATAAAATTTACAGCCCAAGGAGAAATGTGCTTGAAAATTATTCATGTAGGTATATTATGTTCAAAAAAATCAATGTGCATTTTCCTTAAGTAATGGTAATTCTACACAACTCTGGAATTGAATCAGCTTCTCAACAGAATATGTGCCTCATTGTTCTTGTTCAGCCATGGTAAGATATTCAGTATCTTGGAAGCTACTGAGATTTAGATGCTGAAGGCTCTATGGCCCAACTTAATTCTTCCATCCAGAGTGGTAATACCCCAATACATCTGTTCCTAAATGATACTAGGTTTGTAACTTCCATTACTCTTGCCAGAAGTCCATTCCAGATGAATTTATATCAAGCCATTCTTCCAAGATCACACTGCATGTGAAAAGCTTCTTGATATGCGGATTGAGCGACCCTTTGCTGGTTAGAATCAGTATCTTAGAGTCCAACTCCTATGTTTTATCTCATATGGTATTTCAGACCATAGCCTGTCTTTTACACCTATATAAAATCATTCCTCAGTCTCCCAAGTTTCTCTAACCTTTCCTCAGAACACTTTTCTTCACTGCTTCCGGTGCTTCAGGGACCTTGTTGTTTCTTAAAGACCAGAACTGAACATAAGGTTTGGTGAGTAGCCATTATACAGCTTGAGAATGGCCTATGTATATTTGCTTTTATTAGTGTTGAACATCTTATTAGCTTTATTAATTTTTGCTCTCCATTAGTTGAAAATATTTAGCTTTAAGTCTATTAAATCCCCCAAGCCTATTTCAGCTTCATCCTTTTTATGTTTCAATACCATAAATCAGCACAAAGTGTCCATGCTAGCGTGAACACTGGAGTATTTCCTGTTGATGCTGGCAGTATTTGTAAGGTGGGATTCACTCACCTGATTCATGCAATGCATGCATCTCATAAAATACACTGGCTAATGCAATTTTTCAGAGTCTAGGGTGCTGTTTTAAAGAGTGGCCTGATCTCCACATTCACAGACAGATCCCTTCTCGCCAAAAATTGAAATGATAACTTCTCTACTGCCAAGGGGGATGTCACCAACCCTCTCAGCAAAGAAGGACACTTTCTCCTCCCCCAACACTGAAATAACAGGTCAGCTTTTCCCCTCCCCCACCCCACACTGTACAGATATGAGGGTGGTCTGATTTACTCCTCCCCTTCAGTCTCTCTCCACCCTCAGACCCATCCCACCCTCCCAAGTGCTTTTCAGTTCTTTTTTGTATAAACATTGTGATTAGATACAATGGGGCAGAGGAGGGCAATTTGAGATGCATTCAAGCATGAAGGGAAACATAAATAAACACAGCTGATTGCATGCTGAGTAAAGATTATTAAACTGTCAATCAAAGGACTGGACTGAAATTGAATAGGAACAAAGGTGTTCAAAAAGTTTGAAGATATTCCAAGGCCTTATCTTTCTATGAAGGCTCAGAGACTCAAAATGTTGTGTTAAAACAATGAGGCTAAGTGAACAGTATTTTACCACACCCATGCCCACACCGCACCCCCCCCACCCCAACATCGCCTCCACACCACTCCTCACCCCCCCTCCTCCACACTGCCCTCATCCCATGATAGTGTGTAACTTAATTCAATCAGAGAAATGAAAAGGGTTTTCTCACATCTAAAGCTTCCTAGAGACAGAAAAGCAGAGTGGAGGGCTGCTGGGATTTAAAAGCCTTCCAGCTGTCTAAGGGGCATGGAGATTTAAGTGACCAGGGGACTTGAATAGTTTTAGAGGACAGAGAAAGTCATAATTATTCCAGGATGGTGTCTGGATTCAACATCCTGAAACTGAACAACACCTTTCCCAGGACTAGAAGGAGCAGTCCAGCCACAAGATCCCCTTCCAGGGAAAGGGGTGCGATTGGGGGGTCCTACCGCCACCCTGCACATGAATTTGTGGCAAACGGAGTTGCCATCTGCTTGGTGGGCATCAAGGCTGCATGGGGGGAGGGGGGTGTGAAGAGTCAGGGCAACCAGAGTTGGGGAAGAGGGACAGTGTGGGGGGAGGTATGGTCAGTGCTACCACGGGTGATGACTGGGGAGATCAGGGCTCTCAGGAGTAGGGGGAAGAGAGAGAGCAACGATTGGGGCAGAGGGTTTTGGAGTGGTGGCGATGGGGGGATTGCAGGATTGGCTAATGAGGAGACCAGAAGTGCAAGCCCACTCAGTATGTGCTGATTTGTGCTAGGGCACTCTACAGTGAATCATGAAAGTTTGCTTGTGGTGTGGCCAAGCAGATTGATTGTCAACCTGTAAATCCTTCTGGTGTGCTTGTCAGACAGTAAGAATGGGAGAGTTTTCTGGTCAGCTGGAACCATGATGTAGGGACAGTGCAACAGCCCACATTAAAGGATGCCACGTACAAGCTCTGGTCATGGAGTCTCATTCTTCTCATTTTGAGGGACTGCTAGAGAAAGATACTTACTGGGAATTTATATAGGATTTTTTCTCTGGGAAATAGATGCAACCCCAGGAGAAGTGGTATAAGCAGCTAAAAATAAAAATTAGCTCTTTCCCTGGGGCTTTCTGAACAATTCTTCACTGAATTGTAGTGGAAGATCAGAAGAACCCAGCAGAAATTTGACCCCATTTTGCTTAAATGCATCTGTTGTCAATTTCATGGTGGGTTTGATACTGTTGGTAAGCTTAAATAATTTTCACTCATTTTTCAATCCAAGTTACCAATGTAAATCAGAAACAACATTCATCTCAAAACAAAAATGAGTTGGATATTTCTCCCATTGAATTGATTTCAGTGACACTTTGATCGTTGTAGTTTCTTATCTCTTCTCAACTTTTATCCATAGTTTTGCTGTTTGGCTGTTTGCGTGCAATATTTGAAAGGCTTTAGTACACAGAATTAGGACTCCCACAGTTCACTTTGATTGCTGCTTTTCCTCAAAACCATGGAAACTAGTCTCAGCCCCCCATCATCGAAAGCATTGCTCATTTCTTGGTGATCGTTGTACAATTAGCTCTCAAGCTAATTCCAAATCATTGTTACTTGGAACCAATTGCCGTTTGTCTATTCCACTTCTGTTTTTGAATAGGGGCACAATGTTAGCCTACATCCAAACAGTTGGCATCTCTGCAGTACCCAATGACTTCCTCATGATCATCATTAGACACTTTACCCTGGGATAAATAGGAACCTAATCCAGGGAATTTATTTGTTTTAGGTCCTCTCCATTTCATGTGTGTCAAAATTTTGAAATTTGCAATGGTATTTTCTTTTGGAGGAGGTCAGGTTATTCATGTCTTCCCTTGTGAATACATTAAAGAATTTAGGCGCACAAAATTATGATTGTGTTCATTCTCAGTTTCAAAACCATTCGCATTTTTTTAAATACCCTGAACTCTTTCTGACCACTGTCTTGTGATTGTAGTACTGAAGGAATTTTTTTAATGATGTGTACAGTTAGTAGCATTTCCCCCAAGAGGCAGAGGATCCAAAGTGGAAAAATTATGGTAAGAGAAACACCGACAGCTTAGTCTTTTTTGTCAAAAAAACAGGTTTATCAGAAACATATGAATATATATCAGCTTTTCTAAAGCTACTCTGACCTATCTTGCCAATCTAACAATATGAACTGAGTATTATTTCTGAATTTCTGCATGAGTTGCAGCTGAATGTTTAGCCGGAGCTTGTCAGATGATTTCCTTCCCTTGGTGCCCATCATATTTAAAGGTGGATGCTTTTTCCCTTTATGGACAAGGCACAAAAACAGTGTATTACATGGTTGTGGTCTAGACAGCATGCAAACAAGCTGATGGCAAGAAGCTATTCAGTCAGATGTATATTTATAATGCTCAATAGTTTCTAAGAATGCGGGACAGTGTTTTTTTATTCATTTGTAGGACATGGGTGTCACTGGCTGGCCAGCATTTATTGCCCGTCCTGAGTTGCCCTTGATGTGAGTGGCTTGCTAGGCCATTTCAGAGGGACATTGCTGTAGCTCTGGAGTCACATGTACACCAGAGCAGCTAAGGATTGCAGACTTCTTTCCCTAAAGGGCATTAGTGAACTAGATGGGTTTTTCTGACAATCAACAATTGTTTCATGGTCATCAGTAGATCTTTACTTCTGGATATCTTTTATCAAATTTAAATTCTATCAGCTGCCATGGTGGGATTTGAACCCAGATCCCCAAAACATTAGTTGAGTTTCTGGATTGATAGTCTAGTGATAGTCTAGCCACTAGGCTATATCCTCCCCCATTAAAGGTGGCTATAGTCATTAGCACCAGTTATTCTTAAGTTTGCAGTATTTTTTCTTCCCTCTACCAATATTTTGGTGAGCAATTTTGTGATCGTAAAGTATAAATGAGGAAATTTTTTCTTCATTTATTTTTCCAATGTCCTGCTTGACTATCCTGCAGCGGCTGATTTTGTAGGACAATTCTGCAGGTCCTACCTATCTTCCAAATTGTTGCTTACATGACCAAGGCTGCATGGTAGCACAGTGGTTAGCACTGCTGGCTTATAGCTCCAGGGACCCAGGTTCAAGTTTAGCTGTGGGTGACTATCTGCGTGGAGTTTCCGCATTCTCCTTGTGCCTGTGTGGGTTTCCTCCTACAGTCTAAAGATGTGCAGATTAGGTGGATTGCCTGTTAGTGTCCTAAGATGTGTAGGTTAGATGGGATTAGCTATGGAAAATGTGTGTGGGGTTATGGGGTTAGGACAAAGTAGAGGGCCTAGATAAGATACTCTGTCAGAAAATCGGTGCAGACTCGATGGCCTCTTCTGTACTGTGAATTTATGAATCTTTAGGGTGAACTTGAGCAATATGTGCTGGTCACCCATCACTGTAAGTGTTTGGTATAGGTGTCAACCAGTAGTTTGAGCTGCTTCTGCTTCACAAAGATAACTTTACTGGAAGTGGAATGGAAATCCTGTTTGAGCAGGTAAAAGGGATTTCTGCCTCATTTTCAGCAAAGTTTTGATAGCAGAGGAGGAAGAATTCCTAGGAGTAGTGTTAGTTCAGGGGTAGATTTGGGCATTCATTACCAAACATGCAGGAACTGACTCCTGCTTGTGAATGATGCTGCTGATATTCCATTATAAACAGCGATTAGTGGCGATTGAAGTGTCAGCCCCACTGGATGACACTAATGACACCGAAGAGGCAGATAAATTGTTTGTGATGTGGTTGAGGATGAGATCAAACACTTATGTCTCCTTGACTCATCCATTCAAAAAGGCCTTTTGACTTCAACCACTCATTATTACATCCTTTTATTTCTTAAATGATTCCATGATTTAAAAAAAAGTTTATTTATTAGTCACAAGTAAGGCTTACATTAACACCACAATGAAGTTACTGTGAAATTCCCCTAGTCACCACATTTCAATGCCTGTTTGGGTCAGTGCACCTAACCAGCACATCTTTCAGACTGTAGGAGGAAACCGGAGTACTCAGAGAGAACACACATAGGCACAGGGAGAAAATGCAAACTCCACACATATAGTGACCCAAGCCGAGAATTGAACCCAAATCCCTGGCACTGTCAGGCAGCAGTGCTAACCACTGTGCCACCATGATTTCAGTTTTCACTATTCTGATTAGTGATTCTTGCCGTATATTGTTTATTCTGGGTGAAGAAGAAATTCCTGATATTTTAATACCCTAAAATTGCCTTTTGCTAGTTTGAGCCTGTATTCCCTGGTTTTCCACATCCTGCTTAATTTAAGATATTATTCCAAATTTATCTCTTGCATGTCCTTTCCTAGCTTTTATATCTCAGTAAGATTAAAACAAAACTCGATGTGGCCTTTCAGGAATGATATACCCAACTTTCTGTCAGTTTTACCTAAACTCAAAGCTCTGACATGGGGGACCTCTCTTCTGCCCCTCCTTCTAGCAAGTATTCAAGCTGAGTGCCTAATTTGAGCACCAGACAGTTTGATGGTGACTTGCTGTGTAGACCCAGAATTTCCTTGGTGCATTAGAAACATGCTGAGTCAGAGCTTCCGCTGATTCTGTAACGTAGTTTCTCAGGCATCATCCTTGGGACATCTGCATAGGAGGATTTAATTAATGAGATAGAATGAAATACTAAACACTAATTTGCAGGAAGAACTGAAAGGGGATGGGGGGGAAGCTGCTGTCTGTCTCTGGGAGGGATTAGAAGTGACTGCTCCTGATAAAAAATCCAGGAATTCAAAACACAGAGACCATTCTTCAAAAGCAGCAGAGAATGGGAACATCGATCTCTTATAAAATCAATAGAGAAGGAAAGAACAGTATTCTTATTTGCTCTGTTTCTCTAAGTTCACAGCATTCACAACTACAGGATTTATTTACTTGTTCAGAATCCAGAAGGTCAAGTATTAAAACAGACACTAGTTAAGAATTTTATCTGACAGTTTATATGAGAAAAAAAGTAGTGATTATTGTACAACTTGTTCCTACCGCAATAACTCAGGATAAAGATAAAATTGAGTGCCTTCTCCTCGGAGAAAAGGAACATTACTCTCCTTATACCGTGTTGTCTGGATGTCACATGTGTCCTTATGGATATGAAATTGGCTGAGTGACAGGAGACTGAGAGTAATGGTAAATGGAGGGAGGTGTACAGTGGGGTTCTCAAAGGGTCAATATTAAAATCCCTTTTCCTGATGTATATTAATGACCTAGATTAGGGTGTTAAGGGTATAGTTTCAGAATTTCTGATACTGATAGACTTCAGAAGGACTGGTGAAGATGGAAAAATATTAAATGAAATTTAATGCATAGAACTATGAAACGATTTATTCCAGTAGGAAAACAAAGAAAGACAATATAAAATAATGTATACAATTCTAAAGGGAGTATAGGAGCAGAGTGACCCAAGGTTATAATTGCACAAATAATTGCAGGTTGAGAAAGCGGTTCATAAAACATACTAGATACTGGGCTTTATCAATAGGGAGATAGAATACAAAAGCAAGAAAGTGTTGATAAATGTGTATAAAACACTGCTTCAGCCTCAACTGGCGTAATGTATCCGGATAAGGGCAGAACACTTTAGGCAGGATGTGAAAACATTAGAGAGGGTGCATGAGAAGGGTCAGTGTTTTATTAACTTTGAATGAAAGTGAGAAAGTAAATCATTTGTGTTTTCTGCTCCTTATTATAGCACAAAAAGAAGACAGTCAGACAAGCATCCCTTTTCACATTGTTTATCTATTTTGATGAACATTCAGACCCACTTATGTTGTATTGCTTCTTGGTTGAACCACTAGATAGAGTACATTGTGGTGTTAATGTATTTAGTGGCAAAAGGACCTAATCTACTGCACAAAATGCTTTCCTTGCTATTGGATGGTAATATATAATAGCATGTATAGATGACCGTGTTACAGGCAATTCCATAGTTCCAAATGAGAAAAAGGGGCACACTGGCCAACAGAGTTGAAAACTAAGAAATAAAGGAGTCTGGGTTATTATTGCCACCATTCCAACATTCGTTCTTGCATAACATGTTCTTTGAACTTAGTCACGATGCTGTCACTTCAATTCTAGCACGTCAATTGATATTTATTCATGGATAGCTGGATATGGAATGTACTTTTATATTGTGTTGAATGACAGCATGAAGCACCTCAAAGTGTTTGATGGTGTTAATAATCAACTGTCACCAGGAAGCCTTAATTACATTTTATAATAATGCAGCCCCAAATCATCCTTCATAAATTCATACTATTAGTAAACATACAACTGATATTTCATTAACAGTGGAAACATTGATACTTATTTTGAAAGCTGTGTGGAAATGGTGAGCAACTCCTTCTGCAGTAAGGTAGTGCTTGATAAGCATAGCATACAAAATTCTTCCTGGATTCCTGACATCTATAATCTCCTTTCCACTGAGTGCCTCATTGTTAAACTGTCAGGACTGTGGCATTGATAGCTGAGTGTGTTGGATGGTTTCTAACATCATTATTCATGCTCTTGACCAAAATAATACAAAAGGTTCGTAAGTCAACTGCAATCTTGAGGTAGACCCACAGTGCAAGTCTCATCATTAAAATTTTCACACTCTGCATTTGCATCAGGAAGTTAGCAACCAGCCGCTATAACTTTGCTGTCAGCTCCTTTTATGCATCTTTCTGGGATTATGGCTGGCTGGGGTTATGGCAGTCAATCAGGAGAATATCTGAGAATTTTTCCAGAAATATTAAGCAGAATGCACTCTTGTTATCATCCTTTTCAGAATTATGCAGTTAATGCTGAATCCTAAAGAATAAGAATTTAAAAAGTCAGAGAAAATCATTTTTACCAATGGGACCTGGAGGTGAAAATTCTTGGTACCTGATCCTGGTAATTAACCCTGCATGAAAATAATGCAGATGAAATATAGACAGGCATATTAAGCACTGACATGAGAACATCACTGATTGGAATCCAACATAAATGCAATGCAAACATTTTATTTCGGCTAAATTGCAGCCAAGGTCACAACATCAGTTCATAGTTGCCTGTTGTGTGGTAGTGCTAAATGAGAAGCTTGGTGGGATGGCAGAGGGCTCGGGGACGGGGGGATGTAGTCAAGCAGGGTGTAGCATTTTCTTTATTCGTCACATTTCCGAGGGGGCATATTAACATAAGTGTATTAATCAGTGGACTAAAAATAGTGCACAAAAGCAACAGTATGGAAGGCTCAGTACTTGATACCTTGCTTGTCCTCTTATCCTGATCATGGTGCGCAGCAGGAAGCCCGTGAAACAATCTTCCTGATAGAGTGGCATATAGAATAGGATGGTGTATTAAAGCAAATTGCAGCTGAAGGCGTAGTCAGCATATCAGCATGAATTGAGAATGTAGCATGCATTGTGATTAGTCCCACAAGCGGTTGATTTGCAATTTGCAGAAATCGTTGTGGAGAGAGTACAGCATCACTGCAAGAGGAAGTTAAGCTTCTTTTTCTGTATATGTTCATAAGAATGCAGGCATTGCTGGCAAGGCTGGCACTTGTTGTCTATCCCTAATTGCCTCGTACTATGAGGCTTCCTAGTCTATTACGAAGGACAGTTAAGAATTGTTGTGATAGAGGAGTCACTTATATACCAGACCAGTTAAGTATGACAGATTTCCTCCCCTAAACGATATCAATAAAGTAGGTGTTGTTTTATAGCAATGAACAACAGTTTTGTAGTTACAATTATTGATTTACAGACCATTTATATTCCAGATTTATTCATTGAATTTAAATTCTACTTGCTTCAGTGGTGAGAATTGAACCATGTCCCCAGAGACTTGGTCTCTGGATTATTGGTCCAGCACGTGACCATCTCCCCAATAATGTAGGGGGTGATTCTCCCAGTACACCACACTGTTTTTGTAACACAATGGACTCTATCGGGGAAGCTGTTTCATGGGCTTCGTGCTGTGTGACATGGCCTCTGTGCATCTCCAGCAGCCAGATTTCCAGTCCCATTACATGCATTATTTAAATTTTCATTTTAATACAAGTTCAATATCATTAGCAGGCCCGGAGCGGAAATCTCTGGGCCTGCTAGCATTTACCCCCCAACCCATCACTGCCAGGCGTGGTTCACTGCAGCAGGACTTAGTATAACTCCTCACTTGTGGGGAGCTGCTACCTTAGCAATGCCAGCCTGGGCCTCAAGTTCTTATATCGTTTATTGGATCAAATGCATTTGCCTCAATTTGTGTTGCTAGTTCATCTATCTTATTAAGATCACATTGTGCTTTCAGATAAAGAGTTTTTAATTTTATTGTTTAACCACTATCTTTGCAGGCCTTTATTCACTAATACATTATTAAGCCAGAAGACTGAAGGGAGACCTAATACAAATATACAACATCAGGAGGGCCTAGATAGAGGGAATAGGAAGATCCAATTCCCTTTGGCTGAGGGGTTTGTAACTGCAGACACAGATTGATGATAAGCAGTAAGAGATTTAGAGGAGATTTGATAGGCTATTATTTTCTCAGGAGGTGGTGGTGATGTGGAATTCACTGCTTGAAAAGGTTGTAGAGACATAAACCCTCACAATATTTAGACGTACTTAAACATTTAAAGTTTATTCATTATTGTCACAAGTAGGCTTACATACATGGTAACTACACTGCAATGTAGTTACCATGAAAATCCTCTCGTCACCACACTCTGGCACTTGTTCAGGACACTGAGGGAGAATTTAGCATGGCCAATACATCTAACTAGCACATCTTTTGGATTGGCACGTGAAGTCTTACAAGGCCACGGACCAAATACCAGTAAATGAGATTAGGTTGGATATTTCCTTGTCAGCTGAGGTAGACATGGTGGGCTGAAGAGTCCTCTATATGGTAAATCTCGATGATACTATGCTTTAGTGATTAATAGAAGTTCCAGCTTCTTAGTGCTGAGTTTGACACATCTCCCTAGCTTAAAGAATAAAAGTAAAACTGCAATAATCATTAACCAGTTACCTAATGGCTGCCCTGGGATATTATTCCTTGAGTTTTGTTGCTGGACTGCCTGTTTTTGAGCCCTTTTCCTGAGCTGCTGGCTCCACTGTTCGTGTCATCTTGCCATTTATGTTTCTCTTCCACTCTGTAAAATTGAACATGGTGTGTTTGATCAGAGGAAGACACAAACTGATTGAGGAGATTCAGGGGAAGGGATTGAAAGGTGCATTAACTTTTATATGAACTTTGTTGTTTAAAATTAATTCTATGCCATTCCAGCTTGGTAAATGCACTGAAAATGGTGAGGAAATTCACCAGCTTTGCTTCAATCAGTTCCAAATTGGCCTAAGGTTCTTCAGGATCTAGTATGGCATGGATAGTTGCAGGAAGGATATACTAATAGCAACATGGTGACACAGCAGTTAGCACCACTGCTTCATACTGCCAGGGGTACAGGTTCAATTCTAGCCTCAAGTCTGTGTGGAGTTTGCATGTTCTCCCTGTGCTTGTGTGTTCTTGTTTCCTCCCGCATTCCAAAGATGTTAGGGTTAAGTTGATTGGCCATACTAAATTGCTTCTTAGGGGACTAGCATGGTAAATACATGGGGTGACAGGAATTATTGTTGGTGCAAGCTCGATGGTCCGAATGGCCTCCTTCTACACCATAGGGATTCTATGATATGTATTTCTATGATCTGAGGCTTAATTCAACATCAACCAAACTGAATGATGAGAATTAACATTTTTCATGCAATGAATAGCAATGCAAAATAATGGTAAGTTGCCAAAGAGAAAAAAAAGCTCAGGACAACACAAAAAGATTGAGTTGGTGACATTGTAACTTATGTTTAGCTCCGATGAAACAATCAAGGTCAGGGAATCTGCACTCGGTGGAATTTTCCCTGACTCTGCAATTACACTGGAAATGCAGTGAATTCTTCTAACACTAGATAAAGGAGGGAGGTGAGAGTAGGGGGTGGTCGGGCGAGCAGCATAAGTGAAACTTATTAGATCATTTGTTGGAGGCAGTACTGCTCTCTTGCCAAGAAATGATGAAATGATTAATTTGTGTTTTTATTCATTGGACACGTTCACAGTCAGGCATGGTGTTATTGAAGAAATTTTCCAGAGCCAGAAAACGATCAGTTTATTTCAGTCTCTGAAGCTTAAAATGCGAATGAAAAGAGACTGAAAGACAAGTTTTGGAACATGAAGAAGAGGTGAATTCCAATGCAATTCTCCCCTTCTTTGCCAATACTTCAGTGAAGAGTCACACCCTGATTAGGGTAGTTAATGTTGTCCGATACAGCACAGTGGTTAGCATTGCTACCTCACAGTGCCAGAGGCCAAGGATCAATTCTGTCTTTGGGTCACTGTCTGTCTGGAGTTTGCATATTCTGCCAGTGCCTGCATAAGTTTCCTCATGATGTGTTGGTTTCCTCCCACAGTCCACAGGTGTGCGGATAGGATTGATTGGCCATGCAAAATTAACTTTAGTGTCAGGGGCATTTGTAGGGTAAATATGAAGGGCTACATGAATAGGGCCTGGGTGGAATTGTGATTGGTGCTAAGTGACCTCCTCCTGCACTGAAGGATTCTATAATTCTACGATTCAAACCAGGAATTCTACAGAGATATTAATGTAGAGTGTCCAGCTTACTGGCACTCAAGGTGTATACTTTGTACTGGGATCAACCTGTCTGAGTAATGCTGACTATTGTCAATAAAGCTGGATTCGGTGAAAGGACACTGCCTTTATAGGAGTTATTTCAGTGGGAAGAGACCCATGAAGCCTAATACTCAGAGAGTATGGAAAACACTTGCTCAATAGGGCTAGTAATACTGTTTAAAACCATTGAGTTTTTGGACTTTCTAGTTCAACTCTTGTCTTCAAAACCAGGCTGGTGTAAATATAAAACCAAAGGCCTAAATTGGAATTTGACCTACTGCCTGTGCAAAACTGAGTAATAATTTCTATTTCAGAATCCTTCCCAGCACAACAACATAGAGTAGCCAAAGAGTATTTGAATGTGGAGCCAGGCGGAGGAGTGCATCTTCTCATTAAAATCACTGCCAGCTATTACTCAAACATCTGATCATTTCCATCCTCACCCCTTGGGCTAGTGTTTTCTCCTGCCAATCTTCAACTCCTGCATGTCTGCCACACTGACCTGTAAAGTTTGAATATGTCTCCCATCCAGCTGCTGCGACAGGATCAACCTTTCATTGATCAGTCACCAAACTGATGCTTCACATTTCTTGCTAGCCTTGTCCTCGGTGTCAAGCAAGACCCAAATTCTGGATCAAAATATTTTCACTGCCAGATTAAAGAGCACTTTTCAGAAAGAAAACAAATGAAAATGTCTTGGACAGTAATGTAGATAACTTTGTCAGCAAACTCAACTTAATGTCATTCAGTGGGCAGTTGTTTCTGATAGGAACGATCTCACTCTTTCTCTTAATCAAAGAATTGTCTGTGTTTCTTGCATCCAACAAAAATAGAGCTGCCGATACATGCCAAAGGTTGAGATGTGTTGGCTTTGAAGGATTAAAATAGAGCCAGTGTTTTTTCCTTTTTAGGGCCTGGATTTAGAGAAAAAGCCTGCAGTATCTATTATTTAAAAAAAAGGAGTGCAGAGAAATAAATATTCTCATTATGTTATCCTTATAATCTATGTAAATTAATCAGTTACTGGCTTGAAGCTTATGCTTCATTTTGGCAGGGTGCTTAGTCAATCCTTCTTCCATAAAGCATATAATCATGATGGCTTGTATTATAGTTCATTAGGGTAAGGGTTTTCTGTTAGGGTTCTTTTGTCATGGTACTGTTTCATTGAAATCATAGAAATCTTACAGTGCAGAAGGACGCCATTTGGCCCAGTGAGTCTGCACTACAACAATCCCATCTGGGTCTTAGCCCTGTTACCCCACATATTTACCCTGCTAGTCTCTCTAACCTATGCATCTTGAGAAACTAAGGGGCAATTTAGCATGACCAATGCACCTAACCTGGACATCTTTGAACTTGCGTAACTAGATGTTAAACATGAAAAAGGGTTCGACACGGTTGGAGCGGACTATTATGTTTTCTATAGTTTTCTTCCTAGTGCATTCCATTTTTTGTATGCCTTCATTTTATTTGGGTCATGCTATCTAATTTTGACAATTCTTTTATCAATTTTCTTACTGCTGAATGCATCAACTCTGCTGCCTTTCTCTTGGTTTAACTGAAGGCTAGCTATTTGGCTCATCAATGTCTCCAGTCTACTTGTTGCTTCACGTGCTCTGGCAGTGTCAAGAGTCAATGATATTGTGAGCTTGCCCTTTCTAATCAGACCTTTTCATAACTCGGGGTGTGCAGAAATGCAAATTAGATGATATATCAGCCTTTCATTTGTTTCCTTGAACTTACATTTTCTGATTGCATTTTTCAACCTTGTTCAGGAATTGTCAACAGGCTCACCAGATACCAGTGGACTTGTTGACAAGCTCCAAGCAGGAGCTGTCCCTATGCTTACTTCTACACATGACCCCTAGGTGCAGATCTTGTGCTCTCTTCATCATTGTGTGGATGGCACTGTATTCAGTCCCATGTTACCACTTTATGTAGCCTTACACTGCAGAAAATACTGCTCAAATTAAAGAAAAAGACAAGAAAGAATTTGCATTGCATATTTCACAACATCAGAACTTGGAAATTAATGAGATACTTTTACATACAGACAGTATTGTTATCTTTTTAAAATTATAGATAAAGTTACCCTGTATTTTTTAAAATTTTATTTTTGTTTTATTTATTGGTGTCACAAGTAGGCTTTCATTAACACTTGTTAAAGAAAATACAAAAAAAACCTCATGGCAAATCCACACAATATGACTTTATTTTGTGCTTACAATGGCTATTAGGAATGATCAAAAGGAACAGCTCAAGTTGTTCTTTTATAGAGATCTAATTATATGAATATATCCAATTCTGTACAGATCCAATCACATTTCTCAATAAAATGGATTTCCAACTTATTTACCCAATAGGTCCTTCCAATGTCACAATGTTACACCCATAATTAAATCACTTATGTGGTTTTAGCTTTCTTTCTAGAGCATTCCATTCTTTGTATGCCTTCATTTTATTTGAGTCATGCTATCTTCTGTAGCCCTTATCGTGTCATGCTAACCCATATTATCTGAATTAACCCTTTATTTATATTCTACTTTCTCACGCTGTAATGAAGTTATTATGAGAATCCCCCAGTTGCCACATTCCGGCATCTATTCGGGTACACTGAGGGAGAATTTAGCATGGCCAATGTACCTAACCAGCACATCATTCAGATTGTGAGAGGAAACAGGAGCACCCAGAGGAAACCCATGCAGACATGGGGAGAATACCCAAACTCTGCATAGAGAGTGAGCCAAGTTGGGAATTGAATCCATGTTTCTGGCACTGTGAGACAGTAGTGCTAACTACTGTGCGACTGTGCCACCTAATCATAACTAGCATGAGAAATACAGTTATTTTGCAAGCAATACTGAATACATTATTAGTTAGGTTGGACTACGTATCACGAGGGCTACCATCATGCTCTCCTTTGCACCAATTGCTGCAGGTGTTTGCCCAATGTTACATTTCCCTCACAGTAACTTACTGTATACAGTCTTGTAATTGGGATTCATCTCATCTTTTTCCAATTAAATAACCAGATCCCTAAACCAGATTGAAACCCTAAGGGCTTTTTTTATTCATTCTTGGGACAAGGGCATCGCTGGCTGGCCAGCATTTATTGATGTAAAGATGCCGGCGTTGGATTGGAGTGGTAAGAACTCAGTAAGAATTTAGCAACACCAATTATTAATCCAACCGAATCGGTTGGATTAATAATTGGTGTTGCTAAATTCTTACTGAGTTCTTCCCAGCATTTATTGGCCATCCCTAGTTGCCTTTGAAAAAGTGGTGGTGAGCTGCTTTCTTGAATCACTTCAGACCACATTCTGATCAATTTTTATTTTATTCATCCTCAGGGTGTAGGCTTTGCTCGTAAGATTATTGTTAATCGTTGATCAAACAGTCAGGATAAGGACACGAGGGGCCTGATTTTATCATTTTCATTCTAAGTGCTGAATCTGGGCGTAATTCAGATCCAACTTGGAAATCTGCTTTCAGGAGCCCCTATGTGCACTTAGCCTGGGAAAAAGATTGTGGGTCTGAATCACGCTGTGGGTGGGGCTTAGTGCACCTGAAACAATTGCAGCTCTGAACTGCGCATGTGCAGTTAGAAAAAAAATGAAAATAGCCCCACTGTCACATTGCTCCCAGACTGCAAAAAGTGGATATAATAGCCCAGGAGCAAAAAACAGGAGTGAAGGCCCCCACAGACATCGCCTCACCCCCTACAACATAACAGTCCCCTTATCCACCCCTCCACTATCCAGACCAATTGCGACCTCCTGTCCCCTTTTCTTCCACACCGACCGCCCACAGAATGGCAGTGGACCGTCCCCTTTTCTTCCACACCGACCGCCCACAGAATGGCAGTGGACCGCCCCTGCATCTGCCCCCTACTCCCATCAGAGATTCAACTGGCCTCCCTCCCTCACCTTCCCACCACCCCCCTCCCACACCAGAGATCCATTTGGACTCCCTTTCCACCCCCCACCAGAGATCCAAATGACTCGCCTCCTCATCTCCCCCACCATCGGAAAATGATCAGACTTCCCTCCTCCCTCCCCACACCCATCAGAGATATATCTGATCTGTCTCCTTCCCCCTCGCCAGAGAATGATTTGGCACAATTCCCTCTACAAACCTCCCCCCCCCCCCCCCCCCCCCCTCCCCCCCCAACCAACCAACCAATCTGAGCCAGAAATCTTTGGAGCGAGATGGTAAAGGGGAAAATGCTGATGAAGTTGGGCGGGCAGTTCATTAATTCAGTTTAAATGCATTTAAATCACTGTGGTGCCCGTTTTGGGTGCAACTTGGTGCCATTCCGAGTCTTGGTAAAGGAGGCATCTGCGTGGAAGGGGGTGCATATTACGTTAATGGCCTCATGCCCAACTTTACCACATTTTTGAGCCTGGAAAAGGGCCCGACACAATAGTAAAATCAGACCCTAGGTTTCCTTGCCGAAAGGACATTAGTGAACACATTGGATTTTTAAAACAAAGCACCAGGGCCTGCATTTTCCAGCCATTCCTGTCACCATTGCAAGCGAGGACAGAAAATTTGGCACCTAGCCAAATCTCTGTTCAGTACAGCGGGACCAGAAAACCCTGCTGGCATGAAAGGCTGAAAAATTCCGCTCCAGATTCATGGTGACTTTTGTTGATACCTAAAACTGATCTTTAATTTACAAGCATCTTAGTGAGATTTGAACTCATACTGCCTCGATAATGTCCAGGCCTCCAGATTACTGTTCCAGTAACATTACCAAAACACTACTGTGCCTCTTATATATGCCTGTCCAATGCAATTTTCTCACTGTAATATGTTCAGTGTCTACACCCAAGGCTGTTTATTTTCATTATTTCAGCAATGATTATTCTCCACTGTTGCTCGTATTCAGTTTGCTTCTTACACAGGTAAATCAATAAAGCCCAAATGAGGGTTCAGCTTTATAACAGAAGTGTCTTCTGGATAGTCCTATCCATTCCTTACATTAAAAACACAACTAAATGGATGCATTTTTCTACTGATTTTGATGGGAATACCAGCTGTATTGTAACAATCACAATACCAACTGTGAATATGATATGAGCAATTGTAACAGTGTGGGAATAAAAATGTTACATTTTAACCAAAATCAATATTCGTATGAACTTAGCTTTTAAAATATCAGCATTCAATTATCTTGATGCATGTTAACAGTATATCCACACTGTTAGCATTTGATAAAATATTTTCTGCAGCTTTTAAAATAGGTATTTACTGCAAAGCTGGCAGATTAAATGTGGAAACCACAGAATTTGAAATACTGTTCTCATAACCCAAAGTCAGAATAATCTGCATTATTGGTGTTCTTGTATATTCAGCAACAGTAACTCTTACATTCACAACAATGAAAAGCCTCTGCTTTTGTATTATTAATAAACCATTGACCAGGTGTAGCATTTTATAATGACTTAGCTGCTTGTGCTGCCAAAAACACTGCCACTCCACTGAGCAAAACAGAAGGCAGAACGTTCCAGCTCAGAGTAGGCAATATCCCATAGAGCAGGAAAGTAGAAATCAGGAAAATGAAGAATTCAAATAAAGTATTTGAAACATTTAAGTAAATATCATTTCATGTCTTTAACTTGGTGAAAGCAAACAAATGAATCCCCTTGTACGCATGTCTTTCCCATCCATTTACTCCTATGTGAAGCAATTTCGGTAGAGGCAAAATGCTTGTTCTCCTCGTCTGCCAGATGAGATATCCAAGTGAGCGACCTCTTGGTTTCAGAACCTGTGAGGGCCTCAGTGGAGATTGTCCCACCTGCATCTGTCCAGGGATGGACTCAGCCACTGGGACAGGAGAGAGCGTGTAGGGCTTCCCTCAGTGTTTAAATACCCTGAAAGTGAAATTGTACTTTGATTAAACCATAGAAATTTCAAGTATGCATCTGAGTTTTAAAAATGGGGACAAGAGAAAAAAGATAATGATAAATGTGTACTGGGTAATGATTATAAACAACAGTTTGGGCACTGCATGCATTCTTGATGAACCCTTTAAATATATAAGCTAGAATTTCCACATGCTTCTTCTAATTTATAAAATTCCTCTGGTGTTTCCACCATGTCTGGTGAATGAGAAAATGTTCATGGAAATTCTTCCCCATTGAAATCATAGAAAGGACATGGTGAAGATTCAGTGGGATGATACAAGGGACAGTAGATAAAATACTGTGATTACTTTTACAAAAAAGGGAAATGGTATGAGCAAATCAATTGTTTTTGAAATATGAGATGATTTGATAGGTGAATGGAGAATTGCTTCCTTTGGCTGGAGAGTGAGTGGAGGAAGATTAGTACTTTAAAATTCTGGTGAGAGATTAGGAATAACTTCAATGGAGAGCTGTTGTATGGAATCCTTGCCACCAGGAATAGCTGAGCCTGTGGACACTGCTTATTTTCAGGGGAAATCAGATGAATATTCAAAACAAGGGAAAATGAAAGGCTTTGAGGAGAAAGCAAACCACTGGAACTAGATTTGGATTGCATTAGTAAGGAGCTGCAACTGATATGTTGGGCTGAATGGCCTCATTCTGCACAGTAAGCACTTCTGATTATTTGGGCCATTATTGGTAACAGTTCTATTATTGTTTGCTTGACTTTGGAAGGGATTAGGTAAATTGACAGAAGGCAAAAGACTTTCATTTTAAATTGAAAAGGACCTTCAAATAGCAGTTGAATCTGGTTTGATCCACTTGGGAGAAATCCAGCAAACTCCACAATGACTTATGAAGCCAATGCAAATTTGACCAGGAGCCAAAGTTGCTTGAGTTTGTCCATCTGAGATAATGTCAGGAAGAGCTGTAGATAAAGTAAGCATGCTTGTTGGCCAGTCAACAAGCATTTAGCTAAAAGCTGATTAGCTGCTTTCTGTACACCTTTTAATTAGCATTATGCCAGCATTTATAAAAAGAATCTTAAATGAATAACAAACCATACATTTATCCACAAGGCAAAGTGCCATGTTGCTTTTTTAAAAAAAAGTAAAGCTCTTGAACTAATGTATTTTATGTGGTCTCTTCCACTGAAGAGTCTTTTTGCTTATGTAAGTGTTCTAACATTTAATTCATATTTAATTGCAAGGCTAACCATGTGTGTATCATTACTTCAAGCAAAATGTGTTATCTTTCTTTGAAATGTTGTCCAAAGCTTATGTTTAGGAGCAAGAATGGCTTTAACTATGCTACATTCCAGAAAAATGTCTCATATTTTAAACCTATCCAAGAAACAATTATGATTTAAAAATACTTCTCTAAAAAAGGACATGAAATAACTTTATATTAAAAATTATATTTAGGTTAACTCCAGTGTTGTAGAATTAATTTATTGCCCATTGAACCTTTGCAGCTTTCTATAATAAATGTGCCTTCAAATAAATCTATTGCAATATAACTAAATGCAGCAATGAACTAGCACAAAATGCATTTCAAGGCACAGGCTATAAGCATTGGTTGGTAGTTGGTTACTTTCAGAGCATTGAGAAATCCAGTTGGGAAAATTTTAACCCTCCTCCATCTGGTGCAGACTAGGCAGAACAGCAGTTAAAAATCCAAACTGCAAACTTTCCACCTGTTATCTGCCCAGCTATCATTTTAATGTCACTTTTCTGGGAAGGCAAATTAAGGTCAGGTCATTCAGACAAGTGATTACTTTAGATAACCACCCTGCCAGTGTTTTGGGAAAGAAGAAATCTATAGGAATACAACCCAACAGCACATCCAGAATGGAGTGCTATAGGCAGCATAGGCAGTTTCTTATCACTTATCAAACAACTTTCGGGCAGTTCCTGCAGCAGAACTTTGTTTTTATTCATTTATGGGACATGTGCGTTACTGGCTGGCCAGCATTTATTGCCCATCCCTAGTTGCTGTTGAGAAGATGGTGGTGAGCTGTCTTCTTGAATCGTTGCAGTTCATGTTCTGTGGGTTGACCCACAATACCGCTAGGGAGGGAATTCCAGGATTTTGACCCAGCCACTGTGAAGGCATAGTGATATATTTTCAAGTCAGGATAGTGAGCGACTTGGAAGGAAACTTGCAGGTGGTGGTGTTTCCATGTATCTGCTACCAAACGGTATTGCTTTCATACTTTAGATAATACTGGCAATTTCAAGAGTTGGGATGGGGGGGCAGGGTGGGGAGGGGGGTTGTAGATGGGGAGCAGGGATCAATACATCCTGATACTTGGACAACTCAGAATCACTATATCACTTTCTCAGACCTGGGCCCCGGTGGTTTAATGTTTGCCCAAAATGGGAAGCAATGGTCTCCAGTTAGAAGCTCTTCCTTGATTGGCATAGTTTAAATCATGAGTAACTATGGGTTATGTTTGACTGTGGAGCCCTCATGAACGACAACCAAATCCCCTGCAAACAATATCTAGATATTCTCAGAGTTGCCAGAACCCAGTCTAAGCAGATTGCCTGTAACTGTGCCAATCAATGCTGGTTCAAACTCTGCAACTGTATACAATCTATTAGTGAATGTGGGGATGCTAAAGACTGTTTGAACATGAATTTCAGAATTCTCTATATATCTAGACTCTATGGGCCCAATTTTACTATCGTGTTGCATCCATTTTCAGATGCAAACTTGGTAAAGTCGGGCATGAAACCATTAATGTGATCCATGCCTGCATCCACATAGACATTCATTTTACCAAGGCTTGAAAATGACCACGACCTGAAGTGTGACTTTCCTCCCTGCCCCGTTTAAGAATGGTCAGGCTTCCCCCAGAGAATGATCAGATCTCCACTATCTCCCGCTCTAGAGAAATATCTGACCTACTTCCCTCCTCCCTGCCCCCCACCAGAAAATGATCTCCCACCACCACCGATCTGAATTAGAGAGCCATTTGGAAGCCTGAACATAGCTCTTCAAACCTTTGCCAAGTACGTCTGTTTCACGTTGAATTTGGACATACAAATATAATGGTAAAAGGGAAATGCTGTTAAAATTGGGTGGGCAGCCCATTAATTCAATTTAAGTGCATGCAAATGCATATAAATTGTCATTGCGCCCATTTCGGGCACACTTCTGCTGCCATTCAGCGGATGATTGGTGGGGGAAAGGGGCAGAGGGTGTTTATCGTCTGGGTAGTGGGGAGTGGGTAGGTAAGGGGGACAGTTGTGTTGTGAAGGTGGGGTGACACCTATGGGGAGTCATCACCTCTGCTTTTCACTCCCAAGCCATTTTATTCACTTTTTGTGGCCTGGGAGTGATGTGACAGCATTTCTCAATTTTTTTCCTTGCTGTGCATGCACAGTTTAGAGCTCCAGTCAGGTGCAATAAACCCTGACCACAGCAGACCTGCAATTTCTTTTCCAGGTTGAGTGCTTTTGGAGGCATCTGAGAACAGGTTTCTAAGTCAGATCTGAATTGCACCCAGATTCAGCAACTAGAATCAAAATGGTAAAATCGGGCCGTATGTATCTGCTCTTCAGTCTGTCTAACCAATCTACCCAAAGGTTATAGGAAGTTAGAGACAATCTCATCTAAGATGTCAATGAGTATTCTATCTCAGATCAGGTCATCTTTTAGTGCTCCATACTCACACTTTTCAGCAAGGTGGAACAATTTATTAATGGAAGAGTCAATCTCTTTACCTGTGTTTGTGTCAGTTAAATTTTGTCCTCACTACGAGAACACTTTTACAAAGACTGAAGTATGAGTCAAAGGCTCCAATGGTATTCTTGCAGGAGACAGTTTTTTTATTTACCCCATGTCTGGCCAGCAAGTTATTCTAATACTACTCTCCCAATAGCATATAACAAGTGCTAACTTGATCACTTTACTCACAAAACATGAGATATTGAGGCAGCAGGTAAAATGTGTTTGTCAATTGAGCCATTGTCAGCCTTCCTGAGGCCCTCTAAGTTTGAAAGGATTCTGATAGGAGAAAAGTAGCATCCATTTCTCACCCTGGTTAGAGATTTTCTTTTCCAGTACTGCTTGACCTGCCAGTTGTTGGGCTGCCTTCACTATTTTGTCAACTCCAGTTGTTGGATTGGCCTCTAAATCCCTTATCTGCTGTTCCTGGGTTTCTCTTGAGGCTTTTCCTACCCTTGCTTTACCATTCCTCCATGTGTTTAGCTGCTGCTGCCACCATCTGGATTTACTTCAGGATTTTTTGCCTTCTAACTCTTGAAGAAATCTGAGCAGAGACAATGGTTTTTTATTCCAAAATATTTATTTACATACTAAATATTTACAAAGGTTATTTAAGACCAGAATATGGCTGGCACTACTATCTGAGGTGCATTATACTCATTTCCTCTCAGTGAGTGATGCAACACTTTATACACATATTCAGTAGCTTTCATTGGAGTTAACCCTTTACAGCAACTCACTATCAACACAAGTAACAACACGCCACACCTGTGATACAAGGATATCTGCAAGAGAAACCTCAAGTTAACAGGGATTGGGGTCAATGCATGGGACAAGCTTGCTCCTGACTGGAGTGCCTGGAAACAAGCTTTTAGGAAGAGCAAGGGAGAATCAGAGAGCAATGGAAACTTCCAAATGGCGGAAAAGAGAATCCAGCAGAGGGATGAAACATTAATTAACCTTGGGCTATTCACCTTGTTAGTTGTGGAAGGGTTTGGCATATATGCGTTGGCCTCTGCAGCCAAAACAGGTCCATTGTCTTCCAAGGTGAACAGATACCTACCACTCTTGTTTAGATAGTATACTACTGAATGGCATGACTATCAGTGACACTGTAATCAATAAAACATAATGGAGGTTCTATAACTTGAATATATATCTTTGTGGAACTCAGAGGATTTGGACCTTTTGAGAAAGTTTGTGCCACTCCATTTTGGACCCATCTCACTTTTCCCAGTATCCAACAATATTCTCTCGCACCCACCTGGTGATCTACTTGTTTGTTGGTCTAGCCCAGGTAGCCTGATGCTGGTAGGCTCTTCAGTGTATCTGGACACCGCCTTTAAGGAGGCAATCTGCAGGTGGAATGATAATGAAGGCTAAGATGTTAATATTGACCAGGCTTCCTACTGAACTATCTATCAGCATCCCACCAAAAAATAAAACAATTGCTACCCTTGTGTAAGTTACAAGTTGCACTCAAGTCATGCATCCAAGGGACTTACATTTTTATGTCAACTAAAGGCCAATAACAGTAACTGTGCAGCAAGAGATGTGAGACACCCTTCCCAGAATGCTCATATAGCTTGTTAGGAGGCATTGTTGAATACTGGAGTCATTTCAGTTTGGCATTGATGTACAGCATATTATATAACTGGTCATTTAAACATTGTGGAAAATAAATAATGCTTCAAAGGAAACCTATACCTTGGCAGAGAAAAGCAGAAAATATTTCACTCAAGGCTTGAGATATTTTGAAGAAGAATTAGAATAGCGTAAAGAGAAAAAAGTCCTTATTTGGTAAGTCTTTGCCTTTGTAGTCACTGCACACGTACATTACATTAAACATGATTTTGATTTATATCTTAAGAAGCTTTTAATGGATTAACTTCATCTTGGACTATATCAATGTAACAAACTTAGAAATTTTGTAGCATGACTGAACACAACTTCATTTAATTCTTCACCTTGATTACACCATTAAGTATGAGCAAGAAACCTCATGTAACTAATATTTAAAGTTCAAAAATTCTGAAGTGTTCCCTGATCAACCAGATCCAATGAATGTTTTGTTGAGAAAGAAGGACTTAATTTATATAGCACTTTTTATAACCACTGAATATCTCAAAGCACTTTACTGAGAATGCAACACTTTTGTTTTTGCATTGTAGAAAACACAACAGCTAATTTGCACACAGTAAATTCTCAGCAACAGAAGTGCTATTCTGATCAGGTAATCTAATTTCTCAGTAATGTTGACTGAGAGACAGATATTGACCAGGACACCAGAGATAACTCACTCTTCTTCAAAATGGTGTCATGGGATCTTTTACACCTATCTAAACAGGCAGATAAGGCCCCTGTTTAATGTCTCAATCTAAAAGATAATACCTCTAATAGTGTTAATTTTTGTGCTGAAATGTGGGGTGGCATTTGAACCCAGAAACATGTGACTTAGAGAGAAGAATGTTACCAACTGAGCCACAGCAAACATGATGGCGTTAACTTAGAAGAATGGTTTGCATCATACTACATGAAGACATGCAGCCGAGGCTGTTTTCTCAGATGCTCCAACTATCACATGAAGATGATAACTACCTTCATCTTTCAATTCAGACTAACATTGGATATCTGAGAACAATAGTCCCTGGCATGCATTTACCTGGTGATTGATGCACTTTTGACATAGCAAGGGAATGCATTCAGTTTTCCATGGAAACCTGGCATTTCTGTGATAGAAACATTTAGTTTTATGGCATCATTACCTTCTCTCAAATTGCGGGGCACCATAGATTGAAACTAGTAAACAATTTTGGTGAACTCCTTTGACTTAATTAACAAAAAAGGCTGCCAGTCATATCTTGCATTATATTTTATTGAGAATGCCATTAATGTTAAATGTGAGGGTATTCCAAAACCCAGAAGGATAACTTGGAATGTTAGTTCTTAGTGGCGTATATTTTCAATTTGGTAAAATGTGAGGAGAGATATGCAAGCCAGTGAGGAAATGTAAGTCTTGTTGTAATTAAACATAAAGGAATACTTACTTACTCAAAAGAAGCATGAAACAAGAAAGACTACCATACAACAGTGCACTTTAATTAAACTAATGACTACACACATACGGTATCTGATGAACTTAACCCCATTCCTATCAACCTACGCTCCTGAGCTCTGCAAAATTTCCCTTGTCCGAAAACCACATCCCACACAATACAAATGTATGAGATAAAACCAGCAAATAATTATCACCCACAAGTTATTTTTAGGTTTGGAGATTCATTTGTCTGAGAAAGTAGTTTTCCTCTGAGATATTCAAAACCACGAGGTATTGAAAACTATGAGATTGGAATTCTATGCCTTAGGGAGAGTTCTGTCCTTAGCTGGATGTGGTTATAGTTGTGCGTACTTCCCAGCTGTTGTCTTCTTTTTGTCCTTTCCTGTTGTCCCTAATTAATTTGCCATGGATATATTGTTTCTTTCTTTTGATGTTATTCAATCTAAATAGCCCCTTGGACTAGGTTTTTAGCATATAGGTATGAATTGTATTTTCATATCCCCACTGTGAACTCATCTATTCTACAGTTTTAACACCTCTTCTATACTCCATTGCGCACACTCCTAGAACTGATAAACACTCATTTTCCTCCTAGAATTTCTTTCACCCCATTCTTCATTTTATTTTATCCAAACTTTTTTTTAATCCTGTAGTTTATTTAATTCTTAAATCTTCATTTTCTTCAAGTACCTTGAAAATTATGCCCTTCTTTCTATGTGTCTGGTAACCCACATGATAATTGGGGGTAGAATCCCATCAAGGGCCTCCTACTCTCCTGCTGTCATAATGTCAGAACCTTATTGATACAAACTCCAGTGAATTGGTCTTTACAGTTATTTCTTTAACGTTTCACCTGATCTTGCATAGAAATTGGAAGAAGTGCTGTGAAAATTTGACCTCACATTTAAAATTGGCACATGAGAGCTCAAGAGATAAAACTGAAAATATTCAACTTGGCAAAAGTTCTACGACTTACTGGTTCTTATCAAAGCTGCTGCTGTAATATTCAGCCATTCTTCCCTTTTGAAAGATTGTGTTCCTTGGTTGTGCTTCTCTGTCCCATGTTCTCAAGTTACATGGGATTTGCACCAATGATTACCAAAGGACATACAAGTGAATGCATAAGTTTTGCTGGGACCAATACTAACAATATTGCCAGGTGCATATTCAGTTTAGGGGCACAGCACTAGGATAAATCTCTCTGAGAAATTTTATAGTTTAAATCCAATTTGCAACAGTTCAGTCGGGGAAGGCTAATTTGGAGTAAAAGTTTGTTGGTCACTTCAATTATTGTAGCACACATAGACATTTATGGAATGCAAGTATTTCAAATAATTTATGCCCCACTATGAGCAGCAGCGAAAAAGTTCAAGTTACTTTTGAACCTTTCTCTTTGTCATTGCATGAACAAATCTTCTCAGATTTATAGTAATTTCAAAATTCTCAGGATTAGGGTTCCAAAATGTATGGGAATGATTTGCCATCAGCTGCAGGAGAGTATTTGATGTGTAAAAATTATAATGTGAAATATATGAGCGTGAAAAGGATAGCAATGAAAACTGTGTGGACAGGGAGAAATGGTTAATTAAAGTGATTTTAAATGCATGAGAAAGGAATTGTACTTATCAGTTAGTGCTAATATTTTGAAATTTAGGAAGCTTAAACTGAAAGCTTTGCAGAGGTTATAACACTTACATATTAACTTTAAAATTAAAATTCCTGTTGCCTTTGTTAATGTATTAAATTTGATTTTTTTGGTTCTCCGTACACATACAAATTGCTTCTTAAGTCACAGATTTTGAGTTTATTTCAGTTATCTTCTGAAATGACTAATATTTTGAAAGTTTGAGTAAATTTGTGCTTTTTCTAATCTTACCCTGATAAATTGCTGATGTTAGTGCAGTCCTTGGCAACAACAGAAAATGTCACAAAAAGTAGCAGAACAGATACTGAAGAATACATTGAAGGAAGTGCGACTGGTAAGCAACTTCACTTATATCTGATGTTGTGTCAGGTGCATATTCAATTCTACACACAAACAGCAAACAAGTACCTAAAAAAAACTGCAGCAAGGGTCTGCAAGCAGAAGCGCACAACAATGTGAATTCAAATATGGTTAAGGAGCAAAATGTTAAGGATCAGCAGTATTTTACATCTAAGGTTGATTTGTTGAGGTAAATACTTTCAGCCAAAGTGAAAGAAAATCAAATATAGTGTAAAGTGGGAAACTTATTTGTGATCATCTGATTTATGTTTGCATTCAATTCATCCCTTCAATCTTTTAAGATTTTTGATTAAATTCTACAAGACATATTTGGAAATATATACAGCATTATATTATTCTTTTTAAAATTATACATTTTAATAGTTTCCTCACAAATATCATCCTTCCTTTAGTGTTCAGAATAATGCAAAGTAGAGAAATGCACAAAGGTCACTTTTTACTATTACTAAAGCTGTGTTATCATTGTTACATTTTTAATGCATTCTGGGAAGGTTGACATTATTGTTATCCACCGTGAAGATTTATTGTACAACTTTTGAGCTTCTAATATGAAAGGAAAGAAAATATGACCCAAAATTCTTTGTGAGATTTATAGGATAGTGAGAGAACAATCTTGTTATAATTATAGTTTTCCCAAACTGTACTGCCGGAAGGAGATACATTTTAGGATAATACAGTTCAAACTCATCTTTTCTCAGTAGATATAATGCAAACATTTCTACAGCATTAAATGGATGTCTTTCACTAGTAATGCAGCCTATCTCAGCTATAGAAAATGAATAATGGAAGCTCCCCTTTGTTGTAAAGCTCCATGTCCATCTTTATTAACAGAGGCCATTTAAAAGTAATCTGTTTCAAGTGAAAGGAATGTGACAATGGCCGGGAAAGATAGTCTAACTTGGAAGAGCAAATAAATGTTTGAGACTTTCAAAGGCTTTTTTTGTCCCACCACTTTCCACATTCTGCCTCCCTAGACTATGTAGGTAGGTTACTGTGATAACTGTGACAAGTGACAGAAAGTGTTGAAATGTCACCCAAGGTGGAGTCCCTGCTGATTGTGTGTCCCTTCTCTCAGCTAGACATCTCACCTCCACTTGCTAATGTGCCACTCAGGCTGATGGGGATCAGCAACTCACCATCTGGGTGAAGGCTAATCGTGAAAGTGAACGTCAAACAAGTGCTTAAACTCATGTCTTCATGTCAACAATGAACTGCATGAATGTACACATAGAAGAGTGCATGAGCAAACATATTCCCATAGCCTATATATATTCAGCAGACCTTGTCAGTTCCTAATATAAGAAAATGCAATCAGCCGTTAATTATGACCTTTGGATGATGATCTGCCTTTTCCCTTCTGTCTGAATACATTACATGCTTAATTCTCTCAAATGTGAACTAACTCGATGCTAATTCTAATAAATATTTCTCTTGCTGTTGTTGTGTCTTAAAATGAGCTTTCACTCCAATCTAATTTTTCTTTCCTTCTTCATGTTTCTTTCTAATGAAGCAGATGGCAATGAGAGTGCCAGCAATCCTTCGTGATAGATGCTCAGCCCTCAGGACTCCCACTGTGGAGCCATGTGCAGCTCTCAGAGCTTTTTAAATTCAAATACAAATGTCTGACAGACTATCATTTTCATTAAGTTTTGAAGTATAAGCAGACATAAGAGACAACAGGAAGGTGACTAACTGTGATCTCTTGTAGTTAACGAAAGAAAGTTCTTCTGCTGCTTATTTTGAGATAAATTATAGCCAATAGTTCTCTAAAAGATGAAAAGCTGGACTTTTGTAATTCCCTCGACTAGAAGGGATTTGTAACTATAACCATTTACCTGTACACTAAGGTACACTGTAAGTATACATTACAGTTTTAAGGTACACTTTAAAACTGAGCCTGTTTAGTGTATCCTTTAAGCTGGGAGTAGCAGAGGTGTTCCTCAGATAATTATCAAGGAGATTTTCAGCCTCACCAGCCCCCGAATCCCCATGATCTTTGGGGAATTCACAACCTCAAGATGAATTGGACCGCTTGAAGATGGGCAAAGGGAAATGGTTTGTTATTTGGGGCAAATTGCTTGGTTTAATATTAGCCTCTGGTGTTGGGCTTCAAGACACATTCAAAGTCTTCATTGCCTCCTACAAAACACCAGGGCTGTGTAAAGCCAGCAGCTGCGATCTCAAGCACAAGGCATCCTGTCCGACAAATATATCTTCATTCTCAATGTTCTCAACAATGTTGGATGGTATAGCTCCTATCACATCTGTCCCCATGATACAGAGAAAAATCTTCTTTGTAGAACTGAGAGGATATAGGCATCATTATTCCCTTGCCAGCTCTGTTCTGCTTTCTTCTGCTGAGCATCATCCTGTCCGGTAGAGAAAGACAAGGAAGTTTGTGATTATGTAGCATGGAGTTTTGGGTGATGAACCTATGGAGGTAATGAGGTCTGTGTGGATGAGGTTGTGTGAGGGTAAGCTGGAGTGTATCTGAAACTTAAACTTGAGTCCTGAGTGCCATGGTGTACCGCTGATGTAATGTTGGGCACCGAGAACCATGAGAGTTTGCTCCTGCAATGGATTGGAGAAGTCATGTAAAGATGTACTCATTGACCATGACCACCCAGATGAGGTCACGCAACTGCTCGTGCCATTACTATCAGCTCTCTTGGTCCAGCCTTTCGAAGTTGGCCATGGTAGACATAAGCTCTCACTCCCCCGAAGCTGGCCCATTGGGATTTACTGTTACCTTCACAGGCCTGTGGCATTTTTCCCCCTAGTAAAAAGTCTCACAACACCAGATTAAAGTCCAACAGATTTATTTGATAGCACTAGCTTTCAGATACCAAGCTTTTCGGATATGCCAAATAAACCTATTGAATTTTAACCTTGTGTTGTTAGACTTCTTACTGTGCCCAATTCCCAGTCCAATGCCAGCATCTCCACATCATCTTTCCTTCTGCCCACATTTAGCATTAGTGCCTCCCATGCCACGGAATCATTAGGAATCATTACTGTTCTGACTTTACAATAATTTAAAGTGCAGCAATATTTGTTTGTGCAGCTTCCTTTTAAGATATAGTCTACATTTAAGAAAAGCAGGCTGGTTGTATCCTCTGGTATATAGACAATGCTGCTGGTTCCTCCTGCTGTGGGTAGGCTTCAGGAGTAGAAAGCTCCCCTGGAGCCACATACTCCAATGTTACAATCATTTCGCTAAGGAGGGTATGTGATGTTTGTGTTTTGCACAACTTCACCTGAAAGGATGTGGGCAGCTTATTAATTTTGACTCCCTCAGACTCAAAAAATAGGGCAAACCCAATTTCTGCACTCTGTGATGAGGATACGCTTGGCCTTCAATGCTGAGTTTAAATGTTTGGATTATACTTCCACACAATCCATAACTGAAACTTGGAAACTGAGTGAGAGTTTTTCATGATTAACTCAAGGGTAGAAATCAAGCACGCACATTTGTGTGTAAAAGGCTGGATGGAAAATAGCATGCTGTGTAAATCCATGGGGAGCTGACAACATTGGAATGTGTGTTATTTCCTGGTCAATGCTTGCCCAGATCATACTGGTAGCAATGATCTTGCCAGTCAGAAAATTGGCCTGAATGTGCGAAGTTTTCAGTATCCGACTTCCAAATAATACAGTCAAAAAAATTCAAAGGACAGCACTGAGGATCATTCCAAGATTTCATTTCAAGTGACAAAGAGTTATTTACAGAGCTAAGCAGACGTGGTGGACTAAATATCCATTTCTGTGCCATGATGTAATATAGTTCTTGTCTGTTGTCTTTTGACAGAGCTGAGAGAGGTCAAATCAACAAGGTGAGTTTATGTGGGATTTGAAAGCTCTGAAGGTTCTGTCAACATGGAATCTTTTCTGCACTTCTTGTGGAGGAGGTTATCGCGATTGGTTCTGCACGAGCCTTGCATCGGGATAGTTTTTTCAACCTAAGCTGATGACATATTCCTCATGTTCACAGACCCCGCATATGTATGTAAGATGCATGAATGCCGAGATATGCACTCTGCCGCATCCTCTTCCAGGATCAATTGGGCCAAGTATTCCAGATTCGTAGATGGACTCCTCCCTTCAGAACCCAGAACTTTCACCTGGAATAGGACAGCCTCCTCTACGTGGGAGTCCATCTTTGCTCGGCTGCGGAATGCTGGTTATTCGTCCGAATTGTTGGACAGGACTTGTCTGAATGCTATCTTACTGAATTCATAAACTAGCCTCTATGTTGGGGTACCAGCTGGGGAACTTTCACCACAACCCTGATATTTTTGCATAAACATTATTTCATAAATAATGCTCATACATTATTTCTGGGACAAAAGACTGAATTGCTGCTGAATTTTTTTAATTTCCCATTTAGGGAGGTTGGTCAGGCACTTGTTGGCCAGGTTCAAGTGGTGACCTTCCAACTTCAGATCCTGCAGCGATATTTCTACGTTGCTCCTCTCCTGGATAGTGTACCCTGATTATTTATTTCTTCCGCCAGGTGCATGGTCTAAACGTATATCTCCTGTTCATAACCCGAGGGTCATCACAACTCCTTGCAGGAATTCCGGCCTTCTACCAAACTTACTCAGAGTCTGGGACGTGGTCACCTCGCACTGCAGCTCTCTCCCGTCTTGAGTAGTGGCTGTCGTCAAGGAACCGCTGCTTGGGAATCCACATTTCCACCAATACCATTTCAGGTGGTTGGCAGAGGGACAGGTGTGGCTACCGGGATGACCAGGGACATGGCAGAGGACTGGACTGGGTGACACCCCATGAGTTGGCTCGATGCACAGCGCGCATACAGCTCACGGTCAATGTCATCTATGACCTCAAAGCAGTCATGCTCAGGCCCAATGTCACACATGGTCTCGACGAGGCACAGCTATGAGGTGAATGCACTCCTGCTTGGACGGAATTTTGTCAGTCCCTGGTCCCAAATTCCGCCCCCCGTTGCGAGCCACAGCCCCACAGTCTGAGCCACTTTATGGAAATGCCATCTGTGCTCTTTGCCCTGGCATGGAGGGATTCCTGTATGGGCTGCTGCTGCACTTCAGCCCCACGCTTCTGATCTACAGGCACTTGGTGTATCGGAGTTAGGGAAGGTGGAAGACCTCCTCGTGAATCTGCACTTGGGCTTAGCCAAGCATGCCATTAACAGAATCAAGCAGTAGGCAACTGAGGGGTCATCCAGCCCGACTGTCTACACTTCTACCAAGGGTACATCTGTGGCTGGGTGTCCCTAGAGAGGGAGCATGTGCAATCCACCAGAGCCTTCTGTGTGATGGGGGCACTGCAGGGACTGGGATGCACTATCAACCCTTTAATCACATTTTAGTTTGATGTTTAAATTTTATTTGTGAGTTATTTTTATTGAAGGCAGTATCCCTTTAAAGGACTGCCCCTTTGACTTAGTCCTTCAGTTTGTTTGATTTGGTTTAACTGGTTCTAAACAATGAGTTGGAAACTGAAGAAATCCATCCCTTTCATCATGCTTCCTTCACACAAAGTGCATGAACTGTGAAAGGCAGTGTTAACGTTGAACAGAAAGGATTATTGTCTTTATTAATGCCAGTCATGGCTCAGTTGATGGTACTTTTGCCTCGGAGTCCCAAGGTTCAGAGTCCATGGGGCTGATTCTCCCAGAATCCAGGCGACTCAAGCGGAGGCTATGTAACAGCCCCCTGCTGGGTGCCACAGTCTCCTCGAGTCTCCAGCCACTGATTTCTGGCACCATCAGCTCCACATCATAAATTAGTACAGAGCTATATAAATTATTTAAAATAGAATTTGCATATCATTAGTGAGCCCAGGAACGAAGCCTCTGGGCCTGCTAGCCTCTCTACACCCACCAGGCCTGTTTCATTCCAGCACGGTTCACTGTAGTTCCTCACTTGCAGGGAGCTGGCAGCTAGACCCTGCTGGAGTGAAGATGGACCTTGGAGACCCCTCAGGAGGCTGGGGGCAAAAGGGGAATATCTCCTGACTATTGCCAGCTTGGTAGTGCCAGTCAAGTTCCCTGGAACTGCCCAAGGGACAAAGAGGCAATGCCCAAAGGGGCACCTTGCCATTGTCCGCCAGGCCTCGGGCAGTACCAAAGGAGCCTATAGGACATGGAGCCACTGGGGGGTGGGGGGGGAGGTGATTGGTGGAGGTGTGGAGTCCTGCTGCTGCCACTCTGCACTTGGAGACCAGCGATCGCGGTTGGCCATTGGGGTGGTAATGCGGGAAGTTGGAACTGTGTGGGGGGCATGTAATCATGACTGAAGTGGGGTGGAGATGCAATGCTGGAGGTGATGGGGGAGGGCAGCTGAGGCTGACCCAGACATGTCTGGGGGGGTGCAGTGATTGGGTATGGAGGGTGTTCACACTGCCAGTGATGGGGGGGTTGCTGTGCTGGTCAGCAATTGGAGTGTGGGAGGGGTGCGGTTACACGGGCAGTGATAGGAGGTTGCTGCGCTGGCCAGTGAACGGGGTGTGGGAGGGGGTGGGGGAGGAAGAGGGTCACATGGTCAGTGATGGGAGGGTTGCTGTGTGCTGGCGATCAATCGGGGTGGGGGGGTAGTTACATAGCAATGATGGGAAGTTGCTGTGCTGGTCAATGATTGGAGTGTGTTTGGGGGGTGTGTCACACGGCCAGTGATGGCGTGTGTGTTGGGAGGGGGGGGGGTCACATGGCCAGTGATGGGGGGGTTGCTGTGCTGGCCAGTGATGAGGGTGTTGGGGGGTGTCACACAGCCAGTGATGGGGGTGTTGCTGTGCTGGCCAGTGATGGGGGAGTGTGGGGGGGGGGTCACACGGCCAGTGATGGGGGGGTGGGCATTGCTCTGCGATCGGGAGGCCGGTAATGAGGACCACCTCTGCATTCGGCGATTCTGGCAGCTGGCTCAGCACTCTGTTACTGGCTTCTCCAGCAGGAATAAGCCCTGCTCCCTGATTTTAAATGATATTCACTCTCGTGCACCCTGCAGTGCACAAAGTGGGGGAGATTCATTTTGAAACTCTGGCTGAAAAGAAACCAATGAGATTTATTCCAGTTTTTAGGCAAATTCAACATTTAGAATTTTTTTGGGAGAATCCTGCCCATTATGTTAAAAACAGGACTTGAGAATAAACACAAAGCTGACATTCCAGTACAATACCAAGGGAGTGCAACACTAATGGAGATGCCAACTTTTGGATGAGACCTTTAAACAAGCCCTTTCTGGCTGCTGGAGTGGATTCATGACAACATTTCAAAGCAGCGCAAAAAAGTAATCCCCAGTATCATGTCCAGTATTGATTCATCAATCAACATCAACAATATTTGGTCATTTCCACATTGCTGTTTGTGGGAGCTTGCTGTGCACAAATTGGCTGCTGCATTTTCCATATTACAACAGTGACTAAACTTCAACCGTACTTCATTGGCTGTAAAGTGGTTGTGAAAAGGTGTTGTACGAAGCCTTTTGTTTTCTTTTACATTGCTGTTGCATTGCTAAATGATCAAATGATAAATGATCACAATGCCATTTATGGGATCTTGCTGTGCACAAATTGGCTGCCATTTTGCCCACATCACAACAGTGAATATAATTAAGTGGCTGCAAAGTGCTCTGGGATCTCCTGAGAATGTGAAAGACCTTTCTTTTTGTAGGTGCATGAAAAAGCAGTGCTGTAATTAAAAGAATAGATAAAGAGAGAGTTTGCTTTTGTCTAATTAAAGCGAAAGTAGGCTGAATGTTTGTTTCAGGTTTGACATAAGGAACCTTTCAGATTTACAAAGCTAATGATAATGCAGTCAAGCAGTATGCTGTTTGTATTTCAGACATATGTGAGTCCATAAAAATAAAACTGTTCCACAGTGTGGGGAGTAATGTTTAAAGACAATTCATCATGAAACATCTGGAGGATGTGCACTTTATCCAAACTTGTGGTATTGTGGGAATTACATATGCCACTACCGCCAGGATGAACCTGTTGCTTTGTATATACAAATTACGAATGCGTGGGCTAGTTTCCTCCTTCTCACAGGGCCCATTGCCCAAGATTGTGTTCATGAATAACAAGTCCATACAAATGTTAATGTTACAAAACATAAGTAATAATCTGAAAGTCTTTATAACTTGGCAAATGGCTTGTTTTGATGAGTGAAGAATGGATTGAATCAACTTATATTAGGTGAAGCGACCAAAACCCGAGCAACCATCTTTTCATCCCTCTCCTTAGAAGTCCTGCAGTATAGTGTAAACTTGAGTGATTAACAGGTTGCAGATCAACATTTGTAATGCCTGGACAAAGACTTGACTGTGTAAGAGGTCTGGCAACACCAATTTTAAATCCAACCGATTTATTTGATAGTAAACCTGCTAGCTTTCTGCGTTTGTGCCTTCGTCAGGTGAATGAGGTGCCCAAAAGCACACATATTAGCACAGGCAGTTTACAAATTGCTGATTAGAATGCAAATCCTTACATCTAACCTGCTATTCAAGTCTTAAAGTGGCTAACTATGTGGGTGGAAGGAACACTGAGCACTGAGGTTAGAGAGATGTGTATTGTCTCCAGACAGCACAGTAAGTGAGGTTTTTTGCTAACCCAGGCAAGTCATGGGGGTTACAGATAGTGTGACATGAAGCCAAGATCCCTGTTAAGACCGTCCTCATGTGTGCGGAACTTGGCTATCAGTCTCTGCTCAGTGGCTCTGCGCTGTCGTGTTTCATGAAGGCCCCCTTGAAGAACGTTTACCCAAAGGTCGGAGGCCGAATGCCCGTGACTGCTGAAGTGTTCGCCCAAAGGAAGGGAACTGTTGTGCCTGGTGATTGTCGAGTGATGTTCATTCATCCGCTGTTGTAGTGTCTGTATAGTCTCCCCAATGTACCATGCGTTGGGACATCCTTTCTTGCAACGTATTAGGTAGACAATGTTGGCCGAGTTGCTAGAGCATGTACCGTGTACCTGGTGAATGGTATTCTCACGTTTGATGATGTCATCCATGTCAATGATCCGGCACGTCTTGCAGAGATTGCTGTGGCAGGGTTGTGGGGTATTGTGGTCACTGTTCTCCTGAAGGTTGGGTAGTTTGCTGCGAACAATGATCTGTTTGAGGTTGCGCGGTTGTCTGAAGGCAAGAAGTGGGGGGATGGGGATGGACCTAGCGAGATGTTCATAATCATCAATGATATGTTGAAGACTCCACAGAAGATGTCCAGAGAAGACTTGACTGTGGGATAACTGCAGAGCTGTCTGTGATAAATAGCTTGCAAAGGCAAGATGGTTTTTCTTCAGTGTTTGGAAGTGTCTGCTGTAGGTTGACCAAGTCTCCAAAAGCATACAGCAGCATGGCTGCTACCCAGTAAAATCATGACCATAGCTGCAGTATGGGTGAAACCATGATCGAGTTGGGGATGTTGCTAGACTGGCCACCTCGGCCTTGTGGCTAAGATGAAGCATTAGGTCAAGTCCAAGAGGAGGTACAATGCCTCATCCTGTCAGCTTGGGTCCTGTTTGATCAAACCCAATGTGGGATGCAAGAACTTGTCAGCTTGGATCTGGTTTGTCCTTCATGTCGGAACCATAATTGGACTTAATAAGCTTTTTTGATTAGGAATAAAGGTACAAAGAAGAACTCAGTTTGAGATCCTAGTGCTGAAGTGCTCTTTTCTTCTGTTGGTTGAAGGCTGAGCTGGAACAATGGAGATGATGATGAATTCTGTTGCCTGTTTTTGTGAGAGGAGGCTGCCACATGGACAATACCTCACTTTTTCAGGATCTCACCCTCGATCTTAGTGGGGGAGGTGATTTGATATGAGAACTGGTCAGGAGGGGACCTTAGATTCTCGGGGCTTGCGATAAATTGACAAAGCTAGAGGTCAGCTTTTACAAACATCACCTCTTAACTGAAACGCAGTGATTGAGTTGTGAGTGATCTTGGCTTTGGATTGAAGACAATGTTAAGTTAAACAGTTTCCCATCCATTTTTTAGGTAACTTCCATACTTATTGGTCATTTGCAGAGGTGGGATGCAGGGAAAATGGACAACCAGTAACAAGAAAGGAGGTCTAACAGCAGCATCTTCTCCCAAGCCAAGCATTGAGCTCTGAGTCACTCAGAACCAACTCTGGTGGAATGTATCTTTCATGCACCTGACACCAAACTCCTGAAGCAACTGTTCTATTCGGAATTCTGCTTGGCAAGAGGCTCCCAGCAGGACAGCAGACACACTTTGGGGAGGTTCTGAAAGCATCCCAATGGTGACACAATGGTTAGCATTGCTGCCTCACAGCGCCAGGGACACAGGTTCACTTCCCAGCTTGGGTTCCTATCTGTGTGGAGTTTGTACATGTTCCCTGTGTCAGCATGGGTTTCTTGTGTTCTGGTTTCCTCCCACTGTCCAAAATGTATGAGTTAGGTGGATTGGTCATGCTAAATCACCCATTAATGTCAGGGGATTATCTAGGGTAAATGCATGGGGCTTATGGGGATAGGGCTTAGGTGGGATTGTAGTCAGTGCAGACTCGATGGGCTGAATGGCCTTCTTCTTCATTGTAGGATTCTATGGGTTATATCCCTGAAGAGATTAAACATCCCTGCTGACTCATGCGACTCCCTGACATGTGACTGACAGAACTGAGGAAAATTTATTTGAAAAGATACTAAACAACACATCAAGAGATTTCATTGGAAATACACAGGGATTGATTGATTGTAGTTCAAGTTACTGATGGACCAGGCAACATATATCTGCTATCCCCTCATAGCTTTGTCTCAGTCATCTTCGACATTGGATCTCTGTCATATTGAGTTTGGATGGGGTAGATCTGCGCTCCCTTCTCACAGAGCAGTTTCTGGTTGTCCTGCCTCATCTTTTCCTACTTCCTGGTGCGTGTACAGCAGCTCCTGCCCCTGATCAGCTCCGCACCATGACTGGATTCTATCACATTTGTGTATGGGAGTGCCTTGTCCTTTTTCTATCTTCTTTTGCATGAAGCACTATGTGCCCTTGTCCAGAACAAAATTCCTCCTGGCAGCTGAGTAGCAGCAAAATGAATTGCCTTGTGAAAACAGAAGCCTCACTTTCTACTCCCTTGTATTGAGAGAAGGCAGTTGGAATTGAATTTATGTCACTTCTGAAGAATAAATAAAAATGTAAATCAAAAAGTCCATTGGGGTTCCTGCAGCTCTCCCAAGCGGTCCCTCAAATGCCCAAATGCATCAAGTTCAGACCAGCTGCATACTTCAGGTTTCCCACTTCTGGCCTACCAAAGTCCACTGCATTTGCCTGACAAAGACACAGAGTGTCGAAAGCTCGCAAATTTACTATCAAATAAATCGGTTGGATTTAAAATTTGAGTTGCTAAATTCTTACTGAGTTCTTACCAAAGTCCAAGCAGTGGAAACTGAAGAGTCAAATGGCCAGTTGCCTCTGTAAAACATGCCTGCATGCAATGGACCCCGTCCCATTCCCACTTCTGCAGAAACGGGAATTGGCTTGCTCAGGGTTATGATTTTCGACCACTTTTACAATCTTTGCCACTACAGAGATGTTCCCCAGCATGGCAAAAATCTGGCTCAGTGTTTGCAAATAGAATGCATCCAATACTTTTTCACTAACTTTTCCAAGTTGTATGGATTTTGATTCTATACTAAACCACAGGGTAAGAATTTTTGCTTTGAATAACATGTTGCCAAAAAGAGGACATTCACTGATTTGGAAAGCTAACCAACAAGATTTATTGAAAAAAACACTTCACTTTCCATTAATCGAGGCAAGGTATGATGCATTTGTTCAATATATCAATCTATCTGTCTGTGAATCCTGTGGGGCCTTCTCTTTGGTTCCTTGAATCTGGTCTCATGGTTCATGATATCCTTCAAGATACTAACTTTGTGACTTTAGGACTTGAATTATAGTTTCTCAATCTACTTTAACTGCTATAGTTTACAGTCCATTTTAACTGCCGAAGCTACTCATTCACAGTGAGCTGTTTGCTAAATTGTTTTTTTTCTCTTTTTCTCTCAAGCTAAAAGCAGCTTCCTAACAAAGACTATTCACTTTCTCTTTAGACTTTTAGCCAAAACTGACTCCCAATACTAATCTTTGTACTGGATTTTGATGGTAATTATCAAGCTCTGACAATAATTTTTATCACTTCAGGGCTTTGACAGTAATCCTGATAGCATCCCAATTATCCTACATGTCCTACATAGAATTCTACAGTATAGAAGGAGGCCATCTGGCCCATCGAGTTTGCACTCAGTAAGAATTTAGCAACACCAATTTATAATCCAACTGATTTATTTGATAGTAAAAAAGCGAGCTTTCAACACTCTGTGTCTTCCTCAGGCAAATGCAGTGTTCTGGTCTGCAATAGCACACATCAGCACAGACAGTCAGAGATTGCTGATTAGAATGCGAATCCTTACATCTAACCTGCTATTAGCCTGAGGAAGACACAGAGTGTTGAAAGCTCGCTTTTTTACTATCAAATAAATCGGTTAGATTATAAATTGGTGTTGCTAAATTCTTACTGAGTTCTTACCACCCCAATCCAACGCCGGCATCTGTATATCGAGTTTGCACCAACATAGTTTTGAGAAGACCAGAGAGGGGATGGGGGTAGGCGTTGATGTAGTATATATGACTTAGTAAGGCTTTGATAAGGTGCCCATGAAGACTTCTAAGAAAATGCAGATGTTGGAATAGAGGGTGATTTAGCAATTGGATTAGAATTGGCTGGCAGATAGAAGACAGGGGTGGTGGTTGATGGGAGATTTCATCGTGGAGTTCGTGACAGTGGTGTGCCTCAGGGTCTGTTTTGGGCCCCTGCTGTTGTAATTTTTATAAATGATCTGGATGAGGGTATGAGGATGGATCAGTAAATTTGCAGATGATACAAAGTTGGTGGGTGGTAGATAGTGAAGAGGGGGTTTAGTTTACAGAGTGACTTGGACAAGTTGCAGAGCTGGGCCGAGAGGGGCAAATGGAGTTTAATGTGGAAAAGTGTGAGGTAATGCACTTTGGCAGGAACAATAAATGTGTAGAGTATAGGCTAATGGAGGGCTCTTAATAGTGTTGAGGAACAGAAGGATCTTGGTGTATGTGTCAATAGATCCTGAAAGAGGCAGTCAAGGGATAAAGTTGTTAAGAAGGCATATGGAGTCTTAGCTTTATTGGTAGGGGGATTGAATTTAGGAGCCGCAGCATCATGTTGCACTGTACAAAACTCTAGGCGCCGCACTTGGAGTATTGTGTGCAGTTCTGGTCCCACATTATAAGAAAGATGTGGAGGCATTGGAGAGGGTACAGAGGAGGTTTACCAGGATGTTGCCTGGTATGGAGGGCAGGTCCTATGAAGAGAGGTTGAAGGATTGAGGTTGTTTCGTTAGAAAGGAGGCGGCTAAGAGGGGATCTTATTGAAGCATATAAGATGATTAGAGGTTTAGATAGGTGGACAGTGATAGCCTTTTCCTAGGATGGAGAAAGCTAGCACGAGGGGACACACTTTAAATTAAGGGTATAGTTATAGGACGGATATCAGAGGTAGTTCTTTACTCAAAGAGTGATTAGGGAGTGGAATGCCCTGCCTGCAGCTGTTGTAGATGCGCCAAGTTGGTGGCGTTTAAGAGGTTAGTTGATAAGTATATGGAGAGAAGGGAATGGTTTAGTTAGGAGGGGCATGCTTTTTATTTTGGTCGGCACAACATCGAAGGCCGAAGGGCCTGTTCTGTGCTGTATTGTTCTATGTTCTATGTTCTATAGTACTTTACTCAGACTCTATTCGCATAACCCCACATACTCATGCTGCTAATCCCCCAAACGCACACATCTTGGGACACTAAGGGGCAATTTAGTATGGCTAATCTACCTAACGTGCACATCTTTGGGCTGTGGGAGGAAACCGAAGCACCTGGAGGAAACCCATGCAGGCATGGGGAGAATATACAGGCTCCACACACATAGTGACCTCGAGGCTGGAAATGAGCCCAAGTCCCTGGCGCAGTGAGGTACCTGTACTATTACTGGGCCATCATGCCACCAGTTTTTATTAATTTCCTGGTAAATGCCTACACCTAACTCCTCTCTCCTGACAAAATGCATCCCAGCAAGTGTGCTTTCATAAATTCTACTCCTAGACAAGTGCAAAGATCTTATTGGTGCTTCTCTATTTTATGTCCATTTTGCAGGCAGCTTTTGCAACATTCACCTCCTAATTCTGTCCAGATATTTGCAACTCTGCTCACTTTCCTACGACAAACTCGTCTTAAATTGTACCCAAATTTACAAATTTTGACCACAGGAAAGAATGCTTCTGATTTTCCTTAACTCAGCTTAACTTGTACCATTTTGACAGGAGGCCCTGGCACATTTAGCCCTCAGACAATCTTTCTGGCTAATCAACTTTGCAGTCTTGGCTGCTGTTTACTGCTAATGCTAAACTCACTGGAACCCAAATGTACAAATCTGCCCCAGCTATAACTCCACAGTTTCCTTCTTAAAGCTATGGTAAAGTGTTTTGGCACTTTGAGAGATGATAATTTTAGGATTTTTTTTATCAAAATCCCAATAGTACATACAAATTAAAGCTGTCCATCAATAAGTTCATATACGGTACAATTTGCTAACTTATGCCTTAATAATTAAGGCAGGTGAAATCTAGCACATTTAAACATATTGTGCAGTTTATTGCTTAACACTACGTCACCAAACGATACAAGTCGTTATGAGTTATTGACCAATCTTTTCTCTTTGTGATAGCTTTCCAAGTATTTCTTTTTCTGTGTCTTCCCAGAAGTTTCTATTTTGGTTCAGATTTACAAGAATCTTTTCTTCTTTTTCACTGAACAAACTCTCACAGGAAAATACAGATCCAGGAAAGATTCTGCAATCCATTTGGCAGATTCAAAGACAAGCACTCATTTCACCTCACCATCATTCGTTCTCCTAAATAGATATTTAATTTCTTTTTAAATTTTCCACAGTCTTTACCTCCATTAATTTCTAGACAATTTGTTCCTCATATTCACCACCCACTGTATGAAGTAATTAAATTTAAACTGTTTATGCACTTTACTCCTTGACTCATATCCTCTGTCTTGTGGCAATGACAAGTATATTATTCCTTTACAGGTCGTGAGTACTTGAATAACATCTTGCCTGCGCATTCTCCTCCGGTATAAACAGTATGAGGTTCTTGTGTGTTGTCTCGTAACTCAGATCCATTAAGTTAGCTAACTGATTACTTTTTTCAATATTGCCTACAATATCTACAGAATGGCAACCAGATTTGCACACTGTATTCCAGTCATGACCGTAGCAACACCTCAGAGGATTTACAAATTATCCTGCTGACTATGCATTTAACACCTAGGTTGCTTTCTTTACTGCACTCACATGCTGCGCCTTTGGTTTTATCAATTGATACTCTACAAACCTCCTCTGGTGTTGTGTCCTGTAGGCTTATCTTTCATTTGTGCACATGGAAGATAGACAGCATTTGCCACTAATCGGAACACCATCACCACCTTTCTAGATCCAAAAGAAACAATTTACATTTAAAGCAGCTTTCACTTGGCAAAATGTCACAATGTATTTCACAGTAGCATAATCAGACAAAATTTGATTCTACACTCTGTAATGTCAACTGTGGCTCAGCTGGTAGCTTCTGGATGTGAAATCAGGTGCCAATCCAGGGAGTTATAGAGTTATAAAGAATAGACATCTTGGCTGATACGCTAATGCAGTGATGAAAGAATGCTGCTCTGTTAAAAATACTATCAGTCTGGAGCAAGATTAATCCAAAGCTCCATTTGCTCTCTCATGTGGGTGTAAAATATCCCATAGCTAGATGGGTTTTCTCCAGGTGCTCTGGTTTCCTCCCACATCCCAAAGATGTGCTCTTTGGCAGAACAAATTCTCCCTAAATTGTCTCTAATTTGGTTCTATTGCATAGATTTATAAACATAGACAGGGATCATGGGTAGAAGTGGAAACATTGAGGTGGCGGTGCGGGCTCATTGGGCCGAAGGGCCTGTTTCCTGTGCTGTTTTGTTCTTTGTTCTTTGTAAATGACAGCTTTTGAACTCGAGAGAGAAAGAGACGAGCTGTTACAGGCAGAGGCATCATAGGAACAGACATTCGAGTCGATTCTGCCATTTAATGACGACAAGGCTGTGGCCTAATTTTATATACTTGCTTTGGTTCAAAAATCTTGACAGCATCCAGGACAAAGCAGCCCACTTGATTGGCACCACATCTACAAGCATTCAATCCCTCCACCACTGGTACTCAGTAGCAGCAGTGTGTACTATCTACAAGATACATTGCAGCAATTCATCAAAGATCAATTGATCTTAGACAACAGCTTCCAAACCCACAACCACTTCCATTTAGAAGGACTCCGGCAGCAAATAAATGGGAACACCACCACCTGCAAGTTCCCCTCCAAATCACTCACCATTTCTTATATTACCATTCCTTCACATTCACTGGGTCAAAATCCTGGAATTCCCTCGCTAATGGCATTGTGGTCAACACACAAAACATAGACTGCAGCGATTCAAGAAGGCAGCTCACCATCACCTTCTCAAGGTCAATTAGAGATGGGCAATAAATGCTGGCCAGCCAGCCACATCTAGGTCCCATGAATGAATAAAACAAATGGACTGTGGTGGTTCAGGAAGGTGGCTCACCTTCCCAAGGACAATTAGTGATGGGTATGAAATACTGGCTGTGCCAACAAAGACATTATCCCTTGAAAGAACAACAAAAAGTCATGTTTCCCTGTCCAATGTTGGCCACTTAACATTTCCTCTGTTTAAATCACTGTCAATGTAGGTTGGTTAATTCTTTCTCTTCTTTCCAAGTTATTTATACATATTTGCCTGTCTGCAATTCACATATTTGAATAAATTAAAATTTCAGAGTCTGTTCTAACATGAACTCTCATCAATGCCTCAGAGTTTTTGAATTAAGAAATAACTGCTCACTTACAGCAAATAAATGAAAGGTTCTTGAACAGAATTCTCTCCTTCAGCTCTATATTCAGAACTGCTCTGTTTTCAGTTTTTGCAGCCGCATTTGTCTTTTGAGTGTATTACATGTCTTGATTGAGAAAGTCTGGTGCTCGTGGGAAAGATTAATGGTGAAAAAAGTGGAGGTAGACAAAGAACTTTCTTTCTAAAGGACCTTGCCAGCAACAAAGGCAATCCAAGCTTCCAGAACAAAGTTACTGTGGATATCATGATCAGCCAGGCCCCCTCAGGACATGCAACCTGAAGAGAGAGATATCAGATGTGGCCAGTTTTCTCAGTTAGATTGTGAGTTAGGTTATTAGATTGTGCATTAGAAAACCATTTTATGTTTTGGGCGGACAAAGTTTTCCCTGTGTAACAATCAAACATCTACAGTCAGCATTCTGGAGGTACTGTTTCAGTAGTCTTTGTTAAAATTCAGTGCTGCTTTCCAGACCTGTCCCTCCTTTCTCCCACTTACTGCTGTTGCTGCCGACCCTCCATTGATGCTAAGGCTGGAACTCTCACATCAGTTTTACAAAGTCAGAAAATCCTCCTCTCAACAGAAGGTTCAACCCCTGGATGAACTGCTGCTGGGGGTAGTGATTTCACAAAAAGACAAACTGAGATTTGCAGCCCACAGAATATCAGAAATTCCACATGGTGGTTGCTATGTGTATGGCGAGATAAACAAGTGAATCAATCTGTCACGCATGTGTTGTAGTTGTAAAGGATAGACAGTGGAAAGAGAAGAATGTCAGCAGGAGGAGGCTATTCGGCCCATCGAGCCTGCACTGATAACAAGTCCACCTCGACCGTATTCCCATAATCCACGTATTTACTCTGCTAACTCCCCTAATACTAAGGAGCAATTTAGCATGGTCAATCAACCTAACCTGCACATCTTTGGGAGGTGGGAAACTGGAGCACCTGGAGGAAACCCACGCAAACACAGGCAGAATGTGCAAACTCCACATAGACAGTCACCCAGGCCGGAAATGAACCCGAGTCCCTGGCGCTGTGAGGCAACAGTGCTAACCACTGTGCAACTCTGATGCCATTAAGAAAAGAAAGAAGACTTGAACTGAAGTGGTCAAGAGAAAAGAGTGTCGGTTTTGCACACGTATTGCCTTTCTGCTCAATAATTTCAAAGTCAGAACACCAAGGTTTTTAGTATATCAGCTTGAGATATGTGAATCGCACATTTCAATTTGGTATCTGGCTCACAAAGCTCTAATGGATCCATCTAAGGAAATCACATGGGGCTTGAAGTGTAGGGGCTCATAGAATCCAGTATGATGCCTGCCTGCCACAACCTGCTCCTGAAATTCGATGTCAGACAACCCACACACCCTTGAGCATACTGAGGTCATTAAGTGGTCAAGTAATGGCTATTTAAAGCGCTCAGCCTGCAGCCAGTGGTATTTTACCCATTGACAAGGGGAGGACTAAACTAAGGGTGGGAAGCCCTGCAGTTTTAGCTGTGCAGGCATTTCCCTGGGTCCTGTGGAGGCGTCTACCCCTTTGATACCCAACCCTTGTTCACTTGTTCACCTGAAAATGCACCCTGGTTCCTCCAGCCCCACCTTCCACCTCACAACTATCCTCAATCCCTCGCTGAGCCTCCTGACCAGGACTTATCTGGACTCATTGAGGTGACGGAACTGCTTGTAGTACCACCATGCCCTTCTGGTGCTGTTGGACTCCAAAACTGTCATCTTGCCTTGCATAGGGATCATGGGCAGAACCACCAGCAACCACCACCACCACCACCACCCCCCCCCCCCCCCCCCCCACCATCCCCAACCTTTTTAACTGAGGGGAGCAAGGGGCTCAGTATCCTGTAAAATTCTGCCAATTCTTAGTGACTACCTCACTGGGCTCATGTAGAAACCTTTCACAAAGCTTGGCAGCTTAACCAATTGTTTTTATGTTACAAAATTGCAGGTTTAAAATGGAAATTTACAGGGGGTTTCAAGGTCCAATTTTACTACAGGTGGATGAAAATATGGCACAGCTTTATATGGTCATCCGCACATTACCATAATACCTATCCAACCAAAATATTAACTTGCTACTGCTCTAAGATGTAGTCTGGAAAATTGTCTTGGAAAGGATGCTTGGAAAGAATATATATATGCAAAATGACTCAGAGGAACAGAAAATTGTCAGACAACCCATTTGCTGTCAGCCGTTCAAAACAAACTCGTCTTAAGTTCCGAATATGTGATCCTCGGTGAGAGTAACTGGTGAGAGTAACTGGTGAGAGTGGATCATCGATTCCAACTTGTCTTTTGGAAACATTTCAGAGAGGAGTGGTGAGTTTCTAAGAGCGTGATGACCAGAATATACCATTGAAAAGTCATAACCACACTAGAAACTGTCTGGAATTTAACAAGACAGGCAATTTTGGGTACCCACATTGGAAAGTTGGCTACAAATATGGGCAGATGTTTTATATTAAGACCATTGCAATTCAATAATTTACTTAACCATCAAAAGGAAAGGCATGTCAGGCATTACTTTTCAAAACAATTCTGTCAGCATTTAAATTGAGTAATATGTCAAATGATAATAGCAGATGCTTTCTCTTCCCTTTCATCTCCAACATTCAAATGTTAAGTAGTCTTTGCCTGCAAATTACTACAGACTTTTCATGAACAGCAATGTAAGTACAAAATCATATTTTCCTCCTATTCTAGGTGATGTGGGAAGGACTTGTCATAGGGGCAGAGTAATAAGGGAGACAGTAGAACCTCTTAAGGATCAACAAGGTCATCTATGTGAACATCCACAAGAGATAGGTGAGATCCTAAATGAATATTTTTCATCAGTATTTACTGATGCGAAAAACATAGGTGTTAGAGAACTTGGGGAAATGATTAATGATGTCTTGAGGATTGTACATATTATAGAGAAGGAGGTGCTAAATTCTTAAAGCCAGTGCTAGATTTAGACTTGGTGAGGCCCTGAGCTATATAAAGCTTGGAGGCCCCTCGTTAAAAAAATTACACAAAAGGTCTCACAAGGTGCGTACCAAAATAGGACCTTGGGTTGCTACAAAAAAATTGAAAACATAATTATGCCTTTTAATTATTTAATAGCAAAGTATTTGAAGTGAAAAAATACCTGCAACGCTCACATCTGCATCACTTCTAGTGTTTTCCTCAGCTGAGATTCCAGACTCTGTTGTCTCAGTAGCAGAGGCGCTAGGCTATAGTTGTTTTGGACTTTGCTGATCACCTTAGTTTGTGGATCCTTATCTGTTTCTGAAGTGATGCAGCTTTTGGTAATTTTTTGAGTTGGTCTTCAAGCTGGTGCTTTCTTTTTTTTTTCTGGTAACCACTCTTAAATGTTCTCTTCATTGTAAACCTTCTGGAATTTTGTGAGGCCCCTGTGGATTGTGTGGCCAAAGCTGTAGCTTGTTTAGCTAATGCCTAAATTCGGCACTGTTTAAAGCGCATCAAAGTAGAGAAATCCCTGGGATCTGATGAAGTGTATCCCAGGAAGTTGTGGGAGGCTAAGGAGGAAATTGCAAATGCCCTTGCCAAGATATTTTTTATCAAGGATAGTCACAAGTCAGGTGCCTGAAGATTGGAAAGAGGCAAATGTTGTGCCTTTGTTTAAAAAGGGCTGCAGGGAAAAGCATGGGGACTACAGGCCAGTGAGCCTCACATCTGTGGTGGGTAAACTGTTGGAAGGTATTTTGAGAGACAGAATCTGCAGGCATTTAGAGACACAAGGACTGATTAGGAACAGTCAGCATGGCTTTGGGAGTGGAAAATCATATCTCACAAATTTGAGTTTTTTGAAGGGATAACCAAGAAGGTAGATGAGGATAGTGTAATTGAAGCTGTCCGTATGGACTTCAGCAAGGCCTTTGACAAGGTGCTACATGGTAGGTTGTTGCATAAGGTTAAATCTCATGGGATCCAGTGTGAGGTATCTGTATGGATACAAAATTGCCTCTTGAAGAAGCCAGAGGGTGGTTGTAGGGAGTTGCTTTTCAAACTGGAGGCCTGTGACCAGCAGTGTGCCTCAGGGATCAGTGCTGGGTCCATTCTTATTTGACATTTATGTTAAGGATTTAGATAAGAATATAGGAGAGATGGTTAGTAAGTTTGCAGATGACACCAAGATTGATAACAGAGTGGATAGTGAAGAAAGTTATCTCCAATTGCAACGTGGTCTTGATGGATCAGTGGGCTGACGAATAGCGGATGGAGTTTAATTTGGACAAATGCAAAGTGATGCATTTTGGAAGATTGAACCAGGTCTGGACTTACCCAGTTAGTAGTAGGGCAATGGGGAGAGTTACAGAACAAAGAGATCTAGGTGTACATGGTCATAGCTCCTTGAAAATGGAATCACAGGTGCATAGAGTGGTGAAGAAGGAATTTGGCATGCTTGGTTTCATCGTTCAGAACGTTGAACACAGGAATTGGAACGGTTTGTTGAAGTTGTACAAGACATTGGTAAGGCTACACTACTATGTGCAGTTCTGGTCACCCTATTATAGAAAAAATATTATTAAATTAGAAAGAGTACAGAAAAGATTTACTAGGATGCTACTAGACTTGATGGATTGAGTTATAAGGAGAGGTTAGATAGATTAGACTTCTTTCTCTGGAGTGTAGAAAGCTGAGGGGTGATCTTTTAAAGGTAGATAAAATAATGAGGAGCACAGATCAGCTAGATGGTCAATATCTTTTCCCAAAGGTAGGGGAGTCTAAAACTAGAGGACAAAAGTTTAAGGGGAAAGATACAAAAATGTCCAGACAGGCAATTTTTTCACACAGAGGGTGAGTGTCTGCAACAAACTGCCAGAGATAGTAGTAAAGACTGGTACAATTTTGTCTTTTAAGAAGCATTTAGATAGCTACATGGATATAATGGGTATAGGGATATGGGCAATTGGGACTAGCTCAAGGGTTTTTTAAAAAAAGTGGTTTGGACAAGTTGGGCCAAAGGACCTATTTCCATGCTGTAAACCTCTTTGACTCTATGATTTTTCAAAGGACCTATACCCCCCAAAACACTTGCTATCTCCTTTGTTCTTCTCAGTCCTACTTGGGACATTCCTTTATCTCCTCTTGGTTATCCAGCAATGTGAACTTTCATTTATCCCCTTTCAGATATTTTCCTTCTCCAATCCTGACCTCAATCCATCACGACTCTTCTGAATTCCAACTATCTTGACACATTTGAACCTACTATGGATAATGTCAGAGCTGCTTTCTATGCTTGCCATTTTCTGAAGAACACATCAAGGTATATTGTGGGTGGCACAGTTACATAATGGCTAGCACTGCTGCCTCATAGTGCCAGGGACTGGCACTGTGTTCAATTCCTGGTTTGGATGACTGTCTGTGTAGAGTTTTCACATTCTCCCCATGCTGCATGGGTTTCCACCTGGTGCTCCGGTTTTCTCCCATAGTCCAAAAATGTGCGGGATGGGTTGATTGGCCATGCTAAATTGCTCCTTAATGTCAGGAGGATTCGTGGGATAAATATATGGAGTAATACCGATAGGGCCTGGGTGGAATTGTTGTTGGTGCAGGCTCAATGGGCCAAATGGCCTCCTTTTGCACTGTGGGGACTCTCTGATTTCCTGATTCTAAGGTATTCATTTCTGTCTTTTTACATACATCATCACCAATAGCTCCATCGTTCACTCTCACTGAAATGCATACTGGCATCTAATTTCACCATTCTATTCACCTCACTCACCACTGTCCTTTTGTAATCTTGATGTAGAGATGCCGGCGTTGGACTGGGGTAAACTCAGGAAAGTCTGGCAACACCAATTTTAAATCCAACCGATTTATTTTATGGTAAATCTGCGAGCTTTCGGCTTTTGTGGCCTTTTGTAATCTGCCAGTGGATCAACAATCACAATTGGCTTCTGGATTTACTTTCAGAATTACTTTTTTAAATTATTTATTCATGAGATGTAGGCATTGCTGGCAAGTCCAGCATTTGTTTCTGATTTCTGATTTCCCTTCAGAAGGTTGTTGTGAGCTGCCTTCTTGAACCATTTCAATCCATAGTGGAATGAAACACAAGTGTGCCTTTAAGAAATTTTTTTTTTGTTTTTTGTAAACAGGTCTTTTCAGTGTTGCCCAGCTGTCTGCTTAGAAGTCCTATTATTGCTGCTTAAATGGGGTTTTGTTTACTTTTGTTCTGGGCTTCATGTAGTGTCCAGGATTTTATGACTTCTTGAATTGTTAGGGGAAGGATTGATTTACAAGTTAAAGTTTGGCGGTTCTTCCTCAGCAGAATCCAAAGATTCACTTTCAGTTTTGGTTGAGAGTCTGAAGTTTCAGGCAGGTTTTCTGTCCCTCTCTCCTGCTGGGATTATCGATTCTGCTGGCTAGCTGGAAGCAGGTTTTCTTGCCTTCCCGGAATGAAAATTCTGTCTGCTGCAGTGGTTTGTTGACTGAAAGCTAGAAGGGAGCAAAGGCAGTATCTCCACCTCGAGGTCTGCTGAAAGTTACAGCGTTGGAAAGCCAGAGTTACAATTCTCCAGCCAAAGGATTAAGTCCAAGCATCACATGGGAATTCTTATTTTCTGTGCAAAACCTGTAATAGAGGTATATTTTAAGATTTTTTTGGCTGGAACATTTCATACATTTGTCAAGATTTATACAATATCATTGTTTTTTTTTCTTGTTTGTAATTGGTAAATATTATTATTAACTGTATTTTTAGTTAAACTTTATTTGATAAAAGCTCCTTAGTGGGTCATTCGAATCATACTTGAAGTGAAACATCTCATATTTACCCTAGCCAAATGCAAATTGCAAAACTTATGATCCACACAGACTTCATAAAACTTTGGAGTTTCTGACCTGAATTATAACAGGCAGAGGTATACCCACAGTGCTGTTAGGAAGGGAGTTACTGGATTTTGACCCAGCAAAAGAATAGTGATACAATTTCAAGTTAGTATGGTATGTGGTTTGCAGGGGAACTTCCAGGTGGCAGTATTCCCTTGTACCTACTGTTCTTGTCATTAGCACTGCTGCCTCACAGTGCCATGGATCCAAGTTCAATTCCCAGCATGAGTTACCATTTGTGTGGACTTTGCATGTTTCTCCTGTATCTGCATGAGTTTCCTCATGGTGTTTCAGTTTCCTCCCACAGTCTAAAAGACCTGCTGAATAGGGACATTAACCAAACAGGTGCCAGAGCGTGGCAACTAGAGGAATTTCTCAGTAACTTTATTTCAGTGTTAATGTAAACCTTACCTGTGACTGATAAACTTTACTTTAACTTATTCTAGTGGTAATGTTTATGGGTTTGGAAGTGCTATTGAAGGAGCCTCACTGAGTTACTGTAATGTAGTTTGTAGATAGTGCACCTTGCTGTCACTGTGAATCAGTGCTGGAGAGAGTAAATGTTCAAAGTAGTGAATGTGATGTCAATTAAACCTAGATAGTGTTGAACTTCTTGAGTATTGTTGGACTGCACTTATCCAGACAAGTGGAGACCATTCCATCACACTTCTGATCTATGGACAGGCTTTACGAGTCAGAAGGTTAGTTAGTCTCGACAGAATTCTCAGCCTCTGACCTGTTCTGGTAGCCACAGTAGTTTTATGGCTGGTCCAGTTCAGTTTCTGGTCAATAGTAGGTCCCAGGACATTGATAGAGACAAATTCATTGATGCTACTATTATTGAATATCTAAGGGAGATGACAAGATCCTCTCTTTTTGGGGATGATCATTGCCTAACTCTTGTGTGGTATAAATGTTACTTGCCACTTCTCAGCTCAAGCCTGAATGTTGTCCCAGTTTTACTGCATCTGGACATAGACTGAAGGCATTGCAATCATCAATAAACATCCCCATTTTTGATTTTAAGATGGAGGGCAAGTCATCAATGAAGAAGCTGAAGATGTTTAGACTACAACACTACTCTGAGAAACTCTCGCACTTATGTCTTGTGATTTACAACCATAGTTTCTTCTTCAAAATCTTGAGTGTATTGTTACTTCTCAAATTCATGCCCATCACACTAGAACTCCCATTTGAATCCCTTCAATCAGGATGCCATTCTTCCACTGCACCATATGTCATAAAAACTTTCTCTGTCACCACGGTACATTTTCTCTCTCATTTTCTATTGCTTTTTTGCATCTTAACTGCACAACCTCCCTCTACTATCTCTGCTTCATTTTCAACTTGGTAGGATTGGCCTCTGGCAGTTCCTATCCAATCATAGCTAGAGAATTTTCAGAAATGGCCAGTCTTGTTATCCTTGCAGTGTAACATCTGGAATCGTCGATGATCTCTCCTTAGTGCCCTCTTCTTTCTTATCAATATGAACAACACTGCAGAATATGATCAGTTTTCACGCATATGCTGATGATACATTTATTCACAACATTTCTAGATTGTTCCAGCATATCCTTGCTTTCAGAGTGCTTATTCAACATTCAGTTCTTTTAACCAGACAGAGGAGAGATTATAGCAATCATTTCTACGTCCCATTACAAACTCTTTCTGCCTGATTCCATATCACTTGAGGATTAAGAAAAGGAAATGGCCAAAGGATGATCCTTTGGGCAGTCTCACATTAATGGTGGTGATTTGAGAAGAGGCATTGCCAGAGGAGTTCTAGTTATATTGAAATAGTTAGTGTGGATCCCGTGTCAAGTTCCATGTGTCCATTACCTCTATCCTCACTCATGTATATTTCCTCCTCATCTCCCACTGCCTCAAATATCAATCAAGGATAGGAAAAGATCAACTGTAACATTTCTCTATTGATGGTAAGACTGCAAAAAAAACTCTGAAAAATTCACTCTGTGTCCTTGCACAGATAATGTCTGATTTGCTGAGTATTTCAGATTTCCAGCATCCGCAGTATTTTGATTTTGTATTTGGTTCACTGAACTCAGTGAAATTCCTTTCGGCCCCACCTGTGTGGGTGACTCGAGTCCCACGTGATGTGATTGGCACCAATTAGGAATGGGCAATACCTGCCCATGCCTTCCACATCCCAAGAGCACATTTAAATATTGTGGTCATTAATGGTAGTCATTGACTGGCCATGTTCAATTAACCCTAGTGTCAGGGGGTTTAGCAGAGTAAATATGAGGAGCTACGGGAATAGGCCCTGGATGGGGTTGTGGTCAGTACAGACTAGATGGGCCAAAATGACCTCCTTCTGCACTGTAGGGATTCTATCCTTTTAAGATTAGTGACATTTTGGTGATGTGCTACCTAACAATGCTTCCAGTACAGTTCCCCGTGATTAACTGCTCCAGAAAGTAGCTAACTCAGATAAACAGATGTAGTTAAAATATGTCCAAGTCTTAGAAATTTGCTCTTCATTCTACAGTACAGCAGTTATCCTCAATCACCAGTGACAAGTGATCTCTAAGGAGAGATCATTGACGATTTGCTGAAAGAGCATTCATAATCAGAGAAGATGGAGACTGTGGACTGTAACTAATGAGTTCTCCAGTTTTGAATTGATGGATATTCCAAAGATGTGCGGGGAAGTCCCTCTTAGAAATTCACAACTAATCACGTGCATTGCAATTGCCCAGAAGTCCAAACTTTCTTTGGGCAATTGCCCTGCACTGGGGACCATTTGAAAAGAAGGATATCGTTCATAAACATTGGATGGTTCTAACTGCGTTTTACCAATGGTAATCCATGTTAAATGTTAGAAGAATTGAAACCTCTTCTAACTTCTGAGTAACTATTGCACAGACACATGCTGCCCCCACTGAACTCCTTCCACATCTCAACACCTCCATGAAACATCTCCAACCCCAATTCCTCAGGGGTCTCCTGTAACCCATCCACCCACAGAAACTCCCCATCCCTCCTTAGGATTCTGCTTCACCACCCCCTCAACATCCAAGGGATTAAATCCCCTGACAGGAATTCCTTAACCCACAGGATTCCCCTCACACTCACAGGGATTCTCTGCATCCCAACCCCATCAAGACTAATTCTCACCCCCTCCCCTTCCCCTTCCCCAGTAGGACTCTCAGTCCCACCATACCCAAGACATAAGACATCTGATACCCCCTGAGACTGCCCAACATTGTCCAGAGGTCTGAAACCTCCCCTCCACCCTCTGAGCTTGACACCCCGAACACCATTATGGCCTAACAATGCCCCCAACTCGAGGACCAACTCCCTCCTCCAAATCCTACTCACTTATCTTTTACACTTACCAATTCCCTGGATTGTCAAGGCCTGTAAACATCACTGGATCTGTAACTTGCCTGCTTTACAGCAGCTAGGGCTGTAAAAAGGGAGCATGCCTTCTTTCCCTTCAACGGAGCTACATTGAAAGGTACTGCACTGCTTGGATCTCAATCAGCCGACTCAGGAGGTCAAGCAAGGTAGGATTTTGGGAATGAAACCATTGTCTCTCTAAGGAAATTTATCTGGAGAACTATTTATTATCTGTCTAGTTATGTTCCAGAGCGTTACTTACAAAATAGTTTTGTACTCAGATCCAAGTAGCAAATTTGCCAATGTGTTGAGAACGTAATATAAGTCTGTCAGACTCTTGTTAAGGATCCATTCGCCGGAATTTTACCGCTGCACTTGGCACGGAATCGGAGTGGAAGACAACAGAAATGTCCGTTGATCTCGGGTGGGAATTTCTGGTCTCACTTGGGCAAGGCCATAAAATCCCATAAAATTCTGTTTTCTTTAGACCTGAAGTATCAGAACTTATGGGTGGAATTTATGGCCCTGTCGTGGCTGGAAACAGGGCAGGAAAATGGAGCCATTCAGATGCCCATTGACTTCAGTGGGACGAGAAGATCCTGCCGGTGAGATGGGGCTGTAAAATTCTGCCCTGTATTTTCTTTTCATAGATTCTTGCTGACCTGCTGCACACTTACAGCATTTTCTGCTTTATTTTCCCAGATTAAACAAATTGTGAAAGAGCACTGCGTAGGCCCAGACTATCCTTCCTGGAAGATAGATATAGGCAGCAAGTTGGCTGAATTATCATTCTATAGCTGTTTATCAAAGATTGTGCCAGAATCCTCTGGCTGTTCACACCCTGCTGCAGCCAGCAAGAATAGTGAATTTGATGCTCAGCCAAATCTCCATACACAACAGCAGGGCTGGAGAATCCAGTTGCACATAAACTTAGATAATACTGCCCCGAATATCCTTTTCCATGTATAGATAACCACTAAATACATTTAATTTTGAATTGACAATCATCCTTATTTTTCTTCACTTGCTAACAAGACTCATATCTCAATGCTTGTGATAATGTGGCATAGTAGCACAGTAGTTAGCACTGCTGCCCCACAGAGCCAGGGGCTTGGGTTCAATTCTGGCCTTTGGGACTGTCTGTGCAGAATTTGCACATTCTCCCTGTATCTGCATGAGTTGCCTCACAGTGCTCTGGTTTCCTCCAACACTGTGCAGATTAGGTGGTTTGACCATGCTGAATTGCCCCTTAGTATCTCAAGATGTATAAATTAGATGGGATAGCTATGGGAAATGTGCGAGGTTACGAGGACAAGATGGAAGTGGATAAGTTACTCTGTCAGAAAGTCAATGGGCCGAATGGCCTCTCGTGCACTGCAGGGATTCTATGATGAATGTCATTTGATGAACTTCTAATTGTGGAATTGGAAGTGCTCAAGCAAACTACTCAAGTCTCACCATTTTAAAAAACACAGATCTTGACGTTGTACCAAAATCAACAGGTATTTAAAGTAAAACTTTACTTTGTCTAGCTATGTTTATTTTGAGAATGCAGTTTAATTAGCTGTGGATAGCAATAAGTTGGAATCACTGACATATCAGATCTTTCTCAAACAAAGTATTTTGGGAAACATTGTGGTGTAAAGGATGAGACTTAAAGATCAGTTAATGACAGGTTTTGAGGCAAAATTTGAGACCTATGTTCTTTAGGACACAATTACTTTTTTTGTCTGTGTTATGGTAAGCCTAGATAAGCACGTTGGGCAAATATTTTGCAAAATTGACTCAAGTGTTGCTTTTTAATTCTGTGCTCCTTAAAATATTTACCACACCAGCCAATATGTTTACGCTCTGACTCATATCTAAATAAACCAAAAAGATTACAGTTTTTACTGGAATAGTAAAACTGGCTGTTGCAACTTTTGGCCACGCATTCACATCTACACATGTAATTAGAATAAATGTTAACCCCTTACACTACCTTCAAATAAGTTAGTTTGTTATTCTTGGGAATTATTCATATACATATATATGTTATATATAAATACATATATTGTGAAACCGTAGGATAATTGAGTGGCTATATTACAAAGCTGTAATTCAATTGAAGAGGTTTGCTTAACATTTTAAATTATGAAAGTGGGGCTGTACAGCAAAAAGGACCATTTAGCTCAACAAGTATTTTGCTTTCACAGACTGTGTCGAACTCAATCTATCAGGAACTCAATGTACACTTTGAAAAAGGGCTCAGAAAGTTTCTTCCTGTAAGGCAAATGCAAATCAAACTAAACTGCAGAGTACAGCTAACACCATGGTTTACATTATTCACTTAAACTGGTTCCTCTCTGTCGTAACATTTCCAAGGCTGCCCAGCAGCTCATGAGCCATCATGTTACATAAAGCATTTGATTATACCTTTCTATGGCTGGCTTTATAACTCTTAATTTACATCAGCTCCTCATGTTAAAAAGTTTTTTTAACAGGCACTACTGAGATCGAATATCTTTTCCAAGTGTTTGTTATTTCACATAAAAATTATATTGCCACAGTTGGTGGTGAAAGGTAAGATGGGATTCATTAAAATTTTTACATAAGTGCTGAGCAACATTTCTGGACTATTTGGAAATGTCCAAAAAACAGTGAGAGAATTGTAAAGTTCATACCTAACTGATTGCACTAGATTGACTGGTAGCATACTTGAAGGAGTAAAATGACATTCCATGTAAAAGTTAACGTTGATAATTTTTTGTAATTGTTAACGGGACATGGATATTGCTGGCTGGCCAGCATTTATTGCCCATCCTTAGTTGCCCTTGTTTGGAGGGCAGTTGAGAGCCAACCACATTGCTGTGGGTCTAGAGTCACATGCAGGCCAGACCAGGTAAGAACAGCAGATTTCTTTCCCTAAAGACCATTAATGAATGAGATGGATTTTTCTGGCAATCAATATTGCTTTCATGGTCATCGGTAGATTCTTAATTTCAAACTTTTTTTTACTGAATTTGAATTCTACCATCTGCCATGGCGGAACCTGGAACTAACTGAGCTTTTGGATTAATAGGCTAGCAATAATGCCACCAGGCCATCACCTCCCCTAAATAATTGAAGTCAAATCTTCTGTATAATTATCATAATTTCTGCAGCAGGAGTTTTCAGTTTAACATATGTATCCAATGATTCCAACATAAATATTCCTTTGATCTCTTGGCCCTTTTTCTTTCTCTATACTCTTCTGACATCAATACCATCCCACTTAATTCTCTTCCCATACCTAGTGGTGCACAAGGCAGACCTTCATCTGTTTCCACAGCCAGTAATTCCCAAAAGAAGTCACTAGTCCATCGCCGGAAGGATGCCACTCCATATTAAGCATCACTGACCAGGATTCTCTCTCAATCTTACCGCTAGCCATTGACATATTTGGAAGTATTTAAAGATTGACACATTCAACCTGTTTGATCACGTTACGAGCACACTTTCCTTGGCCATCAAGTTCTGGGATGGGGGGCGAACCAAGAGCTTTTGGTTCAGAGGCAGGGAGACTGTTTATTCCAGACCCATTCAAATACCTTCTCTCCTCCAGCCAAGACCCACACCTATCCCCCTATCACCAGTAAGTGTGCCCTTGACACGGTGTCACATTACCCTCCCTGTCAGCTGTGAACATCCTTCCTATGTAACCATTAGGCCCACACATGAATTTGCCATCTCTTCTCCAACAGGTGATAGTTGAGATACCGGCCCGTCTTTCCTATCCCTGAGATCCATGCTCACTTTAGAATCCTCTTCCACAATCTTATCCAGCCTTTCACTCACTATCGACAAATTCTCACCCTCCCATTCTACCCCATCTCACTATCCTTTCATACTGTGACTGTTCCCTCCCATCACATATCCTTGAGACTCCCCCATCCACAGATTCCATCATTGGTACTACTGACCCATCCCTCCACTCATGGCCCTCATCTCCAAACCTCACTCATGATCACCTTGGCCACATCCCTACTAAAAACTTCTTACTGCCTTCACAACATTTGCAATACACTCTGATGTATTCTATCACTGCATCCAATCATGACTCCCAGTGGCTCTAGTCTCCTTACCAAACCCGCTTTTTTGTGTCAGTCATCTCCTCCATGTGCTCCATAACCCACCACTCCCCCAAACCCAGTCACTGAGCACCATCCACTTATTCCAGCTATGCTTCTGCTGCTCTAACTACGCATCCAGGTAAGTCCCAACATGTGGACTCCATGCTTGTCCGGTTGTGTTTTGGACTGGACTGAAATCCTGATGAGAAGGTATAGCTGATTGGACTGATTGCGGGGAGAGTTCATTTCAGTCAATGTTAATTTGAATCCTGACAATGGCCTTTGAGGAATACTGACCAGCATTATCCCATCATAATGGTCGGGATCAGAGGTTCCGGCCATTATTTTCTACCACTGGAAAACTAATCCTTTACTCCCTGTTTTATTTACCACCAACGGCTGAAGGGGACAATTCTGCTGTATGTCTCCCAAAATCCCAGAAATGCATTGCAGATACACCAGCTTGTAAACAGTTGAGCTGTAAACTGTCTATTTAGTTTGAAGATGAAAATGAGTTTGGGCCAAGAATAGCTAATTAGGATTTCTACCTGGAAGCAAGACTCATGGGTTTCGTGTTCCATTGCAGAAGAGGACTGTAGAAGCCATCTTTGAGATCAGGTTACAGGCTTCCCTGTCAATTCAGTGAATATTAGAAACAGATTGGCATTTCGTAGTCAGTAAGAGAAAGATTGCTTGGTTTTGTGAACTACCAAAACCAAATGTGGGAGGGTAATCATCTTTGGTTAAAGATATAAATCATCAGCCATGAAAGGACTTCAGGAGATTTACCCTAGCATGACTGGGGAAGAAGAATCATTAGAATAGGCTTTACTGCTCATGGTAGATTTAAGAAACTCCCTGAAAACTAAAGAAAACACCTAGATATTACCACTTGGTAAAATGGAAATATGGGAACCTAATAGAAGCTCAGAGCAATCTCTTACGGGCACCATAATTATGTGGAAACTATGATGTGTATTAATGATAAAAGGGGAATGTTCCTCTCTGGAGTTTAAAGTATAAGGTACCTACAAAAAAAAGGTTTAATCAATAGTCTTTTTTATTCATCTGTTACAATAAAAGTTTTCAAAGGTGAAATTTTGTCACATCATTCTTTCAGCTGAGAATTGGAAGCTCAAATGTCCTTTTAAAACTTATCGATCTCCATGGGGATAACAGAACTAGAGGCTTTCTGTGGGGTTTTAATTCCAAAGGCTGAGATGAGTAATATTGACTTAGCTGGAGCTTATTGTATAAGATTTCACAGTGACTTTCTTGTTGTGTCACTGTAAAGTTAAGAATAGTTGACCAAAAACAGAGGATTTGTCTTTTCATGCTTTGCAACACTTAATTTAAAATCCAAGACAGAAAAGTTAGGAATACATTTAAAAGTAGGCACAAGGAAAGCAATAATTGTTGAAGCATAGGTTCATCATTTGAACTTTGAGGAAGAAAAGAATAATGCAAATAAAATGCAGGTTGAGTTGGCTGGGGCTCAGGAAACAAATATAATTGGAGTAAAAAATGTAAGAGCTTGAATTAGAATTTCAGAGGGAGAAACAAAGAGAGTTTCGAAAGAATTCAAACTGTGCTATAGCCAATATATCTGTTATTGTAATAATGATGTTGAAATTGCCAGTTAACCATGTTGATTTAATATGAGGAAATGACTTCACAAGATATAAGGTGTTGCCTTCACATGGGATGGGAGGCAAGAAGATGGAAACAGAACCTGCACCTAAATAATCAGTGACTATTTGTAATGCAAAGCTGTTAACAAATCAAAAAAGTGTGGAGAATAAAGAACTCTTAGCGCCTTTGACTGGCAGCAAAGTGTTAATGACATTGGTATAAAATTGGAATCATATGTAGACCGTGCTGAGTGAGGAGAGCAGCTTAAGTTTCCTGCAAGGAAATTAATGAGCCAATTATGCCACTACAACAAATAGTTTCATATCACCTTTACTGATGGCAGTTTGCACTGATAGATTTTTGAAAACTGAATTAAATTTTTCTTATGTATCAACGCACTATGCATTTTACTTTCTGTGTGTGTTGCATATTGGACATGGGAGAGGGGACGAATTTTACCATCCTGCCCGCCACAGGAATTGAAGCAGGCAAGGAGCGGACCACGGAAATGTCCGTTGACTCAGGTGGGATTTACAGGTTTAGATACGAGTGAGACCAGAAAATCCCAACCTGAATATTTGGGCCAGCCAATGGAATCTGGTGGAAGTGATCGGAGTCTCAGCCATTGGCTGCAGAACCAATGGGATGTTCGTGTCATTGGTTTTCAAGAAGACTCAAAACTTCTTGTGCCCCTCAGGAATTAGCAGACTGGAACCTTCCTCAGAATCAAAGATCTTGGGGGAGGAAATATTACCCACCCAGAGCTACTGACCAATCAGAGGCTGGCAGTTTACGTCGAGAGGCAGTTGCTAATGTGAGGACGACACCCACACAAAATCTCAGATTGAGAAGGGACTTAAGCACCGGTGGTTTTTATTTTTGATTAATGGAAGGCAAGGGGTCATATTACGGGGGACACTTGGTGAGGAGAAGGGGCATTGGCAGTGAGGGCTAATGGAAGGCTCATAGTGGGCACCCCTCCTTTCCGATGTTGATCCCTCAATGGGTTCCCTAGGAGCCCACAGGAAGATACACATGGGTTTGCTTGTTATCCTCTGTGCATGCGGAGTACCCTGCTCACAGCTAGGTTAAACGGTGTCCTGCAGCAGCAGCAGCAGGGTAAGGTCCTTAAGAGGGTGACAATTGCCTTATCAACCTGAGAATTATGGGGTAGGAGCAGGAAGGCACAGGCTGTCCCCCACACCATCTACCTCCCCCCACCCCATCTGACAAAATGTCTCCCAGCACCAAACTCACCAAGGGGCAAAAAAAAGGGGAGCTATGGCTATGACCAAGATGAGAGGAGTTTCCACTTGAATTTTCACAGTAACTTCATTGTAGTGTTAATATAAGCCTACTTATGATGCGAATAAATAAATGTAAACTTTGTCTTGCCCCACTACTCTACAGGTTGCACCATTCATGTAAGTGTTTAATTTACTCACCAGAATGGCCAATTATGTACCTTCGCTATTGTTAGAGCCAGAAGAAAAGGTTTTAACTATGCTTTGTTCAATAAACTCAGAATGATTGATTTGTTAGACAAAGAAACTTACTTTTTAAAGCAAGGTACAAGAATAGATTAACATGTAATTATATTCTGGAAATATATCAAGATATCACTTTAAAAATTCCCCAGAGAATGCATGCGCACACAAGCACAAATGATGGTCAGTTGTTGGATTTTGTTTGTTAAAGAAACTGAACAAAGTTTATTTCGGACATCGCAGCTTTTTCTTTCTGATATTGATCCAGATAAAGACAAGAATGTAGACCAAGTGGATCTGCAGTTCCATGAATGAAACTGTCTCACAAGCTTGTTTCTGCAAGGAAGATGTGTGAAACTGGCAAATCTAAAAACAGGAGAGCACTGAGTTTTCTTTCCCTCTGTCCCACTGTTGCTTCAAGAGGTCACTAAATCCCACTGCCTGATTGAATCAATGAAGCAAGCTTACTGAACTGATCCAAACATTCATCTGCAGCTCGTTTTACCAGGAACATATTTATAGTGGCCCTTCCTTCCTGGGGATGGGTGGGGAGCTCCATTGATGGCATTCTCTTACACCTCAGCACTGCATTGTTTCAGGTCAAAACACATTCAAAGCTCTGTGATACTGTAACTTTAACATGTTAAACATCACAAACAGGGCCAATCTTCATTAAGTACATGTTAAAAAAATAATGGAAACTAACCCACCTTGAGCCTTTCAGTACAAAACTTATCATTAAGATGCAAAGTTTTGTGCAGGGAAATTATTGGAAAACCGTGCCCATTTCATCTGTTTTTCTGACATCATCTGGTGCCTGACTCTCATTAGTCGTGGTGGGGAAACAGAAATTGCCTAAGCCATCATGTAACATGTGGCCCTTGCACAATATACTTTTTCATGATACATATTAAATTATGAAATTTAAAGTTTCAAATGATCTATTATTCATACAAGCTAGACACATCATCTTTACGAATATTAAATCATGGAGCTTTCTTTTAATTTTAAAATGACTTATTTAGATTCCATAGAAGTGCATTCATAGAATGGTTTCAATAAATATGAAATTTAATGATCATAATAAAATGCCAACAAGTGATTTTGTTTCTTGTTAAAAAATACTCTTTAAATTGACTGCTGTTTTAAACAGTGGAATTGTGGAAATTTGCGTGTATGGCTCCTTACCTGGTTAGAAGTTTTATAACACCAGGTTAAGGTCCAATAGGTTTATTTGGTAGTAAATGCCACTAGCTTTTGGGGTTTGCTCCTTTATCAGGTGAGTCAAATAAACCTATTGGACTTTAACCTGGTGTTGTGAGACTTCTTATTGTGTTTACCCTAGTCCAGTGCCAGCATCTCCACATCATCCTGACCTGGTGGCAGAGACATTATAAAAAATTGAGGTACAGATGGGTGCAAGGATAGATACACTGGTGTATAAGGTTGAGGTAATTTGGGCGGGCATAATTGTTATTAAATCATAGATTGGTTACAGCACACAAGGAGGCCCCTTGACCCTTCTGGCAGGACTTTACAGCCTTGCTCGTCCCAAAATCATAAAATCCCCCCATAGATCAACAGACCTTTCCATTGTCTGCCCACGCCCCCTCCTATTCCCGTCTGAGTGGGGCAGTAAAATTCTAATCTTTGTGTCCACAGTTCCAGCTGTCTGCAAGGACAACTCAGCCCTGCTTTTTTCTCTGCGACCTTGCACTTCCTTGTTCCCTTCACATAAGAATGCCACTATTGAATCTGTCTCCACCACATTCTGAGCTTGCACATTCCAGATTCTAATCACATGTTTTGAAAAGAAGGCTTTTCCTTGTGTCGTTTTTGCTTTTTCATAAGTCAATGTCCTCAGATTCTCAATCCTTCTACCAATGGGAACAGATTTTCCCTATCTAACTCTATCCCCCATGATATTGAACACTTTGTTTGAATTTCCTCTCAGCTTTCTCTTCTCATATAAGAACAGATTTAGTTTGTCCAAACTATCCACATAACTGAAGTCCTAGGGAGAACTAGTTGTGATAGATATTTTCTACATCCTGTCAACTGCCTTTTTAGCTGTATGCTTATTAATCACCTTCTGAATGTGCCATGCCACCTTTAACTGTTCTGAACATATGCCTCTGCTGTTACTGCACTCATTTAGAATCGTAACCTTCATTGTCTATTGCCTTGTTCCGAAGTGAAGCACATTTCACACTTCTCTGCATTAAATTTCAGCAGCTATGTGTTTGCCCATTTTACATCCTGTCTACATTTTCTTGAAGTCAAGCACATCCTCCTCGTTATTCACAATGTTTTGAGCTTTTGTGCCATCTACAACTTTTAAATTATGCCCTGAACATCCAAGTCTAGGTAATACAGAGTAGATAAAGCAGTGGCCTTGCTACTGATTCCTGGGGAACACCACTGAATGCTATCGTCCAGCCTGAAAAACACCATTCACAATCAATCCCTGTTTCCTGTTACTCAGCAAATTCTGTATCCTTGCTGCCCCATCCCTTTTATTCCATGGGCTTTAAATTTGCTGACTAGCTTATAATATGGCACTTCATGAAAATTTTTGGAAATTCATGTGTATCATATCAACTGCACAGAATCATAGAATCCTACAGTGCAGAACGAGGCCATTCAGCCCATTGAGTCTGCGCTGACCACAATCCCATCCAGGTCCTATTACCAAAACCCCATGCATATACCCTAGCTAGTCCCTTTTACACTAAGGGTTAATTTAGCACGGCACATCTTTGGACTGCGGGAGGAAACCAGAGCACCCGGAAGAAACCCAAGCAAACACAGGGAGAATGTGCAAACTTCACACAGACAGTGACCAAAGTCAGGAGTAAAACCCGGGTCCTGGCACTGTGAGGCAGTAGTGTTAACCATTGTGCCACTCTGCCACCCTCATTAGCCTCATCAACCTCTGTTATTGAAAAACTCAATCAATTTGACTAAAATCAATTTGCCTTTGATAAATCTGAGCTGGTTTTCCTTAATTAATCCACATTTATCCAACTGACTGTGAATTTTTCATTAGATTCTTGTTTCTAAACACTTTTCCCACTATTGAGGTTGAATTGACTGACCTGTGGTTGTTAGTCTTATCTTTACACCGTTTTAGAAATAAGAGTGTAACATTTGCAGTTCTCCAGTCTGACATCAGTTCCTGGGAAGATTGAATGGATTATTGGCAGGCGCTCTGCAATTTTCACCCTTCCTTCCCTCAGCATTCTCAGGTGCATCTGATTTGGTTATAGTTGTTTAAGTACAGCCAGCCTTCCTCTTTATCAACTTATAGCCCAGTCAGCCTTTAAACAACTCCTCTTTCACCTGTTTTTTGTTGAGGACATTTTAGACTGCACTTTGTCTGGTACCCATCCTGATCTTGCCACCATAGGTTGTCCATCCAGGAACAAGAAAGGCATTACTCAAGAGTTTGTCCTTTGCAAGACTCTTCATAATGTAAAAGTTCCAATTCACAGAGTTTTTTTTGCAGAATGCCTTCTCCAATTTTCTTTTCCCTTTGCTGCATCATGAATTAACTACCTGTGATTTCTTTGAAGAGAGACATACGGTCTTATGCAGAAAAACGCAGAGTATAACTTCCAACCAGTGGTGGGTCTCTTCGTTTGGCAGCCTTGAACTTAATCACATATGGAGAACAAGTAGGGATGCTGGCCAGCACCCAGACTTTAATCTGTGAGCCATCCTGTATGAAGTGAACATTTAAATCTGATTTTCAGGCTTAATGAATAAGCACCGCCAATCTTTTAATATTAGTAACAAAGACATTCATAGCCTTTTTCCATTACATCTTAAATATTCTGCTACCATTTAGTGAACAGGACAGCATTCATTCATACACAGTGATGACTTCTAAATGGGCTAATGTGGATATCTGGCTTTGATGGCCATTGTCATCAGTTCTATAGGGAAGAGAGGCATTAAACATGTGCTATCTTTAATTTGATAAAACATGGTGACAGCGAACAAAGTCATTGCTTACAATACCATACTTTCCAAAAACGATACCTCAACATTACATTTTGATTAGATGTTCTGTACAACTGTATAGGAAGTTGCACTGGTAGCGTGGGTGGACTTTTCACACTTCATACATGTTAAAAACATTGTTCATAGGACATGGACGTTGCTGACTGGGCCAGCATTTATTGCCCAGCCCCTCAGGGGTGGTATGGTGGTTCAATGGTTAGCGCTGCTACCTTACATCTTCAGGGACCCAGGTTCAATGCCAGCCTTGAGTGACTGTGTGGGGAGTTTGCATGTTCTCACTGTGTCTGCATGGATTTGCTCCTGGTGTTCCGGTTTTGTCCCACAGTCTAAAGATGTTAGGCAGATTGGATATGTGAAATTGCCCCCTTATTGTCTCCAGATGTTTAGGCTGGATGGATTAACCATGGTAGAATGTGTGGGGTACAGAGATACAGTGGGGAGAGGCTCTGGGTAAGATAATCTGTCAGAAAGTCAGTACAGATGGGCCGAATAGCCTCATCTGCACTGTAAATATTCTATGATTCTAAGGAAATTTATAGTCAACCACATTGCTCTGGGTCTGGAGTCACATATAGGCCAGATCAAGTAAGGACAGCAGATTTCCTTCCTAAAACAACGTTAGTGAACCAGACGGATTTCTAAAGACCATCAACAATGTTTTCATGGTCATCATTAGACTTAATTCCAGACTTTGTTGAATTCAAATTTCACCATCAGCTGTGGTGAGATTTGAACCCAGGTTGGCAGAGCATTACTCTAGGTCTCTGGATTACTGATCCAGTGACAATACCACCAGTCCATTGCCTCACAAGGTGGCACAATGATGTGTACATTCAATCATGGGAAAGGTTTCTAATTAAATGAACCACATTGTGGATTACAAGGGCTCACAACAGATGGAGTTCTGAAGTTGGAGTAGAAAAGTAAAGTTTGGGAGGAAGAAGATAACCTTTCCAATCAGGCGGGCAAGGATGGAATTGACCGAGAGTGCTAGCAACAGAAGGATGGCCCTCCAAACTAGACACAGTTGACCAAGAGGATGCAGTTTTCAAGATAGTGGGAAAGGTGAGTCACATAACACATCAGGTGCCAAGTCTCATACGTTATCTTTCCCAATATTCTCACATACTGGTCAACTCACATTGCAGTTCCACTCATTCCTGATACTTCACATCCTTATCTGAACAGCCAATACTCACATTCATCCTCATTCTATTTCCCTCTTGCACCTATGTCTCATGGTCACTCTCAGGCAGTGTACTTCCCTCTTCTGGACAAATGCCGTTGCAAACACTCACATTTCCCTGCTTTCTCTTTTTTCAGGAGAGAAGAGTTCACAACTTGTTGAGGAGACCAAGGAGAGTATTCTTCCGGTGACAGACACCATGTCAGCTATTGAAGTGGAAGCCTACCTGTTCCACTGGGAAGGAAGCCTTGTTCCAAGAGCTGCAGATGAGTGATCATGAAGACAAGAGTCCCCTGAGGCATTGTTGCTCAAACATCTGAATTAGGAGTAGGAATGGGATCTTCAACTCTTCCTGTCAAGAAAACTGATCCTCTGCCTGTAAAACCTATGTCAGTGTCTCATCTTCTTCCAGCTTGACCTTAGTTTCCATCTCCTTTGCCCTGTGGAGGAGCAGATGGCTGAGGTGAAGGCAGCTGGTGCTGTTGATCGTGTTGTTCCTGGTGCTGCTGGAGCTGTTGGTGGTGCTGTGGCCTCTGTTCTGCCCTTTTATCAGAGGTGCAAAGTTGAGCTGTATAAGCTGCCCCCATGCCATGGTGAAGACTGGCTACAGGGAAGTGCAGCTGGTAGTGAGTGATGGGCCTGACTGCTGAAATTCTTCCCAAGAAATTAGAAATCACCTGCCAAGCAGTGATAGTGCTCTAATGGCAGTGGATAACACTGTTGCCTCGCAGCGCCAGGAAACCGGGTTCGATTGCTGGCCATGATCAGTTCTGTGTGGAGTTTGTACATTCTCCCTGTGTCTGTGGGGGTTTCCTCCAATGCTCTGGTTTTGTCCCACAGTCCAAAGATATATAGATTAGCTGGTTTGGACATGCTAAATTGCCCCTGAGCATTAGGGGGACTAGCTAGGGTAAATGCATGGGATTGTAGAGATAAGTCCTGGTTGGAATTGTGGTCAGTGCAGACTCCATGGGCCAAATGGTCTTCTTCTGCACTGTAGGATTCTATGATTCTATACTTTGAACAGCAGTATGTCAATAGCCATAACTGGATGTCTTAAAGAGATAAAAGCCTTCCCAGTTTTTTAAATTTACCGGAGAAGCTCTTCACTCTGTGGTGACCCTAGTGAGCTAGATATAGTAGTATAGCTGTCTTGTTGGGAAAAATGGAACTCACGATTACAAAGGCTCTAACTTGCCTTATTAACCACACGTCTGACTCTAGATTTCCCCAAAGGACTTGGGACTCGCCCTGGGAAAGCTGGGAAAGGACTGGATGCTGTTGTGAACGGGGCCTGACCTCATTTTCCAGCAATTTTCTACCCTGCCTTCACTGAAATCCACCTCCCGCTTGCTGGGAAATCATTGCCATTTCGTATGTAATTTCCAATAGGTTTCTGGTGAATTTTCAAGGTAATTCAGACAGAACTGATCATGTTAGTTTTACATAGAAACTCTTGTGCAAATTTCTTTGCTAGTTTATGTTGCCTCTGAGATTGCCCACTGCCACACATTTTGATAACTCCACCCCAATGCTGAAATCCAGAAATATATGAATCTTCTGCAATTGTGCAAATAATACAATGCTATAGATTTACAATATAAAATATAACTGCAACATAGGCTAACGCCAACCATTTTTCCACTTAATGATGCCTCCTCATCTTGAGACTTCCATCACTTTGTATGTCCAGGCCACTGGGATTGGAAGGTGGCTTTTATCATCAAACTACACCTTGGACTGTTCCCTTAATCCTGTGGCAGTTTCTCCTTTAAGCACCTTTTCTTATTCCACACCTCACACTTCTCCATTAAAATCTTTGTCCTCTAGCACCCACTGAAGTACTGTATTAAGATTGTCAATGTGCTATCTTCACTACTTTCCCCCTCAGCATCTCATCAAATTTCTATCTCAATTCCACATGCTTCCTTTGTTTTGTGTTCACCTCCCAAAATCTTTCCATCCATATAAAATTATCTATCCATATTCCTGTCCATCTCTTACCATCTCATGTGGTTTCCCTGCTCTCGTAATGTGAATTACCTACGGGCTATTTTTGATCACTTCCTGTATAACTCTATACCCATATCTCACTTCCCTGCCCCACCGTATTTCATTCAGTTCCTCCCCAAGAAAAACCTGTCTCCAACTCCATCCTGTGGACAATTCCAAATCCACACTTGTCCAGTTTTTGGCCCTCCATCCATTATGACCTTTTTGCAGCTTTTAGTCCACTCAGTTACAGCCTCACTTCTACCTTTAGTGCACTTGGCACTGCAAAAGCAATTACTCTCTCTCCACTTGGTCAGTTTTCCAAAATGTCACTGCCCCCTTAAGATTACAACACTTAGCCACTAATCCTATATGGCACACAACTTATTTAGCAAATCGTCACCAAATGCGATGGGAGTGTATAAAGCAAGATAATTGTATAAAGCAATTATCCTCTGCCAAAAAGCTTCATTATTCAGGATCATCCTGGATTGCAAAAGTAACCTTGGTGTTTCTTTGTCACTACAAAGTACATTTTCAGTGTCATTAAACCCTGTGTGGCCATGAGAAGCCATCCATTCACATCCTTCTCAACTGTCTACAATCTTTGACACCACCGTCTCCTTTCACATTCTCCTTTGTTATTCCGCTGGATAGAAGTGCCCTCACCTGATTGCAGTCTTATTTATCCAGTTATAACCAGGGATTTACCAGCAATGATTTACTTTTCTACTCCCATATTATTATCTTTTGTTTCCTCCAAGGATCTAACTTTGGTCTCTCTAGTTTCTCATCTACAACATCTCAGCTTCAGGGGCTTGTCTTCGGCCCAATCATCTTCAGCTGTTTCATCAAAGACCTTCCCTCCGTTGTAAGATCAGAAGTCGAGATGTTTGCTGATAATTGCACAATGTTCAGCACTTTTCATAACTCCTCAGATACTGAAGCAGTTCATATTCAAATATTGTCCAGACCTAGGCTGACAAGTAGCCAGTAACATTCACATCACACAAATGTCAGGCATCGTCAAAAAGAGACAATCTAACCATTGCCCCTTGACATTGCCATCATGGAACTGCACCACTGTCAACTATCGACCAGAAACCATTGTTTTATTGCTGTCTCAGGAACGGAACTGGACACACCACTTAAACGCAATGGCTACAAGAGCAGGTCAGAGGCTAGGAATACTGTGATGAGTAATTCAACTCCTGACTCCCCAAAGCCGATTCACCACCTACAAGGTACAAGTCAGGAGAGCTATGGGATACTCCCCACTTGCCTGGATTGTTCAGTTCCAACACTCAAAAAGCTTGACACTATCCAGGGCAAAACAGCTGGCTTGTTTGCACATCCACAGACATCCAGTCCCTCCACCACTGACCCTCAGTCAGCATAGCAGCAGCAGTTCATACTATCTACAAATCACTGCAGTAATTTATCACTGTTCCAAAAACAGCATCTTCCAAACCCACAAACACTTCCATATAAAAGACAAATGCAAAAAACACATGGGAACACCATCATCTACAAGTGCCTCTCCAAGCCACTCACCATTCTTGGAAATATATTGCTGTTCCTTCACAGTCGTTGGATTAAATTCCTGGAATTCTCTCCCTAATGGTGTTGTCAGTCAATCCACAGAACATGAACCGAGCGTTTCAAGAAGACAGCTTACCACCAACTTCTCAAGCGCAGTTAGGGATGGGAAATAAATGCTGTCCAGCCAGTGATGCCCATATCCCACGAATGAATAAAAAAAGGAAACACATCAAAGTGATTTTTCCAAAAGCGCTGAATTGTTGAGGAAACTGGCCAAGATTGCAACTGCTTTTTCAGTGCAAACTTAGACCTAGATCTCCACGGTGATCAGTTAGAGCTGAATGCCATCAGCATACGTGTGGAACATGTGAAATGCAGAGGTCCCAGTTGTGAATATTATTAAAAACCCGGGAGGGTTAAGGCCTTTTCACAGCAGAGTTTGATAGTCCTGAAACTCTGTGCATGCGCAGTGGCCCTAATCTGTCAGTCTCCCTGTTCACTGACCAGCTCGATCGGTGGCCCCCACAACAATTCCTGGGACAGCCCAAATGCCCCCCATTCCGGAGCACACCAATGCACAGTCCACCACCCCCTAGCAATGGCATCCCCAATTCCCTCACCCTGGCAAATATCACCCTGCTGGCCAATCATCCTGGGGTCAGACCAACCCCCTCACCCCTGAGGAGGCAGAGCCTCCCCCACCCGCAGACAACCCCTCCAGTCAGCCTGTCCCAATTGCTGGCCTCCCTTCAGCCCATACCTCATGTGAAATAGCAGTGGGACCTACCACCTCCATTGATTGTTCCCCAGGTCCTACCCACAATAGGCCCCGTCTTGGCACAGCCTGATGCCTGGTGGGCAGTGCCAAGGTGCTCCCTGGAATTGGCACTTTGCCTCTTGGGCAGTGCCGGGGGCACAGACTGGCTCTGCCAGTGTGCCCATGCCCAGGGGGCACCATCCCCCCACCACTTGACCCACTGGGGGGTCCCGATTGCCCACCCTTCATTCCAGCAGGGTCTTCTGCTAGTTCCCTGAACATGGGGAGCTACTCATGGGGAGCCCAGCAAGTTCTGTGCTGGGCCCAATAATCACATGTAAACTACATTTAAAATATGTTAAAAACAGATTCAAATGACTTACCTCTCTTCCTGTCAGCCTCCAGCACAGTCCCAACTGCCACTGCTCCCTGGCTCTGGGAGATGCGCATGCATCAGCAATGTGTGCACAAATCCCACAAAGTGGCCGACACGCGATTCTCCTGCCTGGCCCCATCAGACAATGTGTGGGTCACAATGGGAGAATTGCCCCCAGTGTTCCACTTGTATGCTGATGGCATTCAGCTCTAAATGATCACTGCTACCTCAGTTGACTGACCTGTCAGACTGTCCATCAGTATGAAGTCTCACAGCACCAGGTTAAAGTCCAACAGGTTATTTGGTAGGAAACACCACTAGCTTTTGGAGTGCTGCTCCTTCATCAGGTGAGTGGGGAGTGGTGAGTGGGAACTCCCCACTCATCTGATGAAAGAGCAGCACTTTTGAAAGCTGGTGGATTTCCTACCAAATAAACCTGTTGGACTTTAACCTGGTGTTGTGAGACTTCATACTGTGTTTACCCAGACCAATGCCAGCATCTCCACATCAAAACTGTCCATCATCCAGTCCTGATGAGCACAATAATTCTTGTCTATTCCCCCCCGACCTCCGCTCATCTGCAAACACTGTTCCCTTCTCAGCGACTCCATCCCTCTCACTGATCTGTGACTAAACCAGGCCATATGGAACCCCTGCATCATATTTGATCCTGAGATGAGCTTCCTCAAACATAACTGCTTCACTGCAAAAGTTGTCTGCTTCCAGCTCTGTAACATCACATTCCATTTATTGCTGAAATCGTTTATCTATGGCCTTTGTTCACTCTAGAGTCAATTATTCCAATTCTTGGCTGGTCTTTAACTCCTCCGAAACTTGAACTCTTCTGTGACTTTTCCACTCACATCCTAACCTGCTGCAAATCACAGCACCCATCACCTCGCTGTTTACTCAACTACACCAGCTCTCAGTCCAGCAATATCTCAATGGCCTTGGCACAATCGACCACAGGGCCATTATAATACATTGATTGCTATTTTCTTATTAGCATAGCATTTGTCAAAAGATAAGAAATCTGTTAGGTTCTATAAACACCATGGCAAAATCTGATCATTGGTACATTTTTCTACAGTATAATTTTCAATGGAATAAGCTAATTGCTCTTGTTACTCGTTTGTTCAGTTTCCTTAAATGGAAATGTCATACGTTGATGTAATATTGAGGTATAAATTTGAAAATGACATGTGAAGAAGCCGAACTTGCAGCCTGTAAAAATGATTTCTAGTAAGATTTTGCCCTCCCTGCACTGATTTTAACTGTTCCATTATTGGTGGCTGTGTCTCCAGCTGCCTAGCCCTAAATCCTGGAATTGTCAGTCTGAATCACTTGCAGCAGAATTCCAGGACCCTTGCTGCCAAGACTCCTCAGAAAAGGAAACAGATGAAGCCAGAAAGTACTTGTGCCACCTTGCCGCTGGTAAGTGAATGAGACTCACAGGAATTGCCCATTGACTCAACTGGACTGGTACAGCATGGTGACATATTGATTGGCACTGCTGCTTCACAGCACCAGGAACCCAGGTTCAATTCTGGCCTCGGGAGTTTGCATGTTCTCCCTGTCTCTGCGTGGGTTTCCTCCAGGTGCTCCAGTTTCCTCCCACAGTCCAAAGATGTGCAGATTAGATTGATTGGCCACACTAAATTGACCCTTAGTGTCAGGGGAACATGGAGTTAAGGAGATAGGACTTGGGTGGGATTGGTGTCGGTGCAGGCTGGATGGGCCGAATGACTGCACTGTAAGGGTTTTCTGATTCTATGAGAGCCATCCTGTAGAAGGATTCCCCTCCTCTTCGCCTCAATCTTAGTGGCCCGGTGATTTTTCTACTTGTAATTTAAATTCTTAGAAAATATTGCTGGGAGGCACCTTCTGCGTTGAAGCACCCTCCCAGTTACTTACCCTGTACTGCATGCTGGACTTCAGAATTATTAGTTCAATGACATTACCACTACATCACTGTCTCCCCATAGTGATGAGCTAGTTTTACTCTGGCTTCTTATGTTCTGAGGTAAGTGAATGAGGCTCACAGGAATTGTCAGCGTAAATTGTTAGCAGCAAGATTGGCATAGAAACAGATTTAAATTTCAGCACAATCTCTGTGTCAATGTGCTCCAGGAATATCAGGATTTAAATCATCCACTTAGATTGGAAACCTCAAACAACTACACACCCTGTGTTTAATTGGAAGCAACAGCAACCAGTGACAATGCACAGATTTCCCGTGAACATAGCTTCAGTCTGCAAACACTGGAGCGCGAGTACCCACCACACCCGGTCAGCTGGCACCTGGGTGATATAGAATTTACCATCAGAGGGCAGACTAACAAATTCAACTGATTAAACACGACAGACTGTGTCTGTTCAAAAAAATCAGAACTGGATCCCACAAACTCTTTGCAGCAAACTATTTACATTCACAGCTAAAGAAGGATCTTTTGTCGCATCACGTCTGTGGCGACTCCATTACCTCAAACTTCCACTTATTGTGTAGAATATTTACGTTTCTCCTGGTACAATTTTCTCATTTCAGTCCTGCCGTGAAAATGTGTGCCTAATTTCTGAAGATTTAGGACGGGAATATCCAGCCATACTTGCCCCAACACCGGAACATCCTGTCGGAAGTCAACGGACCTTTGCATGGTTTGCCCTGCACGCCCCCCCCTCCCGACCCCACCTCTGATTCCCATGGTGGGTGGGACAGTAAAATTCCCCCCATTGTATCTGATAGCAGGTAGAGATTATTAACTTCCGTGGCTGGAATTTTCCCCGGCCACTCCCGTCGAAGCCAATAGGCTTTTGAATGGCTCGCCAAGGAGGAATCCAGCTGCGGTGGTTCTGGAAAATTCTGGCCACTAGTGCCATCTGAAATATGCAGTATTCTAGGTATGTTTTGTGTTTTAATTTATTTTCTTCGCTTCGGCTGGACTAACCTAAACTGACTCACAAATCAACTTTTCATACCTACTCCACTTTCCACTGGACAATGTCCAACTGCTCAGACATGGGTAGTCTGTTTAGTAAACAGCTCCCAGACCCATCCAGAGTTGTCTCTGAATTTATACCAGTGACATTTGAAGCAATTCCTTCCTGTTTACAAGCCTCCTTCATCCATCACTTAACCTCTGACTTTAATTTGAAGCCTTGCCTGTATTCTTCATCTGAATCTCTGTTCACAAATAAAAGATGTCTCTCTTCATTTTTGCAACATGTAAATTGAATCTCCTCTGTGGGCGTTCAGTGTAGTTTGGCTGCTTCTCTGGAACTATGTTCATTATTGCTAGTATCTTTTCTTCCTCTTCACTGGGTCCCCTTTCCCTCCTGTCTTCACTCTTTCGAGTTTCTCAGCCTTACAGCCCAACACTTCACCTGTTCTGAGCAATGTTCCTGAAGCAATTGGGAACATACCATGTAGAGGATAAACAGGTCCTGCATAGAATTCCAATGGCTGGAATTCTTCAGCCAGCAGGATTCTCTGGTCCCACTGGTGGCGCAACCTCTTCCGTGGGCTTCCCAGTAGCATGGGATGGCTTCAATGGGAATTCCCATTGACAGTGTCAGGAGCGGAAGAGGGATTTCCAGGATGGGACTTGTAACATGGTGGCCTCTCATGGGCACAGTGTTCCCAATCGTCATTGCCTGACCCAAGTCCCATGGAGGTGATTAGCTTTTACTGGGCAGTTCCCCATGTGACATCCCCCTTAATGCTGAGCAGTAGCAGTGGTAAGAATCCCTAGTTGGCCATTAATTGTTCTTCTCCATTCTTGGTTGAGTTGGAGAGAGTCAGGAAGATGATGGGCCTATTTTGATTCTATGTCTGTCCCCCACCTCCCAGCCTGTTACTGAGGGTGGAATTAACTTCTGCCTCACTTATACAATGCTCACTTTCTTTGCCCCTTCATTGGCAGAAAGGCCTTCTGGGCACAAGACCTATAGCTCTTTCCCTTTCCACCTTTCTAAGATATTAGACTTTGAAAATAAACTCACTTGACAATTCTTGCTCTTTTCAATTTTAACAAAGTATTAAACAAGACATGTTGAAACCTCCAGCTGGTCAGACAATATAGTGGAAAGAGAAAAAGTCGGGTGGGGGGGGGGGGTGGAATCTTACCAAAAATGGCAAACTGTTTCAGCGAGAAAAACAGTGTGTTCCTCTCCAGATCTTACTGCACTCTGATCAACAAAAGAAGCTGGATGTGTTTGATGCTGTCCTGTAGAGGGAAGGGGCCTCAGTAGGTCAGCAAGGCCCGACTGCACCAAGATCAGGACATAATGTTTAAAATACGTCTAGATAAAACAAAAAGATGACCTCCCAACCAACCCACCGTGGAGACCTCAGCCTCCCATCCACCCCACTATGAGGGGTCTCAGAGGCTTTCCTCACAACTGCTCATGATCAAAACCCACATTTAACCCCCCCCATTCCCCTGCTTGGTAGTGGCATTTACCTCTCACCTACACGGCATTGCCGACACACCCCACCTCTCCACCCGCACAGCCATCACCAACATGCCTGCCTCGCATACAGTCATCACCAACATTCCCCTACCCACATGACCATTGCCGATGCATCTCCCTAACTACCCAGCCATTGCTGACACCAACCTCCCCCCCCCGCCCCCACCGCCACCACCACTCATATGGCCATCATTGACATACCCCTCCACCATCTGGCCATCACTGACACCCCCTTACCCACACAGCCATCACCAATACTTCCCCTACCCACACGGCCATTGCCATCTCTCCCCTCACCTACCTCAAACAGCTTTCACTGGTGTCCCCAGTTTCCGCATTCACTCCTGCTCATCACCACATATAAATGAATCCTTCCACACTCCCTGCCTCTAGAGTCTGCCTTAGACACTGACCCCTGGCACAGGTTGGCATTGCCCAGGCCACTACCAGGACATGCCCCTCGCCCCTCACCCTGAGGGCTATGCTCACCTTTACATCCCAGGGAGATCCCCATGACAGATTCACATCTGGGTTGAACCTGCTGCAAATGTGATTTCATGTCAGCACGCTTTGAAAATATGGCCGATGCTCAATATCTGGCGGGGTGGTGGTCTTCAATCCTATGGAAATGTGTTTAAATGTTTGGGAATCAAGTCCTTAATGTTGAGGCCGTGAACCCCATTACATCACAGGTGAGGGGAGGCAAATATTGGAAGTTGTGACTTTGCTAGCGAGATTCGCGACTTTTGGGTTTTGCTAGATGGTGAGTGCCCGCTGCTGATTCCATGGACGATAAACATAGGCCCAAGATCCCATCCTACGTTAATGTTTCCAGCCTCTGAACCATACAAAAGTGTGAAAACAATTTAGTGAATTATAAGTAATCCGCATGAGAATACAGAAGTGTCCCGGGATGTGTAGATGACTAGCATTAGTAAATGTGTCAAGTTACGGGGATAGGGCCTGTGTAGGATTGTTATCAGTGTAGGTTTGATGGGCCAAATTGTCTTCTTCACACTGTAAGGATTCTATGTCCAAGTGCCCATGAAAGAAGGACTAACATAGTGTGGTATTGTTGTTAAGAAGCAGCATAGCGGGAGCTTTCCCGTGAATCATTTGGAAACTCATTTTTTTTTCCATCGTTTAGACTTAGTTATCATCTGTTGGACACATAGCTAATCCAAGTATTGAATATTTAGCATGCCAAATTAGAATTCCCCATCCCAAAGCAAAATATGGATCTAATTTTATAAATTTATTTTCACAACTTGCAATGTTTTTAATTATGAATGCATCGCGTGCCTCTGGTCTGGTTTTATTATTCTGTGATATAATGAAGAGTATTTCATTGTGTTATTTTTATTGTGCTGTGCTCTGATGGAGGAACATATGCCACTTTTAATTGCTGGCCCCTCCCCTCCAATTAGGACTATTTGTTCCATCTCATATTGGCCTTTGACATTCTGCTTACCTTTGTTCTGCCATTTTTACACATTCTGATCTCTTAATGGCCACTATCAGAATCCTTGTGAGTTATGATTGCCACCACCATTTACGTTCTCTTTGTCATTTTGTCTATGACACCTTTGTCAATTACACCCCCACCCCCCCATCCTTATGTATAAATCTCATTCTATTTTCTTTGTCTTTCAATTCTGACCAAGGGCCACCCAGACTTGAAACATTGGCTCTATTCCCTCTCCACAGATGCTATCAGATCTGCTGAGACTTTCCAGAATTTTTGTTTTTGTTTCAGATTCCAACATCCACAGTAATCTGCTTTTGTTTTTAGAGCAGATTGAGGCCATTTAGCCCGTTGAGTCTGTAAAAGAATGTTGCATTACAGAGGGATCTGGTTGTCCTGGTATATGAATCATAAACAGTTAGCATGCTGATCCAGCAAGGAATGAGGAATCAGATAGAATGACCTTTATTGCAAAGCAAGATGGATTATAAAAGTAGGGAAGTCTTGCTGGAATTATAAAGAGCATTTATGAGACCAGAACTGTGTGTAAAGAAGGATATGTTTGCACTGGAATCAGTTTCTGGGATTTTTTACTTGAATGATTCCTTTGGGGGGCTAGGGTTATAGCCGCAACCCAAAGGAAACTATTTTTTTTTCCAGAAATTGCACAACTCACATCCAGGACAAAGCAGGATGAAAGCACTAGCCAGAAGTTATCTTTGGTGGTTGGGCATTGATAAGGAAATTGAAAGATAGTTAGTCAATGCCCCAGTTGTGAAGCTTAAAAGGCATTGCAGCCGCTGGTGAATATACATTCATTAGGTCAAGCCAGGTAGATCCTGGGCGAGAATACATATTGACTCAACCAGGCTATTTATGGGTCATATATTTCTTATATTAGTGAACATACACTCAAAGTGGTTGGATGTTATGTTGATGAAGTTCATATAGCCATTGCTGCTGTTGACAAATGGAGGGAAAGGTTTGCCATCCATGTCATCTTGGAGGTTGTAGTGACAGACATTCATTTACAGTGGAAGAGTTCCAAAAATTTGTCAAATCCAATGGTATTCGCCATGTCAGGTCAGCACCTTACTACCCAACCTCAAATAGGTTAGCAGAATCTGCTGTATAAATATTCAAGTTGTACAGGATGAGTAGCAGGGTAAATATGTCGAGTTACGGGATAGGGCCCTGGGTACGATTGTTGATAGTGCCCGTTTGATGGGCTAAATGGCCTTCTTATTCACTGTAGGGATTCTACAATTCTGTGATTCTAAGTCATAGGATCATAGAACCATAGAGAAACAGGCCTTCTGGCCCTTATTGTCTGTGCTGAACCATTTTTTTCCTTAGCCCCACTGACCAGCATTTGGACCATATCCCTCCACATTCTCTCATCCATGAACCCATCCAAGTTTTTCTTAAATGTTAAAAGTGACCCGGCATTTAACACTTTATCCGGCAGTTCATTCCACACTCCCACCACTCTCTGCGTGAAGAAGCCCCTCCAATATTCCCTTCAAACTTTTCCCCTTTCATCCTTAACGCATGCCCTGTGGTATTTTTTCCCATCAATGAAGAAAAATGTCTGTATGCCTCTACCATTATATATAGACAATTTCTTGTTATCATACAATACTAACCAGCTGGGGTTACTCCAGCCCAGTTACTAGTGAGATGCTGTTTAAGATGATCCTTGCATAAATTCGGGTTCACCAGGATTTGTTACAGGGATCCTGGTTGTAAATGTGAAACTGGAACAACCAGCAGTTTCTCTAATTGAGGAGACAGCAACTGCCAGGAAGGATCTCAAACACGGATTAATGAGTTTATATTTCGCATCTGCCCAACTTGCTTGTTCATTTGGGTATAATCTTCCCGGATTTGGTGGGGAAGGTGGAATGAGGAAAATCTCTCAGAAAGAAAATCGTGAATCAAGGAAAAATAGCATAATTTTCCAAAGTGCGGATGCAGGCCTGGTCAGAAACTTTGCAGCAGAACTAATATGGGTGAGCTGGAAAGGTAGTGAAAAAACAGGATTGGCCTCCTATCCTGTAAAGATACATAGTTGTCCTGTCAAGAAACATGTAGACCTTCTGAAGAGAAGAATAGTGCCGATCCAGAGGTTCAACAGGTGATCTTTGCAGTAAATTTGGGTTCACCAGGGTTTGTTATAGGGATCCCGATTGTAAATGTAGAACTGGAGCAACCATCAGTTTCTGTAATTGAGGAGACAGCAGCTACCGAGAAGGATCTCAACCACGGATTGATGTGTTTACCTTTCGCATCTGCCCAACCTGATTCTTCATTTCCAGAAAAACCTGGCTGAAAGTTGAGACCTTTTTCCAGAGTTCAGAAGATGCCGGATCAACTAAACCTATGACAAGTTTTCCTGGCGTTTTCCTGATGTCTTTTGATGTGCTCTTAGGCTAATTGGCAAAACAAATTCTCCCTAAATTGTCTCAAATTTGATTTTTAATCCATAGATCTATAAACAAAGACAGGGATCGTGGAACATTGGGGTGGCGGCGCGGGCTCGTTGGGCTAAAGGGCCTGTTTCCCATGCTGTTTTGTTCTTTGTTCTTTTGCAATGTGAATTCAGGCGAGAAGGTATGTGGGGATGTAACCCATTTAAGGGGGAGTTTCCCCAAGGGTCATGCGAGTGAACTGGAGCTGAGGGAACGTTAAGGTGGGAAGCCAAGTCAATCAGGTGCAACAGCGCATATCCTGAGTCGGGGAGGATCCTCAGTGGGAGCCAGGGAGGAGTGTGGTACAATTACATAATTTACTCTGTCTGACAGTTTTATGGTAAATGCCAATTTATTGTTGGCAGTAAAGCCTTTGTTACTTTGAGCCACACTGAGTCGCCCTTGATTTATTACAGTTTCTCCATTAGTGGCTGTTACTGCTATTAGAGCCCTAAGCTTTGGGTTTCTCTCACTGAACCTCTCTGCCTCTCTGTTTTCTCCTTTAGGAAACTCATTAAAAACTATCTCTACACTGGTTCTAACATCTCCCTATGTGACTTGATATCAAATGTTGTTTGATAACTGCTCCTGTGAATTGCCTTGGGATGAAGCAATCAGCACTCATGTCCCTGTTTAATGCACAATTTAATCATTGCAAATTGTTATCACTGTACCTGACCTGGGAATGATACTGTATCAAGTTTGCCACGGCCTACATGCACCACGATTATTGTGAAAAAAAGGAAACAAATTGGGAATATTTGTTGTATTTTTAAGAGATCAATATGGAAACAACCACTGGTAGTTTACTTATTACAATCTTCTTTCACTAAACTTATGTGGCTAATTGCATTGTATTAATGCAGATAACATTCATGAACATATATTTCAGGATAAAACATTATGATGCAACTATCTACACTTGAAATATCTATAAGTTACACAGATATTTTCCATCTGCAGGACCACTGATTGCTATAAAGGCAATTTAAAGGCAACCAATCCCTTCTTAAAATGGATTGAATTGGCCTGAGATGGATTATTGCATGGATTTAGCAGAATGCTGCTTGGGGCTCCCTTCAGAGGTAGGGATGAAAGCGGGCAACTGTTTCCAGGCTCCAGCCCACATTGCTGGGAAACAGCCACCCATTGGGACTTTCAAGAGGATGGCTCACAAACTGGAGAACTAATCAGACAGTTATTGGTGGGTAAGGGAGTAGGTACTTCAAGTTGGCCAGATCTTCCAACTGCATAATTTTAAACTATACAATGGGTCTTGCACCCAGGTCACTATTGTGGGTTAGTGGGAAACCCCTCTAGAGGGCAGCTGGAGGCAGGGAAGGAGTCCAAACCCCCCTTAAAGTGCTGCTACCCCCATGCACACCCCCAATCCTCTCCCTTTCTTCCCCACCCCAGCCTGCAGTGAAGTTTCTTCCACACACAGAAACCCTCATTACCTGGAACTTTCAAATTGGCCTCCTTTAATTAGCTTTAAGTGGCTTCTAATGAGCTGTGTCGGCTGCTCCCCCATTCCACCTCCACAGGAATGGTCCAGAGGCAGGATCGAGCTGGGGAACTAGCGTGGCAGTCGGCAGGAATACTTGTAGCTCCTGCCAGTGTTTGCTAGCGCTATTGGGGAGGGTTGAAACGAATGTGGCCGGTATTGGGGTTTGATGCAGGAAGTCAGATGGAAGTAAAGTGGGAACAGAAACAAAAGGTAGACAGGGGAAAAGTAGAGAGAAACGAAAGACAAAAATCAAAAAGGGCCACAGTATTGGTTAGGTGCATTGGCCAGGCTAAATTCTCCCTCAGTGTACCCGAATACGCACTACAGTGTGGCGACTAGGGGAGTTTCATAGTAACTTCATTGCAGTGTTATTGTAAGCTTATTTGTAACACTAATGAAAAAATAAACCTTAATATCAGAATAAGGGGTTGACCATTTAAGATAAAAAGGAGGAGGAATTTCTTCTCTCAGATGGTAGTGAAGCCATGGAATTCTTTACTGCAGAGGACTGTAGAGGTCGGGTGGTTAAGCATGTTCAAGGAAGTGATGGAATTTTAATCAGTAAGGGAATTCAGGCTTATGGGGATAAGGTGGGAAAGTGGAATTATGGATTATCGTATCTAATCAGTCATCACTGAATAGCAGGACAGAATCAATTCTGGTTGAGTGGCCTACCTCTCCTCTTATATCTTATGGTTTACAGTAGTGGTCAATCGTCACCTGCAGGAAGACCAGTGAGTTGGAGGAATTCAATAGGGATTACAAAGGTTGGAGAACCGTGGAATTCTTATTTGAGTCCTCGTTGCACTGGTGGGAAGCGATCAAACCCAATATCAGAGGTTCTTCAGCCTCAAAGATGTTCAAAAGGTGAGAGAGGGAGACAGAGTGAGTTGCTCCAACTACAGAAAAATGTGCAGAATCTACTCCAGTGGTTAAAATGTGGGTGGAAGGAGGCCCTTAGGTAGCTACTAATTGGCTGTAAAATTCAGTTCACAAATTTCATTCTAATTGTTACTGTTAATCCAGATGATAATGTAACTGTATTGGAGTAACGTGTCAATGAATACTTCAGCAATGCATTCCCTCTGAAGAGAAGACAAAGTCATACATTTCTGCTTCAATTGATTCAGCGCAAGCTACAGGATGAAACTTTTAATTGAAGCTCAGGTGGATTTTCTCAGAGATTTCTAATGAGCGAAATATTAACATTATAATGTTTGAAGGAGTGAATATCTTTGGAATTAAACTCTACTGGGTATTACAATATGACATTGTAATAAGATAATTTACCACAACTCACTCATTGTGATTGAATGATGCTAAGCTCATGGTTATATCTCAGGTACATCACAGAATAACAATTGATCCAGCAATTCATTCTACTTTGCAATCGGCCACCCATGACATGAACTAAAGTTGATTATATGTCTATCGGAGAAAGGATTGTTTTTACTTATAGTGATGTATGTAAAACCTTTATTAAAAGTTTTACAGCACTTTAATTGTCATCCCTCTGTTAATTTTGAGAGACTGGCAAATAATTTAGGATTGCATTTCAGTGGAATTCTATGCACTTTTCAAAAAAGATCAGTGGAATTTCCCAATATTTATCATAAGAACATAAGAAATAGCAGCAGGAGTAGGCCATCCAGCCCCTCGAGTCTGCCCCACCCTTCAATAAGATCATGGCTGATCTGTACTGGGGGGTTCAGTACCACTTTCCCGCTTTCTCCCCGTAATCCTTAATTCCCTTGTCAATCAAAAACATATCCACTCTTGACTTGAACTTATTCAGCGGGGAAGCCTCCACCACTTCATCAGGCAGAGAATTCCAAAGATTCACCATCCTTTGTATGAAGAAATTCCTCCTCAACTCTGATCTGAACCACAAACCACCCCGACCCCCCCCCCAATCTTAAGGCTATGCCTTTTAGTCCTGCTATCTTTGCTAAGCGGGAAGAGTCTCTCAACCTCTACCCTATCCATCCCCTTCATTATCTTATACGTCTCTATAAGATCCCCTTTCAGCCTTCTAAACTCCAAAGAGTAAAAACTTAGCCTATTCAGTCTCTCCTCATAATCCAATGACCTCATTTCCGATATCAGCCCAGTAAACCTTCTCTACACCCCCTCCAAGACCAATATATCCTTTCTCGAATGCGGCAACCAAAACTGCACACAGTACTCCAGCTGTGGCCTCACCAGCACCCTATACAGCTGCAAAAGTACCTCCCTACTTTTATATTCTATCCCCCTAACTATAAAGGCCAATATTGCATTGGCCTTCTTAATCACCTGCTGCACCTGCATACTGTGTTTTTGCGATTCGTGCACAAGGACCCCCAGGTCCCTCTGCACTGTCGCATGCTGCAGCTTTTCTCTATTTAAATAGTAATCCTTCCTACCGTTATTACTACCAAAGTGAATAACCTCACACTTGCTAACATTATACTCCATCTGCCAGGTCCTCGCCCACTCACTCAACCTATCCAGATCCCTCTGTAGGTTTTCCACACCCTCCATGCAATTTGCTTTTCCACTCACCTTCGTGTCATCAGCAAATTTCGTCACCCTGCATTCAGCCCCTTCCTCCAGATCGTCTATGTAAATGGTAAATAGTTGAGGCCCCAGCACCGATCCCTGGGGCACTCCACTAGTTACCAGCTATCAATTAAAATAGCACCCATTAATACCTACCCTCTGCTTCCTATTAGACAACTAATCCTCTATCCAATCTAATGCCCTACCTCGAACGCTCTGCACGCTCACCTTCTGCAGCAATCTCTTGTGAGGCACCTTATCAAACGCCATTTGGAAATCCAAAAACACCACATCCACCGGTTCCCCTCTATCTACCGCACTAGTCACTTCCCCATAGAACTCCAATAAATTCGTCAAGCATGACTTCCCCTTAACGAATCCGTGTTGCGTCTGCCTGATCAAACAGTTCGTATCCAGTTGCCTCGTTATTTCTGCTTTGACGACAGATTCAAACATTTTTCCTACTACAGACGTTAAACTAACCGGCCTATAATTCCCTGCCTTCTGTCTGCTACCTTTTTATTAAACAGTGGCCCTCCACCAGCATCATTAAAACAAATTATAAGGCCATTTAGCTGACTTCTCTGGGTTTTGCATGAACAGCAATCATGAGGCAAACAGCACCTATTTTTTTAAACAGTAAAGAAAACAGTGACTTTTGAAGTTCACATCTGCAGTTAAAACTCAAAGTCACTGTTCAATTTCCCCTGCTCAAACGACTGGTACCAAGTGCCAATAAATGTAGCTTTAAAATACATCAATGGCATTAAGTTAATGCGCTTACCTATTAATTAAATACTAAACATCCAGAAAGTGTTAGGGTTAGTGCATTCAGACATTAATGATTTTTTAAAAACTGTGGGCTGTATTTTACCATTTTGTTTCTAAATGCAGGGTGGACCTGGAAGAGGGTTTCAACTCTGACTTTTAGACCTATACTCAGGCACTCCCATACGTGCTCTGCCTGCAAAAATATCAGCGATTCTGAATCGCACTGCACAAGCCTGTAGGTGGGATTTAACGCTTCCGAATTGGACTTCTATGGAGCATGTCCAATTAGTGCTGATTCTGGATGGGCAAACATGGTGGTAAAGGGTGAAGTACTGGTAAAGATGAATAGGCAACCCATTAAGACAATTTAAATGCATGCGGCCATTTTTGGGCCTTGGTAAAGGGGGAACCAGTATAAACACATATCGCGCTACTCAGCTCACGCCCAACTTTACTAGTTTTTCACACCCAAAAACAAATGCAACATGATGGTAAAATCAGGTCCTGTGTGTTAACTCTTAATCATTACTGAAACATACTACTGATACTGAAAATTTAATTTTGCAAGCTTGGAATCTCAATCCTTCAGAATGTGAAAGATTTTCTTTTTGCTCCTTTTATTCCTACTCCAATTCTATCTATTTCCCCTCACTTCATTTCATTTTCTGTACCCGATTTTTACAAGTTAATAATATTCTAATTTACTTTCACCTAACATTCAATGGATGGAATTCTGAGATTTTTTTTCTCAGAGTCCTGCTGGTCTGAAAATGGGAGAGTTCCAGATCTGTTCTTTGGGTGGGTTTTCACACACAATCTTATACAATCTATCTTCAAAAAAAATGGGCTAGTTAGTTTCTAGCCAGAGAGGTTGTGGGCAGGGCTTAACTTACCAGCCACCCTGCAGAGGGAGGTATTGCGCACGAGCAGACCTCTGAAGCGGCATATGCACATTAACAGTATCCAGGGTCTGACAGACAGAGAGAGATTTATCAGGCCCCTACTACTGCAAACAGCCTCAAACAACAAGCCCCGCTCTAAAATCTGAAATGCAACTCCCCCCAGCACCTAAACCAATCACAGCCCTGCTGCTCATACCGATTGCAGAACCCCTTCCTCCCCCACCAATCACAGACCCATCACCCACCCTCCCCACCGATTGCGGCCCCATTTTCTGCTCTCATATAATATCACTCCTAATGATACGCCAGCTGAATTGTTGATGAATTGATGCTGGGGACTGCTCCTTGGTCTCATTTTTCCAGTTTGGAAGGAGAGGGTGGAGGCTAAACAAGCCTCACAGAAGGAGCATCACGATGTCATGAGGGGAAGCAGGTCATTCAACCAGAGAGATTTGGTTTTTATCAGAAACCTTGTCCAGTTTGGGTACCTGGGAAGATAAATTGGCCAAGTATCTCATACTATCAATCGCAAGGGCCTGTAAATTGTGGAAGGACATTAATCACATCATAAATTGGGAAGCTGCAGCTCTCACAGAGCTCAGTAATAACGTTTAGTGGGGGAATTTTCTCATCCCACCCGCCATATAGGATGGGATGAGACCAGGTTCAGGGGTTGGGGGTGGAAGGGGAATAGGAGGTGGACACTGCAAAGGTCTGTTGACCTCAGGCAGAATTTTCCAGTTTTAGTGTAAGCACAGCAGGAAAATCCACCCCAGTTTGACAGCAGCTGCATCAGCATCTTGCAGAACCTAGTGTTCCACCAGGAACCATCTTGACCATCAGCTTAAGCAGAAGATGAGGGCGCTGGTTCTAGTTCAGCGTCAACATCTGTCAACCCACCTCCCATTATTGTAGACTGTGATACCACTCTCCCCCCACAGTTTGGGGAACCTTGCGGAATTGTGCTGCTCCCCAAATGTCTGGAAGTCCCCAGTGAGACTGACTTTATGAAGTTTGCCAAATGGCCCCTCCTTTGTCAATTCTTTTTTTATTATATTTATGTATATAAGAGTTTTTTGTCTGTATTATTGTACAAGAACCTAAGAGGGGAGGAATATGGTAGCATGGCCCCTTAAAGTGGTGGGTGTTGACGGCTCACATCATGTTTCTGGGACCTATCAAGATGAAGCATGTGAACCGTTGCCTATCGGGTGTTAGGATGCGAGCCTTGGTAGGAGGAAACCTTGAATTTGAGACCAGAAATCAGGGGCAATAGATCTGCATATGTACTGAGCTTGTCTGTATATAGTTTGAACTTTTCTTGAAAAAAATCACCATTGTGGTTCAAGACTTCCTCGTCATGGTACCTCGCACTATAACAGCCTTTCTTGGATTTTCCATCCCATTTTCTGTCAGTTTTCTTTACTTCTGCATATGGAAAGGCAGCAACATTTCAACTCCTGAAACAAAACTGCATTTTTCTTCACCCTACCACCACATTACCAGTCAGCCTGGAATTGTGCTTTAAATTCAAAATGCATTTAAAATTAAAATCCCCATGCTAGAGAGGTGTTATCAAGCAGGTAATGTGAGCAGACAGTAATTTCACTTTGCCCTGCTTCAAGTTGGACAAGGAAAATACAGGCTGCAGGTCCTGTTTCAGTTCTTGGCTTTAACTATGTGCAGGCAAGTGCTGGATTGTTAAGATCAATGTTGAATGCACACCCATTTATTTCTAATCATTGCTATAAATGTCATGTTAGTAACTGTTTTCTAGTGTTTTCCAATAAATTGATACAAAAATGATATGGAACTATCTGCATGCAAGCTCTGCATTGCCACTTGTGGGATCAGTGAATAGAGATGCGCTGTTTACACTGCAGAGAATTCAATACAATTGACATTTCCAAATTAATCTATTTGGCAAGCTGTTTCAGGGGCTTACTTGCTGGCTCATGTATTCATGTTAATCTATTATGAGATTCTACCTTGAATGAGCTATATCTGTCTTCAAAGAGCAGCACTTTGAGGACAATGTAATGATAATGAGGGAAGGCCAAAAAAGATTTGTGAAGAGTCCTCATTATAATGTGCAGGAAAACTCGAGACTGTTCTCCAATTATGTCAGCGGCAAAGAGACGCTGTGATTGTGATCTGTGATTGAACATTGCTGTTTCGCTTCCTCTGCCATTGCCAATTAATGTAATTTAGAAATGGCATTGAAATGCTGACATCATTTCCAATGGGGCAACAGAGTGGAGCAAAGAATAAGAAGAACAATGAGTTGTTTCGTTTAGAAGAAATGATGGCTCTTTTACTTATGGCACTGAGAGAGGAGCCAGTTGTGTTTTTTTTAAATGTTTGTAAATCCATCAAAAAAATGATGTTTTGGATTTTATAATTAGTGATAATGGATTGAATTTGCAATTTGGACCAGAATTCTCTGCTTTCGCACCTCAGCTGCTACCAGCAAAAATGGCGAATTTGGTGCTCCACCAAATTTCCATTCTCAGCAATGGGATTTGAGAATCCAGCTGCAGGGGAGGGTGGAGAATTCCAGCCTTGGTATCTGGGAGTACAGCTTTGGATTGACAACATGTTATAGAAACCACACTTGATTTTCATTTCCAGTCATAGTAGCTTCATTGCAATATTAATGTAAGTCTATATATGACACTTATAAATAAACTTTGAAATTTAAGCCAGCTTTACACCTGAGTAAACTGGAGATTTTCCTCAATGATATATTTGTACAAGTCAATGGTTAGATCACAGTTTAATTATGTGCTGTTTCAGGGCAACACATTGCAGCCAGTGTGGATTCACTAGGACAATCACAGGGATGAGAAAAGATAGTGCGATGATTCAATGAAAAAGGCAGGGGGGAATGCCAGGAGACATACACAAAGATGTTGTCTCAACCTAGAACACATGCAAAACTGTGAAGGCAATATATTACAGACAGCATTAAACATCTACAACCAACAAATCAGATCCAAGCTCTGCAGTGCTGCTATATCCAGTTGTGAATGGCGGTGGACAATTAAACAACTAACTGGAGGAGTAGGCTCCATAAGAATCTCCATCCTCAATAATGGAGGGGCTCAGCACATCAGAGCAAGCAACATGGCTGAAGCATTCACATTCATCTCTATTCTGGAGTGCTGCCTCCAGAATCAGCATACCAGAATTCAGCCAGTTCCATCCCCTCCATGTAATATCAAAAAACAGACAAAGGCACTGGATATTGCAAAGGTTGTAGGCCCTAACAACATGGTGGCAATAGTAACAATAGTAGGTGCTCAAGAAGTAGCCATGCCAATTACCCCCAAGCTATTCCAGTCCAGCATCTGTAATATTGGCATCTACGAAGCAAAGTGGGAAATTGTCCAGATACATCACAAAAAGATGGCTCACCACCACCTATTCAAGGGCAATTAGGAAAATGCAATAAATGCTGGACTAGCTAACAGTACCTATATCATGTGAAATAATACATTTTAAAAAGCAGGACAAATACAACCTGGCCAATTACCGCCTACTCTTGAAAAGTGATAAAATGTTGGAAAAGGTCATTAACAGTGCTATGGAGCAGCATTCACTTCTCAATATCCTGCTCACTGATGTTGAATTTGGGGTCCCCCAGGGCACTCATCTCCTGACTTCATTACAGCTTTGTTCCAATCATGGACAAATGAGCTGAACTCAAGAGGTGAGGTAAGAGTGACTGCCCTTGATATCAAGGCAGCATTTGCCTGAGTATGATATATCAGGAAGCCCTAGCAAAACTGGAGTCAATGGGAAACAAGAGAAATTGATTGAAGTCACACCCAGCACAAAAGAAGATAATTATGGTAGTTGCACGTCAGACATCTCAGTCCTGGGGCATTGCTGCAGGATTTCCTCAAGGAAGTGTCCTAGGCCCAACTATCTGCAGCTGTTTCATCAAAGACATTGCCTTCTTTGTAAAGTCAAAAGTGGTTAGTTCACTGATGATTACACAATATTCGGCATCACTCACGACTCCTCAGATACTGAAGCAGTTCATGTTGACATGTAGCAAGATCTGGATAATATCCAGGCTTGGAGTGCCAACTGGCAAGCAATCTGCAGCACACAAATGCCAGACAGCATCTATCTCCAACTACAGAGAATTTAATCCTCTCCTCTTGTCATTCAATGGCATTACTATCGCTGAATCCCACTCCATTAACATCCTGGGTGTTACCATTGACCAGAAACTGAACTGGACTACCCTATAAATACTGTGGCTACAAGAGGAGGTCAGAAGCTAGGAATTTTGTTGCAAGTAACTCACTTCTTGATTCCCCAAAGCCAGTCCACCATCTAAAGGCACAAAACGTTTTAAAGTTTAAAGTTTATTTATTAGTGTCAGAAGTATGCTTACGTTAATATTGCAATGAAGTTTCTGTGAAAATCCCCAAGTCACCACACGCTGACACCTGTTTGCGTACGCTGAGGGAGAATTTAACATGGCCAATGCACCTAACTAGCACACGTTTTGGACTGTGGAAGGAAACTGGAGTGCCCGGAGGAAAGCCATGCAGACCCAGGGAGAATGTGCAGACTCCGCACAGACCATGACTCAAGCCAGCAATCAAACCTAGATCCCTGGTGCTGTGAGGCATCAGTGCCAACTACTGTGCCACCCTAGAAGTGTGATGGAATATCTCCTTGTGCTTGGATAAATGCAACTCCAACAACACTTGAGAAGCTAAACACCATCCAGGACAAAGTAGCTCTATTGATTGGCACCCCATCCATCAACTTACAAAATTACTCCCTCCATCAGTGATACACAGTGGCAGCAGCGTGTATCATCTACAACCTGCACAGCAGCAATTCACCAAGGCTCTGTCCACAGCAACTTCCAAACCCATGGTCTTCATTGCTTTGAAAAACAAAAGAATCAGATGCCATGGGAACATTACCATTGCAAGTTCCCTTCCAAATGCACCATCCTAACTTGAAGTATATCTTTGTTCTTTCACTGTTATTAGGTCAAAATCCTGGAACTCCCTCCCTAACAGCACCATAAGTGCATAGACAGCATATGGTTTGCAGTGGTTAGAGAAGTTGGATCATCTCTGCCCTTTCAAGGGTAATTAGGGATCAGCAATAATTGCAGGTATAGTGAACGATGCCCACATCCTGTGAAAGAATAAACTAACAGTAATGAAAAGTGCCTTGAGAGACTTGGGGGGGGAGGAGGGGATTTTCCAGCCGTGCTCCCCTCAAGCCCAGAAAATCTTGCCTGAGTCTAATGAATGTTTGCATGGTTCATGTTCCGCTTGCTACAATTACCGTGACAGGCGCGACGGGAAATATTCTGCCCAGGACTTACTTCTACTGGTGCAAAGGAAACTGAGTGAATATTTAAAAGAGATGTTTTAAATTAAATTAAATTAAAGTTGTTGATAGGTATAATACATAGTATGGTGGCACAGTGGTTAGCACTGGATGGTTCACAGCATCAGGGACCTGAGTTAGATTCCAGCCTTTGGTTACTATCTGTGTGGAGTTTGCACGTTCTCCCCTTGGGTTTTTTCTGGGTGCCCCCATTTCCTCCCACACTCCAAAGATGTGCAGGTTAGGTGGATTGACAGGTTAGAGGCTCAATTGACCCTTCTTGTCCATAGATGTGTAGATTAGGGGGATTAACAGGGTGAATATGTAGGGTTCCAGAGATAATGCCTGGTTAAGCTGCTCTGTTGGAATGTTAGGGCAGACTCAAGGGACTGAATGGACCCTGCACTGTTGGGATTCTATGATTCTATGATAATGAGATAAGATAATATTTTTCCAATAAGTAAAGTGATGATCAGGTGTTTTCAATTTAAATATATCATCATTAAAAGAATAAGATTCTTTGGGGTGGCACAATGGTTAACATTGTTGCCTCACAACGCCAGGGACCTGGCTTCAATTTCAAACTTGGGTCACTGTCCGTGTGGAGTTTGCACATTCTCCCTCTATCTGTGTGGATTTCCTTTGGGTGCCCCAGTTTCCTCTCAGTCTAAAGATGTGTAGATTAGGTTGATTGACCATGCTAAATTGTCCATTAGTGTTGGAGGTAGTGGGATAAATATGTGGGATTGTGGGGATAGGGGCTGGGAGAGATTGTTGTTCATGCAGGCCTGATGGCCCTAAAGGTCTCTTTCTGCACTGTAGGGATTCTGTGATTCTATCTCTAAACTAGGAAAACTGGAAGATTTGGAATTGAAAAGATTGACTGTTAAACCCCAGCCAACACTTGACATTTCTTCAGTGAGTCTGTAGCAGCAAACCTTTCGCTCTTATTGTTTGACTGAAAGGCTGATGACTGGAGAGTCCTGCTAAGTGCAGAATCAATTACAGAATGCAATTTAATCAGAGCACCCTTGTGGACTCCAGAGACTGTAATTACTTCTGAATTGCTTGAAAATAAAAGGCCTCTTGTAAACTTCTATGAAGTGGTTCTATTTACGGATAAGAAAATCATGGTCTAAAAATTGGATTGGACTATTATTCAAGTACAGAGTTCACGATTTGCGTTCAGGCTGTGTCAATTTCAGTGGAAATGACATCATACAAACTTGGTGCTGCCACACCACCTACATGCTAATAATGTTGGGAGTGAGTAGCTCACACTCTGTGGCTGCCTCTGCATGTTGGCCTGTCACCTTTGCACTCAGTAGGTAGGCTAGCAGTGTTATGCCAACAGCACTTGGTGCCGGCAGTCTCTTACTCTTAAAGGCAGTCTGTCCCTCTTAAAGTGATGCTGCACAGAATGACAGGAAAACTCTGCTGAATGCTTTTGCTACAACTCTAAATGAGAAGTGGAACATCATGGCACAAAGAGAGCTGGAGGTCTTAATGATGGAGGTGAACAAGAGGAGAGTTACTACATTCCTGCGGGGTCAAGAGATCTGAAAGTTCATCTCTGAGGAATGATTTAGAGCAAATGGTTATGGAGGTCAATTCCTAACATCTGGTCTAAAGGACTTGGCAGCAGTGCCTGAGAAATCCAAGTTCAGCATTTATAATCACATGGTATTACTCTCCCAACCTACTGCTGGCCTCTCACACTATTCAATGCACAAAACATCCAGATCTTCTCACCTTCATACACTTAGCAATTCTGTTTCCACATTCTTACCTCCTGCTGCATGGGGGTGTGGGGTGGCACGATGGCATAACTGCCTCATAGTGTTGGGGGTGCAGAGTTTACTCTGTCATTCTGGCAGGGTGGGCCTGATCAAGCCAGCAAAGCCAATTCCACAGAGATCGGAGCACCTGCTCAAAAAAGCACCCCAATCAGTGTTGGAATTAATCATTCCCAAGGAGGAAATAGCATCACTCACCCACCTCGACACAACTTTTGGGAACTCTCTCTCCACCAGCCCCCAGCACCATGGAGTTATTGCCAGAGATTCCTCCTCTTTTACTGTGTGACATTATGATAGGTTGCTCCTGATACTTGGAGGGAAGGCTTGTGCGTGTGTCACCCAGGGTATGGGGTGGGGAAGCAGATAGTGGCATTGCACGCTCCCCAGGTAGGAAACATCATCTGAATTTTATGCCCTATGTCTGATATCATTGCCAGGCAATTATTAAGAAGCAATGGCAGGAATTTTCTGGTCCGATGCCTCCCACTATCATTGCCAAGAAGAACAGCGAATTTGATGCTCAGCTAAACCATTCAATACAGCAGGACCGGCGATTCCCAACCATAGGTGAGGTCGGAGAATCCTGGCCCATATTTCTAAACACTAAACCTAATTAAAAAGTAAAAAATCAATCAGGTAAGTTCAAGCATTTGGCTAATTTTTGTGACTGTGTCATCAGCTTTGTCACATAGCTGCAGCCTCACAGTACAAACTGAACATTGTTAAGCTAGTGTGAAATGTCAGGAACTTTCAATAAACTGCAGAAGGGTCATACAGACTTGAAACATTAACCCTGTTTCTCTCTCCACAGATACCATCAGGCCTGCTGAGCTTATCCAGCTTTTTTTTTTGTTTTCATTTTTACGCCTTGTCACTTCATAAATGTTTACCCGCTGGAAATTAATAAGATACTCCCAGGCAGATTAGAACTAATGCTTTGAACAACAGTTTCTAGAATGAGATGAATTCACAGACAGATTTCAGCATGCATAATTGAAAGTAATAATGCTTCAGATTATCCAAAGGAATTGTGGTCCACAAAATAGCCCTTAATGAATACCTGCAGCCTTTTTGATTTGGTTTCATTTATTACTATCACATGTATTAATATACATTGAAAAGTATTGTTTCTAGTGCGCTATACAGACAAAGCATACCGTTCGTAGAGAAAGAAAGGAGTGAGTGAAGAATGTAGTGTTACAATCATAGCTCGAGTATAGAGAAAGATCAACTTAATGCAAGATAGGTCCATTCAAAAGTCTGATGGCAGCAGGGAAGAAGCTGTTCTTGAGACATGCCATCAGACTTTGATGTCTTTCTGGACAAATTCTGTGAGATAAGCACACTGTTCACTGTTTAGTCTTTATCCCATCCTTTTTTCTTCCACGTTAATGATTTCTAATTTCAATTTAATTTTTAATGAATCTATCTTTTCCTTTCCTATTTTTGAAAGAAACTTTTCATCCTTTACTGACCTGAAGCAGTGAAGAGCAGCCTTCCTGCTTCTCCCATCTCCATGTTTTTGTCTCAGCGGTCATAGTGAGAAGAACTGTGCGTTCAGTTAAGTGAAATGATGTTGAAGTAAACTCTATATGGGGCAGAATTCTATTGGCACATCTGCCCAAGTTTTGCATGATCCTGCCTGAGGCTAACAGAGGATGCCATCCTCCAGAATCAGGGCTTGCATGTTGGTAAAATTCTGGCCATGAGGTGGAATTCTCCCCAGAAAATTCCAATTGTCAAATTTGCATAAAAACTGGAGCAAATCACGCTGTTCTCTTCAGTGGGAATTTCAAATGAATCTCCCACTCTCAGTGCACTGCTGAGTGCACTAGTGTGAATCACACTGAAAGTCAGTGGTGGGGCTTAACCCCACGGGAATGGCCAGCAGCAGAGCACTAAGTGTGCCACTGTGTAAGCATTGATCTGCCAGCATCAAAATCAATACGTGCACTGTGGCTCTGTACTGCTGGCCTCTCGATCACTGGCCAGCTTGATTGCTAATTCTCCTTGACATGTACGGGCCAGCTTCGACCCAACATTCCGCCCACCTCGAATACCCACACTCCTCGCCAGCCCTGATCTCCCGATTCCCCCACAAATGACGGTCCTTATCCCACCGTCAGCAGGTCAACCGCCGCCTCACCCTGATGGCAGCAGGACCACCTACCCTCACTGATTGGCAGTGCCACAGGACCCAGGCTAGCACTACCAAGGTGCCAATACCCTGGAGGCACCTCTCCTACACCCAAATGGACAGCAGAAATGAGGAAGAGGAAAAGAATCTGAAAAATTACAAAAAGACTAAATATGAAATGACATTCCAGTTGTTTTTACAACTCTAAGTATTAAATGAATGCAGATAACTGATAAAGCAATCAAAATGCCTGGGTCAATGAAAACTGACAATGTAATTCAGTGTGATAAATAATCTTATATTTAAATCTCGTGAATTCACACTATAAGTTAAATCTCAGCTTTTGAGAACCATGGCTGATTCTCCCAGGCTGCCGTGTTGTTTTTCTAGTGCAGGAGGCAGTGAAACCTCTCCTTCACTTGAGCTGGATTGGGCTGCCAGCTCCCCGCCAGTGGGGAACGATTACAAACCTCGCAGGAGTGAAACATTCCTGGCAGGGAGGTGTGATAGCGGGCCTGGAGACTTCAGTGCTGGGCCTCTAATTGGATTTAAATTGTATGGAAATCGCCACCTGCATAATATATGCAGCTCCACGCTGTTTTCCGGCTTCGAGTTACGGCACCGGAAATCTGGCATCCAGCGGGGAGGTCACAAAATGGGAGTTTCACTGCCTCCTGCACTACAAAAACAACACGGCAGCCTGGGAGAATCAGCCATGTTTCTCAAAAGCTGAGATTTAATTTATAGTGTGAATTCATGAGATTTAAATAAAATATTATTTATCACACTGAATTACATTGTCAGTTTTCGTTGACCCAGACATTTTGATTGCTTTATCAATTATCTACATTCATTTAATACTTAGAGTTGTAAAAACAACTGGAATGTCATTTTATATTTAGTCGTTTTTGTAATTTTTCTGAGACTATCAACAGTTCCAGGAAATTAACCAAGTCCTTTCACTGGATGATTCCTTAAATGCTACCATATGAAAATGAGACAAACAGCTTTGTTACGTATAGTCAAAATCAATTCTTAGAATACTATTCATTGACTAACTTCTGCTCATACTCTCTCTCTTTCTCTAATCTCTGCTTTGCCAATTTTAGTTTTATGTTTAATTTCCACCTAATCCTTTTAAAGCTTAAAATCCTTTTTCAGATTCTTTTCTTCTTTCTCATTTGGGTTTTCATTGCCTCAAAACCACTTCTAAAAGTTGGCCAATCAATATATAAATATATCAATATAAAATATTCCTCAGAACCGGAACAAGGCAGAATTTATAACGGCTCCTGTTATCAAGACCTGGCTTGATAAACTCATCCAATAAGTATGCAAAAGATATAGCTATTCCTTGCAATACATTACTTTTTTTAAGAAAGCCACAATATAGCTTGCCCCAACGTAACTAATTTATTTGTTGGAACATAAAATGAGTAACCTGAATATGTTATTGGGAATCTTGGCTCCGTCGCTACAGTGCAGAGATGACAATCCACAGAGGATTGCGGTCTTGAGGTGTACAGAGATAAAGCTTTTATTTCATATTTTAAGCTTTTTGCCTATTAAGTTCAATAACCATCTTTTTAAATGCCAATAATGCTTAGCGACCTGCAACTTAACATGGCTGTTATCCAATTCTTCACAATTAACTGTAGATTTTATGGTTAAAACTAAAACTATATATCATACGTATTATATCTAATAACTGTTTTATTTTTAATACATTTTAATGAATAATATATTTTAATACATATTTTTAATGTATCTCCCTCTTTTCAAAGACAGGAGCAAAATAGATCATTAATTGAGTAGATTCTACAGTGATTTACTACTGGTTTAGCAATACTTTTGCACTGATGAAAAGCAATTGAAACTGAATAAGGCTATTTGTGAATGTTTTGGCTATCAGGAAATTGGTGGGCTGTATTTTAATGCACTTGCACTGACTCTTCGACAGAGCATCTTATCCAGGTCCAACCCTTGCCTTATCCTCAGCCATGAAGTCAGTCTGATCAGAAAGGTGATTGCTGGTTGCAGTTCACAAAAATGGTGATATTGTTTTTATTCATACGTGGGTCATGGGCATCACTGACTGGCCAGCATTTATTGCCCATTGCTAGTTGCCCCCAGAGAGCAGTTGAGAGTCAACCACATTGCTGCGGCTCTGGAGTCACATGTAGGCCAAACTGGGTAAGGACGACAGATTTCTTTCCATAAAGGGCAGTAGCGAGTGACTGGGGTTTTTTCGATGATTGACAATGGTTTTATGATCATCAGTAGACTCTTAGTTCCAGATCTTTTTTTATTGTATTCAAATTTCACCATCTGTGATGCGAGATTCAAACCCAAGTTCCCAGAATTTAATTGAATTTCTGAATTAATAGCCTAGCAATAATACTTCTTGGCCATTGCCTTACCCCATGAAAGGTGAACTTTGTCACTGCTTGTAACCTGACCTGTAGTCTCAGAACCATGTGAGGATGGTACTGCCCGTAGCTCTGAAGTTAGTTGTGATTCTCAACCTTTAAATCTCAGGATCTTTCTCAGCTGAAACTGAGATGGATTAGCCATGTTAAATTGTCCCTTAATGTCAGGGGATTAGCAGGGTAAATACATAAGGTTACGGGGATAGGGCCTGAGTGGGATTGGTAGATGAGAGAGATGGAAAGTAGGGTGCTTTTCATTTGGATGCTTGTTAGGCCTCAATTCATGGGGGGAATCAGGTTAGGGACAAATAAGAGTTTTTTTCAAAAGACATTTACTAAGTGAATAAACAATAATAAACTTTAAAAGTTCACAAATATAAAACAATTTACAATATCTATCTTACACTGTGACTTCAGGTTAAGTATGAGGTACATGCAAATTACAAGGTGAACTGTGGTCAAACACATCCCTCTACAATATAAATAACAGATGTGAACAAAACAGATTCCATGGATTTCTCAACAACCCAAGCAGATATTGTCATACTGTGAATCAACCAATATCACTGGAAATTTGTCTTACTCATGAGAATTTTCAAGAGAATTAATCAGATCTATTAAATGAGCCTAACACTGTACAACATGGTATCAGTGAATGGAATAACTCAAAACTTCACTGAGATTGCTAAAGATATTAAATGAAGGCACAGAAGGAAATCACCAGATAAAAGCTCCAAAGAAAGGCTTGAAAGCAGAAATAAAATTTCTCACTGCACCAAAATATCCCATTTAATCCTGTGAAAGTCTAGCTTCAAAACCCAAAGTATGCAGAATCAACAGACTTAGCAGGGATGAGCTAAAAATGTAAAGTTCCTAGATAATACAAGTTTGGAAAAAAAAAATAAAAATTGAAGTGGGCAGAAATTGACAATTAAAATGTAGTCTGAGGAAACTGAACATGTGATCCAGAATTCTCTGGTTGTTCACGCCAGTGAGTCTCTCAGGTCCTGCTGGCAGTGTACCCACAACCATGGGTTTCCTGCCAGTGTGGGAACACATGGCTGGGAGGCAGGAGGATCATGCCTGATGTGTTGAACTTGTCCTGAACAAAATAAACTAAATAAGTCAATTAAAAGTTGAGTAGGCAGCTTAAAAAAACTTAACACAACACATGATTCGACACATCCAAGACTTGAAAAGATTATGCTAAAGTGAGGAAAATTTTGGTTAGTCAATTCAGGTAGCCATTGTTGAAAAAGACGTAAATGCTGCAATTGCAAAGCTATTAGTCTTTGTGTCATCAGGAATTCAGAGACTACCTTGTACTGTGACGAACAGGAAGGGGATAGAGAGGAGACAGGAAGGAGGGATCCAGGACGCCTTCACTCCAGACAGGGTGATCAAGAATGCTTACTCAGACTCTGTTTCCACAGGAAACCTTCAAGCTCCTATCATGAGACCACTATGCCCCAGTTCACCATTGTTAAATTAGACTTATGGCATTTAGTTGTTTGCAATAAATCACCAAGTGTTAATTATCTAATGAATCATTTGGTTCCGACTAGATTCAACCAACAGGCAAAACTGAATACTTCAACTGGTAAATTCAAAAGATTTATTGAAGAAGGTAACAAGTTAAAAAGATAGAAGGCAGAGCTTCAATTAACAGTAAAAAGAGAAAGCTTAACATATCATCTATTTATCAATTGCTTATTATTCAATTGTCTTCCAATTGAGGCTCACAACTTATCCCTACTTAGACACTTTCCCCCAGCAGGTTGCATACTAGCACAGTGATTAGCACTGCTGCCTCACAGTGCCAAGATCTGATTTTGATTCCCGGCTTGGGCCACTGTCTATGTGAAGTTTGCACATTCTCCCTATGTCTCTATGGATTTCCTCTATTTCCTCCAGTTTCTCATCAGTCAAAGGAGGTGCAGGTGGATTGGCCATGCTAAATTGCCTCTTGGTGTCAGGGGATGAACTAGGGTAATGCATATGGTATGGCGATAGGACCTGGGTAGGATTGTGGTCAGTGTAGATTTGATGAGCCAAATGGCCTCCTTCTGCACTGTAAAATTCTATGAATTTATGAATGAGTTACCAAAATGTCTCCTGGATGAATACAGAATGGCTTCTGACCATGTTAGTTTCATGTACAAAATAACACTCTAAATCAAACTATAAAATTGCCTCTCGGACCCATTATCCATTGCGTGTGATAACAGTCTCAAATAGCCAGTCTCAAATTTATACAGTGATGTATCACATGTAAATACTATCTTCTTAAAGGGATCAAAATGCACCAGTGAGCACCAAGTCTGAAGCACCTGCTTAAGTCTCTTAATGTGGTGTTTTCCAACCCCATCTCTGTTGCTTCCTTAACAGCACATGCAATGGTGTTAGTGATGTTGATAGATTTGGGAGGAACTGCCCATAATAGTTGACCATCCCAAGGAAGGCTGTGAGTTCTGAGGTGTTCCCAGGGGCTGCTGCCTCCCTAATTGCTCTCATTTTGTCCTCCATTAGATGTAACCCTTAAGCATCCAGCCTATACCCAAGATAAACCACCTCTTCCTCTTGAAAGGTGTACTTTTCTCTCCTCAACTGCACTCCTGCTTCCTGGAATCTCATTGAAACTTCATCCAGATTTGAATGATTTATTCTGCTTGGACTGGGCTGGCTGCTTTTATATTTGTGCCTTAAATGATATTTCTTACTTCTCCTCTAAATCTACACACTTTTGGAGAGTGACCTCCCCCACATTGAGCTTGATCCTGTGCCCTCATTCTGAAGCCATTATTACTCATGGTTTCCGGCCGTAACTAGTGGACCTTGTTGCTCTGCGTGCTTTGTAACGCCTCAGTGCCCTCCTCAGTGCTCCCTATCTCTGTTGTCATTTCCATTGCCTTCTTAAAGTCGACTCAGACCCAGTCAACAGTTTTCTTTGTATAACTGCAATATTTACACTACATATCAACTGGTCTCTTAACAAAAACAGAAAACACTAGATAATCTCAGCTGGTCTGGTAACATCTATGGAAAGAGAACAGAACTAATGCTTTGAGTCTGGGTGACTCTGACATATCTGAGGATTTTCTTTCTCCAAAGTCCTCAATTTTTCATTGATCTGATCTCTTGGATATCTGGAAGAGTGGAATTCTCATCTATGGTTATAATTTCTATACTGCAATTCAGCTTTAAGGTGTTTCCAAAAATCTAAATAATGTTACAGTCGCTCATTCACAAAGTGGGCGATCTCAGCAGAATTTGGCAGAGTTTCAGGATCTGACTGAAAACCAGTGTGTTCCTCTCCAGAGGAACAAGCATGTTTTCTCTCCAGGCCTTCTGACACCTTTCTGACTACTGTGGAATTATCACAGTAGTAATTATTTTTGATCGACTCTTTGGCCTGAATCCTTCTGCAGATGGAGATCAATATAGTATAATTTTATAGATGGAGAGTAGTTTCATTGTAATATAGATGGAGAGTGGATTAATAGTAATTAAATGATATAGTAGTTGACCTAAAAAGTCTAATGTCATCGGGTCAAACATTACAGATTAGCACATGTCACCACTCCCTCTCTATCCCCAATCCTCTCAACTGGTGAATCTATATTCCTCAATGTTGAACACCACTTGGAGGGCCACCGAGAGTGGCAATAGCTCAAAATGTACTCTGGGTGGGAGACTTTAATGTCCATCACTAAGAGTGGCTTGGTAGCACCATTGCTGATTGAGTTAGCTGAGTCCAAAAGGGATATCTACTGGACTGGGTCTCCAGCAGGAGATGAGGGAACCAACAAGAAGGAGAAACACACTTGACCTCATCTTCACCAAACTACCTGCTGCTCATGAATTTGTCCATGATAGTATCCGCTGTTGTAATGTAACTAGTAATCATACTGGAATCTGTTGTAATGTAACCAATCATAACATGCTGTGAGAGTCAGTTAACCAACTAACCCGGTATAAATAGAAAACAGAGAAGGATTATGGAGAGCTGGTGTGGCTTAAGTGCTGGTGTAATGAAGTTTATTTATTAAACCCTTTTCTTTGATTTACTTTGTGAAAGTAGTTCTACCATTGCTTGCAACTGAAGTATCCTTGCTGCTGGATGAACAAGGGTGACCACTGGATTGTTCTTGTGGAGACAAAGCCCAATCTTCACACTGGGAATAGCCTCCATTGTATTGTGTGTTATTATAAGTGTGCTAATAGCATAGATTTTCAACAGCTCCAAACTGGGCATCGATGAAGTGCTGTGAGCCATCAGCAGCAGTGGCAGAATTGTACTCATGGTCTGGCATATTTATCATTACCACCAAGCCAGGGGATCAAACTTGGTTCAATGTAGAGTGTAGGACAGCATGCCATGAGCAACACCATAAATATCTAAAAATGAAGTGTCAACCTGGTGAAGAGATAACAGAGGACTACTTACATGCCAAGCTGCATTAGCAGCTAGTAATAGTCAGAGCTAAGCAATTCCCCAATCAATGGATCAGATCTAAGTCCTGCAGTCCTGCCACATCCAGCCAAGAATGGTAGTTGACAATTAAACAACTCACTGGAGAAGGATGCTTCACGAATATCCCTATTCTCAATAATGGAGCAACCCCGAAAATCAGTATAAAATATAAGGCTGAAGCATTTTAACAATCTTCAGCCAGAAGTACTAAGTGGATGATGCATCTTGGCCATCTCCAGAGGTCCCATTATCATAGATGTCAATCTTCATCCAATTTACTTCAATCTATATATATCAGGAAAGAGCTGAAAGCATGGGATACTGAAAAGGCAATGTTCTGGCGAATGTATTGAATAGTACTGTGCTCCACAACTTGCTGAGGCTCTAGCTAAACTGTTGCACTACAGCTGCAATATGAATAATACTTGAAAACATGCAGAATTGCCTGAGTACGTGCTGTACAGAAAAGGCAGAATAAACACAACCCGCCCAATTATCAGGCTGTTCTTCATCATCAGTAAAGTGAAGGAAGATGAGGGGTATAGATAGAGTAAACAGGGTTAAGCTTTTTCCTAGGATGGACTCAAATAGCACGAGGGGTCCTGAGTTTAGGGTGAGGGGGGGAAGGTATAATTTGGATGCCAGAGGGAGTTTTTTCACACAGAGGGTGGTGGGGGTATGGAATGCGCTGCCAAGTAAAGTGGTGGAAGCAGGCAGTCTGGAGTTATTTAAGAGATACTTGGATGGGCACATGAACAGAATGGGAATGGAGGGATATAGAAAATTGATTTAAAATAGTGATCATGAGCCTTGGGAATTCCCTGGGAAGTGTGTAAATTGTCAATGATATTGATGTATTTGTTTTATCCTACAGGTACTTCGGTCTGCCTTGTTGTCTAACAAGGGGCATACATGCAATGGGTCGTGAGAGGTCTGCTCTTGGATTTTTCGAGAGTATCCTAGTGCTTCACGTCATTAGTGTACGCTTGAACTGGACCATTTGATGGGCAACATGACAGCTCAGTGACTATCGTTGTGCTGTGCAGATACGTGGATTTGGGCCTGTGTCTGTGGGAGTTTGCGCATTCTCCCCGTATTTGCGTGGGTTTTCTCCGGGTGCTCTGGTTTCCTCCCACATCCCAAAGATGTGCTTTTAGGCTGATTGGCAGAACAAATTCTTCCTAAATTGTCTCAAATTTGGTTCCAATGCATAGATCTATAAACATAGACAGGGATCATGGGTAGAAGTGGGAACATCGAGGTGGCGGCGCAGGCTGGTTGGGCCAAAGGGGCCTGTTTCCCGTGCTGTTTTGTTTTTTGTTCTCCGTTGTTCTTTGTCATTAAGAGTGCTATCAATCAGCACTTACTTAGCAATAACCTGCTCACTGATGCTCAATTTGGGTTTCACCAGGGTCATTCAGCTCCGGATCTCATTACAAGCTTGTTCAAACATGGACAAAGGAGCTGAAGTCCAGAGGTGAGGTGACAGTGACTACCCTTCACATCAAGGAGTCCTTGTAAAACTGAAGTCAATAAGAATCAGGGGAAAAAAAAAATCCTTCGGTTGGTTGGAGTGAAGTTTATTTATTCGGCACAAGTAGACTTACATTCACACTGCAATGAAGTTACTGTGAAAATCCACCAGTCGCCACAGTGCCTGTTCGGGTACACTGAGGGAGAATTTAGCATGGCCAATGCACTTAACCAGCACGTTTTTTGGAATGTGGGAGGAAATCGGAGCACCCAGAGGAAACTCATGCAGACACAGGGAGGATGTGCAAACTCCACACAGACAGTGACCCGAGCTGGGAATCAAATCTGGCTCCATGGCACTGTGAGGCTGCTGTGCTAACCACTGGGCCGTCATTCTGGGTCACACCTGGCACAAATGAAATTGGTTGTGATGGTTGGAGATCAATCATCTCAGCTTCAGGACATCGCTGCAGGAGTTTCTCAAGGTAGTGCCCTAGGTCCAATCATCTTCAGCTGCTTCTTCAGTGATCCTCCTTCCTTTATAAGGTCAGATGTTTGCTGATGACTGCACAATTCACAACTCCTCAGATCCTGAAGCAGTTTATAGAGGTGGATAGATTATTAATTAGTATTGGCTTTGAAAGGCTTTGGTGAATAGGCAGGTAAGTGAAGTTGAGGCTGAAGTGAAATTAGCCATGATCATATTAAATGGAGGAGGAGGTTGTAGGCTGAATAGCCTACTTCTGCTCTGAGTTCTTATGAATCTTATAATGTCCAAATGCAGCAAGACCTGAGCAATATCCTGGCTTGGGCTGACAAGTGTCAGGTAACATCTGCACCAAGCAAGTGTGAAGCCGTGACCATCTCCAACAAGAGAGAATCTAATAATTGCCCCTTGGCATTCAATTGCATTACCATTACTCAATTCCCCCATAACATACATCCTGCGGATTATGATTGACCAGAAATGCAACTGGACTAGCCATCAAATACTATGGCTACAAGAGCAGGTCAGAGGCCAGGAATCCTACAGTGAGCAACTCATTTCTGACACCTCAAACCGTGCCCACCATCTACAAGGCACAAGTCAGGTATGTGATAGAATACCTGGATGAGTGCAGTTCTAACAGCATTCAGGAAGCTCGATGCTGTCAAGTTAAAACAGCCTGCCTGATCAGCAATCCTTCAGGAAACATTCAGTCCCTCCACTACCAATGAACAGTGACAGCAGTGTGTACCATTTACAAGATGCACTGCAGGAACTCACCAAGGTTCCGCAGACAGTACCTTCCAAACCCATAGAAACTATCATCTAGAAGGACAAGGACACCAGACACACGGGAACACCACCAATCTGGAAATTCTCCTCCAAGTCACTCACCATTCTGACTTGGAAATATCCGTTCCTTTGCTGTCGCTGGGTCAAAATCCTGGAACTTCTTCCCTAAAAGCATTGTGAGTGTGCTGATACCTCAGAAATTGCAGCAGTTCAAAAAATGGGCTCAATACTGCCTTTTCAGGGACAATTCAAGATTGGGTAATAAATGCTAGCCTATCCAGTGGCACTCACATCCAGTAAATAAATGAATATATATATAATGTATATATGATAGAAATTTGTATAATAGCATTATAATAGATAAAGAGTACTTAATAGATGGAGACTAGTATAATATTGATATAATGGATAGAGAGTAAAATAATAGTATTCAACCTTTTGGAATTTAGCTATTTAGATGGGCATATGTTTAGTCTGGCCTGTCACTCTTTTCAGGCATGTCATGTGAAGAAAGTAATTGAAGAAAGCACAATTTGAGATACATAGAGGTTGATTGCTGAGATATATTTTGATTAGTCACTTCTTATACTTCACTGGCTTCTGGCCCTTAGGGATGTGTTATCAACAGCAGAAAAGCTAACAGGAATGGATTGGTTTTCTATTTGTTATTAAACTTTGAATTCTTATACGTTGTAGTGCCAAATGTATTACTTTGCTGCTAAAGTAAAGCTTGTACCTTTCAAGTCACAAAACCTAAATGCTTTTGGGTAACTTCAGATCCATTGGATTGTTTGGTGAGGGAGCTCCACAGGCTCAGCTTAGTTAGGGCTGACAATTGGTTCCTGGTCAAGAACTAGTAAACTGATTTTAAATATGATCTGCTGGACACTGTCCCTCAATGTGATGATCCTGAGTTTGCTGGTCAACATTTGAAAGCCCATCCCAATTGCCTTGTACCATTGGGCTCATAAATGTCCAACACTTCCCATGTCAGCCTTGCTAGCTGCCAGTTTCTTGCTAATTAAGTTCCCAATGCTGAGCCAGAACTGCCAGGAAGCGTTTGGTAAAATTTTACTGCCATTGCTGACTATACGTGGCTAGTGGGTGTGAGACAGCCACATGAATAATAGAAGTGGGAAAACAGTGATTTACAATCGTCATTGTAAACAGGTGAAAAAACTGTTTGATTAGAACATAGAACATTACAGCGCAGAACAGGCCCTTCGGCCTTCGATGTTGCGCCGACCAATTAGGAACAAGCAGTGACCCTCTAACCTAAACCATTCCCTTTTCATCCATAAACTTATCTACTAACCTCTTAAACGCCACCAAACTTGGCGCATCTACAACTGATGCAGGCAAGGCATTCCATACCCTTACCACCCTCTGGGTAAAGAACCTACCTCTGACATCCGTCCTAAAACCACCACCCCTTAATTTAAAGCTATGTCCCCTCATGCTAGCTTTCTCCATCCTAGGAAAAAGGCTATCACTGTCCACCCTATCTAAACCTCTAATCATCTTATATGTTTCAATAAGGTCTCCTCTTAGCCGCCTCCTTTCTAACGAAAACAACCTCAAATCCCTCAGCCTCTCTTCATAAGACCTGCCCTCCATACCAGGCAACATCCTGGTAAACCTCCTCTGTACCCTCTCCAATGCCTCCACATCTTTCTTATAATGCGGGGACCAGAACTGCACACAATACTCCAAGTGCGGCCGCACTAGAGTTTTGTACAGTTGCAACATGACGTTGCGGCTCCGAAATTCAATCCCCCTACCAATAAAAGCTAAGACTCCGTATGCCTTCTTAACAACCTTATCGACTTGATTGCCAACTTTCAGGGATCTATGCACATATACACCAAGATCCCTCTGTTCATCAACACTATTAAGAGTCCTACCATTAGCCCTATACTCTACACATTTGTTATTCCTGCCAAAGTGAATTACCTCACACTTTTCACATTAAACTCCATTTGCCACCTCTCGGCCCAGCTCTGCAACTTGTCCAAGTCTCTCTGCAAACTATAACACCCCTCTTCACTATCTACCACTCCACCGACTTTAGTGTCATCCGCAAACTTACTAATCCATCCTTCAATACCCTCATCCAGATCATTTATAAAAATTACAAACAGCAGGGGCCCCAAAACAGACCCCTGAGGTACACCACTTGTAACCGAACTCCACGATGAATATCTCCCATCAACCACCACCCTCTGTCTTCTATCTGCTAGCCAATTCCTAATCCAATTAGAGGGAGGAATGCAGGTAAAATAGAAAGTAATGGCAGACAAAGGCTGGGCTGTAAGTGAGAGAAAGCAAAAAGACCTGAGTAAATAGGGATGGGGACTAATAGTGCAATGTTATTCCATCACCCACCTGATTTAATAATCATTGGGCTGACTATTTCATCTAACACATTTACATAAATTCTTTTATTCAATTAATGATTTTTATTAAAAAAGAGAACCGGCTTGCTGGAAAATCCATAAATTAAACAGAAGCAATAAGTACAGCATGTAGGAGTTGTAACATCGATGAACTGAAGTAACTTATATTGAAAAGAAGGCAGACACAAAACCTGAAGTGGTGTGGCAGGGCCTTGCACAGACAGGAGATGGAGGAGCCTGGAGGAGGGGTGGACTGGGCGCAGAGCACAGAAAGCCAATGACTGTGTAGAGACACAGATTAGGCCATAGCATTGGGCCAGGAGGTATAGAAAGAATCAATGTAGGGCAGTTGCAACTTGGTAAGCCGGGGTACAACAAAGCCAGACTGAGGTTGCAGGGTTTTTTTCTTGATCCTTGCAGGGCAGCTGGAAACCATATGATGAAGGTAGGGAGGCAAACTGCAGCCAAATTGTAGTAGGCTGGAGGACAGTGGGTAATGAGGCAAATTGAGCCAGGCCATTTCTTTATATATGGGAGCCAATGGCGGAGAGCCACACACTCCTTGAACCAAGATACAATGCAGCCAAGAGATTTGGTTTAAAAATCAGCTGGGGAACTGAAGAACGTGGCCGAGACAGACCCGGAGATTGAATTCAGTTTAATGTTTTCCTCAGGATGAGATTGTTGATCAAGAGGCTGCCAGCGGTCAAGCAGGACAAGTACACATTTAAAGTAAATTTAATAACAGACGATAGCTGCTGGGCTGTGGGGGGTCCTGGAAGGTGAAGTGCTAAAAATGGAGAAGCGTACACAACATTTTGAAAGCTGAAATTGCAGTATTTGCAGCAACAGATCTGAAAAGCACTTTGTAATTCGTACAGAGCAGGGAACTGGACAGCAAGATGAAGGTGCCACAGTGCCACCTGGTATCCAGAACCTTGCAAATGCATCGGGAAAATCAGTTGTTTACATAGCAAACTCTAGAGTGATCAGGTTTAAAAAGGGAATCCCATTATTAATGTTTACCGAGGCTGTTTCAATTTTAAATGTTGGCGTTAGAAGTGTTACAGGAAAGCAAGTTTTGTGGGCAGCAGGATATGCAGGCTGTAAATAAGATTTTTAATGATAGAGATGTAGAGACAGTAGAAAGATGTTAAAAGAGATCGGCCTGATAGAAGGCTACAAGATTATGAGGGGCACGGACTGAATGGATAGTCAGAAGATTTTCACCATGGTGGAAGAGTCAACTATTGGGGGGCATAAGTTTAAGGTGTGAGGGGCAAGGTTTAAAGGTGATGTCTCAGGCAAGTTCTTTTTGCACAGAGAGCGGTGGGTGCCTGGAATTCACTGCTAGGAGAAGTAGTGGAAGCAGATATGATAGTTTTAAGGGTTGATTGGACAAATACATAAATAGGATGAAAATAGAGAGATATTGTCCCTGGAAGGATAGGGGCACTAGTTAAGTCAGGCAACATGGTCGGTTCAGGCTTGGAGGGACAAAAGGCCTGTTGCTGTGCTGTAATTTTCTTTGTTCTTTGAGAGACAGATATTGTAAACTGCTCAAAAAAGGGCAATAAGAATGAGATAAGGCTGTAAACAATGAGCTATGAAGCAAAGTAAAGGAGCTTCAAAACAAAGAGCAGAGAGAAATTGTCCATTCTTTTATTATCATGAATCTCTGGACTGTAAAGATATTCCTAACACAGAATTAAGAGAATAGGGTTTGGCAATAGCATGTCTAACTTTAAATCATAATGAGAATTAACTATCTGAATAATTACTTCACACATGGGGTGTAATTCCCTTTGAAAGGGAAGAAAAAAACTTGAGTTTAGATAGCAACCTTCCAAATGTTCAGTCAATAATATATCTTTAATATATCACAGTAGGAACAGAAGACAAGCAATTGTACACCATTGTAAATTGCCGTGAATGTAGCCAATCCATCATGCAAATCAGCATCCCATCCATTGACTCTGTCTACACTTCCCACTGTCTCAGCAAAGGAGCCAGCATAATTAAGGACCCCACAGACCCCAGCCATTCCCTCTCCAACCATCTTCCATTGGGAAAAAGATACAAAAGTCTGAGATCACGTATCAACCGACTCAAGAACAACTTCTTCCCTGCAGCTGTCAAATTTTTGAATGGACCTACCTCATATGAAGCTGATCTTTCTCTACACCCTGGCTATGACTGTAACACTACAATCTGCACACTTTTCTTTCCTTCTCAGTATATGTATGCTTTGTCTGTATAGAATGTAAGAAACAATACTTTTCACTATGTACTAATATATGTGACAAAAATAAATCAAATCAAATCACTAGAGAATTTATTTTAATGAAGCTCATTGGAGGAGTATTTTTTTTTTAATTTTTATTTATTCATGGGATATAAGCATCGCTGTCTAGGCCAGCATTTATTGTCCATCTCTAATTGAACATGAGAAAGTGGTGAAGAGCTGCCTTCTTGAACTGCTGCAGTCTATTTGTGTAAGTACTCCCACAGTGCTTTTAGGAAGGTCATTAACTATTATTTGCTTCCTGTAAGCTTAGGTCCTTTGGAATAGGTAATGAAATTCATTCATCCTGAGTATGTCATCTACCCATATTGCCATCCCTTCACTGTCACTGGGTCAAATCCAGGATCTCCCTTCCTAACTGCACCTCAGAGACTGCAGTGATTGAAGAAGACAGCTCCCAGCATCTTCTCAAGGGCAGCTAGAGATGGGCAACGAATGCTGGCCTAGCCACTGATGCCCACATCCTGTGAAAGAATAAAAGAAACCTGACTGCCATCTGAATTACTTGCCAGAATGCTGCTTACCTAATATCGATAATGTGAAATAATTCAGCTATGCACTCTATTATTTCTGAATCATATAACATTGTAATAGCAGATTTATAGACAAGAATGCACAGTTTATAGTAGATGATGTGAAAAAACATGGCAGATCTCTGTGCTGTATAGAGAGAATCAGTAATAGAGGATAAAGTGGGCACAGAAGGTCATGAACAGCAGGAAGCGGTAAAAAAAATCTAACTCAAGAACATTGTTGCCATGTGCGTGACTGTAACTAAACTTGCAGGGAACAGAATTGGATTCTGTACTCCTGATGTTTTGATGCTATGAGTGCCACCTTTTAATCAGTAGTGAGGCCACATTTAGAGTACTGTGTACAGCAATGTTTCCCAAACTTTATGAGTTGCGGGAACCCAAATGCATCAGGGGATGCCAAGCATTCTCATAATGTCGACGCTCCTTTTTGCCACAAAACAGAGACAAACACAGAAATCAAATATAAACAAGTCTTTTCTGGCCATATCCATGATTATATTAGGCATTAGGAAGAGACACACAGCCACAAATACATTTGCCAACTGCATGACCCCTCACATTAACCCATAGCAATATTCTTATTGCTCCTTAACATTAACCCCTGAAAATAGTATCTACTTTAGAAGTGGGTAATCTAGTAACAATTAAGGTAATTTTAAAAAATGAATTAAAAAAATTAAATCTCACCTTTTGTCACTTTTACTGGAATGCTGGAAGGCTGATATCCACATGTACCTCACACACACACACACACACACACACACACACACCAACACACCACACACACACACACACACACACACACACACAACACACACACCACACACACACACACACACACACCTCCCTCTCTCACGCGCATGCCTCCCTCTCTCAAACAAACACACACATACACATGTACATGTCTTGTCTCAGATATATATATCTCCATCTCCCTCTCATGCACACATTCCCCTCTATCTGATATACACACACACACACACACACACACACATGCATCTCTCTCTCTCTCTCTTTTTGTCACACACATCTCCTTCTCTCTCTCACACTCAACATGTCTGTCTCCTTCATACACATTGCTCCCTCTCTCACACATATACAAACAGCTCCCTCTCTCTCATGCATACACATGTCTCTCTCATATACACATTTGCTTTTCCCTTTCTCAGACACACACATCTCACGCTCTCTCTCTCTCTCACACACACTCTTTCTCTCTTTCTCATATTCCACAGACCCCAGTTTGTGTACCCTCGGTGTGCAGAAATTCTAGTTTGACAGCATCGTGACCTTGTGAACTTTATCCTTTATTTTATAATGCCTCTCCTCCAAAGCCAATTTCTGCAGAGGATATGCCCAGAGTACAATTGTGCAGTAAGGTAAATAGCATGGATAAAGAGCAAATCAGAAGCATGCATGCCTGCTGTGTGTATGCAGTACTTCCCTGTAAGAGCTAAAGATGCAACTTGTGCAGGGTGTTATTGAAGAGGATAATGTTGAAGTTTCTGTGAGGTAATCAGTGATGAGACCTCTCCTGGTGATGTTATGTGAGATTCTAATGAGAGTGTGATTTTGGAGTTAGAAGGTTGAATGAGATATTTAGCCTCTTACTCCAATGCACAATGATCACATTTTGTGGACACAGGTACTGATCTCACTGGTGACCTCCTCTCAAGTCATCATGGTGAGGTAGGTAGACTTCCTGCTGTCACTTCTGGGATACAGGAGGTCCTGCCAATTCAAGACTTCCTTAACAAATCTCTCCTTGGAGCTGTCACTGAATATGGGGGCAGTGATCTTATATTTCCCAAGGGCCATCACTCACCATAACAAGTCCTAGGCTGAAGAGAAGGAATGTGTAGACAGGTAATCAAACAGTTGATCCCATGAATTAATGGTGGAATGGTGGAACAGATGAATCCCAGCTCACCCTGCATTTAGATTCAATGAGCTGCTTTTTGATCCATTAATAATTAGCTGAAAAGCAGACAATTGGATACATGAACCTATCCCTTCCCTGCCTGCCACTGCCTTTAGTTTCCAGAATGGAAAATTTTATCCAAGAATCAGAAATTTTCAGGTCATCTTCATAAAAAGTTGAAGTCTCATCAATCCCCTGCCTTGCTATCTCATCATCAGCAATAGGTCCTACTATATAAAACAATGCATTGACCAGATCTTTTTGATCTTTTTTGTGTAAGTCAAAAGCAATCCTGTACTTTGTGAATCTCTTTCACCATTTATCCCAGGTCTGGGCTTGTTGTAAGCTTTGTGTGTTCCAAAATGATTCTGGGTACAGTCGTGTAGATTCCATGTTTTCACAGAGCCTTAGAATTTTTATTGCTTTACTGGTGCTTCTTGTTGCTTTTGGTCTGCACTTAATGCTGTCTGGACTCCCAGTCTGTGTCTCAGCTTGCATCTGATGCACCTATATGCTCCAATGTTGTGACGAGTCTTGAACTTGTTCCATTGATCCTCCTTCCATAGACCTCATTCCTTGCCAGGTCTGTAGCTTCCTTTTAAGATTCTCTTGGTTTATTTGCTGATGACTGCCACAGTGTTGATGTTAAGACAGGGTTCTTTGGGGCTTCCCTGTTCTTCCAAAATAAGTTATTGGAGAATACAGTTTCCCCAGACCATTTTTTTTATTTATAGCTACTATATACATATTGGGAGCTCTGAACAAGGTTAGAACTTCTCCTTCTAGACTATTACTTCTCAGTAATACAATAATGTAACCTGGCATCATTATTATATCAGCATCATATACTTTTCTGATGCTAACCCTTTACTCTACAATTTACAAGGACAACTGAGAGTCAATGATGGGCATGACCTCTGAAGGTTGGCCATTTGGAAGGGCATTGGAAGAGGGAAGCAGAGACAAGAAGCTTGGCTGCTGAAAAGCTTGGCTACTGGGTAAAATGGAAGTCATAAATTGGCATCAATCTAGCTTCCTCTGCAGAAAATGTGGCAGAGACTGCTGTGTCAGAATGGGGTATCTGAGTCACATCAGAGAGCACTTCACACAGAGTTTACCATCATGGTGCAAACCATGGCTTATGAAATGGAAGGCTACTAATTGCTAGTTTAAATAGTGCAGATTAGCTTTAAATGATGTTAACCATATACAAGTTCGGTCTCATGCAGAATTGCGCATTTGATGCTGTGCTGAATATCACCAAGATTTAATGGAAGAGATAGGGCAGAATTTTCCTGTTCCACCTGCCACGGGAATCATAGCAGCAGGACTGAAAATTTGACAGACAATGCTAAAGTCTGTTGACCTTGGGCAGGAATTTCTGGCCTTGGGGTGAGCACAGCCAGAAAACACCACCCTTTACGTGCTCCCTGCATTAGTTTCAGCAGATAGCCATGTGAATAGCAGATTGCAATCTGCTCCAACCATTTCAAGGGCAATCAGATTGTCATCCCAGGCCATTCCATATTCTCTCATGTTATATATATGAAATGACCCAAGCCAATCAAACTGAGTACTTCAGCATTTTGAATCTGAATTGACCCAATATCTCACTAGAATTGCAACAGCAAAGTAAGTAATGAAATGTTTTCAGAACCAGTGGAACAAGCCAACCAGAAATCACATAGTTAGCAGTGCAAAAGATTGCAAATTGATTTTCATTGCTTATTTCTAATAATTGCTATCTTGTGTCAGCTCTGAAAAATTCTTTATACAAGGTATTTTACATTCAGATAGATCAGACATAAATCAATAGAATTAAACATACATCTTACAATCCATTCTTAAAATGCATTTTGTCCTTCTTAAATCTTCAACCTCTGAAGTTGTTACATTGAATGAATCAATTGAGGACACACAAGGCTGCTATAAATCAATCTGTCTGCAGATTCTGTCTCTTTCAAAGGATTATTGCCTTCCTTGGTTCAATTTCTACTTTATTTCAGTACCTTTCTTTGATTCAATACTATCCTCAATGTCTCCCATTGGGCTTAGGATCTCCCTCCCCAGGTGCAGTGTCTTGAAACACTCCCCTCCCCGGCTACAACCCGGGATTAGCATCTCTTCCATCAGCGTCCTGCCTGTGATTAACAATCTACTGTCTGGATAACCCTGCATCTTTAATTCCTCGTTATTGCTGTCTGGGATGGCATGTTGGTATGTATTATATTCTGAACACATTGTAGTCTTCGTACAGCAACATAAAGACAAATATTTTTGATAATATACTGATGGCTCATAGATCAAAACTCCTGTTAATATTCCTGAGGAAATTAGGGGTATGAGAAATATTTAATTTGTGATGAGAATTTGTCAAATAAAACTCTTCATGTACATCATGAGAGTGCCATACGTAGTGAGCAGCTGCCAGCTGTGATCTTTGATAAAAATTGCAGGCCACAGAACTAAAAAGAGCTTAATGAGCAGATGCTTTGGACCACTGGGATCTCCTCAAACCTGAACCTTAAATGACACTGAATTCAAGTTAGCAAATCATTACCCTCGCTTCATATTATTTCGATGATGTGGCACTGACAGAATCAAGAAATATGTTTTCAGTGTCCTGTTTTCATCTGGCAATGCTATATTCTTTGGGATTCAGATATCAAAGGAATTTTGGCCATTTGTTTCATATTCTATATGGATCAGAAACAACTGTCACATCTGGTTCCAAAATGCCATATTTATTATTGACATGACACTAAGTGAAATGATTTAATCTTGTTAACCAAAGCTTCAGTTTTATCTAATGCATTCCTCTATTATGATAATAACAAACCATTAATATGTGTCTTAGGATCTTGAAGCCATGGTGGGTGCTAAAGACAAATGTTTCTTATTAACAGACGGTTTTCTCAGTTTTGTATCTTTGTTTTCCCACACCCATCCCACTTAGAACATAGAACATAGAACATAGAACATTACAGCGCAGAACAGGCCCTTCGGCCTTCGATGTTGCGCCGACCAATATAAAAAGCAATGCCCCTCCAAACTAAACCATTCCCTTCTCTTCCATATACTTATCACCTAACCTCTTAAACGCCACCAAACTTGGCGCATCTACAACTGCTGCAGGCAGGGCATTCCACTCCCGAACCACCCTTTGGGTAAAGAACCTCCCTCTGATATCCGTCCTATAACTATCACCCCTTAATTTAAAGCTGTGTCCCCTCGTGCTAGCTTTCTCCATCCTAGAAAAAGGCTATCACTGTCCACCCTATCTAAACCTCTAATCATCTTATATGTTTCAATAAGGTCTCCTCTTAGCCGCCTTCTTTCTAATGAAAACAACCTCAAATCTCTCAGCCTCTCTTCATAAGACTTGCCCTCCATACCAGGCAACATCCTGGTAAACCTCCTCTGTACCCTCTCCAATGCCTCCACATCTTTCTTATAATGTGGGGACCAGACCTGCACACAATACTCCAAGTGCAGCCGCACTAGAGTTTTGTACAGTTGCAACATGACGTTGCGGCTCCGAATTTCAATCCCCCTACCAATAAAAGCTAAGACTCCATATGCCTTCTTAACAACCTTATCGACTTGACTGCCTACTTTCAGGGATCTATGCACAAATACACCAAGATCCCTCTGTTCATCAACCCTATTAAGAATCCTACCATTAGCCCTATACTCTACACATTTATTATTCCTGCCAAAGTGCATTACCTCACACTTTTCCACATTAAACTCCAGTTGCCACCTCTTGGCCCAGCTCTGCAACTTGTCCAAGTATGCTTTGCCATTTTCTTCATCATCGCTAACTCAAACCCCTTGAACTCCCTGCCTAATAGCTGTGTAGTATAAGGGTGTGATACATACAAGATTAATGTGAGACAGTGATGTAAAAAGGCACATTCCCTAGACTAGGGTCTATGTGGTATTGGCCAGAGACTTAGGGCAGAAATCTCCCATCTGGAACAAAGCCTCCTGGTGGGGGCGAGGACGGGAGTGTTCACTGTTGCACAGAATGACAGGGAACCATACCTTTATCCATCGCTCCATCTTCCTTTGCAGGGTAGGTTTGGTGGAGCACCTTCTGCCATCATATCTGGGCACCTTATTTAAAAGGTACCGGGACACTCAATGTCAGATTAAATCATGAGAGATGTTTGCAAGAGCTGTTCCTGCTTCGAAAGCTCAGTGACACATCCCTTGGCATCCTTCTGGACCACGTCAAGCTTCAGATTCAGATATTAGTCAGAACAGGAGAGACCGACACCTGTAGAGGAATCATAGCACTCACTTGCACAATTGTTCAGATCATAGATACTTTGGTGGGTGTTAGTGTTAACTCATTAAGAGTTTACCCTGTCAAGCCCTTTAAGAATCCTGTTTAACCTTCTCTCATAAGCCAATCCCTCCATACTAGGGATCATCCTAGAGAACCTTCTCTAAATTACCTCCAATGAAAATAATGGGCAGAGTTTTACCAGTACGTCTGCAGAGATTTGTACATTTCACCTGAGGCCAAAGGAGAATGCCATTCTCTGAGCTTTACTCACCCCTGGAATTGGGGCAGGTGTGCCAGTAAAATTCTGGCCAATATCTTTCCTTAAATAGGGAGACCAAAATTGCTCCCAGTACTCCCGATGTGATCTCACCAGTACCTTGTACAGTTGCAGTGAGGCTTACATATCTTTATATTCCTTACCTCTTGAAATAAGGGCCAACATTCCATTAATCTGTGTGCTAGCTTTCTCTGTTTCATGCACAAGAAACCCCAAGTCCCAATTTCTTTGTGCAGTTTTTTTTTCCATTTAAATAATATTCTGTTCTTTTGTTCTTCCTTCTGAAATGAACAACTTCACATTTTTCCACATTATATTCCATTTGCCAATTTTTTGCTCATTTACTAAACAATTAATATCTCTTCACAAATTGTTTGTTTTCTTTTCGAAACTTGCTCTTTGACCTATTTTTGTGATGTCTGGATGTAGTACATTCACTTCCTCCCTCCAAGTCATTAGTATATATTACAGAAAGTTGAGGTCACCAACCTGAAAAAAAACCCTTTTCTCCACTCATTGTTTCCTGCCCTTTATCCACGTCAATATATAACCTCCAATACCATAGGCTCTTATGATTTAACCTCCTGTGAGATACCTTGTTGAACGCGTTCTGGAAGCGCAAACATAACACATCTACACTGAGGTCTCCATGGGGAGGGTAGCAGCTGCCATGGAGACCTTGTGCAGCAGAATGCTTAGTTTCTGGCGGTGATCTATGCAGACATGCATTCCATCGCTGTCGCCGTGGGTAGGTTCATGCATTGGCAACGTGAGAAGTGAATAGGAGACAACCCCCCGGGTACCTCTTCCCAGCAAGGAATCGGGAGGGATCTCTCAGGAGGAGCAGCAACTGGACCCTCCCCCCGCATCATCCACTCAGGATTATCAGAGGCTGTTTCTATTGATGCCTAAACAAAAAAAATGGATGTAATGAAGAGATAGCGAGATACAGCACGAGGCGAACAGGATCAAATATTATGGGGAGAAAGCAGGATTAGGCTATTGAGTTGGATGATCAGCCATGATTGTGATAAATTGCAGAACAGGCTTGAAAGGCCAAGTAGCCTCCTCCTGCTCCTATTTTCTATGTTTCTGTATCGGTTTCCTCCAAATCCCCTCAGCCTGTGACCCTTTCAATTCTCTGTCACCACAGAGGGAACTGCTGGCCCACCAGTGGAAATGATGTAGAGATGCCGGCGTTGGACTGGGGTAAACTCAGTACAGTTTTACAACACCAATTTTAAATCCAACCAATTTATTTGATAGTAAATCTGCGAGCTTTTGACTTTACAGCCTTCGTCAGGCAAATGCAGTGTTCTGATCTGCAGAGGCACTCATATCCACACAGACAGTTACAGATTGCTGATTAGAATGCGAATCCTTACATCTAACCTGCTATTCAAGTGTTAAAGTGGCTAACAATGTGTGTTAAGGGAATCCTGAGCATTGGTTAGAGAATTGTGTATTTTCTCCAGACAGCACAGTAAGTGAGGTTTTTTGCTAATCCAGGCAAGTTACGGGGGTTACAGATAGTGTGACATGAAGCCAAGATCCCTGTTAAGATCGTCCTCATGTGTGCGGAACTTGGCTATCAGTCTCTGCTCAGCAACTCTGCGCTGTCGTGTGTCATGAAGGCCCCCTTGAAGAACGTTTACCTGAAGTCGGAGGCCAAATGCCCGTGACTGCTGAAGTGTTCGCCCACAGGAAGGGAACTGTTTTGCCTGGTGATTGTTGAGCGATGTTCATTCATCCGCTGTCGTAATGTCTGCATGGTCTCCCCAATGTACCATGCTTCGGGACATCCTTTCTTGCAACATATTAGGTAGACAACGTTGGCTGAGTTGCAAGTGTATGTACTGTGTATCTGGTGAATGGTATCCTCACGTTTGATGATGTCGTCCATGTCTATGATCTGGCATGTCTTGCAGAGGTTGCTGTGGCAGGGTTGTGTGGTATTGTGGTCACTGTTCTCCTGAAGGTTGCCTGGATTAGCAAAAAACCTCACTTACTGTGCTGTCTGGAGAAAATACACAATTCTCTAAACAATGCTCAGGATTCCCTTCACACACATTGTAAGCCACTTTAACACTTGAATAGCAGGTTAGATGTAAGGATTCGCATTCTAATCAGCAATCTGTAACTGTCTGTGTGGATATGAGTGCCCCTGCAGATCAGAACACTGCATTTGCCTGACGAAGGCTGTAAAGTCGAAAGCTCGCAGATTTACTATCAAATAAATTGGTTGGATTTAAAATTGGTGTTGTAAAACTTTACTGAGTCCACCAGTGGAAAGCCAAAGTCAGTCAGGGCCTCCAAGCCTTGGTTTTCCAGAGGGTGACCACCCAAGCCATCAACACAACATGGCAAACAGCTTTACAGACTGCCTCCACACCTGCTCTGAGTGTCAGGATAGCACCAAGAAGAAGGCCCACTCAACTTCCCTCCCACTGTCACCCATCTCCTTTCCCCCATTATTATTAACCCCTACCCTCTTCACACCCTGGCACATCATTTGGCTTCCCCTCTGTTTCTCTTCAATCTGAACCCTTCTCCTTCACCAATGTATAAGCAAAAGTGTATGTTTCCTACTTACCCTATCATTCAATCCCATTCAAAATTGGCCTCCTGACCTCTTCCTTCTGACCACTAAGGTCTGTGTCTGTTTTTGAATATCCACCAACCACCACCTCTAATCCTTCTACTGCTGTTGACTCTCATACCCTATGGACTCCCTCTCCCTGTCTGGCACTTCATTCCGTGCTACCATATGGACCCTCAGTTTGCCTCCCAGGGGGCATTCATTGGCTCCACAAATCTCTCTCATGCAGGTTCACTTGGGCGTTACACCCTCCTTACTTTTTCCTCCCACCTTACTTCTTTATCCCTCCTTACTCCTTCCTCCTCCTTCTAGTCCTCTCTCCAAAGTCCCTCTCTGACTCTTTTCTTCCCTATCATATCTACTTCTGTAATTATACCATTCTCCTCCATTGTGCCTTCCTCCACGCTTACTGCTTCTGCCCCCAGAAATTCCTCCATTCTCTCAGCTTTAGCCTCCTCCATACCTTCCTCTCTGACTCACACCTAAACATTTTTATCCCCCACGCCTTTTGTTGCATCATTACTACATCAGGCAAAGGCCCTGAATATCTGAAGTAGTTCCTGGAAGTCAGTAAAGACCATGGAAGATTCTGTGATTCCATTATGAAGGCCCATATAGTTCTGAAACAGGTCCGACATCAGCAAAGCCACATCTGCTCTGTAGAGACTTTGCACTTTCCAAGAGCTGCTTCAGAATGGCACCTAATGCATGAGGAGCCACCAACCATGCGCTGCATATATTTCTCCAGAGTTCGGTGGCTGCAGGTCTTCAGCATTATCTTCTCTTCAGCAGTCTGTGATGTGAGCAAGGCCCTAAGAGTAGGTCATGACTTTTTGCAGGCACGTTGGTCCAGACATGCTCTGGACTGCTGTGTTTTCCTGTTGGTGTAATGGGAAATCAGGTGTCAGGGAGAATTCCATTCAGAGTTTCAGCTACATTCTATCAGCGGGATGCAAATCGGTTTCATGCCGGCCTCCAGTGAGAATCCCAATCCTTATAGATCCTGCTATAAATTCACACCAGTGATTTTTGAGTTACCCTCGGAATTCACCCCCTCATAAGCCATCAACCCCATTATCTGGGGCATTGGAAAATTCCACCCATGAAGAAACCTCAGATGGAGAAAGATCCGTACCTATAGCCTTTACTGTGTGGTTGTATATCGTTATAACTAACTAATTAAAAACTTGCTGTTAACATACTAAAAGCAACAAAGACATCTGTAACAGCCATGTTGTGGAACCAACACTATCCCCACACTCTGTAGAAACAGTATTATTACACATTGAGTGGAATGCAGTGCTTGTGCAGCTTATCTTATAGGTCAAGAGATATTTAACAAATAGTATCTATTCATTAAACAAGCCTCCCAAAATAATATCAATGTTGTCAGCCTGTGGCCATGGACTATATCCACAGATTTTATTGTCTAACACAATGCCTCCAAATTGATTTTATTTATTGATTGATTCAACCAAGGTTGACAGATGACAATGCTGTTGACATTGTCCTCTAACCATGAGTATTCCAGCATCTCAAAATGATAATTACATAAACTTTCTCCTTTTGTTGCTGTATGCTTTGCATTTAATTCAACAGAAGTTATTAATTATGTAGATCTTATCCATTTCATTCAACAGTTGCTTGATTATCACCATACTAAAAACGTCTTCCATTATATTTCTCATAAAATTGCTTCTTTGAATCATTCTCAGGATTCAGGTGTCACTGGAAAAGCCAGCCCAGCCCTGGCTGCATTGAATGGGTGATATGATATGTTTTGTTCTTGAACCATGCTGTTAGCAGAAGGAGATGGCAAGGTCTCCGTGGGAAGCCCTATACATTTAGTGTCTTCAGGAAGCATTTTGTCTCCTACACCTCATACAACAGCAGTATCTGTAGCACCTGTGCTTCACCAAGGATTGCTCACAGAACTGTGCTAGCTTCTTGAACCAGAGCTGTAGCCTCTGAGCAGGGCAAGGATGTTACTTTCAGTAAGCTTATTCTGGCCTTCTGTTTCTACTCTAATGGATCTTTCCAATCTGTAGCCGGCAACGAGCGGTACGGCAGCACAACGGTTAGCACTGCTGCTTCACAATGCCAAGAGTCTATGTTCGATTCCCAGCTTGGATCATCATCTGTGTGGAGTTTGTACATCTTTGCCGTGTTTGTGTGGATTTCCTCGGGGTGCTCCAGTTTCATCCCACAGTCTGAAAGATGTGCTGGTTAGGTTCATTGACCCCGAACAGGCATCAGAATGTGGTGACTGGGGGAACTTCACAGTAACTTCATTGCAGTGTTAATGTAAGCCTCACTTTGTGACTAATAAATAAATATAAAAAAACTTTTGAACTTTAGAAAACTTTAAGATATTGCCAGTTTTCAGCATGCTTTCAGCGTGTCACAAGGCTCTGAGCACCAGGAAAGTATTCATTGTTCTCTGAGCAGAGGGTAGCAGGAGGAGGAGGAAGATGCCTTAGCAAGAATGGGGGGATGGCGGGGAAATGGGGGCAGGGGTAGTGGCAATGGCCTGGTAGTACTTTCATTAGATTATTAATCCAGAATCTCAGCTAATGTTCTTGGTACTTGGGCTTGAATCCCATCATGGTAGATAGTAGAATATGAATTCAATAAAAAATGTCAGGAATTAAGAATCTAATGATGACCATGAAGCCATTGTTGATTTTTGGAAAACCAATCTGGTTCATTCAAGTCCTTTAGGGAAGGAAATCTGTTGTTCTCCTTATTCTACATATGACTCCAGACACAGCAGTGTGGTTGACTCTCAACTGCCCTCCAAGGGCAACTAGGGGATGGATAATAAATGTTGGCCAGCTAGCAATGCTCATGTCCCACAAATGAATAGAAAAAAAACAAAAGCAGGGCAGAGAGATATCAAGTGAACATGTGATTGAAGGGCAAAACATCTCAATGGGAAGATAGACTGAAATTGCAAAGTGTTGGACTCCCTGAATGTACAGTTGACGTGTGCCCATGTTCTGAAGATTACACTGCTGAATTCCTGGAGCAGTCAAAATGCTTTTGTTCAGCGCTAACCAGTCATTCCAGCCAAATTCCAGCCACCACATCAAAATAGAGGAGGTTTGTTTGGTAACATCAGCTATCTGCTGGGCACATGGCTAATGACCGCTCCACCACCCACCACATGTAGCTCAGCACATGATGAAATAGATTGTTGATGTCCTGAAGTAATGGTTTTCCTGCCTGGACCACTAGTAGGGAGATTCCAATATTCACTGGAGTATGTTTCCCAATTTGTAGTGGTCTGCTGAGCATCCAAAACCAGGCACCCATGAGGGCTCAGCACAGACTACCACCTCAGAAATGGGGAAGAGGAGGAAGGTGATGAGCTGTATATAAACATTCCACCAGATTGTAGCCCACTTGAAAAAAATCTCAGATTACCACTGTGCCCCCACCCCACCCACCACCATCACCGTCTGAGCACTCCTCTGTATTGTACCATTAAAATATCCTTTGAACAGAATCCCTGGACGGCTTCATGAGACCACTTAAGGATAATGGTTGTCAGTTAGGAGGTCCCAATGTCAAGGTTCCTATAAGAACATAAGACATAGGAGCAGAATTAGACCACTTGGCTCATCAAGTCTGCTCTGCCAGTCAATCATTGCTAATTCCTAAGAAACTGGTACTAATCCAGAGAAATACAGAATGTTTAACGTAACATGCTGCGTATTTCCTGGTTAATTTATCCATCATTCCATAGTTCCAACCATGTAAATTTGTGCTTACTTTCATTCATATGGTGGGTGTGGATCAGTTAATGTTAACGTGATATTTGATAATTGTGGTGAAGGATGAACCTTTTGAACCTCTACATCACACCAGTGAAGTGTTTCTGCCTTGTATATAATTTATTTTTGGGATTTATGCAATTGGATTTTTGGAGTTTAAATCTCTTCCAAGTACTTCCATAATGATAAATTTGCTTTTCCATATTTCTATATATAATACAATAACACTCAGTGATTAATGTTCAGCTTGACTGAGGAACATATCCTTTCCAGACCTGCTGCTGCACTAGCCTGTCAGGTGTACCAGCATTCAGAGCTAGGGTTAAGTGGAGAACAATGCCTTACAAGAATATAGTTTACCGAGGAGATAACAACAAAACAATGTCATATCATCCACAATATCTCCACAGCAGCTGCGATCCAGACTGCAATGCCATTTCGATCAGCACTACCCTTCTGTTTTTATGGCTCCTTCAAGAGCAATGCCAAGAATATGTCCAGTGTCACCTTGTCTGTGAAACAGTTACAGTGGTTTGATCAGAGCACTTGTCATTGAAAAGTAGCAACAGCAGCTGAACAACTGACTTTATCTCACGCGAGGAGTGAATGATATTATCCAGGTTGCCATTCAACCCTCATCTGTAACGTAATAACCCTACCTGAGCTTGTGAGATGTCCTGTTTCCTAATATGTCTCTGTTCTGCAGCCATCAGAACGGAATTGCATAGTTTAATTCCCAGTTACTTGCAAGTCCCCATCATTCATATATTTTGCAGTAATTGTCTGTGCCAGCCTTCTTGGAAGGGATGGGTATAGTGAGAGGATGATTCATAGAATTGAGCACTTTTTGCATATTGATATTGCTGATCAGTGGCTAAAGTAATACAGGCATGGGCCTTTCAGCATTTTGACAACAGCAGACAGCAAATCAAATGAGTCTGCTGAAATCGTATGTATTAGGCTTCAAGCAGGGACATAAAAACAAAGCACATTGGTCATTTCAACAAACAGTCCTTATTACAAACTGTCATTATGTTCAACCCCATAGGTCTTCTTACCACAGAGAGCAGAGATCAGCAATTAAATCCCTGTTTAGATTCAGCTCTGCAGACTGTACTCTTCAATCATTGCTATATAGCTATGCTGATATCCATTCGGTGCAATGGATGTCATGTAAGACAACTGGGTTCTTCAGTATGTCTTTGGGTGCCACCTGATACATTTCATATCCCTTTTCTTCTTCCCTGTTCATCTTCCTCTGGATAGTTCCATAGGATTGCAGAAAATAATCATCATTATAGTGAAATATTTCACAGCAGTTCAGGGTAATGATCACTGCTTTCAAAATCCTACGACAAGAACCTGTCTCAGCAGCATTGCATTCTTCATACCGGCATTATGAGAGCATCATATGTACAAAGACTAAAGAAAATTACAGCACAAAAAGAAGGTCTTCAGCCCTCAAGCTTTCACCAACCATGCTGCCTGACATAACTAAAATCCCCTATCCTTCCCGGGACCACATCCCTTTATTTCCATCTTATTCATGTATTTATCAAGAGGCCCTTTAAAAGTCACTATCCTATCCGCTTCCACTACCTTCCCTGGCAATGAGTTCTCGGCACCCACCACGCTCTGTGTAAAAAATCTGTCTTGTACCTCTCCTTTATACCTTGTGCCTCGCACCTTAAACTTGTGCCCCCTAGTAATTGACTCTTCCACCCTGGGAAAAAGCTTCTGACTATCCATGTACTGTATCAAAATACTACAACTTACTGTGGAGGGGAGACAATGGCCTAGTGGTATTAATCCAGAAACTCAGCTAATGTTCTGAGGACTCAGGTTCGAATCCCACCGTGGCAGACACAGAACATAGAACATAGAACATTACAGCGCAGAACAGGCCCTTCGGCCTTCGATGTTGCGCCGACCAATTAAGAAAAAGCAATGACCCTCTAACCTGAACCATTCCCTTTTCATCCATAAACTTATCTACTAACCTGACGGTGGAATATGAATTCAAACAAAAATCTGGAATTAATGATGACCATGAAACCATTGTCGATTGTCAGAAAAACCCATCTGGTTCACCAATGTCCCTTAAGGAAGGGAATCTGCTGTCCTTACTTGGTCAGGCCTACATGTGACTCCAGAGCCACAGCAATGTGGCTCTCAACTGCCCTCCAAAGGTAACTAGGAATGGGCAATAAATGCTGGCTAGCCAGTGATGTTCATATCCCATGAATGAATTAAAAAAAAATCCTAAATGAGCTATAGTGAAACAACAAGATTACTGGAGAGCTTGGCACCTGCTATCTTCAGCATATCCACAGTTATTTTGAGTCAGGAAGAAATGAGGCAATAGTGAGAGTTATTACAGAAATTTATAGCGATTGTGACTTAGATGGCATCATTATAAATGCTTACTCCAATGCTAACCTCCATATAAAAGATGCCAGCTTTCATGTACAAAATGCTTGTGTTTAATACAGAAGTAACACAATTGTTTTTTTGTACTGCAGGAGATGGACAGTAAAGTGAATGGGTGGGAGTCTCTGGTTGAACTCACCCCAAACTGGAGAATCTCACCTGAGATCAATGGACCTTTGTGTGGTCTGCCCCTCACCCACTATGATTCCTATGGTGGGCAGGATGGGAGAACTCCCCGCAAAATAATTGCAAATAAATCTTACATTAACTATCCCTACATTGTATCGTACCTTTGGACCAGGATGTTGTCATGTGTATTTCACTCCACTTGATGAGCTTCTGTCTGTTCTAAAGACATGAACATTTCAAGCAGCCAATATAATTAATTCCACTGTAAACATTCTTACTGGCAAACCAATATTGAAAGGCAATTACAACTCAGATATCAGTCCAACAAATTACTTCAAGATAAGGACAATCTAGTTGCTGGAGACCTAATCTCAAATTTGTAGATTGCTTCTTTGTTTTGGGTTTTCTTCCTCATATATTTTCAGTTCCTTCAGATGTTCCCAATTATCTTTGACATGTGGAGGATTTATTGAATTGAGTGTGAATGTCACTTTAACAGCACAAACAGATAATCTGATAGTTACAATCATTTCCCAACAGTGAAGTTGATGAATCTAAAAATAGCAGATTAATTGTGAGTTTATATTATGGAATTATATTTACTTTGGCACCCAATGCTTTAAACGCTGTGACATTTACATTCTAGGCAAATTGCCTAATGGGAACAGTTGAATACCTGCAAGCTTCAATGATATGAGAGAAAGGTCTTCACTGGTCAGCTGTGTCGAGACCGCAGTGCTGACTTGTATGTGGGCTGAGATTGTGAAGACGGTAAATGTGTCAGCATCAGTCACTTTCAGTGACTTTGGGGCTCCTACAGCAATGCAGATGAAAAGCACTTCATACAGCAGTACTTGTAGTATTAAGCATTTTCTGATTTAATTATTCATCTGCTATTCAAGCCAAGACAGCCTCTGGTGTAATATAAATGCAGTGTAAGAAAATCAAAAATGCGAAATGAGCACTCTGCATGTTAGTGTGGATTCTTGAGGTGGTGAGGGCATAATAAGAGGCATTCTGTCAATTCTGCTGGCAGATGGTAATGCAGAGTTGAGACCACTTCAAGAGCAACCATAATTGTATTGAATGGCAGAACAGACTCCAAGGGTGGAATAGCTTACTCCTTGTTCCTTAACCCTATATCCCTAAGCTTTTCCTTCCATTCATTGAATTACATTTAAAAAAACTATTGGGTTGCAACTTCCTTGGAGTGGCAATCAGTATTGGAGTAGGGTATCAGATACATGGTAATGTCAGAGTGACCAGGACACAGCTTCAGTGTGGTGAATAGGGAAGTGTACAGACTTGTGTGGAGCTAGTTCATAGCCTGTACCCTTTTCTGTACATGGATAAATAGTTCTAGTCATTAATAGAGACTTACAGTTAATCTATCAAAGTCAATGGAGACTTCTTTACAATATATCATTCTGTAACCAACATCCTACCAATATAAAATGGCTATTGAATGTACTAGCCATTACCTTGTATTCTTCTATGATCTCCTCTCAATTCTGCTCTCTTTTTGCTTTCATTATGTAGTTATACAGGATGGATGCCCATAGGTACACCAGCATCAGGGCATAAAACCATAAAATCATAAGACATAGGAGCAGAATTAGGTCACTCGGCCTATCGAGTCTACTCTGCCATTCAATCATTGTTGATACTTTTCTCATCCTCATTCTCCTGCTTTTTCCCCATAACCACAATCCCTTTATTAATCAAGAACCTATCTATCTCTGTCTTAAAGACACTCAATGACCTGGCCCCCACAGCTTTCTGTGACAAAGAAATCCACAGATTCACAAGAAATTGCTCCTTATCTCTGTTTTAAAGGATCGACCCTTTAGTTTTGTACCATGTCTAACGTTCTAGTTTTTCCTACTAATGGAAACATGGTCTCCATATCCACTCTATTTGGGACTCCGGTATCCTGTAAGTTTCAATAAGATCTCCCCTCATCCTTCTAAACTCCAAAGAGTACAGACTCAGAATCCTCAACTGTTCCTCATACGACATTACGATGGAAAATGAGAAAAATAAACCATTCTGTCAAGAACTGAAACAGGTTATAGAATCTCACTTAAACAATACAGCAGAGCACAGCACAAAACAATTTCAAATTGCTCCAGTGACAGTTAAGGTATTAGTCAAGGTTTTGGAATACTCAGAAGCTGTGTAGCTTCAATTCCTCCTTTATCAATTATATAGTGTGAATAAAGGGTTAGTATTGGCAGAAACAATGAAATTCACAATAAATAAAGCCATCCAGTCATTAAGTCATGATTTCCATTCAATTACATACTTGCACCAAAAACCTTGCCAGGTGCTCCTGCAGTGAGCAGCATTTTGGTTGGAACAACAAATCACTTGCAGGAGGCCGGCCATGGAAAAAATCAGAGAATCTCACACTTGAAGTCAGATGCTTCTTTCACCTACTTCCAATTTCACTGAAATTTTAAACCTTTCCCAATGGGACTGTGGCCAAATAGCCAATGGTTACTGTAATTAGGCCCAACACAAAATTAGACACTTTAAATTAATATACAACTAAACTGCTTCGACATGCTGCAGCCTTGACACATCACTTGTCCTGCCACACTTATTCAATTATTCATTTCTTTAAGATATTTATTAATCTTATCACAAAGTCCAGTATTATCCCAAACCTTCAGAAAATGGACCTTGATCACTCACCGGATATTTATTCGATATCCACCAACTGTTCATCTCGTCCCCGGCATAATAGCAGAAACCACATCTTACAGGGTGAAAAAGTTAGTGGATTACCTTCTTTCCCTCCTCGTCAAACTCCCTCATTCTCACCAAACTTCCACATTCTGTCCAAAGGTGCAATCAGTTCTGGTTGCACGGAGAATGTCCGAATTGACATAGTCTGAACAAAGGGACTAACTGAGCCCAAATACAGTAGAAACCAGTTCTAGTTAGCTTCCTTAATTAACTTTTGCAGCTGCTGTCAGCTTCTATTCCCCTGCTTAGGCCCTGCATGAGACTAACAAGTTAAACAATACGTGAAGTTAAATGTAAAATACAAGTAAAAAAAAGGACTTGGAAAGATATTAAAAATTTCCTTCTTCTCACCAAACCTCCACACTCTGTCTGAAATTGTGCTCAGTTAACCTTCTTGTATCCCTTTGCAGACCTATGCATTTTCACAACTTACTCTCCTTTGCATCATCAGCAATTTCAGTAACCATACAGCCCATTCTTCCAAGTCATTGATATAAGTTGTAAATAGTTAAGGCTTTAGCACTGATCCCTGTGGCATCTCGCTCAACACATCTTGCCAACCCGGAAAAGACTCATTTAATTCTACTCTTTGTTTTCTGTTATCTAGTCAATCTTCTATGCATGCCAATGTATTTCCCTCTACAACATGAGCTCTTATTTTGCATAGTAACCATTAATGTGACACTATGTCAAATGCCTTCATGAAAATCTAAGTACACCACAGGTTACCTTTTATTCATGTTGTTTGTTATTTCCTTAAAGAACTCTAATAAATTAGTCCAATACAATTTCCCTTTCACAAGACCATGTTGACTCTGTCTGACTGCTTTGAGATTTTCTAATGGCCCTTTATAACCACATTAATAATAAATTCCAGCAATTTCCCTACAAAAGATGTGAACTAATTGGACTGCAGTTCGTGCTTTCGGTCTCCTTCCTTTCTTGAATCGATGAGTCACATCCATCATGATCCAAATTGAATTGATCTTTCCAGAATCTAGACAATTTTGAAGAATTAAAACTCTCTCATCACGCACTAGTTTAAGACCCTAGGATGAAGTCTATCAGGACCTGAGGATTTGTCAGCTTTCAGTCCTAATAATTAATATTAATCACCGTTCCCTGGTGATTGTAATTCCTTGCTTTGTACCTATTCTGTAAAGCTCTGACTAAACTAATGTAAAGACAGTCAATGCATAGCACGGAGAGCCCATATATCTGTGGCTCTGACTATCTGAACCCATTGCTGTGAGAATCATGCAGTCATTCTGGTGGGATAAAGCCAGCAATCAAAAGTTAAAACTTACTGCATAAATACCATGTAGGATCGTAGGATGATGACACTTTCTCAGTGTTCGCCATTCCATAAATCGGAAAATTCAGGTCAAAGGTATTCCTCAAACTGAAATTGGAAGAGGTTTGACTGACAAGATATATTTCATTGACCAGATATTTGGTTGAAAAACTGGAAACTGAAAGGTTTTGAACATTTGTGCAACCACTTTGAGTAACTGTGAACCAATAAAATGACACTTGTTGGCCTTAAACAATCATTGAGGAATAATGCCAGTGGGATTGACTGACACTGCAGTGAACGGAAGTTTGGCCAAGCACAAATTCTCTGTGATGTTGAGCAAGGGATAAATATAGGCTAGGACACTGGGAAGACTTTTTCTGCTTATTTTTGAAAATACTGGCATTAGGATCTTTTATGTCCATATATCAGGCCTGACCAGGCCCTGAGTTAACATCTCATATAAAAAGTGACACCTAGAATCATTACAGTGCAGGAGGAGGCCATTCAGCTCTATGATCCTACATCAACTTCACTGCAATCACCAATCTCCTTTCTTTCCTTTGATATCCACACTGCAATCCCAAAGAAAAAGCAGAGAGAAACCTGCTCAATTTATCCTCCTTAATCAATAATTACTGAGGCCAAGTTTTGCTCCTTCTTCCTTCTCCCACCCCATTTGCCAGACAAAAATTGACTCCAGGGATCACTGTCTACCATCTGTGTAAAACTATAAACACTCTCTGGATAAATTCCCTGAGTTTAATCACAATGATATTATCACTGAGTGTAAACAGAAAGACTTGTTTTTTGCAAAAAATAACTAGATAAAAGAGTTAACAATCCTGTGACATCCTTCATTATGAAGCATGTGCGTATCAGTCACTGCTATATGAGGCATTGTCCATGAGGCACCATTCATCTTGAGGGTGTTTCCAATGTCCATTAGCTGAAACAGAATGAAAGCACAAATTGCAAATGCATATGTAACTTGTGAATAACGTTGATCTTGGAACATCCTCAAGGTCCTTGGGATTAGATCCACTGCACTGTATAAGCACCATTTAATTGAACAGTCATAGCAACTCTAAAAATTATTATTGGAATTAATTTACTTTGCCCAGAGGAATTCTAAAAAAATGATGTTGGCAGCTGCATGTCATTCCTCTAAGAAAGCAACTTTAGATTTATAGGCACCCCTAATCAGGAATTTAATGAGGTATGCTGCTTATCAACAGAGGTGGTCTGAAGAAGAACAGATTGCAACATGTTACCTAAAATCAGCATTACTGCTGACAGTTTAAAGCTCGATGTACACAATAGTGCTGAAGTAGACAACATGCTTTTACACTTACCATGAGCCAATTGACAGCAACAGTGCTTTGTAATACAACAGCGGAAAAGGAGAAAAAAATGTTGAAAAAGGAATCAACATTGTTACTGCAGGCCAAAGAGATCCAGCCAAATTCGCAGAACACTGAATGAAGACAGTAAAGATAAATGATGATATGTGAATCTGTTAGAGGGCATGTTTGCTGATAACAGCTGTAAACTTAGCTGATAGTACCTTCTCACACATTTAATCTGGACACAACGTTGCTGCAGGTCAGAAAGTCAAAGTAGCTCTTGGGATATATTTGATTGCCCACAAAATGTTGTGCTTGGCTGAGGATATTTCTGCCTCTTTATTCACTTTTCATATTATAATGAAGGAAACAATAAAATATTACATGCATAAAAACATATATAGAAAATTCAAATACCCAGATCCCACTTTCCTCCCAAATCCTTTGATTCCTTTAGCCTCAAGAGTTGTATCTAATTCCTTCTTGAAATCTCATAACGTACTATATAGAAACATAGAAATTAGTAGCAGGAGTAGGCCATTCAGTCCATCAAACCTGCTCCATTATTCATTATGATCAGGCCTGATTATCAAAATCATTACCCTCATTTTGCTTTCTCCTCATAGAGATCTCTTAGCCCCAAGAACTGTATCTAATTCTTTTTTGAAACCAAACAGCATTTTAGCCTCAAATATTTTCTTGATCTCTTTAGCCCCAAGAACTGTATCTAATTCTTTTTTGAAACCACACAACATTTTAGCCTCAAATATTTTCAGGGATAGTGAATTCCAGAGATACACCACTCTCTGTTTTAGTTTAAGCTTATTTATTCAGGTCACAAGTAGGCTTACATTGACACTGCAATGAAGTTACTGTGAAAATCATCTAGCTGCCACACTCCAGTGCCTGTTTAAGTACACCGAAGGAGAATTTAGCATGGCCAAAGCACCTAACCAGCATGTCTCTCAGATTGTGGGGGGAAACCGGATCCCCAGGCAGAAACCCATGCAGATACTGGGAGAACATGCAGATTCCGCATAGACAGTGACCCAAGCTGGGAATTGAACCACCCTCCGTGAAAATAATTACTCCTCATTTTAGTCTTCAAAGGTTTGCCCTTTATCCTTAAACTATGACCCCAAGTTCTGAGCTCTCCCATCATCGGGAACATTCTTTCTGAATCTACCCTGTCTTATCCTGTTAGAATTTTATACATTTTGATGAGGTACCTTCTCACTCTTCTAAACTCCATTGAATATAATCCTAACTGACTTAGTTTATCCTCAGATGATAATCCTATCATTCTAGGAATTTGCCTGGCAAATATTAGTGGCATTCAAGAACATCCTTCCCTAGATAAGGACACAAAAACTGCATACTATAGAACCATAGAACATTACAGCACAGAAATAGGCCTTTTGGCCCTTCTTAGCTGTGCTGAACCATTTTTCTGCCTAGTCCCACTGACCTGCACCTGGACCATATCCCTCCACACGCATCTCATCCACATACTTGTCCAAGTTTTTCTTAAATGTTAAGAGTGGCCCTGTATTTACCACTTTATCTGGCAGCTCATTCCACATTACCACCACTCTCTGCGTAAAGAACCCTCCCTTAATATTCCCTTTAAACTTTTCCTCCTTCATCCTTAACCTATGTCCTCTAGTGTTTTTGTCCCCTAGCCTCAGTGGAAAAAGCCTGCTTGCATTCATTCTATCTATACCTATCATAATTTTATACACCTCTATCAAATCTCCCCTCATTCTTCTACACTCCAGGGAATAAAGTCCTAACCTATTCAAATCTTTCCCTGTAACGCAGTTTCTCAAGTTCCGGCAATATCCTTGTAAACCTCCTCTGCACTCTTTCAACCTTATTAATATCCTTTCTGTAATTAGGTGACCAAAACTGCATACAATACTCTAAATTCAGCCTCACCAATGTCTTATATAACCTCACCATAACATTCCAACTCTTATACTCAATACTTTGATTTATAAAGGCCAATGTTCCAAAAGCACTCTTTATGACCCTATCTATCTTTGATGCCATTTTCAGGGAATTATGTATCTGTATTTCCTAATCCCCTTGTTCTGCTACACTCTTCAGTTTCCTACCATTTACCTTGTATGTCCTGTCTGGGTTTGTCCTTCCAAAGTGCAATACCTCACACTTGTCTGCGTAAAATCCATCTGCCATTTTTCAGCCCATTTTTCCAGCTGGTCTAAATCCCTCTGCAAGCTTTGAAAATCTTCCTCATTGTCCACTACTCCTCCAATCTTTCTATCATCAGCAATTTGCTGATCCAATTTACCACATTATCATCCAAATCATTTATATAGATAATAAACAACAATGCACGCCAATAGTTACAGGCCTTCACTCAGAGAAGCAATCCTCCACTATCACTCGCTGGCTTCTTCCGTTGAGCCAAAGTCTAATCCAATTTACTACTTCTCCAAGTATACCCAGCAACTGAACCTTCCTAACTAATCTCCCATGCAGGATCTTGTCAAAGGCCTTACTGAAGTCCATGTAGATAACATCCGCTGCCTTTCCTTCATCCATTTTCCTGGTAACCTCCTTGAAAAACTGTAATAGATTGGTTAAACATAATCTACTATGTACAAAGCCATGTTGACACTCCCTAATAAGTCCCTGTCCATCCAAATATTTACAAATCCTATCTCTTAGTACTCCTTCCAATAATTTACCTACTACTGACATCAAGTTTACTGGCCTATAATTTCCCAGATTACTTTTTGAGCCTTTTTTAAACAACAGAACAACATGAGCTATCCTCCAATCATCCAGCACCTTACCTGTGGATACTGACATTTTAAATATATCTGCCAGGGCCCCTACAATTTCAACACTAGCCTCCTTCAAGGTCTAAGGGAATACCCTGTCCAGTTCTGGGGATTTATCCACTCTGATTTGTCTCAAGACAACAAGCATCTCCTCCACTTTAATTCGTAGAGCTTCCATGTCCTCCCTACTTGTTTGACTTATTCCTGTAGACTCCATGCCAGTTTCCTTAGTAAGTACAAATGCAAAAAACCATTTAATATCTCCCTCATTTCTTTTGGTTCCACACAAAGCCAATCAGTCTGATCTTCAAGAGGACTAATTTTATCCCTTACTATCCTTTTGCTGTTAATATACCTGTAGAAGCTCTTAGGATTATCCTTCACCTTGACTGCCAAAGCAATCTCATGTCTTCTTCTAGCCCTCCTGATTTCCTTCTTAAGTAGTTTCTTGCACTTACTATACTCCTCAAGCATTTTATTTGTTCCTTGTTGCCTATGTATATCAAAGATCTCTCTCTTCTTTATCAGAGTTACAATATCCCTCAAGAATCAAAATTCCTTATTCTTATTCACTTTGCCTTTAATCCTGACAGGAACATACAAACCCTGCACTCTCACAATTTCTGCTTTGAAGGCCTCCTCCTTACCTATCACATCTTTGCCAGAGAACAGCCTGTCCCAATCCATACTTTTTAGATACTTTCTCATTTCTTCAGTTAAAACTAATGGCGTTATGATCACTGCAACCAAAGTGTTCGCCTACACACTCTTCCATCATTTGCGCTAACTCATTTCCTAATAGAGATCTAATATTGCAATATTAGTTGGTACTTCTATGCATTGACTTAGAAAATTTTCCTGAACGCATTTTACAAAATCCACCACATCTAGACCTTTAACAGTATGGGAGTCCCAATCTATATGTGGAAAATTATCACAACTTTATGTTTCTGGCAGTTGTCTGTTATCTCTCTGCAGATTTGCTCCTCCAATTCTCACTGACTATTGAGTGGTCTATAATACAACCCCATTAATGTGGTCATACCTTTCCTGTTCCTCAGCTCCATCTATACGGTTTCGGTAGACAAGCCCGCTAACCTGCTCTGCCTGAGAACTGCTGCAACATTTTCCCTGACTGGTAATGCCACCTCCTCCCACCTCCCCCACCCCTCAGTCTCCATCATGTCTGAAACATTGGAAGCCTGGAACATTGAGCTGCCAGTCCTGCCCCTCCTGTAGCCAAGTTTCACTAATGGTTATAATGTCATAATTCCATATGTCAATCCACGCCCTCAACTCATCTGCCTTCCCACAATACTCCTGGCATTGAAATAGACACAGCTCAGAAGATTATTACCACCACGCACAACCCTTCTATACATAGTGTTGGTATTACCTCACCGATGACTTATACAATTGTATTAAAATATTCCTGTTCCTATACTGTAACTTTAAGAAATGTATTTGATCATGTTCTTGTGCAGGATCTGTTATAGCAGTTCTATGCACTCGGTGCCATTTTGTTTGGACCATCACCTTTGTATTGTTACTTGCTTCTAATTGCTAAAATGTTTGTTTTAATCTGGATGAATGCTGTTCTACTGGATTTAGTATTTCCTTGGGGTTTAGCAGAATACGCCTTGATTGACCAGTAAGGTCATATGACTGGAAGGAGGTTGGCTTACACAGAGAATTCAAGCTTAGTTGTCTTTTTAGTTGTTGCTTAGAGTTGAGAGAGAGTAGTGGCTCTCTTTTCCCTCTCTGAAGTTAAAGACTGGAATCGCCCAGGACATTAATCTCTTTCTCTGAGATTCTTTTGTATGAGAATGCTTCTTTCTCTGAGAGCTGCTGTTTGAAGACTTATTATTCTCTGGAAACTGCTATCTGGATCACTGTTCAGAAGTGTTAAGAAGTAAGAAGTTTAGTACCAATTGAGCACACTTGTTTTTGACATTATAGCCATTAGTGAAACTTGTGAACTAATTCTAAAGAAGATTGTATGTCTGTGGAAATATTACTTTAAATTGGAATAGTAGAGATAGCTAACTGTCAAGAATTATATTTGTCATGTTTAAGTATTTCAACTGATAAAAGTTATACTAATTCTTTTTGTTTTATTCTAATTGTGCCCTTAAATAAATTTTATGTTAATAAAAGTTTCCTTGTGGGTCATTTGAATCATACCTGGAGCAAAACATCTTATGTTCACTCTGATACCAAAAAATAAATGCAAATACTGGGGTCTAGGCTAACTCAATACTATACCTTGAAGTTTCTGTTCTGGTCACTAACGCATACCATTTGCTTTCTTTACTGCCCTGTTGTACCTGTGCACTTACTTTCAGCAACCAACACATGAGGACATCAAGGTCTCACTGAGTATCTACCTCTCTTAATTTACACCCTTTCAAATAATAATCTGCCTTCCTATTATTGCTAACATTTATCCACATTATACTGCATCTGTCATGCATGTGCCCAGTCACTCAGCCTGGTCAAATCTCACAGAAACATTTCTGCATCCTCCACATAGCTCACTTTCCCACCCAATATTGCACCTTATACAAATTTGGAAATAATACAATTTGTTCCCATGTCCAAAATTATTAGTGTATAATGTGAATAGTTGGGGTCCTAGCATAGATCTCTGTGATTCCTTACTACTCACAGCCTGTCAATTGGAAAAAGGTCCACCTTAATTCAATTCTCTGCTACCTATCTGTTAATCAGTTTTCTATCTATCTCAAGACACTACCTGCAATATCACACGCTTTAAATTTACATATTAATCTGCTATATGATGCCTTATCAAAAGCGTTCTGAAAGTCTAACTAAATCACATCCACTGGTGCTCCCTGGTAACCTCTACTAGTTACATCCTTAAAGAATTCCAGTAGATCTGTTAAGCATGTTTTCCTTTCTTACATCCATGCTGACTTTGTCTCACTGTACCCCTGCTTTCCAAATGCTCTGCTACAAAATCCTTGACAGTGTATTCTTTCAATTTCACCAATATTGACTTTAGGTTTATTGGTCTATAGTTTCTTTTTTCCTTCTATTTCTCTTTTTGAATTCTGTGCTTACATTAGCTACCCTCCAATCTGAAGGAACCATTCCAGAGTCCAGGAATTTTGGAAAATGACCACCAATGGATCTATTATTTCTAGGGCCACTGCCTTAAATACTCTGAAATGAAGATTATCTTCCCCTAGTAATTTATCTGAGCCCAATAACATTAATTTCCCCTAAACCATTTCTCTGCTGTAAATTGAAAATTTGTTCAGGTATATAAAAGTTTCAAAATGTGATCCAAAAATAATTGTCTTGAAAAACCATATTGTTTCATTGGTATATTTAATGTTAATGTCAGTGGTGTCAATTTGTTGTTCTATGCTCCTGGGGAGATTCAAGATGTAAATAACCCTCTTAAATAAAATTACGAGTTCTGAATGTTTAATTCAGAGCAAAGCATAAGATATGAATGACAAGTATTTGTAAATTCAGGAGAATTTATGAAGTGTAAAATATACTTAACAAGAAACAGTGAAAAGACCCTGGGATTCCTTGAATGTTGACGGCACTTCCGAAGCCTGTTTTCTTTTGTCTCAGAAGTAATGATGAACTATGTCCTGGAAGAAATATTCCGTTGAAGCAATGGTAAAGCTGTGCCAAAAAGATTGCGGTTCACCAGACTCTATCTCCACTTCTCATTATCCAGGATTCCTTATTTGGTAATAAATCAAATTCACCTCTTCCATTGGCTTAGGCAGCAAATCATCTTGTATTACCTCCCCCCCTCTGCGACTAGAGCTATGTGGACTAAAGACAAATTGTTATCACTATTTCCTTGCTCCTCTGCCCCCACTCTGCCAAGTTTACATCCCATTGAAAACTAATGAATCATTTCTTCTAGAAACAAATAGTTACAAATAGTTTCATCCTCTTGTCAATAATGCACCTATCATAAACATTCACATAAACAGATTTTTACCCATTCCCACAAATACTAAAACCATGAACAACAAATGTGACAACACGTTCTGTCAAAATGTCACAACAAAATAATGTTCAACCATACAAATATAGTTAATTAAGTGAATGCATGGATTTTGTTGAAAGATCATGGCCGAAATTTTTTGGCTGTTCATACCAGCAGGATTCTCTGGTCCCGTTACTGCCAAATTCTCCATCCTTGCTTACCACAGCAAAAGGATGTGAACAGTTAAAAAATTCTGACCAAAGTCAGAATAAACTACTTTTCAAACAGAGCTGGGGTGATTCCGTGTAAAGAAAGCGACTGGCCTGCTTAGCCCGGCATGAAGATTGCAGTTGTGGCTATAAGTGGTATTAAATATCTGTGCTCACCTCCTTCACAAAAAGGCACACAATACTCCTGGTTGAAATGAGGTAGGAGGAAAGGTCTGGAGGACCCTGTGTGGATATGGTTTACTGCCAAGATCGCTTCTTCCCCCCTTTCCTCATTCTGTGAGCAGCTTATCATTTTCTATGCTGCCTCTGTTTCATCTCTCTCTCTCTCCTACTGCCGACCAAGAAGGGTGATGAATATAGTGACCATGATGAGGAGCAGATATCAAAAGCAAGGTTTTCAGATTGACATTCCATGTCAAATTCAACAACATTAAGCAACTCTGCTAATCACCAACAATAGTTCTGCAACCTCAGACAGCATCAGCAGAATTAATTAACTATAGCTTGCGAGTTGTTGATGATTCTTCTAAATATCTTTCTGAGATGGGGTTCCTTATGCTGACTGTACATGCAGTTCTGTGTACTTAATAGTGTGCATTAGCTGGAGCAACAAGTTTGAAATTGATAGTGCTGGTGTCAGATCAGTATTAAGTGCTGACTAATGTCACAATCTACCTACTCTGTAGGCTCCCAGCAAATATTTCTAACATCAGCACTTATCAACTTTCCCAAAATGATATGGTATTCAGACCACAAAAAAATTCATGCCCAGTCTGAGCAATATTTTGGGCCCTTTACTATGGTGCCATGCTGCTGAATTTTGAGAGCTACATCTTTGTAACTTGATCCGATGCTTATGTGTTCTTCTCTGCCTATCTAGTTCAGAAACCACACGTACAAGGTAGTTACTAATAAATCCAGCAGTAAATTAAAGAGAACGTTCTTTACTCAGTGGGGTGCATTGAATGCAGAACTCACTATCAGAAGGAGTGGTTGGAGACAACAGCTTTGATGCTTTCAAAGGAAACCAGACGAACACATGAGAGAAAAATGTACTGAAAACGGAATGGTAGGAAACATGGATTTAATATAACCAGAAGAACCAATCAGTCTAATGGTCTGCTTCTGTACTATATGTTCTGTGTAGTTCTAGAGTACACAGTGCATTTAATATTGAAAAATAATCTGATGTGCTATACAGAAATGTGATCAGAAAAATGTGATTCCAGATTGATGTAGGGAACGGGAGGAGGAGTCGACTGATCAATGATTTGGAACTTGAAGAGATGAGAAAATGTTTTATTTTATTCATTCATGAGGTGTGGGCATTGCTGGCTGGGCCTGAATTTATTGCCCATTTTTAATTGCCCTTGAGGAGGCAGTTAAGGGTTAACCACATTGCTGTGGACCTGGAGTCACATGTAGCTAGACAAGGGGGGCAGATTTCCTTCCCCAAAGGACATCAGTGAACCAGATGGTATTTATTTATGATAATCGATAATGGTTTCATGGTCATCATTAGACTTTTAATGGCAGATTTTTCATTGAATTCAAATTTCACCATCCGCACTATCTGCAGATAGTACACACTTCCACTATGAGTGTTGGTGCTGCAGGGATTAAACGTTTGTAGATATGACCACAATCAGGCACCACGCCCAAAATGGGCACGATGTCAATTCAAATGCATTTGAATTGAGCCTAGGGGGATTTGAGCCTAGGTCCACAGAGCATTGCCCCAATCTCTGAATTACTAGTCCAGTGACAATATCACCTCTCCACCACCTCGTCTAAATTTCAGACTGTATACCTTGACAGAAATACTGCCAGTGGTGGAATAAAACTGGGGTAAAGGTGGGAAAGCAAATGCAGAAGAAGTCAGAAATGGAGCAATGCAGAATTGCTAAGGATTGTAGTTACAGAAATAGGTAGAAATGAGGCTATGAAGGAATTTAAGCATAAAGCTAAAAACTTTAATTTTGGAGGCACTGGGAATGAGGAAACAATTGGAACTTATTAGAATTAAGTAATAATGCAATCAGAATTGACACATCTCCAGAACTTGCTGATTTTCAGCCAAAGCTATTCAGGAAATAGGTCAAAAATTTGGATGTGTTAGTGATAATTTTACAATACTGTTCAGCTTTGTGAATTGTAGCATTCAGATTTGAAAATTGAAATTGACACTCTTGTTATTTAACAAGGGATGCAGGGCACAACCAGAAAACTACAGAGCTATTAGTTTAACATCAGTTGTGGGAACGTCATTGGAATTTATCATCAGGGACAGTGGTTGAGTGCTTAGAATAACATGAGATCAAAGAAAGTCAGCACCAATTTGTGAGATAGCAGAATGAAGTGAATGTGAGAGTAACAAGGTAGGTTAAAAATATCTAAAAGTATGATCAGCACAAGAGAGAATACTGTCAAGGGAGGCTATTTCTTTATATTAGTATTTTATAAGCCTTTAGTTTATTTATGTTCAGTTTGATTAATCCATTGAATAGAAACATGACAGGGCATGCTAATCCCTGTGAAGTGCATATCCTGTCCCATGTGGGAACATCAAAACATCTGTCATGTCTTGAATACCACATATGCAGGAAGTGTTGTCACCTGAAGGAGCTAGGGTTCAATGGCTGGCTCAACTGCACAGAAAGCTGAGGGCAAGAAGGGAAAGCAGTAGAGATTGTCGATCCCATAGTTCGAGAAACAAATAGGCTTTTCTGTGACTATGGATTTGAATCCTATATGGTGTGTTGCTTATCAACAATGGAAAATTTGAGCAAAAGATTGCAAATCTTGGGTACCACCTGGATGTTATATTTGTAGTGTTTATATCCTTCAAGTGAAGTAATTCTACAACAAAGGATAAAAAGAAAACCCACCAGCACATCATCAGGGCAAGTAGGATGGACAATAACTGCAAAGTCTTGTAATGTTCATGTCACAAATGAATAAAAATGCATTTTATGCATTAACATAGAAGTTCAAATTACAATCTTAAAATAACAGCAAAAGCTAGGGTATGTTTTTTATCAACCAGTGCATGTCCTATTTTCACCACAATGTATGTGCAAACATTTTACTAAATAAATGAGCACAGGCCTCTATTTCTGAGCAATAGCATGGAAGGTTTACTTGTTGCTTTTAAATAATTTCTTTCATACTCATCAGCCAAGAATCACAAAGTTCATTTGAGGCGACGCCATATTTACTCTTTTTGTGGCAATAACATTTACTGGAACCATTTTCCCATAACCATTTTGGACTACTATGGTGAAAAGTTCCAGCATATTACTGGCAAATCACAAAAATCTTAGCTTAAAAAGGACTGATCCCAGGAGATTCAGATGACCTCAATCAACAGCTACCGGCAACATTTGTTTTTGTCAACTTGCCAAAATAGCCATCGTATGGTAAACAGTTGGGATGTGCTGATTCCAGCACAGACTGCAACTTCTCAGCAAAGGGAGAGGTGTCTTGAAGGAACAGTGATACTTGTTCATGTTTTCAATGCACCAGGTTCATAACAAGCCACTTCAGGCCAAACTGTTTCTTTTTTGGATTCCTAATAAAGAACGATCATTAGAATAAAGTAAGACATGGACTAACTTTTTGTATATTGTCTACGTCTTATTAGCACCATTCCTACTCCAGGTACGTCTTTTAAAGTTATCAGGTTGTGGAACAGTGATGATGCCTGGCGTCCAATGTCGCTTGTCTACAACATGCTCTCACATGTTTCTTGGAATGAAGGCAGACCTTTGAAGGTCTTCAGTAGACTGCACTATTTTTCCAGATGCAATGGTTACTTTGTCCTCCATCCTGACACCCAAGTCAGAAGACATCTGAGAGAGTTGGTCAAAGTGAGAACTGACTTGATCACTAGGGGAAAAGATAACAATCTTTATCCACATGACTGTGGTAAGTCCTGGATGTGGGTGCCAGCTGGTTAGATGAGGGTAGACCTTAAGATATGTTTCCTTGAAGCTTTTGGAAACTGGTTTCCATCATTCCCTTCAAGTGGTCTTCCCAAAATCTGAAGACCAATAGTCATTTTGAATTTATTGCCTAGCCTGTAGGCCTCCTAGATATAAAAATGGATACAGATATTCATCCTGTTAGCATCCATTCTTCAGAGAATGGATAACTTACGACACACTATATAGTTTGAAACTTTCTTTGATAATGGCACCGAGGAAGGTTTTGGATGTCAGTGCAAACCCTGCTCCTCTGGAAAGATCCTGAAATCAAACAGGCTAATGTGACATATATCCTCTATATGAACAAACACAGTAAGTAAAAAACTAGGCCTTTCAACCCATCAAGCTTGCTCTTCCATTCAATAAGATGGTGGCTGATCTGATTGTGGACTCAACTTTACAATGGATTGGTCCATTTCTAAGCTTATCAAAGCCTCCAATACTTCCTCACTCTATTTCAAACTACTCAAGGTCCTCATAGACTCTTTTCCTGAATTATGTGCCAAGGTCCTCCTTCTCCTGTGTGAAGACAGAAGGAAACTATTCATTTAACATTCTTCTAATGTGACGTAGCTTCTTATACATATTGTCCCTTGGTCTCTAATGGGCCATACTTCTTAACCTCTTCTCCTTAATATATCTAACAGAATATTTTAGGATTCTCCCTAATCCTGTATACAAGTCCTCTTCAATATCCACTTTTTGCTCTTCTAATTGTTTTCTTAAATTCCCTCTTGTATTTCCCATATTCCTCAAGGGCTACAGTTAAATTGCAATCTTTGGACTGTAAAAGCCTTTTTCTTCTTCCTTTCCAGTCTTGAATTGTCTGAGAAATCCAGGGTTCCCTGAGCTTATTGATTCTACAGTTCCCACTACAGGGAACATGTTGGACCTGCACTCTCACCATTTCCTTTTAGAACACTCTTCGTGGCTCTTCCATAGAACACAAGGAGTTGTTCCCAGTCAACTTTGGCCAGATCCTGGCTTATTTTAATAAAATCTGCCTTCTCCCAATCCAAAACCGTCTTTTGCAGGCCATCTTTTTCTTTGTCCATAACAAACTTGAATCATACTGTGTTGTGGTCACTATCACTAAAATGCTCCCCTACTGTCACACTGAACATTTTTCCAGCTTTGTTCCCCAGAACCAGGTCCAGTCCTGCTCCATTCCATGTTGGGCTTTCTACATATTGGCACAAAAAACTCTACAATACATTTCAGGAAGTCCACCACTTCTTTTGAGAAATGCAAAAAAAGATGCAAGCAACAAGACATTTAATTTTCTTGCCTGGACTACTGGCTGCTGGGGATAGTTGCTGAAAACGCTGCAGGGAAAGTATTTTTCCTGCCTCTGTCAATGTGTACACAGTCCTGTTTAAACAACATGCTTGTCTTCAGAGTTAGCGCAATAATATAAATGAGATGTCACACTGTTCAGATCACAGCTTTGTTCATATGCGCACAGAGCAAGCGTGTGGTGGAACAGACTCATCACTGACATAATAAAAAAACACAAAGTGCTGGAAAATCTCAACAAGTCTGGTCACATCCACAGGCCATGTATCTTATTATCCTTTTCACCCCATGCACTTTCACAGCTTCCTCTTAAAACCACTGAAGCTACTCAATTCAATGACTTTGTGTAATAGCAAAATCCACATTCTAACTACTCTTTTGATTTGATTTGATTTGATTTATTATTGTTACATGTATTAATTAGCATACAGTGATAAGTATTGTTTATTGCATGCTATACAGACAAAGCAGACTGTTCATAGAGAAGGAAAGGAGACAATGCAGAGTTACAGTCATAACTAGGATAAAGAGAAAGATCAACTTACTTCAAAGTAAGTCCATTCAAAAGTCTGATGGTAGTACAGAAGAAGCTGTTCTTGTGTCAGTTGGTATGTGATCCCAGACTTTTGTATCTTTTTCCCGAAGGAAGAAGATGGAAGAGTGAATGTCTGGGATACATTAGGTCTTTAATTATGCTGGTTGCTTTGTCGAGGCAGTGGGAAGTGTAGACAGAGTCAATCGATGGGAGCTGGTTTGCATGATGGATCTTCCAATGCCAATATACCTTTACTTAGATGACGGAACCAAAACTGTTCACAGTACTCCAGATTCCTTATACAGTTTTAGCAAGGCTTCCCCATTTTCATACTTCATTCCCTTTGAACAGAAGGCCAACATCCCTCACGCTTGCTGACCTTGCATGCTAGCTTTTTGTGATTTATGTACGAGGACCCCCAAATGGCTCCATACGATACCTATCTGTGGTCTTTGTCCCTTATAATAATCTTTAGCCTTTCATGAGCAATTCAGGCTCTTAAGTAGCAATTAATGCCCAATTATATGTCTCATCTCATTGCCATTCTGATTAACAAGTAGCAAAAGAGGTTTAATCCTGTGGTTTTATGGCTGATTGGAGCAGGGAAGGGTTCCTCCTGACTCCCACAGTTTTGCCTCCATACCTATGCTCTTCCCCTCTTCTATTCATACTCACCTCACTTCATCAGGGCCTGTCAGCCTGATCCCAGTGGAATCCTGGGTGTATCTGAATGTCCATATCTTTGAAAATTTAAAGCTGGGCAGGTTGGTTAAACAGGGCTGGGTTCTCACCTGAATATATGCCGGAGCATGGGGTATCTGTCATAAATGTATAATCCAGCCTGATATGCTTCATAAATTGGCAATAAAGGAATGACTGAGTCCACAAGGATGACCTAGAGACTGATGTTAGCACTCTATTGCCAAACAGAGCCATGCAGAATCACACATGAATCACCAATAGCTGGTATGACCAGAGAACTGCAATCTAAACTCATTCGTGCCATGCTGTATATTTTTTAGAAGGCTGAGCCCATTACAGATTACCTTGTCCTCATAAACAGCTCCAATTGAATCAAAGTCATTGCTTCACAACGTTAGACATCACCTCACATCCTTATTCTTAATCTGGTTCTCAGCTATTTGTAACTTCACTGCTTTCACAGCTCACACCTGCCCCACTCCTTTCTGACTCATGACTCTCAAAGGGCTGCTTAGTGCAAGGGAGATGGAGAATGTTGGGATAGTTGAATAGGTTCCAGAGTTGCCTGAGGTAAAGCTAACTGCAATATCTTGATCAATTGGGCCAGTGGACTGACAAATGGCAGATAGTGTTTAATTTAGATAAATGTGAGGTAATGCATTTTGGTAGATTGAACCAGGGCAGGACTTACTCAGTTAATGGTAGAACGTTGGGGCTAGTTGTAGGACTAGGAGACCTTGGGGTACAGTTCATATCTCCTTCAAAGTGGAGCCACAGGTGGACACAGTGGTGAAGAAGGCATTTGGCATACTTGGTTTTATTGGTCAGAACATTGAATACCGAGTTGGGATGTCTTGTTGAAGTTGTACAAGACATTGGTAAAGCCACAGTTGGAATACTGTGCCCAATTGTGGTCACTCTACTTTCGAAAGGATATTATTATACTTTAAAAAGTGCAGAAAAGAGATATTGGATGCTACCAGGGCTTGATGGTTTAAGTTATAAGGAGAAGCTGGATCAATTGGGATTTTTTCCTCTGTAGTGTAGGCGACTTAGGGGATGATCTTATAGAGGTCTATAAAATAATGAGGGCATAGACCAGCTAGATAGTCACTATTTTTCCCAAAGGCAGGGGAGTCTAAAACTAAAGGGCATAGATTTGAGGTCAGACGAAAGAGATACAAAAAATTACAGAGGGACAATTTTTTCACACAGGGGATGGTAAATGTCTGGAACAAGCTGCCAGAGGTAGTAGTAGAGACGGATACAATCTTGTCTTTTAAAAAGTGTTTGGACAGTTACATGGGTGAGATGGCTATCGAGGGATATGGGCCAAATCTAGGCAATTGGGAATAGCTTGGGGGATAAAAAAGGGGCGGCATGGACAAGTTGGGCTGAATGGCCTATTTCCATGCTGTAAACCTCTATATCTGCACCATCATCATCCTTGTCAGCCTTATACTGAGCTTGAACATACTGAGTTGAACTCAAAAACAAACTGAAAAATGTACACTAAAATCCTAACTATACTTCAGCCGTTATTGTATTATAGGAAATGTTTTTTGCAGCCTGTCTCTGTCCAAAAAAACAATTCTTACAGCTGCTGGTATGTTGTTGTTTGCCTGCATTCTTCGGGAATGTTGTCATTTTCAGCTAACATTTAGCCTTCTGATTCTACGTGTAGTCAAGTTAGGAGTTAGTTGTATGGACAGAAATATCTTAAAATGAAGTCTTTGCAAAGACTGAAGCATACATAGGATCTCTCAGTGGCCTAACCAATATTTCATATAACTGTAACATAATTTGCTAACTTTTACAGTTGATACCCCAGCCGATGAAAGCAAGCTTGCCATATGCTTTCTTCATTATCTTTTCCACCTGTGCTGCTACTTTTAAGGATCTATGGCCCTGTACTCCCAGATCTCTCTGTATGCCTATGTTCCAGGTGTTTCTGCATTTATATACAGTATAAACAGCAGAGGTCCCAGCACTGATCCCTGTGAAATGCCACTAACTACAGGCCTCCATTCAGAGAAACGCTCTTCCACCGCTACTCTCTTGTTTTCTACGGCCAAGCCAGTCCTGAATCCATTTAGCTAGTTCATCCTTGATCCCATGTGATTTAATGTTTTTCATGAGCCTGCCACGTGGGATCTTGTCAAATGCTTCACTAAAATCCACGTAGACAAATCCACAGTTATTCCCTCATCAATCACTTTTGTCACCTCCTCAAAAAACGCAATCAGATTAGTGAGACATAACCTCCCTCATACAAGATCATGCTCTCTGTTTTTAATAAGAGCATTCAGTTCCAAATATTTACAGTTCTTATCCCTATGAATCTTTTCTAACAATGTCACTATTACTGATATCAAGTTCGTTGGCTTATACTTAATCGGATTATCCCTGCTATCCTTCTTAAATAACGAGATAACATTGGTTATCCTCCAGTCCTCTGGGACCTCAATTATGGTCAATGGGGAAACAAAGATCTTTGCTAGTGGCCCAGCAATTTCCATTTTTCTGTTCCTCAGTAATCTGGAATAGATGCCATCTGGTATTTGTCTACCTTAATGCTTTTGAATACACCTAACACTTGCTCCTTCCTAATGATGACTTGCTTTAGAAGATTTACATACTCCTCCAAGACATCATCAGTCAATGTGTCCCCCTCCTTTGTGAAACCAAATGCAAAGTACTCTTTAAGCATCTCACCCACTTCCCTTGGTTCTATATATAATTTCCCTCTTTTCTCATTGAGTGGACCAACTCTTTCTCTAGTTATGCTCTTGTTCCTAATGTATGTATAAAATGCTTTGGGATTCTCCTTAATCCCACTTGCCAGGGACAAAATGTGATCCCTTTTAGCCCTCTTAATTCTGTTTTTTGAGTTCTTTTCCACTTTCCCTGTATTCTTCAAGTGTTTTATTTGTTTTTAGCTGCCTGGATCTTATGTATGCATCCTTTTTCTTTTTGACTAGACTTACAATTTCTCTGGTCATCCTGAATTCCGCCTTTCCTGTCCTTTCTTTTCACAAGCATGAAGATTATTTCAGAAATACCAAGATCAACACTGTGCTCGCACTTACTGAACCTCCTCAGGTTCAATAGAGAGAACATTCTTCTCAAAGAACACCACCAGATGACAGCTAACAAAGCATTTGCAATGAGAGTGGACATTGAAAAAAAAACAAAGCACTTGACTGAAATCCCTTGGTCCCAATTGGAACGTATCCTAAAAATTGGCTAGAGCCCCATCTCTCGATGGCATATCTGCTGATGACTGCAAATATTGCTAACTACAGCCTGGTGACTGATCCAAGTGGTCATGTCTCAGATTTTAACCTTTCGTGGAAAATCTGGATAGCTCTCCACCACTTAAGGGCAGGCCAAGGAAGATGTGGTCAGTTGCTCCACAAGTGGAATATGAAGAATAGCTTGAGATTGGGACTATGGCCATTCATGTGAATAAAAAAGATCCTTTTACACTCCTGCCGCTGTGGTCCTGAATTTTCTGACCTATTGGTGGGATACATGGTCCTGAATCACTGGCATTGTGCAAAGCAGTCATCTTGGGATTTGCAAGGATATCAGAGGCCCTGGCCATTGAAAGCTGAAATATGAATCTTAATTCTGTAATTTTGCTATGAGTGTTAGAGGCTGGGTCTAGCTGTGCTACTGAAATGTTTACAGGAGCTTGCAATCATTAAATGGAAACCCTTATAGGGACAGGGTAATGTTGACCCAACAATCCTCTGACATAAAAGAAATATTTCAATTATATTTTCAATCCTGGCCTCTTTACTCAGACAGTAAAATGAGGAACTGTTGTGATTTACCCTGGAGGATATACAGATGAAAACCTATCATCACAATTGCTTCACAGCTATTAGCTTTCTTACTGCTGCAGAAGCAATTTATTCCTGAAGGTTGTAATGCACAAACATCTACGCAATAAGCGAAACATCAACAAGAGCTTTAACAAACTAATGTCACAGGTTGACATGAGCAGAGCAGAAGCGGGTCACCTGGAAGTATACATGCACAGAAATAAATGTATTATCAGCAGCGTATAGGGGGCAGTGACATGCAATATGTGCGATCAAGTATTGGAGATAAATAACTGATTCTGTTCAACATCAAGCTGCAGCAGGAGATGTTTGTTTATTTGGACAATTTGCAATGACTTTCATGCTGAATTGATACTCATTGCAATGCAAATTTGCCATGCAAATTGGAGTATATAGCTCCCCATAACTCAATTATGTGATTTGGTGCTATACTTGTACACGATGGTCTGACAACATGATTTGTGGTGCAACTGTGTCACCTTAGATTATTAGACCTACAGTGATGAGTAAAACAGGGAGCTGCACTTGCCAACAGCAAAATAAAAGCAAAGCACTGAGGACTCTGGAGATAAAAACAGGAAACGCTGTGAAATCTTCAGCTGTCTGGCTGTACCTGTCGAGAGAGAAACAGAGATAATGGCTGGAACGTTACTACCACACCTATCCCAGAATCAGGGCAGGTGAGGCTCACAGAATGGCATTCTTTGTTGGCCTTGGGCAGTCTTGGGTGGACGGTGTGGTAATATTCTGACAAACACCTCAACTTCTAACAAGCTGTTTAGCAGGACTAAAGGAGATCCTGAAGAAGAATCACCTCGAACTCACAATATCAAAGCTGGATGGAATTTTCCAGCAGACTGTCAAGATCTGACTAAAAAGTGATTGGTTTCTTCCGAGAAACACAGCCAAGTTTTCATTTCAGGAGCCAGATCCTCCCACCTTACCGGCAGCTGGGATTCTCTGGCCCCACGGTGGTGAATGGAGATTTGGCTGAGCACCAAATTCTCTGTTCCAGCAGGCAGTAGTGGCGGGGTGTGAACGGCCAGAGAGTTCTGGCCAGGAGCAGGAGACATGCTTTGTGGAATCATTCTGATGGGTGGGACTGGATAGAGCGTGCAAGTGCAGCTCCACAGACATTGGGGGGCACTTTTCTGATCCGAAAATGATGTTAAAGATTTCCCCCCTTTCCCCATGAACATCTGGACCCCCATCAGCAGAACTAATCAGTGAATTTCCCCAGTGATGAGTTGGCAAACAAGCTCACCTTTCCTCTTGGCTGGGCTGCAGCCCACATGCATCTGCGTGACTCACCACATATTAATCCCAACTCCAATCTTGCCTCCAAAGGTAGATGCAGTGCCAGTATCTGAACTACTGGCTGTGAGTGATGGATCAACATGATTCTTCATTATTGCTGTTCTGTTGCTCTCTCACTTCCCCGTGGCATTACTTGGTTAAGCAGGCAGCAGCCATATGGCATCACTGAGAACACTGGGGTTGAGGCAGAAACTCAGATCAGAAGGTTAGTGTGAGGTAAGGAGGTGGGGTAGAAGAAGAAGATCCATTGTAACACCATGAGCAAATTGCTCATCTTACAAGATAGTAAGATGAAGGTGAGATGGAGTTGAGAAAGGGTTAAAGCAGGAAAATGCTGTCAACCTCAGTGTGCTCAATGATGCCAGATGACCCCCATCAAAACCAGCTCCGCGATACAGAAAAATATCTGAAGATATGACATCTTTGTGTCCTGTCAGAAATTTTATTTCAGATTTCAGCACCTGCAGTGTTTTATTTTTTCACTGCTAAAAATACATTATCTGGTTATCCATCCATTTGTTGTTTATGAGCCTGGTTGCGTTGGTATAACTGTGATTGCAAATCAAGAACCACTTTAGAAGTACCCCATTGTTGTAAAGTACTTTGAGACATCCTGAGGATATCCTAATGCTTTTTTACAAATGCAATGTTCTTTCTTTCAAGCTTGGAAGAGAATGTGCAGAAATTATATCTGACGCTGATAGTTTGAGTCAGAGTTAGCTTGCAACAATTTTCCGTGTTTAAAACTGACTTTTGTCTCTATCTATTTTCAAATAAAAATATAAGTTTAAATCTGTACTGTCGTATATCTAAATATTAATGTGTTTTATTATGGGGCTTACTTTGCTCTGTGTGACATTTTTCATTTGCTTATTAAAAAAAAGGTATAAATGTATGCTGAATATATATTGTAGGGATTCTATTCTGTTCAAAAAGTGGGTTTCCTCAGAGTGCTCCGGTTTTCTCCCACACTCTAAAAATGTATCACTTGGGTTGGTTGGCCATGCTAAATTGACCCTAGTTTCAAGGGAATTAGCAGGGGAAATATGTGGGGTTACCGGGATAAGGTGGGTTTACTGTCGGTGCAGAATTGATGGGTCAAATGGCCTTCCCTCTACTGTATAGATTCTATTCTATTCTATATAAATTGTAACAGACAGATTACTGTGGAATAAAGACAGAAAATGATGGAAATATTCACCAGGGTTTAGCAGCAACTGCAGAGAAAGAAATAACATTAACATTTCAAGTTGCTGACCTTCTGTCAGTACTGTTAGAGATGCAATATGTTTTAAACAACAGAATGAAAGGTAAATGGGTAGCAAAAAAAAAAAGGAATGTCTGTGACAACATGGAAAGCTGAAAAAAAATTAAACAACAAAAATGCAAGGACTAAGGGAGTGGGTAATAGGACAAATAAAAGAGCAGAAGATTTGTCTAGAAGAAGTGTGAATGGCAGATTCATGAGCAACTGCTGATTAAAAGAAATAAAAAACAAAAGAAAAACAAAAGGGGAAATCAAAACCAGCAAAAAGAAAGGAAACAAAATGGAGGCAGAGGTAATAATCTGAAACTGTTGATTTCGATACTGAGTCCAGGTTTAGAAAAATGTTTACAATATTGTGGGGATTCGAGTTTGAATCGCTAATAGCTCTCTTCCAACCTTGAGTACATTCGATGTTTTGGAAGACAGTAACAATGGGAGATCTTTAGGATGGGCTGAGGGAAATGAAGCAGTTGAATTATTGGAGTGTGTGTAGAATAAAGTTTCTGGGGGCTGATTAGAGGCCTGTTGGAAAACTGGAGTTTGGTAGTCACAAAGATCTGGGGCTGAATATCCCCAAAACCTGTGTGTAGGGTTCAGCTAAGAACCAACATGTATCTCATCAGATGCATAGCCGAGTTTCATTCCAGATTTTCTGGCACTGAGTGCACAAAGAAGCAGGGGGGGCAGGGGGGTGGGAGGTAGTTTGCGCTGTCACTCTGCTGGGACGGGACCTAATATAGCAAGCAAGACAGGCTCCACAGAGATCAGGGTGCCATCTTTAAAGGCTGCCTGACCTGTCTTGAAAATAAATTTTCCTGAAAGCCCCAACCGCCCCAATAAATACGGAAGTACCCCTGCAAGCATCAGGTGAACCCTTTCTACCACATAGGTGGTTGAAAGTAGAGGTGAGAGGGGTGTACAAGTGGGTCCAAAAAACAACTGCATGGCTTACTGGCTGAAGATTGTTCATTTTCTTGTGACATTGCTGCCCTGTCTTCTTCTGCAGTGAGCTTGCACTCACCAGATCTGCCAGGTGGAGCTGGTGACTTTCACTTTAATCAGATAGAGTGAATCCTGTTTCTGCTCCACTCCATTGAAAAATCTGGTCAGTTCTTCCTCTGAGAATCATGATGCAGGCTTCCTGGCTGCCATTCCCTATAGTCACTATGAAACGAGTGCTATTTGTAGGTAACTCCCCAGTAACTGGTGCGATTAAGTGGGGTCGTGGCAGACGAATCAGAGGGAGGCCACTGTGGGCACAACATTATTCTCGTGGCCATAATAATTTTTGTCAAAGAGGCTCAAAATCTGGTCAGAAATTACACTAATTACACTGGGCTTGATTGATGCAATTCACTTATTTTTTTCTCCCTGGAACAAAATTCTGGTAAGTTCACCCACAAAATTAACTCCTCTGAATTTTCCAACAATTTTTCCTTTGTTTTTCACTTGTTTTTCTCTTTGTTGAAAGTGTTTGGATTTAACTGTCAACCTGTCAGCTGTGAGGAAACTTCATCCTTTTTACAACATAGAAATATATATTTGCTACTCTATTCCCACTTTGAATTCCCATTAATTTACCTCTTCGAAGCATTTGCTGAAGTCTCTTGTTTCATTTGGAATAATCAATTCTTGCCCAATATATTTTCCTTAACAACTGGGTAATAAGAAAGGAAAACTCAAACTGTCTGGAAATCATTCCACCCTGAGAATGACACTCAGAATGATATGATTCACTTTATTTATCATGTAAATACTTGAGTAAATAAAAAAGCAAGTCTCTGGTCTTTGAATATTATGTTGACTGATGTCTGACAGGAATGATGACTTCCTTCAGCTCGCCATACTCACAGAGTTACAGAATCCCTACAATACAGGAGAAGGCCATTTAGCCCATCGAGTCTGCACTAACTACATTCCCATTCAGGCCCTATTCCCATAACCCCTCTTGTTTACCCTGCTAATCCCCATGACACTAGAGTCAATTTAGCATGGCCAATCAGCCTAACCCGCACATCTTTGGATTATGGGCGGAAACCTACACAGACATAGAGAGAATGTGCAAACTCCACACAGAATTGAACGTGGGACCCTGGCACAGTGAGGCAGCTGTGCTAACCAATATGCCATTGTGTCGCTCTATCATATCTAACAAAAATCACACTCAACTTATCATATTTAGCAAATCCTTCTGGACAGGGATTGTCAAGAACATTCCCTAAACAATGGTCAAGGGGTATTATTGCTAGACTATTAATCCCAAATCAGTGAATATTCTGAGAGCCCAGATTGGAATCCCAGCACATCAGATGTTGGAATTTGAATTCAATAAAAATGTATGGAATTAAGAATCTCCTGATGACCATGAAACCATTGATAATTATCAGAAAACCCATCTGGTTCACTAAAGGAAATCTGCTGTCCTTACCTGGTCTGGATGACATGTGATTTCAGAGCCACAGCAATGCAATTGATTCTCAACTGTCCTTTGAAATGACCAACAAACCACACAGTTCAAAAACAATGAGGGATGGGCAATAAATGCTGGCCAGCCGGTAACGCTCCACGTTTCATGAATGATTAAAATTATGAAATAATCCAAAGCATAATTTGCTGGAAGGAATGAACAGTTTCATTTTCCTGCCTGGGACAAAAGATAAAAAGAATTTGGTCATTAAATTCAAAGAGTGAGCCTTGTGTTTCTCACCTGTCCATTATTTTGCCACAGAAAATTATTTTTAAAATGAATCAAGTATTAGGCAAACAAAAAGCAATGTGATTTTGTTGTATTCAGCTCACATAAAGCTATGAACTTTCATTGAATCAAAGGCAGAATTGCATTGCTAACTTCTACTGCAGGGCAGCGAAAGATGTGCTCTAGTCAAAAAAAATCACATAAAGGCCTGATCATGAGAAAATCCTCAGCATCAAAAATATGAAAAGAAAATTGAAAAACACTGCGAATTTAGTTCAACATATTGGTGTCAATATGGTTACCTGAATTCAATATCAAAAACCAATAAAATAAACCTCAGTGATGAGCACTAATCATACATCAATATAGCAGATGGTTTGTGGGAAGACAACTGCCCACAAATTGCTTTTTAAGAGGATTCACATCCAATTTAGTAACAGTTAAAGAATATAAAACACAATATTCTTTCCAAACTGAATTACTCTTGAGTCTGCCTGAAACTGATACAAATATTCTGCTCTGCCAGCTGAAGTAGCCAGGCAGAGGATAGTTTGGGAAGTATCTATTGCCTACTTTCCCACTTACATAGCCCATGCAAAATGAATGCATTACCTTCCTAAGGGTTTAAGTTTAAGTTTATTTAGATTCTCATCAGGTTTGAGAATGTATTTCTACTTGTAGCCATTTAAAGTTAAACAGTATATTTATGTTCTAGGATTTTTACACAATTATGAAATGATATAAATCCATCATATGTTTAACTTGATGAAAATAAAATTGCAAAATGGTTGCCGGATTATTCCGAATATAACTAAAAACATTAGTTAGTCAATTGCCTTCCCCTTTACTCATTTTTACCCTCTTCACTTCCCTTAGTGTTAAACTTCAAATTTTCTCACCACTTAAACTCTTATAGTCTTTTCTTCTCTGCCTTTCCCATCCTCCTATCTTTAATCTATCTCACCCTTTGCATAGGTTCCTCAATCTAAATCGACAATCACTCCAATGCCTTGTGATTTTCACAGTTTTTATAGTCATCGATTCTCAATCTAATCAAGGTTATTTCAGACAGCTCTCTTGTTCCAATTCCCCATCAATATCCTTTGACTAAACTCCCTGAGAACAAAATGTAACCCAGATCCATCACTGACTCAGCCAGAAACTGCCAATTCCCTTTCTTTTGGCCTTCCACTTACCAGAAGATCATTTTTCCAATCATGCTTTTGACACCCTCATACCCAGCAAATCACTTACTGTTAACCCTCTCTGTTGTTTTCCAGTACAGTCCCTACTTTGGTGCTCTGAAGTCTGAAGATTACAAATTTGAATGCACATTGTGCATGACCAATTTTGTTATCCACTAACAGATATAACTTGACCATATTAATCTTTATTGTATCTGGTCACTCAATAATTTATTCTTGTCACATGTCTTAGTATTATTATTTTGTGCGCAAGACAGACAAAACATACCGTCATAGAATGCAAAGGGGAGAAGGAAAGGAAAGAATGCAGAATGTATTTTTAGAGTCATAGCTAGGATGTAAAGAAAGATCAGTTTAATATATGGTAGATGCATTCAAAAGTTTGATGGCAGCAGGAAGGAAACTGTTTTTGAGTTAGGTGGCAAAAGATCTTCGACATTTTAAAAAATCTTTTTCCCAATAGAAGAAGGTAAAAAGAGTACGTCCAGGATATGTGGGACCCTTGCTTATGCTGGCTACTCTTCCAAGCTGAGACTTCTAGAGTTTCCCTAAATTCCTCAAATATTATGTTACTTCCAGAGAATTCTAAAAAACGAGGTATTTCTAGCCTCCTCATTCTCTTAATTGTAAATTTAAATTCCTTTTCCACTATTCCCTTTATCATCATCCTGAATAATAATGATGAAGATTTTCCAGCATGATTGACATTGAGACCATCTGTACAGCTTACCGTTTTTTCTTCTTTCTCACCTCCTGCTTCTGATGTCCTTCCAGTTTCTCACCTAGATTAGTTGTGATCCCTTAACACTCAATAGTTTCACACCCCGTGCTTTCACCAAACCATTTGTATTCATGAAACCTAACTTTGCTTCTCTTTGACCTCCTCTTAAACCAAAAGTTTTTTAAAAGTTTATTTATTAGTCACAAATAAGGCTTACATTAACACTGCAATAAAGTTACTGTGAAATTCTCCGAGCACCACAGCCTGGTGCCTGTTTGGAGCAATGCATCTAACCAACTCGTGTTTCAGAACATGGGAGGAAACCGGAGCACCCGAAGGAAACTCACACAGGCACAGGGAGAATTTGCAAACTCCATACAGACAGTGACACATGCCCGGAATCGAATCCAATGCTAACCACTGTGCTATTGTGCTGCCTACACCATCACTTGACCATTTACCTAATTCTACCTGGTCACCATAAAAGCTTACATTATTAATGGCTCCTTTATCTCATTCAAAACTAACTTCACAGCCCTCTCAGTAAATCTATTCTCAATCTATGCAATGTCTTCAGTAACTGCATTATATCGAAGTTCTCTAACATAGTCAAATGAATTTTCACCTCCCTGCATGATACAATCTCAGTAATTCCTTGTGTTTTCTATTTCACTGACAAAGCCGATATGACTTTGGCTATATTTATGAGTGACATTCTCTGGTATATTAGAACAAAGAACAAAGAACAAAGAACAACACAGCACGGGAAACAGGCCCTTCGGCCCAACGAGCCCGCGCCGCCATCCTAACGTCTTAATGACATATAGAGACCAATATAGGGACAATTTGTTACCCAATCAGCCTAAGAGCACATTTTTGGGATGTGGGAGGAAACCGGAGCACCCGGAGAAAACCCACGCAACCACGGGGAGAACGCGCAAACTCCCGCAGACACAGGCCCAAATCCATGTGTCTGCACAGCAACAGCGATAGTCTCTGAGCTGTCATGTTGCCCATCTGATGGTCCAGTTTAAGCATACACTAACGACATGAAGCACTAGGCCACTCCTGAAGTAACCTCCAGGAGCAGCCCTCGCACGACCTGCCGAATGCATGCACCTTGTTGGTCAACAAGGTGGACCGAATAGCCTGTGGAAACAATTAAAGTATTTAAACAGTCCTCATATATCCCTCTATCTGCAGACTGCTCATGTGGCTGTCCAGGAGACCCTTAAACAACCCTAGCGTGCCTGCTCCCACCATCTTACTCGGTAGTGCATTCCACACCCCCACTACCCTTTGTGTGATAAAATGCCCTCTAATATTAGTCTTATACATAGCCCCCCTCACCATAAGGCCATGACCCCTCGTTCTATCCGAATCTAATGGTGGAAAAAGCTTACCACCATTTACTCTATCTATACCCCTCATAATCTTATATACCTCTAATAGATCCCCTCTCAGCCGACGTCTTTCAAGGGAAAACAACCCCAGTACGTTCAACCTTTCCTCGTAAGACAGCCCTTCCATACCAGGCAGCATCCTGGTAAATCTCCTCTGCACTCTCTCCAGGGACTCCACATCCTTCCGGTAGTATGGCGACCAGAACTGGACGCAGTACTCCAAGTGAGGCCTAACCAACGTTCTATACACTTGCAACATCAAACTCCTACTCTTGTATTCTATACCCCTTCCTATGAAGGCTAACATACCATACGCTTTCTTTATCACTTTTTCCACCTGTACTGACACCTTCAGAGACTTGTGAACCTGCACCCCCAGGTCTCTCTGCGTCTCTATACTCCGGATAGTTTTACCTTTTATCCTATAACTCCCCTCTACATTATTCTGGCCAAAATGCATCACCTCGCATTTATCCGGATTAAATTCCATTTGCCATCTATCTGCCCAATCTACCAGCCTATCAATGTCCTGTTGTATTGCCTGGCACTGCTCCTCAGTCCCCACCAATCCAAGTATCTTAGTGTCATCAGCAAATTTGCTGATCACACCACCTACCCCCTCTTCCAAGTCATTTATATAAATCACAAATAGAAGAGGTCCTAGTACTGAGCCCTGTGGCACACCACTAGTGACTGACCTCCAGTTGGAAAAAGAGCCTTCCACTAATACCCGCTGTCTCCTCCTCCCAAGCCAGTTCTCAACCCATCTACATACCTGGCCCTGTATCCCATGCGCCCCTCCTTTTATCAGCCTACCATGGGGAACCTTGTCAAACGCCTTACTGAAATCCATGTAGACGACATCAACGGCTTGTCCTTCATCAACCGTTTTTGTCACCTCTTCAAAAAATTCCACTAGATTCGTAAGGCACGACCTCCCCTTAACGAAGCCATGCTGCGTATCCCTGATCAGATCGCAGCGCTCCAGATGCTCACACATCCTGTCCCTGAGGATCCTCTCCATTAGCTTACCTATAACTGAAGTCAAGCTCACCGGCCTATAGTTCCCTGGGTTATCCCTCTGACCCTTTTTAAACAACGGTACTACATTTGCAATCCTCCAGTCCTCTGGGACCTCACCTGTGTCCAAAGAAGAGACAAAGATTTGCGTCAGAGGCCCAGCAATGTCATCCCTCACCTCCCTTAGCAGCCTGGGATAAATACCATCAGGCTCCGGAGCATTATAACTCTTTATGCTACCTAAAAGCCCCAACACTTCTTCCTTCATAATGATTATTTCCTTTAACGGGTCCTCAAAATCCTCAAAGCCGGCATCAGATATCAGGCCCCTCTCCCGCGTGAATACCGACGCAAAGTATTCATTCAGGATCTCCCCCATCCCCTCAGGCTCTAAGCATAGATCCCCTCCTCTGTCCCTGAGAGGTCCAATCTTCCCTCTAACCATCCTTTTGCTCCTTACATAGGAGTAAAATGCCTTATTATCACTGATAGAACATAGAACATAGAACATTACAGCACAGAACAGGCCCTTCGGCCTTCGATGTTGCGCCGACCAATATAAAAAGCAATGCCCCTCCAAACTAAACCATTCCCTTCTCTTCAATATACTTATCAACTAACCTCTTAAACGCCACCAAACTTGGCGCATCTACAACTGCTGCAGGCAGGGCATTCCACTCCCGAACCACCCTTTGGGTAAAGAACCTACCTCTGATATCCGTCCTATAACTATCACCCCTTAATTTAAAGCTGTGTCCCTTCGTGCTAGCTTTTTCCATCCTAGGAAAAAGGCTATCACTGTCCACCCTATCTAAACCTCTAATCATCTTATATGTTTCGATCAGGTCCCCTCTTAGCCTCCTCCTTTCTAACGAAAACAACCTCAAATCCCTCAGCCTCTCCTCATAAGACCTGCCCTCCATACCAGGCAACATCCTGGTAAACCTCCTCTGTACCCTCTCCAATGCCTCCACATCTTTCTTATAATGTGGGGACCAGAACTGCACACAATACTCCAAGTGCGGCCGCACTAGAGTTTTGTACAGTTGCAACATGACGTTGCGGCTCCGAAATTCAATCCCCCTACCAATAAAAGCCAAGACTCCATATGCCTTCCTAACAACCTTCTCGACCTGACTGCCTACTTTCAGGGATCTATGCACATACACACCAAGATCCCTCTGTTCATCTAGACTACTAAGAATCCTACCATTTGCCCTATACTCTACACATTTATTATTTCTGCCATAGTGCATTACCTCACACTTTTCCACATTAAACTCCATTTGCCACCTCTCGGCCCAGCTCTGCAACTTGTCCAAGTCCCTCTGCAAACTATAACACCCCTCTTCACTATCTACCACTCCACCAACTTTAGTGTCATCTGCAAATTTACTAATCCATCCTTCAGTAATATATTATTATTTCTTGCCATTCACAAACTCTCCAGTGTCGTTGACTTATTCAACATTATCCTTCTACTCCAGCCTCTCAGACTCATGGTCAAACTCCATTGCACTTTGTTTTAAGCTGTTTGGATCATTCTTTGTCACAGCCATCTCTTTATTTCTAGATTCCTTTCGGCTGAATCCTGAGATTTAAACTCATGTTCTCTGGATTATTAGTCCAGATATCTGGATAATTAGTAATCTGCACTCAGTGTACATCATAATTTCTTTTCATTTAATAGAATCATAGATTCTCTGGAGTGCAGAAGAAGGCTATTCAGCCCTTCAAGTCTGCACCAACTCTCTGAAAGAGCATCTTACCCAGGCCCAGCCCTTCCCCTATCCCCATAACCCTGCACATTTGCCATGGCTAATCCACCTAACCTACACACTAAACAACAATTTAGTATGGCCAGTCTACCTAACCTTCACACTTTTGGAATGTGGGAGGAAACCAGAGCACCCAGAGAAAACCCAGACGCAGGGAGAATGCACAAACTCCACACAGATTTTCAAGGAATGTGGATTTCAAAAGTAGGTTTAAATGAGGTATGGAGAGAAAGAAGTGGACACACTTAGGGAGAGAATTCAAATGTATGCCTGTGAAAGCAAAGCTACCCATAGTGGAATGAGGTGTTGAGGCCTGTGCTAGGGACTGAAATCAGATTAATGGAAAATTTTATATGGAAGGTCAGAGCACAGAAAAAAATCATAGAAATAGGGAATGCTGAGGCCAAGGATAAATTTAAGTGTGTGGGTGACAATTTTAAATGTGAATAAACAGGGTTGCTGAAAGCCAACGTAGGCCAGCGAGGATAGGATAATGAGTTGGACCTTTGCAAGATAGGAGATGGGTAGTGGAGGTTTGGTTATTTGAAGCTTATAATGGATCATTGAAAGGAGGCTATCCAGACCACTAAACGGGTCTGGATCTAATATCAGCACAGAAGAATGTTTCATGACCAAGGACTGAAGTTGGGGTGGAGGAGTTAGAAGAGCAAAAATGAAGAGCATTAAGGATAGAATTTCAGCCTTGAGTCAACTTGGATGCCAAGGATGTAAACAGCTGGTTCAACAATGGTCCGGATGAAGAATGAATCAAATTCAAGGGCACAAAAATTGTGGTGAGCAAGCTAATGGGTTCAATTTTCCCAGTATATGCTAAAAGAAAATTGCAACTTACTCAAGATCTGTTGTTGGAGAAGCAATGATGAGGGGGGACAGGAAGGCCGTAATATTTGTCTTCATTGCTTGAGCTGTGTAGAACACAGGAAATGCAAATCACAAGCAGAAATGGACAAATTGAGCCCTTTGAGTCTGCTCCACCATTCAATCAGACTATGGCTGATCTCTCCCTGATATCAAATCCACCTCACTAGCTGATCCTCATATCCCTCTTTCTCTTTCGATTGGTGGGAGATAGAGGTCTCGTTGCCATTCTGCATTGGGATCTGATTGGGATTGGAGGGAGCCCAGTGATCAGGGTGGACTGTGAGGGTCTGCCTTTCATGGAGGTGGGTGTCTGCCAGAATAGATGGGGTCTGCCAGGGTGGGGGGAGGATCGGGGTGTGCTGGATCGGGGTACTCCTGAACGGGGGTGATGGTGGTAAGGGCTGGTCTGGAAATGCTTGTGGGGGCCATGATCAGACTCTGATTGGGTCATTGGGGGGGGTGGGGGCAGGCTGGAAGGGCAGCACTGTGAGGGTACCAGGCTGGCCAGCGATTGAGCTGATCAGCAAACTAGAGGCTGGCAAATCCAGTGTGCAGGGGCAGAGTTCCAGAATTGTCATACTGTGAATAGACTCACCCCTGAGCTTTTACTGGTATTCCTGATTGTGACCTCTGCATTGCACAAAGTGTGGGAGATGCAAGTTGAATTCCCACTTAAAAAAAAAATCATGATTTCTACCAGTTTTCCCACAAATTCAGCACTTAGAACTTTTTTGGGACAATCGCCGCTTTGGTCTACACTTACTTTATCAATTCCTTTTAAAATTTTATACACCTCGACCAGAGCCCTCTCATTCTTCTAAACTCCCGTGAGTACAAGCCCAAACTGTTTAATCTCTCCTCAAGTATCAACCCCTTCAGCTCCACAATCAATCTAGTGAATCTTTTGTGAACTGTCTCCAACACCACCACACCCTTCCTCAAATAAGGAGTCAAAAACTGGATACAGTACTCAGATGTGGTCTCAGCAACACCCTATACAATTGCAACAACACATCTCTAATTTTATATACCAGTCCTTTTGCAATAAATGCCAATAACCTATTTGCCTTTTTTATTACTTTATTATTTTTTATTGGGAACTACCTGATTTTAGTGTCCATTGATTTGAGTGAATGTGAAGATCAATCTGGTTAACAGCCTAGAAGGTGAAGAGAAAAGTTATCAGAGTTTTGTATAATTTAACTCCATGTCTGCGAACATGATGCCATGAAGTAGCTACTTTCCTGATGAGCTCAGCATGTTCTATACCCGTTTTGAGCAAGAGGTCAGCAATAGGACATCATATGTAACAGATGGCTTGATCAAGCCAGTATCTGATGTCATCATCACAATTGTTAGACCAACCTTCTTGAAAGTTAACCCTCAGAAAGAAACTAGCCCAGATGGGATACCCAGGTGAGCATTCAGATCCTGCATGGACCAATTGACACCTCCTTACTCCAGTTTCAGGTCCCTATCTGCTTCAAGAAGACAACCATTATCCCTGTATCAAAGAAAAGCAGGCAGCGTGCCTTAATGAATATCATCTGATGGCTATGACATCCATCATTATGAAGTGCTTTGAAAGGTTAGTCACAGCATGAATCAACTCTGGTCTCTCAAATTTTCTCGATTCACTATAGTTCACCTTCTGCCTCAACAGGTCCACAGCAAATGCCATCTCCCTGGTCCTACACTCAATACTTGAACACCTGGATAACAAGGACACTTATGTCAGATCCTATTTATTGATTACTGCTGACTTTCAGCATCGTTATCCTAATGAAACTCATTTCTAAACTTCTTGGTCTAGGGCTCAGCTCCTCCCTCTGTGAATGGGCTAAGACTCCCTAACTCACACACTGCAATCAGTAAAGATAAGTATTATCCTCTACACTGACTCCCCACGAGGCTGTGTCCTCAGCCCCTTACTACACTCCTTACACACTTACAATTCTGCGGCCAAATTGTGCTCTAACTCCATTTTCAATTTTGCTGGTGACACCACCGCAGTGGGTTGAATCGCAAACAAAGACAAGACAGAGTGTAGGAAAGAGATTGAGAATCTGGTGAAAGGTGCAAAGATAATAATCTTTCCCTCACTATCAGTAACACAAAGGAGATAGTCATTAACTTCAGGAAACATAATGGAGAACATGCCCTTACCTACATTATTGGCAATGAAGTGGAAATAGTTGAGAGCTTCAAATTTCTAGGTGTTTAGATCACCAACAACTTGTTCTGATCCCTCTACACCAATGCCATGTTAAGAAAGTCCACCAACACCCTCACTTTTCCAGGAGGTTAAGGAAATTTGGCATGTCCACTATGACTCTCACCAATTTTTACAGATGTGCCATAGAAAGCATCCTTTCTTGGTATGACTCATGCTCTGAGCAAGACTACAAGAAACTATGCAGCCCAGTCCATCATGCAAACCAACCTCCCATATATTGATTTCACCTACACTTCTCACTGCCTCGGAAAAGCAGTCACATAATCTCGGATGCCACGCATTCAGGACATACTCTCTTCCATCTTTTCCCAACTGGAAACAGATACAAAAGGGAGAACACACACCAACTGATTCAAGAACAGCTTCTTCCTTGTTGTGATCATACTTTTGAATGGACCTATTATATATTGAGCTGATCTTGCTCTACATCCTAGACATAACTGCATCACTATATTCCGCACCTTCTTTCCTTCTCTCCGAGGTACTGTATAAATAATACCTTTGTATATCACTCAAGAAACAATACTTTTCACTGTAAGCCAATTCAAGTGACAATAATAAATCAAATCAAATCAAATGAAGATTGCTGATTCTTTGAAATGAAAATCTTCACATCTATCAGTGTTATAATTTAGAACCTAAACGGAACCATATGTAAATGGTTGTTTGAAGTACAGAACTTGAACATTGATGAGAAAAACAGACATGATGATGGTAAATCTTTTCATCTTGTATTCATCAGAAAATAAGCAAAAATATCAAAGGTCAAAATGAACATGCAGTAAAAATTGTTGCTCACTTTTAAATTTGGTATTTTTGTGTCTGTTCTGATGAGTGCAAGATGAAAAGCTTCAACTGCAGGTCTCTTTTTTTTCCCAGCAATATTCATGAACCACATGTACAATAAAGGCCCAAGGTGCAACTGCAGACTCAGCTGACTTATAGAACATAGAACATAGAACACTATAGCACAAACAGGCTGTTCGGCCCACAAGTTGTGCCAAACACATCAAAACCTACCCAGCCATAGACCTATCTACAACCCCCAATCCCATTGGATCCCATATACTCATCCAGAAGTCTGTTAAAAGACCCCAGCGAGTTCGCCTCGACCACCACCGACGGCAGCCGATTCCATTCACTCACCACCCTCTGAGTGAAAAACTTTCCCCTAGCATCCCCTCTGTACTTGCTTCCCTGCACCTTAAATCTGCGCCCTCTCGTCGTGACCATTTCAACCCTGGGAAATAGTCTCTGAGAGTCCACCCTATCTATTCCTCTCAACATCTTGTAAACCTCTATCAGGTCACCTCTCAACCTTCGTCTCTCCAGGGAGAGCAGTCCCAGCTCCCTCAACCTGTCTTCATAAGGCATGCCTCCCAATCCAGGCAACATCCTTGTAAATCTCCTCTGCACCCTTTCAATAGCTTCCACATCCTTCCTATAGTGAGGCGACCAGAACTGCGCACAGTACTCCAAGTGTGGTCTGACAAGGGTCCTGTAAAGCTGCAGCATTACCTTCTGACTCCTGAACTCAATCCCTCGATGAATGAAGGCAATGAATGAATGAAGTTAACTGATCTCAGCCCATATCTCAGCAGGGATACTGGAATGACACACTGAACTGCTGTAATAGGGTGATGGAAAGATTTCTGCCCTTGGCCCTTCCACAACTCAAAAGATTGCATTTTGAATACATCTATGCATTCTTCTATAACATGCCATGTCTTGGGATTATATTGGTGTTCAATGAGCCGTCTGGTGTACTCTTGCTCCGATGTCTCATAATGTGACTTCAAACACCTATAAAAAGCTTTGTGCTAAGCCTTTCTAATGGTGCAATATTACTTAAATAAATTGAGCACAATCTCATGAATCCCAAGCCAATTATACACATCCATTTGATATTAAAATGCAAAACAGATTGAAGAGTGAAATGAATTGTAACTGATGTATATAAAGCCAATTCTCAGTCTCTTCTTGCTGAATATTCCTAGTTATTGATGGAAAAGGTGTGTCAAATTTCTTTGATGCATAAAATTTGTTTCATCGCTCAAGTGTTATTTTCCTGAGTGCTGAAGAATTATTTTAATATTATTTTGCTTGCCAGCTTTTCCCTGCCTGTATGAAAGTGTTGATTCCTTGTCAGGATACAGAGGCATTCATGGATATTATGCCAAATTATAAGATTATTTGTCGGGGTGTGCCGGGAAGTGAGGGGAGGGATAGATGGAGGTGCCGGGGTAGGGGGGGGGTAGAGTGGTGTGCAGGGAAAGGAGCTGTTGCTTTTCATGCTGTATCTGAGAGCTGAACTATTGTAAGAATATAAGGCATATCAGGTCACCCAACTATTCCTGATTCCCTTCTTGCTCTGGGGAATTTTGAGGCTGTGACTGAGCGAGGTGGTCAATTATTTGACCTCATTATAGGAAGGATGTGATTGCAGTGGAGGCGGTGCAGGGGTTGGATAGGCTTATGTTGTTTTCATTGGAGCAGAGAAGACTGAGGTGTGACCTGATCAAGGTGTACAAGATTATGAGAGACAGGGACAGAGTGGATAAGGAGTAGCTGTTCCCCTTACTTGAATGGTCCGTCACTAGGGGGCATAGGTTCAAGGTGAGGGACAGTAGCTTTAGGGGAGATGTGAGGAAAACCTTTTTTAACCAGACGGTGCTGGCAGTCTGGAATGTGCTGCCTTGGAGAGTGATGGAGATGGGTTGCCTCACATCCTTTAAAAAGTATCTGGATGAAAACTTGGCACACCATAACATTCAGGGCTATGGACTAAGTGTTGTCGGCTGGGATTAGATGGGAGTTCAGGTGTTTCTACTGAGTTGGTGCGGACTCAATGGGCTGAAGGGTCTGTTCTGCACTCTATAATTCTATGACTCTATGATTCATGCCACTTATTGGTAATAATCTCACATGAGTACTCTTCATTGGTACCTTTCCTGATTTCCTCAATGATGAATAAAGTGCTCATAACATATCTCAGTTATGCATCCCTCTTCATCTGAGAATACCCACATCTTTTGGCTGGCTTTCTCCTCACACTGCTCACCATCCCCGTACAATGTACCAATGACCCCAGAGGCCCTCAGAGAAAACGCCAGAAAAGATGCAATTATGCAGCAAGCCATTTTCATTGTAAATGGCTTGCTGCACAATTGCAGGAAGATGGTGGTGCAGAGGTTTTAGTGTCAGACCTGCTTGGCCATTTCCTCTGCAAGTGTGCAAATCCCTTCTAAAGTCCTGGGAGAGCCGGATTTTGAGGTTTCCCACACTTCATGACCTCTCAATTTTTACATTCAAAATATTCACTCCATTGTGAGTACAAATGTGCTTATGGCCCAAATGGACCTTGACCCTCCTCACATGGGGGACCCCAGTTATATGTAAGCTCTCTCTTTCTCCCAATGCAGGCCTTACCTGACTACTAAATCAAGTAGGACCTCACCCTGCCACCGATTTGAAGTAATCCCTGCCTTTCTGTTGCTTCTGTATGCCCCCACTATAACACCCCCAATCCCATCTTCAGCCAACTCCTACAGCAAAGTGCAAGGGGCAATAGCTGTAGTGCCATTGGCAGCTCAACCTCAATGCCGGGAGCACGGTGCAAGTTAGATGAGTAAACCTCAACTCCTGAGGAAGGTGTGATCCATCAATAGCAGTGTGAAAGACATCAATATGATTACACGCTGACATGACCTATTGATTGAGGGCATGATCTCAGCGAGGCAACCTTTTAATGAGTTTTAATCATATTCAAAAATAAGTAATGTATGTTCCTAACTTTGCGCAGCAGGAATCATGACCAGCCATTGGAGCCTATATGACATTATCACAAACTGGCTTTGCAACATTGTAAAATTGATTTTTCTGCTCTGGTGATATTTTCTAGCCCTGCCTGCCATAACATCCATCGCAAAATCGCACCTTGTAGTCTTGTTGCTGCTATCCTGATCAAGACTAATGAGCTTAGCACAGAATGGAGAATAACTCTGTGATCTACAGCTCAGGTACTTACTGGATAGAGTTATTAACCCCAGAAATTGAAGAGTTTTAATTTTGTCAATATTAGAATTTAGATTATTAAGACTATGGGAGCAAATTTCCACAATGATTCAATCGCTATAATGTTGGCAGAGGAATTATTGAAACATTGGTAAACTTATGCTTGGCACTGTTTATGTGACTTTTTTTCCATGGTTTCTGCAGTACGGTGTAGTTATGATGGACAAGTGGGAGAGCTGCAAAGAAAAATCACTCTCAGTTGTGCTGGCACATCCTATCGGGAACTGCAATAATAAATACCTAAGTCTGTGGTCATCTCTGAATTTCTGTTCCTTAAGCCATCTTCTATAATATGAAACACAGAAAAGTTTGCTGAGTTGCATGCATAGTGACCCTCCCATCCGAAGAAACAGTTGTAGAGTTTATGAACATTGCAACATTTGAAGAAAATCATAACATTGCTACCAATAATGAGCTTTACTCAGCCTTCTATTGCCACCTCATTTCCAACCTAACCTTTCCCCATTGTCTTCCTGACAATGCTGTCTACGTTTTAAGTAATAAAGCTCCTCACCTATTTGTCTTATGTCTTGCATATCTACTAGTTTCTCCTTGAAATTAGATTAGGGACTGTATGAGTGGCATGAATCCTTTCCCCATTTGAGCACCTGTATGTCATATTAATGAATGAAAGCAGTGTGCTTGAAGTGAAACGTCCTTGAATTCTGGAAGGAATGTCTATGGTGGCTGTGTGAGCTGAAAAATGGGTTGCTACCAAAACTAACACTTGAATATTTGAAGGGTTCTCTTTACATTAATGAGTTTTCCTGACAATTTCATTATGAAAGTATTAAATGTATTTAAGAAAGGTTATGATAGGGAAGATGATCAGTGAAGATAGTGTTATGGCTCAGGTTAGAAAGTCCAAGTGTTTTATGGATCGTATGTTTTGCATCTTAAATTTGGCTTAGATGTTAAATGTTTCTTGTTAAGGTATGACTCAAATCACCAGCTAGGAAGCTTTTATTAAACAAAGTTTAATTAAGTATATAGTTAATATGCATGGAAAGAAAATTAGCAATAACAATTAGAAACAAAAACAAAACAACCATGGTAATGTATAACCCTTAAAAAATATATCTAAATATTTCAGTTTCAGACTGGCATCTCCACATTAAGACAATAAAGCAAACTGCATGGAGAGTAGTGGCTAAGTCATTAATCTACCACTGAAAGAACTGTTACATAACGCTGGAAGAAGCTCGCTTACCTTATTAGGATAGTTTTAGTTTATATATCTTGTACCGCTCGTGTTATTGTGACATTAGTTTACCTTAAAAAAAGATTTTTTTAAAATTATGATCTCTGCAGCTTTCATAGCTTCAGTGTTTCTCATTGCTGGCAAGCTGTCAACCAGATGTCATTTTTATTGCTCCTGAAGTGGCTTAAATGGGGGCCTCAGATATTTTCTGAGATTAGTCTTATGACCCTGCAATGTTCGCAGGAGATTAGTTGACAGATCAAGTGACAGGAGCTCTTCAATTTTCAGTTCAGAGTTACTAGTTTGAGTTTTAGAAGGGACAGCAAGCTGAAAAGAAGTGTTTTTCTATCTCTTCCTAATTTTGGGAATTCTATGGGTTAGCTGAAGGTTAGTAGGATATCAAGTCTTTACAGGTCGAGATAATGCAAGTGAGTAGAGTTTCCCACTTGGGAAAACTGACCACTTCACTCCACTTGCATTGTCTGCACATATAAAGACTTGATTTCCTGAAAAGAGTCGCATTCCAACCATTATCTTGCAATTCTGTCTTTGTCTATATATGCTGTGTTTATGAAACTTAATTCTCCACTCACCAGAAGAAGGGGCAGTGCTCTGAAAGCTCATGATTGCACATAAACCTGTTGGACTTTAACCTGGTTCTGTGAGACTTCTTACTGTGCATTCCTTTAAGGGTGAGGAGCAATCAAAGGAATGCATGTGCCACTCAAATCCCCAGATTGCAACTCCCCAACTTAATGAAAAGCAAAGTCTTTAATTTTGTTAATGTGCAGACAATGTGCAGCAAATTGGAAAGACAAGTTTACCATTTCACAACTGTATTGGACAGGAAACCAGATGGGAGGAAATTTCTGCAGGTTATTTATTTAATCACATGGGTGGGATTAATCAATAAAGTGCCAGTGTGAAGACAATTCAGTCTGTGATTCCCTGATCGTCCTACACTACAACCATGTATCATATGTGTGCAAGTATCCACACACTGGGGAATCTTCAACTCTGGCAAGGTGAAAAATGAGTAGTCAAAGATAAGCAACAACATTCACTCCTCCCCAGATTTTCTATCTCATTAGCTTCAATCTAAAAATGAATTGGATGGAATGTATAAGTATTGATTATTGTCAAAAATTTAAATAATCTCTATTATAAACAAAGTGTTATCAATACAGCTGTACTCAATGATGCCTTAACTGCAGGGGGCATATTTCCCATTCATATCAGTTGCCTTTCCTTTATTCATATAGCTCATTACATATAATGTTTAATCATCAATAACAGTCTTTCTGTTAACTTCATTACATTTACTATGTTTACTTACTGAATAGACCCTTTCAATAATGTTTAGAATTGCAATACAGACAGGTTTAAAAGCAACAGCTCAAATCCCTAACACGGGGAAGCCTGGCCTAAGAGACAGTAATTGGGAACTCAGCCACCTCATCTAAGACCTTGTACTCACACTGAACCCAGAAATCCGTGCTGCCAATCATGAAGCCAGTCTTTTTAAAGAACCCACAACCCAGCTCAACATCAACTGTAACTACTTGATTCTAGTTGCCAATGATCCCAGCCAATGGCACAGAGGGAGTCAGTGGCAGGAAACAGGCACTGGAAGGGAGCAATAAGGGTTCAGGTACCCAGCTGATGGGAAAAACTGCCAATACATGGGTGAACACAATGTGCATGCACGCATTTAGCTCTAAATCAATGTCAGGACATATTTGTACCTGTGCAATTAAAATTCACAGCTCAATTCAAATCAACAACAATTGGACAGAGAGCTATGACCATTCAAATAAATTAACAGGAACAGGGCACAGAGAACGTACAGATACATTTGGCAATTTCACACTCCTCAGCAGGGAACCTGGATCATTTTAATCCTCTCTTTAACTAACACTTCCTTTGAACACAGTTGGTGCTTGTCACACAAGATTGCAGAATTTATCCTATTGTCAAAGTAAATAACTCGAATGAAATTCAGGAGCTTGTACATGTTCCAAATTATGCAATGGTTATTTCAAGATGAATTCCCAATGGTTTTTGCTTGTTAGATAAATGATTCGAGATGTCCGTTTATTCTGTCTGCAGCTCAGTATTGTGTTGGGAGGTAAAGAACACCTTCCAAGAGGATAATGTTACATATTTGTAAAACTAAGCAGGATCACTGAAGTAATGCTATAGAACTGGAAAAACAGCTGAATTCATCAAATATTTCCTCCCTTCCTTCTTGACTGAGTAATTTGATTTCTGTCCCAGTCTGTTTTAATTCATTGTTTAGTGGGCAGAATTCTCTCATTTTAGCCACTGTAGGAATGGCAGGACTATTAGCGAGTCAGAGTCCAATGAGCTCTTCCGCACACTTTGCCCAGGGCACCTTAACTATGAGCCACAGAATCCACATTCCGACTCCATGTAGTGAATTTAAGTTTGGAATTTGGGATTGTTGCCCTCACCATCCCTGCACCTGAGCTCACTCGACATCATCATGCCAGTCTCTGATAAGGCACAAGTTGGGCAGTGCCAAAATCAGCAGCACACCCAGAATTATAAAAGAAATAAGTTAACAAGCCAATGTTCCCCATACCATTTTGTAGAGGGTGTACAGGAAAGACATTTGAAGAGAGTTATACCAGGCATGCAGAGGTGTTACAAAGGTGGATAAAATGGTTGTAAGTGAGAACGTGGCTAATTTTAACAGAAGTGTCTGATGGAGAATGTGAGAGCGTTCATTAGTTTTGTAAGTTACCTCAGTAAGCACCTTGAGTCTTGACTGAGAGATACATCAGAAACTGATGCCTACAGGTAGGTGTAATTAGAACGTTTTCACCCAAGTATTGAACTTTGAGATTGATGCCTCAATGGGCACTGGAGATTGGGGAGGAAGCTTGCCCTCCAGTGAGGAGATGGAGGAGAAGGAGGAGGAAAGCTGGCCAAAGGACAGGTGTATTCTGTGGTGTAGGAGGTTGTGAACCTGCTATGGAGTAAGAGCCTGTTGAGGGAAGGCAATGGCAGCAGGCAGACAGAGGTAGGCAAATGGTAACATATTGCCAGCAGAGTATATCTGCAAAGGATAACATACCTCTGAGCAGCAGTGCCTGACGAGGCTGCTTCTCTCTAGGGAGACAGTCATATCACTGTGTGACCTGTTTGTAAGATTTTGAATATAATATTTCTACGTTTTTTTAAAAAGTTGGTTAATGCATACAAATTTCTATGTTAGCCACTTTTAAAATATTTAGATGGAATTTCTATTGGGAAATTAGAGTCAAGGGGCCCTATGTTACCATTGCCTCGCACCCATTTTCAGGCACAAAAACATGGTAAAGTCAGGTGAGAGGCCATTATTGTGATCCACACCCATGCAGATTATCACTTTACCGAAACCCAGAAATGGAGGCAATCTGCTTCGCATCCAAAACGGGTATAACAATGATTTAAATGCATTTGCACGCAGCCCACCCAACTTTATCAGCATTTTCTCCTTGACCACTGCGTTTACTGATCCAGAACTGCACCGTAATGAACCTGCGAAATAAAAGTCTGAATCAGGTTCTGCAGCTGCTGAAGAGCACATTCAGTGTTTCTAACAGCTCTCTGACTCAGATCAATGGTGGGGGGGGAGGATGGAGGCGGGTCAGATCATTCTCTGGTTGGGGGGATGTGGAGGGGAGTGAGGCCAAATCATTGTCTGGTTGAGGGCAGAAGGGTGGGGGAGGAGGCGTGTCAGAAGTTCCTCTGGAGGAAGGGGGGGTGCTAATGAGGCCAGATCCTTCTCTGGGAGAGGGGTAGTGAGGCTAGATCATTGTCTGGTGGGGGGGAGGAGGTAAATGAGGCCAGGTCATTCTCTGAGACAGAGAATTACTGAAATTAGATTGTTTTCTGGGGTGTTGGAAGGAATGAGTTCAGATCATTCTCTGTTGGGGGAGTGATGTTAGATCGTAGTCAGGGGAGCGGCCCAATTGCTCACTGGTGTGGGGGGGGGGGGGGATGCACATGGATCTCTGGTTGTGGGGGGGCAAATAGATCTCTGGTGGGCGAGGGGGGGAGGTAGGTTTGCTGCCACTCTGCGAGCGATCGGTGGGGAGGGAGGGTATAAGTGGCGATTTGTCTGGGTAGTGGAGTATGAATAATGTGGACAGTGATGTAGTGGGTAGTTGGAGAGGGGGGGTGGATAAGTGGGACAGTGATGCTGTGTTTGATTGTGTTCATGAGTTCATTTAATTCAATATGACGGTGCTAGTCAGAGGCTATGGTAACCGTGCAGGATTTCTAAAAGTGCAGCAGGTAGTAGATTGCTGATATGTGGTAATTAAAGCACCAAGGGAAAATCAGGGACAGTCATTAACAGAAGAAGTTTCCAGTTCATCAACGATGCTATTCCTCCATGGTGCATTCCCACCGTAACTCATCTTTGTGGGTGGAATTTCAGGTAAGAGGGCAAAAACAGATGCAGCAGCACTCATCCCAGGTATTCCAGAAGAAGGAAGATCAAAGGGATACTGTCTGAAATGTCCACAAAATCCCTCGGTTTGAATTAAGATGCAGCTGATCTGGTATCTGAATACTAAATGTTTAAACAATGTGCAGAGCTATGGTTTCTTGATTCAGTGAATCTGAACCAGCAAGCCATTAAAATTCACCTAACAATTGGGAATGAGGAACTAGACAGGCTGAACATGTAAGGATTAACAGAAGAAGAGGTAAGAGATCCCCAAAAGAGATAGATTACATTGGAAGACCAGTTCGGAATAAAATTAAAATTCCAAATTCATCATCTGTAGTTCATGTCATTTTGACAAAAGCCTCCAGAGTCCATAGACCTATCTACCAGCAGATGCAGAGGGAAGGTGATGTGTCGTGATTTTTCAAATACAGAGCTAGTAGACAGAATCATTGACTTGGTGATCGCATCCACTCCCATGGGAATACTCCAGTAAAATCTGCCAGACAAAGTCAAAAAGACCAAACATATAGCAGCAAAGAGTTATTCAAGGATAGATATAAGTATGCAGCATTCCTCGTGGGTCAGTGAAGTGTACAGGTCCTAAATGGAAGCAAAATTGTTGACACATTCATAGAACACTCAAACCTAGCAAAATATTTAGAGAGTGTGGACTTCTGCATGCACGAAGGAAATGCCTAGCTTTTCATCAATTCTGCAAGGTATGTGGGAGAAAGGGTCATTGACAGCATGGCGAAGCTGATACAGATACAAAGAGCCATACATTTATCCAAATAGACTGTATACAATAGATACCTGCAAGCAATAAGGATGATCATTCGGTATCCCGTCAGAAACACATTCAGGTGGTAATTGACAAACCAGAAAATGATGATGATGTGTATCACAGGATGAGGACTAGTGAACACATGTTTCACATAATCAATCTTGTAGAAAATATAGGTGCTATCATGCTGACTAAAGTGGTTTCCACGATTCAAATTATCTGCCTTGAACATAAGAACACAAGAAATAAGAGCAGCAGTAGGCCATCTAGCCCCTCGAGCCCACCCCGCCATTCAACATGATCATGGCTGATCTGAAGTGGATCAGTTCCACTTTCCCCCTTTCTCCCCACAACCCTTAATTCCCTTGTCTACCAGAAACCTATCCACCCATGACTTAAATATATTCAGTGAGGTAGCCTCCACCACTTCAATGGACAGAGATTTCCAGAGATTCACCACCCTTTGAGTGAAGAAATTCCTCCTCAACTCTGATCTAAACTGCACCCCACCCCCCTTATTTTGAGGCTGTGCCCTCCAGTTCTGCTATCCTTTCTAAGCGGGAAGAATCTCTCTACCTCTACCCTATCTAGTCCCTTCATTACCTTATATGTCTCTATAAGATCCCCCCTCAGCCTTCTAAACTCCAATAAGTACAGACCCAGTCTATTCAATCTCTCCTCATAGGCTAGTCCCCTCATCTCCAGTATCAGATTAGTGAACCTTCTCTGCACTCCCTCCAAGGCCAATATATCCTTCTGCAAATGTGACGACCAAAACTGCACACAGTACTCCAGCTGCGGCCTCACCAGTGCCTTGTACAGATGCAACAAGACCTCCCTACTTTTATATTCTATCCCCCCAGCTATAAAGGCCAACATTCCATTTGCCTTCTTGATCACCTGCTACACATGCAGACTGGGTTTTTACAATTCGTGCAGAAGGAACCTCAGTCCCTCTGCACTGTAGTATGCTGCAGCTTTTCATCCTTTAAATAATAATCCCTCCTACTATTATTTCTACCAACATGCTAACATTATACTCCATCTGCCAGGTTCTCGCCCACTCACTCAGTTTATCCAGATCTCTCTACAGACTTTCCGCGCCTTCCACGCAATTTGCTTTTCCATTTATCTTCGTGTCATCAGCAAATTTCATTATTCTACACTCAGCCCCTCTTCCAGATTGTCTATATAAATGGTAAACAGTTGCAGCCCCAGCACCGATCCTTGTGGCACTCCACTAGTCACCGACTGCCAATCTGAAAAGCACCCATTGATTCCAACTCTCTGCTTCCTATTAGATAACCAATCCTCTATCCACCTTACCCCCAACTCCGTGCACCCTAACCTTCTGCAGCAACCTTTTGTAAGGCATCTTATCAAATGCCTTTTGGAAATCTAAAAACACCACATCCACCGGTTCCCCTCTATCTACCGCACTACTCACATCCTCATAGAAATCCAATTAATTCGTCAAACACAACTTCCCTTAATGAATCCATGCTGTGTCTACTTGATCAAACCTTTCTTTTCTAGGTGCCTCGTTATTTCTTCTTTGATGATAGATTCTAGCAATTTTCCAACTACGAATGTTCAACTAACTAGCCTATAATTCCCTACCTTTTGTCTGCTATCTTTCTTAAACAGCGGCGTAACATCAGCTGTTTTCCAATCTTCCGGCACTTCCCCAGAGACCAGCGAATTTTGATAAATAATTGCTAAGGCATCCCTTATCATCTTTGTCATTTCTTTCAGAACCCTGGGATGCATTCCATCTGAGAAAGTTGGCAACTAATTGTTATTAAATGGCAGCAAGTGCCAACATACCGCCTCTGTGGATTCAAAAGTACATGGATCCACAGATGTAGAAGGCTATGATAAAACTTACTGTGTGAAACTTTAGGTGTACAAAGATTCATTAATTCCATATGCAGGATCCATAGCATCGGAATACAAGTACAGTCAGTCCTCCTGCGTGTCACAGATGTTTTACATCATAGAAACTAAAGGCCCACAGGCAGGCATAACCAAGCAAAAGTCAGATCCATTCCAACTCCTCAGCTGCACAGTCCTACTGCATCCAGGACAAGATTCAAAATGCAACCAAGAACAACAATCAAGAATGGCAATCTCACAGGTCACTGTGGGCAATAAAGGAAACCCTCAGACACATTATAAGACCCTCAGACCATTATAAGATCTGGACTTACTTTGCTTTAGAGACACATAAATTAATCAGTTCAGTACACTTATATAATGGTAACTAAACACATATTGTAAATAGTAATACTTCTTTGAAGGCAGACGTATCTTTGAAAAGGAAAGGGGGATGTTGTAAGGGCTATCAGCATGACATCACTGGAAAGGAAATGTGTCATGTGATCCAATCTTTGTTTCATTTTTGCTTTGAGCAGAGTGCAGTCACACAGCTCTGATACTTTCCATTTTCATGTCTATGTACAGCTGCTCTCGTGTATCTAGTTTTCATAGCTGATTCCATAACATGTTTCCCAAATCTGTTATGAGGAATTGGTGCCTATTACATCATTATAATAGCACAAGATGTAAGTGGTAGATCGCACACAGGTAGCAATTAAAGTATAAGGAGATAGCCAGAGGCTTCTATTAACAGAAAAGGTTTCAATTTCACCAATATACAGCTTGTATGTGACCAAAAGCAAAGAATAATGTCGATATGTAAATGCTACCTCTGCCAGAAACACATGTCGGGATTCTCCGAGCCTACTGCGTTACCCGAGCTGCTTGGGAGACACAGCCTGTAGCTAGATCCACTTGTCAGAAGTCTCCCAGGCTCTTTCGTTTTGAGCAGAGTTGATTATCACATTGCAACGAGTGTTTCAATAAGTGGCCTGGGATAATATTCTCTGAGCCTGGTTGCATCTCCCACCATGCCCCTATCCAACTGTGTTTACAACTCTCCCCACTAACAGGGACCAAGTGCCCAGCCCCACTGAAGGGAACAGAGGCCATTGGGGACCCCCTGGGAAGTTGGGGTGTAAGGGGGCATGCCCCCTGGGTAGTGGCAACCTGACAGTGCTAGCCTGGCACTCTGGCACTGCACAAAGGGCAAACTGGCACTACCCACGTAGTACCTTGACATCACCCGTCAGGCACTGGATAGTACCAAGGGGGTGAGAGAAGAGGGGGCAAGCCTGTTAGGGGGCAATCAGTGGAAGTGGACGTACTCGCTGCCACAGTGCATTTGTACCGGTGGGAAAAGAAGGGAGGTGATTGGAGCTGACCATTGGGGTGGGTAAGAGTCAAGGCCAGACTCCCACCCCCAGCCAGCTCTAATCTCTCCCTGCTCCGGACAGCCCTGACACCCCGCCCACACCCTGACAATTATTTCATGGTCATCTGTAGATTCTTAATTCCAGGTTTTTCTTATTGAATTCAAATTCCACCGTGGCAGGATTCAAACCCAGGTCCCCCAGAATATTAGCTGAGTTTCTGGATTAAAAGCCCAGCAATAATATCACTAGGCCACCACCTCCCCGGGATGTAACAAGATGTCAGGCGGCAGCAAGGTGGCACAGTGGTTAGTACTGCTGCCTCACAATGCCAGGGAGCTGGGTTCGATTCCCGGCTTGGGTCACTTCCTGTGTGGAATCTGTACATTCTCCCTGTGTCTGCGTAGGTTCCTCTGATTTGCTGAAAAACGTGCTGGTTAGGCACATTGGCCCAAACAGGCACCAGACTGTAGCGACTCAGGGAATTTCACATTAACATCATTGCAGTGTTAATGTAACCCTTATTTGTGATTAATAAATAAGTTTTAAAAAACTTTAAACTTGCAGCCAAAGTCTATAATAAAGATTGGCATCCTGGTGATTACCAGGATGGGCATTGGTTAAGAAAGATAGCAGTGGCCCAGAGATCTGGTAGCAGCATTAGATGAAATTTAGCAGTTATTTAATACTCATATTGAAGCAATGTCACCATGATCTCTCATTATCTGAACTACACTAGGTTTGTGTATGAATTCACCTACTTTCAACACTAACATTGATATATTTTCAAAAGTTGCTTTGTGGATCCCAATGGGGGAGATCAAGGAATATTCCAAGGAACGCTCAGGGCAGGATGGGCATTCTAATAATGTACCCGAGAATGACCCCTCAGCATCCTCTGCCAACATGGATATACACAACTGAGTGAGTCCTGTGTTAGAGTAGACAGGGTGGGACATGGTGAAAAGTACATCCTGTGTGAGCAGGAACATGTGCTGGAGAGGGGACAATAAGAAGGCTCCTTTCAGAGAGTGCCAGACACTTCAAGCATATTCAGCTGGATGCAACTGCTAAACCTTGGGGGGCATTTGTGAAAATGAAACTTGTGGAGTAGCAGCAAGAAATGTGTCATCTTCTTCTGTCAGCATTTCCAGATGCAGTGAGCATCTCTACGGATGGGTCATTTCAAGTTTGAGTGCCAGAATGTTCCAGGTATTTGTGCTCATGATCACCTGTGTGGAAATGGTATCCACCAGAGACAGCAGGTCACTGAATACATGCTATCCCAGACCAATGGGCTGCTCACTCTGACTGCTATTTGATGTGGGAGGGTTTCATTACGCTCGCACTGGAAAATTAAGGGGGCAATTTTTCTGACTTTTCTGTGCCATTAGCAGTTTGCAAGAATCCCAGAGAATAGTGTGTGGGCCTAAAAATATCTTTTGCGTGCAGCGCCAAACAGTTTATTAATCTGGTGACCCCTTTCTACTGGCACATACAAGATCACACACAGAAAGATCATGAGGCTGAAGAGCATATTTAAAGTAGCATTTAAACACGCTCTACTCGAACCCCAGTGCACGGAACTCACTAGCTTCAGGTGCAACTCTATAGTGGTGAGAATCGTTACTGGTCTCCACTAGAGGAGACCTGGCATAATGGCCATGCTGGGGGATTCAGAGGCCATTGAAGACCATGGGTAGTCGGGGTCATGGCCAAGGAATGCCCATTGGGTGGTGACCCCCATGGGGGCAAGGGATCTCCCATTGCATTGTGAGATCAGGGCACTTGCACAGTGGTGCCTGAGCACTCTGAAGCTTGGCTCTCCAGCTCATTCCCTGTCCCAGTACTGGCACAAAACTCCAACTTTCCAAAAAAGTGTGGGTGGATTGTGGTGCGGAGCACGCCTAACAGACTGGCAAGGGTCACTCCATGCATAGGTCCATTGATTTTGGGAAGAATTTGCCAATTTTGGGACAAGCCTGGTCTGAAAATTCTGCCCTTAGTTTTTTTTTGGGAGAATTCTGTCCAATGTCTAGATTTAAGAAAATAAGTTTCTTTTTAAAAATGTGATAATTGAGAATTATTGTAAATCAATTCCTTTGGGATGGTAGGGGGGCAGTGATTTGAACATTGGGATCCCATTCCTTCAGACAATGAATATTGTTATTGGATGTCTTTTAAAAATAACAAAGTTTCATTTTTCTTTTTTTTTCTGCCCTTTTTTTGTTTCTCTTAATTCCACCTTTATTTGAATTTCTGCTTCTAATTTGACTCTTTCTCAGTCAATCCTCTGCTTCTTTCTTAATCCTTCAATCTAAATGCTTAAGGAGATAGACTGCTGCTCTTGCCATTCACTAAGCTCCCAGATAAATGATTATCTTTGCCATGCTGATATCAGCTTCTAGTTCCATAAATTAAGGTACAAAACAGTCCTGAGCTGAAAGATGCAAGAAAAAAGTCAAATGACATACATTGTGAAATGCCCTGGGCTAGCCAGACCAAACCCATTATGTTGTGAAATATAACCAGTGATTCTGCAATCTCAGTGTCCGGTGAGGATTGACATTTCCGCAAGGTGTATTTTAGGAAATTGTGCACATGAAGCTGTAATTTTCCATCCAACAAAACGAACACAAATGAGTATAAAATTGCAGGGTGCGCAGGCATTATTTTTCAAAGTGCATTTCCTTGGCATATTGCTCCATTCTTAGAGCACGGAATGTAGAAGCACTTGGACAGTTAAAGTACTGTTCTCTCCTGGGCTGAGCTGATAGAAGTATTACTTAGTGCGGAGCCAAGATGATATCTGTTGATCTTGAGCCAGTACAAAGTCAACTTATCACAACCTTGGAAATTATGGTATCACTGAATCCAGAAATGCAGAAGGAGGCCAATCAGTCCATTGAGTCTATACCGATCACAATCCCACCCAGGACCTATTCCCAAAACCCCACATATTTAGCTTCCTAAGCCTCTGACATTAAGGGCCAATCAACTAAACCCACAGATCTTTGGACTGTGGGAGGAAACCGGAGCACCTGGAGGAAATAACGCAGACATGACAAAAATGTGGACAAAAATGTCCACACAGACAGTGACCCGAGGCCAGAATTGAACTCGGATGTCTGGTGCTGTGAGGCAGCAGTATTAATCCTACAATTTATTGTAACATTTGTAGAGTCTTTATAATGTGGAAGGAGGCCATTTGGCCCATTGAGTCTGCACTGACAATACGACAGAGCATCTTAACCAGGCCCAATCCATATCCTATCCCTATAACCCCATGCATTTACCCCGTTAATCCCCTAACCTTAAAAGTTGGGACACAAAGAGGCAATTCATTTCATAGAATCCCAACAGTGCAAAAGGAGGCTATTCAGTCCATTGCATCTGTACCAACTCTCCAACAGAGCATCTTACCCAGCCCCTGACACTGTAACCCCACACGTTTACCCCATTAACCACCCTAACCTATACATCTTGGGACATAAGGGACAATTTAGCATGGCCAAGTAAGCCAACCCGAACATCTTTGCACTTCAGGGATCAAGGAAGACAAAGCAAAGTCCAAATTCCTGACCATTAACTTCTGTTGGCAAGTCTGACTCTATGGACATTGACCTGGTTTTCAGTTTTCTGTTGTTTTACATTTAATACAAGTGGAAAGGGAGAGAGAAAAACATAACTTCTCCCTCAGACCTATTGTTTCTTTGATTCAGTTTGATTCTGAAATGAGACACTTTATATGTTTAATAGACAGGAGGCCAGCTGTCTGTTCAGCAAAACTGTGGAGTCAATAATAGTTTTAAGCTTATAAACTAGTCACAATTACTACCATTACAGACTCTCCACATACCCAATTCTGCTGGAAGAATTAACAAATGTGGCCAAAGCAGAAAGTCTGAATGTGGAATGTTTTGATATGTTTAAAAACGATTTTAACTACCGAAGAAGAAAAATCATAAAATTGCCAAGAAAACGTGTTAACAAAAGCTTATATTTACATATTTGAAATACCTAACAGTTGAAAATAAGAGAAGTGTCACGATACAAGTGATTTTGTGCTGTTTTGCATTGATGAAGAAACTACCAGAAATGAGATCTTAATCTAATTGAGACTTTAGGTGATGACCACCCAAAATTAACTTCATAGCGCAAGCAGAGAGGAACATCCTTCAGCACTAAATCATGAGGCAACTTGGATGTAGTCCATCTTCTTCCTCACAAACTGTCAGGGAGTCTGGATATCGCCTCCTGCCCTAATCAGTTCCAGAAATGAATGTGGACACATGCAGATTCCTCTTGAATTAGATCACCAGAGAAGTAGAATAAAAAATCTCCTCTATCGGTCAATGGCAACATCAACAGCGCTGATGTATTATGGATGTGTTTTCACCTGCATATAAACTTTAAAAAAAAAAGTGACAAAGTTGTCATTGTTTTTGAATGAAATTTGTAGACATTCCTTTTTTTAACTTGGCACACAGCAAAATGATCCCTGGATTACATTGGTGCCATCTAGCAGCCACAATAGCCATGAGTTTAATGGCTGCTATATCTCGCAAATGGCTAAAGATGGGATTTGTGCCAGCTAGGCCTCTGTTTGAGATCTTCCCTGTGCCCACCAACGATGTAATCAGGTTCACACTCAGAAAGGGCTTGACTTCCATGTATTTCAATAAATTTTTATATAATTACCAGGATTGATGCCATAATGTCTGCCTGTCCATCCATGGTTTATCCTCCTCACTCTCCAGAGGCCTAATATAATGCTGGTTTTCAAAAATAAAATCCAATTATGATTACCAAGCTGGGGTGCGGAGGTGCCTGTAATTCCCTAGGTGTTAGGGGATATACCTGGGCAGTGCCAGGGGATAAATTCCAAGGGACACCGACAAGGTACAATATCAATGGGAAATACAAAGAGGCAATGCCAGTGAGCATCGGGAAGGGACAGTGGCAGAAGGGTTACCCTCCTCCACTGGGGGAAGGGTTTCCATTCTGTGTGTGGGTGGAAGATTCCCGATGGCCTTTGGGGCAATTTTATTGATCTCACCTTCCTGGCTTTGCTGCATGTGTGAGTTCCACCCCTGCAACTGGCTGTGTGAGCCTTTCCAACTCTCCGAAATTGCACCTAGTGCTATTAACTCAGACAAGGAAAGGTATCTCTGATGCTGGTGAGTTTTGTAGCTTTTCCCATCTGATCCAGCATTCTGCAATCTTGGGACAATAGTGTGCCATGTTTTTAATTTTTCATTCTCGATGTATAGGTGATGCCTGCCAGTCAATCCTTGTTACCAATCCCTGGATGCCCTTGAAAAAAGGAAGGAATAAGAAAGGCTTGGTCTGTAAGGTGTCTTTCAACTGCCAGACATCCCAAAGCATTTTACAACCAATGAAGTAGTTGAAGTGTAGTCACTGCTGTGTTGTCAGAAACGGAGGTGCGCCCCATGCGTGACCTGGAAATGCTGGCGTTGGACTGGGGTAAAAACAGAAAGAAGTTTCATAACATCAGCTTAAAGTCCAACAGGTTTATTTGTAGCAAATGCCACAAGCTTTCCTGTTCCTTCGTCAGGTGGGTGGGAGTTCTGATCACAAACAGGGCACAAAGACACAAACTCAATTTACATGCATAATGATATGTCTGTAAAGGAACAGTGTGTTCTGAAAGCTTGTGGCATTTTCTACAAATAAACCTGTTGGACTTTAAGCTGGTGTTGTGAGACTTCTTCTTGCTTTTGCCCTGGAAAATGTCAGCTTAGCACTACCCAGCACTGAAGTAATGCCCAGATCCTGAGGCTGGGTAACAGATGCGCAAGAAGCATTTCAGTTGTTTAGTAATGAAAACAAACTGTGTGACAATGCAAGATGGACTCTGCATTAACATTACATAAATGACTGTGCAGTCACTCTGACTACTGAATGTTTAGAGTATATCCAATTGTCATGTCTCTGGAAATTACTCTGGATGATGCTTGAAGGTTTTTTTGGTGGGTTGAAGTACTTGCCAGAGAGTGTTGTCACATTCTCCAAGGGATAGCTGACGATGAGGTAGCCTAGGCACACAATCACAACTGGAATTGGGGCAGCAGTGACAATGCTTGTGTATCTGCTGGACATAGAATGGATGGAGAGAGGCTGCTGAGAGGAGAAGTTCTGCGCAATGTTCTCTGCCATCATGGAACCAAACTTCTCCATGCTCCCTGTCAATGAGAGGAGGTTGCCTGGCAGTCTGACGTCCTAGTCACCTGCTCAGAATCACTTTTGAAGGAGGTCTTTGATGACTTATGGGTCCATGGCATCTCTCCTCAATCTATCTGCACCACTAATGTCTGTAACTTTACAGACATTATCAGCACTAGTGTTATAGCTGTATTGGAGCAGCATGGCCAAAAGCCTGGCAAGTTCTAGAGCACAAGTTTTATATATTATTGCTGGAATATTGTCAAGGCCCATATCTCCTGCAATATCCAGTGACTTCAGCCATTCCTTGACATTATGTGGAGTGAATGGAATTGGCTGAAGACTGACATCTGTGATTTGGGGCCTCCAGAGGAGGTCATCCATTCAACACTTCTGGCTGAAGATTTTTGCCTTGTCTTTTGTATTGATGTGCTTGACTCCCCAATCATTGGGTGATTTAAATGGGAAACCCCTTATTTTTAATCCATGCTGATTAATTCTAGATTCTCCCATGAGAGGATACATCCTGTCAAAATCTATCCTGTCAAGCCCTCTCAGAATCTTATATATTTCAATAAGATCTCCATTATTCTCCCAAACTCCAATATATAATTGGCTCAACCTGCTCAAACTTTCTTTCTAATCCGCCAACCCAGGAATCAGCCTAGTGAGTATTCAGAACTACTTCTAATGCTTTAGTAAGAAGACTAGAGCTGTAAGTAGTGCATCAGATGTGGTCTTACCAACGCCATGATAAGCTGTAGCAAGACTTCCCAACTTTTATACGCCATCCCTCTTGCAATAAATGCCAAGATTGCAGTCGTCTTGCCAATTTGTATCTGCATGCTAACATTTTGTTATTCATGTACATCCTAATCCCTTTGTACTGAAACATTCTGCACTCTCTCTCAATTTAAATAGTATTCTGCTTCATTATTATTTTTGCTAACGTGGACAATCTCAGTTTTCCATATGATATTCCCTCTGTTAAGTTATTGCCCACTTACTTTACCTATCAGTATCCTTTCGCAGACTGTGTATCCTCCTCACAGTTTGCTTCCTACCTATCTTTTTACCATTTTTACTTATTCTGCCCTTATTTGCTGGTGTACTCTCGTGGGTTTGTCCTTTCCTGTTATACTTTGGTTATCATTACACACATTGTTACCCTGCATTATTTATTACCAGGCTGTTTCTCTTTATCTTTCCAACATCCCCTTATGTGAATCTTCATACCTCCCCACTCGTCAGTTGAAAGCTCTGTCCAAAGCACTACAATTCCCAGTACACCGGTCCACCACAGTTAAAGTGAAAATTACCCAAACAGTTCAGTGGGCTGAGTTAACCACTGATGATTATAGAACCAGTTCAAACCCTTAAACTAATTAACTAACCACAGCTGCCTTGAGCAATGAGCTTGTTCAATACTGACTAAAACTGAAAAAAGATATAATTTGTTTTTACAGTTAAATGCTACTTACAAAGCTGATTAGATTTTAGAAAGAAATCAATCCTCAGAATTCCCTCACTTATCAAATTCCTGGATTAAGAACTTAGCTTCACTGCACTTAAGTGCTCAGCTCCATCTTTATACCACTTGCTTCATGCTCAAAATAATTGTACTTGTTTGAGTTAGTTGTGAAATGCCAGAACAAATCAATGAATTCTGGGGTAGAAGTTCATCTCAGATAGAAACATGAAATGGCTGTACCACATGAGCCACCTTCATCCTGTCATACTTGAAATCAATGGAATTAGATATTCTACACAGGGTATAGTGGGTGGCTGATCCACTCCTGCCCATTCTATACACCTGGTGAAAGAGCATTTCTTTACAATCTGTCCCCTCTCCCCTGCCCCCATAATAAATGACTTCCTCCTTGGCTGAAAAATATATAAACAGTCGCCCTAAATCAGCTGACAAGCATCTACACAAATGCTGACCTTAATGAGACAGCAAACTGTTTAAACAATCTTCAATAAAAAAACAGTTGACACCAACAAACCAATAAAAGGAGCCTTGAAAAGTCTAATGAGGAGGCAAAGATCAATCACTTACAAATGATTGGGTTGAGCAGAGTCTTCATTGTTGAAATTGTGATAATTGGGGCATAAATATCTGCTCAAAGGAACAGCAGATTAACGACCGTCCAGTTTGCTGAACTTTGTGGTAAACGAATAGGACATAAATAGAGCTAACCATTCAACCCAAAAAACACAAGCTTCTGAAGAGAAGCATGCAAAGACCATGGTCCAGGCAGATGTAAAATGGCTGCCAAACAAAGAAATAAAAAAAAAAGGGCTTTATTGAGATTTATCTTGTGCTTCTTGATATACATTCTTTATTAAATTCTAGGATAAACATATTTATTAAATTATTCACCATTGAAAATATACCTATTTACATATAATTATACAAAGTTCCTTTATGTTTCTTGTTTCTCTACTGTCAGGATGCCATTTTATCAATGCTTATTGATAGCCGGCTAATGCAATGCTAACGTATTAATGTCCAAAGATGTGCAGGTTAGATTGATTGGCTATGCTAAAAATTGTCCCTTAGAGTCCTGAGATGTATAGTTAGAAGGATTAGTGGGTAAATATATGGGGCTGGGAACTGGGTGGGATTGTGGTCGGTGCAGACTTAATGGGACAAATGGCCTCTTTCTGCATTGTAAAGTTTCTATGATTAATATAAGTTACTTTATTTTCCAACAATTTGATGTAATGTTCTTAGTGTGTAGTTGAAGAATGTTAGCGTGCTTTTCATTTGTCTCATTTTCAGCGTGAACTGCTGGTAGTCAGCAATGAAAAAGAGACTGAAACAAATGCTCAAAAGTCTCTCACTGACTATACATATTCTCCATCGATGATAGCTCAGCTGTACCTCCTTGTAGCGACACACACACACACGCACACAGAAACTGGGTTTCTCATGACTCCAAGCTAAAGCTTCAAAGAGAGTTGGGAGAGTTTGGCACCAGACATGGAATGTATAGGCTCGCCAGCATGTGGACACTTGCTGATGCTCATGAAGCAAACTCCCAGCAATGGGTGAATAGCAACACTGATTTATGGGTGCCACGGGAGAGTTGGAGACTAAAGAAATAAATCCTGACAAATTCTGGAATGGAACCCAAAGGTGGATTAGAGTTCAACATGTCTGCCAAAAATCTCTGAGCTTGATTGCAGCTGGGATTCTGCGATGTTGCAGCAGTGAACAGAGTTTAGGACGAACACCATATTCTTTGCTCTCACTGGCAGCAGAGCAGATACTGACAAGATCAGAGAATCCCATCAACTTCCACAACAAAGCTGGTATCAAACATGGTGCTTTTCATTCCTTTATACTCTACTGGGAAACTGAGAGAAGGATCGTGATGTTTGGTCAGCCAGGGTATCCAGATATTGTGTGCCCTAGAGAGGGCCCTCCAGCTAACACAAGACAGGAGACTGTAGTTATGAATGAAAAGCCCAACTCTATTGATCTAGAGAATAGATGTTACAAACTATTTCCAACAGTGGAGGAGGGACCACCTTTGTGTAACAACATGATGGCACAATGGTTAACATTGTGCCTCACAGTGCCAAGGACCTGTGTCCTATTCCAACATTGGGAGACTATCTGGGTGGAGTTTGGACATTCTCCCCATGTCTGCATGGGTTTCCTTCAGGTGTTCCAGTTTCCTCCCATGTTCCAAAGATATGTGGGTTAGGCCATGCTAAATTGTCCCTTATTGTCGGGGGGATTAACAGGGTGAATACATGGGGTTATGGGATAGGGCTTGGGCGGGATTGTTGTTGGTGCAGGCTTGATGGATTGAAAGGCCTCCTTCTGGAATATTGTGTTCAGTTTTGGTTGCCTTGTTATTGGAAAGATGTTATTAAACTGAAGAGAGTGCAGAAGGGATTTACAAGGATGTTGCCAGGACTCAAGGGACTGAATTAGAGGAAGAGATTGGACAGGCTAGAACTTTTTTCTTTGGAGCGTAGGAGAATGAAGGGTGGTGGTACGTATATGAAATAAGCTGTTGGTGAAAGTTGTTGAGGCAGGGACATTAACAACATTGAAAAATCATTTGGATAGATATATGTACTAGAAAGCTTTAGAGAGGTACGGTCTGAATGCAGGCAAATGGAGTTAGCTTAGATAGGCTTTTTGGTCAGCATGGGTCAGTTTGAGCCAAAGAGTCTGTGTCTATGCTGTAGATTCTATGATTTTATCCTGAACAGATTCAGTGGATTCTAACTGTGAATTCATCACCCATGTCAAGTGAGGTAGTTACCCCATAAGTAAGGGGCTGACCCACTGCAGTTCACCTGCTTGAATGGGTTCTTGGAACTCAGAGTGTCTGTTCAAAGTGGGCAGAGTCCATCAAACAAATAAATAAAACAAACTAAAAGAAAAAGGATGCCACTGCTTTACTGGCAATTTTGAATGTCGGGAGCATTTTGCAGCTTATCAATAACACACAGACAGCTCTGATTAACATGGAGCTCCATAGGCAGAATATTGACTTGGGTCCCAACACGAGACCAGGCTCACCAAGAGCAGATCAGTGAAAGAAAACACATTTATCTGGCGGGGGAAGAGTTTAGAGAAAACATGTGAGAAAAGTGTAGACTTCACTGTAAGAAATTCACTGCTCTCAATGATAGAATTCCTCACCAATAATTCAGAATATGTTTTCTCTCTCTCAGCCTCTCAACTTAAAATAGGGCCTCGAGTGTACATCCCTGTGCTCTACCAAAGAGGCAGAAAATCTGTTCTATGAAGAGTGTGACACTGCTATCAGAAGAATCCCAAAGTCAGAATTCTTTACCTACTGTGGGATGTCAATATGACAGTGTACATGGATTGTGTATTATAGTCCTTCTGCCTCAGACATCATTATCTGAGAGAGGTAAATGGGAATGAACAGAAAGTACTTGAACTTTGCTGCTACCATGAGATCTGTTTGACTAACAGCTTCTTTCAGAATAGACCTTGCCACAAGATATCCTGGAAACATCCAAAGCCGGGACATTGGCACAAGATCATCAGATCATCACCAGATATGACTCTCTGAACAACATTTTCAATATATGCACCTATCACAGAACAATTGTGATTCAGGCCACTCTTTGCTGTGCTCCAGAGTTCGGTGCAATTCTTGAAAATTTGTAATCCAAAGCAGAAATGCCATCCTCATATAAATGTCAGACTTGATTGAATAAGATACCCTCAGACATCCCCACAGAGTGCCGAAGTTAATGAAACATATTTTAAGGCATGTACAATGTCTCAATCTTAACAGATGGGATGTAAGAGCGAGAAATGCGGATCAGTTCCAAGCTAACGTTAACGTGAGGGAACCAGTCATTGAAGTCAAGTGGTTCACTCCCATTAGTTATAAGAGAAAGCTGGTGACAGAACTCCAAATGTACTTAGAGCCTCTCAAAGTCCGAATACTATTTGTAGTCTGCCAATGAATAGTGGTTATCACTGTACCCAAATGTCCAGATGTCCATTGATATAAGGAATGTTAAGAGCATTCCTTAATGATTGTACAATGTTCACCATCATTCATGACTCCTCACATATTGAAGAAATCGATGTCCAAAGGCAACAAAACCTGGATGGACTTGAGCTAACAAGTGGCAAGTAACATTAGTGCCAGGCAATGACCATTTAGATTAAGAGAGAATCTAACCATTGCCTTTTGACATTCAATAGCATTTACCCTTGCTAAATCTCCCACTATCAACATCCCGGGAATTACCATTAACCAGAAACTGAAGTGGACTAGCCATTCTCTTACTGTGGCAACAAGACCAGGTCAGGGTTTAGAATCCTGTGGCTTATAACTCACCTCCTGACTCCCCAAAGCTTGTACACAATCCATAAGGCATAAGAGTGTGATGGAATACTTTTCACTTGCCTAGATGAGTACAACTCTAACAAAACTCAGGAAGCTTGACACCATCAAGGACACAGTAATCCGTTTTACTGGCATCCCCTTCATCATCGATGTACAGTAGCAACAGTGTGTACCATTGTCAAAATGCATTGAAGGAAGTCAACTTAAACAGCACCTTCTAAACTCCTAATGACTATCATCTAGAAGGATAAGGGCAGCCATCTGAAAGTATCCCTGCCAGTCACTCACCACTCTGACTTGGAAATGTATCACTCATTTTTCACTATTGCTGGGTCAAAGTCCTGGAACGCCCACACTAACAGCATTGTAGGTGTACCTACACAGACGGACTGCAACAGTTCAGGAAGGCAGCTCACCAGCAACTCCTCAAGGGCAGTTAAGGATGAGAAATAAATGCATGCCTAGCCAGCGATGCCAGGATCCCACAAATTAATAAAAACAGCCTGATGGAATGTCAGCCACTAAAACGGCACCATTGAAAACAAAGGGAGAGCAGGTCATCACCCACAGCAATAAACATCAGGAGAGACAGGAGGTAGAATATTACCTTGAGTGGTACACTAGGGTGAACACTGTCACTAGTAAAGCTTTGGATACTATAGAAAGGCTGCCTGTCATGACAGAGTTGATTATCAAATGAAGAGCAAGGAGTTTAACAACGCTGTAGACATACTTGCCATGGGAGGAAGAAGAGAATGAGGGAGGGAAGAGGCATTTGTGATCCCTTCACTGCAGGCAGCCTTCTCGTGAACAACTACTCCAACACCATTTCGACCCAAATCCCAACTCTAGATCACCCCTACTCGACAATTCTCCAAGCACTTCTCCATCCATCTGCCACAATGCATCACAGCTTCCTTTCTGAGCCAAAATACTGAAATAACAACACACAAATAAAATTCCACAGCATCTTTATATATTAACACTTCAAATCACTCATACTGAACTGAACCAATCATTCTTTAATGTCTGCTGATGCAATTGAAAATTGATCTTTGGCTCTGCATTGCCTTTTCTTTGGTGTTGAAAATAATTTTAAGAGGCCTGGCTGACAGCTCCTATACAGTTCAATCAAAGTGTCTGCAGAATGGCTGCTGTGAAGTTGCTGACTCTCAGTTGGGGCAGACTGCAGATGACCTTGGGAAGTGACCTCAAGCAGCTCTGGCGCTTGTGGACCCAGCTTCAGCATGGCGACAGCAGGCTAGTCTGTCTGGCTGAGAGGTAGACAGAGAGGAACCGGTGGATATGGTGTTTTCAGATTTCCAGAAGGCATTTGATAAGGTGCCTCACAAAAGGTTGCTGCACAAGGTTAGGGGACACAGAGTTGGAGGTAAAGTGTTAGCTTGGATTGAGGATTGGCTATCTAACAGCAAACAGATAGTTGGAATAAATGGGTGCTTTTCTGGTTGGCAGCTGGTGACTAGTGGAGTGCTGCAGGGATCGGTGCTGAGGCCTCAACTGTTTACCATATGCATAGGTGATCTGGAGGAGGGGGCTGAGTGTAGGGTAACAAAATTTGCTGATGACACAAAGATGAGTGGAAAAGTGAATTGCATGGAGGATGCAGAAAGTCTGCAGAGAGATCTGGATAGGCTGAGTGAGTGGGCAAGGACCTGGCAGATGGAGTATAATGTTAGCAAATGTGAAGTTATCTACTTTGGAAGAAATAATAATAGGATGGAATATTATTTAAATGGTGAAAAGTTGCAACAAACTGCATGCAGAGGGACCTAGGGGTCCTTGTGCATGAATCGCAAAAACTCAGTCAGCAGGTGTAGCAGATAATCAAAAGGTGAATGGAATGTCGGCCTTTATAGTGAGGGGGATAGAATATAAAAGTAGGGAGGTCTTGCTACAACTGTACAGGGTGCTGGTGAGGCCGCAACTGGAGTAGTGTGTGCAATTTTGGTCCCTTATTTGCGAAAGAATACATTGGCTTTGGAGGGAGTACAGAGAAGATTCACCAGGCTGATACCGGAGATGAGGGAGTTAGCTTATGAGGAGAGATTGAATAAATTGAGCATGTTTTTGTTGGAGTTTAAAAGTCTGAGGAGAGATCTTATAGAGACATATATGATAATGAAGGGGCTAGATAGGGTAGAGGTAGAGAGATTCTTTCCACTTAGAAAGGAAACTAGAACTAGAGAGCACAGTCTCAAAATAAGGGGGGAGCAGTTTAGAACAAAGTTGAGGAGGAACTTCTTCTCTCAGAGGGTGGTGAATCTCTGGAATTCTTTGCCCATTAAAATGGTGGAGGCTACCTCATTGAATATGCTTAAGTCATGGGTGGATAGATTTCTGATCGATGAGGGAATTAAGTGTTATGGGGAGCAGGCAGGCAAGTGGAACTGATCTACTTCAGATCAGTCATGATCTTGTTGAAGGTGGGGCAGTCTCAAGGGGCTAGATGGCCTACTCCTGCTCCTATTGCTTATGTTCTTATGAGTGCTGTCATCCTGAATGTGTTGTAATATGCCAAAATGATGTTTTGTCATTGTGGAATATTTAGAATTATTCAGACCCCACGAGGTGAGGGTGTGGGGCTGGAAACTTTGGGAAATGTGTGAGACTGAGATGATGCTTTTGAATATTATGGACATGAGTCCCAATTGCTGATTGGTTAGCGAAGGGACTGTGGGGCACTGAGCAATGTGAGAGGCTGGTAGATAATGGATGTCATTAGAAGATGCATTTGCTGATATTGCCAACTCATGTGAGACCATTAAATGTTTTTGTGACACTGCATCCAGAGTCAAACTCAGAGAATTCACTGATTCATTAGCAAAATACTGCAGATGCTGCAAGTCCGAAAGAAAAAAGGGAAGATACAGGATAAATTCAGCAGATTAGGCAGTATTTATGGAAAGCAAATATGTTTACATTTTTCTTGTGACGTTTCATTAGACCTATTTTTATATCTGAGAATTCACTTCCCTGGCTATTTACTCCCGTTCCCTTCATAGAATTTTCCTCAGGTCATGCCCCTGTCTACATCAATGTGGATGAGAAAGGGTTGAGAACTTCAAGTAGTTGGGTGTCCAGATCACCAATAAGTTATCCTGGTCCTCCCATGCCGACACTATAGCTGAGAAAGCCCATCAATGCTTTTACTTTCTCAGAAGACTAAGAAAATTTGGCAAGCCCACTACGACTCTCACCAACCTTTACAGAAGTACCATAGAAAGCATTCTTTCTGGTTGTATCACAGCTTGGTACAGCTCCTGCTCTGTCCTAGACCACAAGGAACTACAAAAGGTAGTGAATGTAGCCCAATCCATCATGCAAACCAGCCTCCCATCCATTGACTCTATCTACACTTCCAGCTGTCTTGGCAAAGCAGCCAGCATAATTAAGGACCCCACGCATCCTGGACATTCTCTCTTCCACCTTCTTCCATTGGGAAAAAGATACAAAAGTCTGAGGTCACATACCAACCAACTCAAGAACAGCTTCTTCCCTGCTGCATCAGACTTTTGAATTGACTTACCTTGCAATAAGTTTCTCTAACTGTAAAATTACATTCTGCACTCTCTCCTTTCCTTCTCCTCTATGAAAAGTATGTTTTGTCTGTATAGCATGCAAGAAACAATACTTTTTACTGTGTGTTAATACCTGTGTCAATAATAAATCAAATCAAACTCTTGACCCGCTATAGAAACATGACCTTTCCTCTTCCTTTCACTCTCTGAATTAATCCCTTGAGTACTGCATCAGAGAAAGTCAGAGCTGCCTCACTAGCTTGGTGCCCTCTTGGCACTCCTCAATTGCTTTCACACTTCTAGCAGCTGTGCCCCTTTAATAGGGACAGGCTGCCTTTAAGAAATGCAGACTAGCTGTAAGTCATGCTAGCCACCTCCTCCCTCCCCTCCCCACACACATATCCCAAACTTGAGTCTCCTGCTCCCTATAATCAGTGAAATGAGCAGGGACCTCAAAGTCAGCCTCACTTTGACTGAACATGGGCTGAATCTGTATTGTGATCATCAGGCCTCCTAATGGGTCCTAAAAAATATATAGCTTATTATCTATTTGACTATTCCATAGATTCATAACATTGTGCAGGGTAGGTTGTGGGAATGGTGTGTGTGAGTGGAACTACAGCAATGAAAATGTTCCTTCTAATCTCAAACAACTTTGAAACTTGTAGCTTTACATGGTCATGCATACAAAATCTGCTTCGCCCAGGAATGCAATTTTGTAAATACAATTCCCAATGTATGATGCAGCATTGGGTGGTGCAGTGTGCTGATGCATCAACTAACTACCCTAATCATCACTCTTCTGAAGTGGGTTCCACTTTCAACTCCATATTTCACTGAGAAGTATTTCAGTAAGAAAACAGAAGCTAACAATGAGATATCTGTGCAAAAGAAACTACATAACTTTGACATGACCCATTTAATTTGTGAGTTCCAATTTTTTTTTAATTAACTTTCAAAGCCTGATCAAAGGCTTCTTTTAATTTTACATCACAGGGGATTTAATTGTAATCTGTAGGAACTGCCAAATCAAAATTAGTGATTTTATAAACACTGGTAACTTGAAGCTATTTAATCAGAAACTGGCAGAAATAGAGAGAATCTTAAAAAGATTCAGATGTGCTAGGCTTCATTTTTTAAAAGTAATTTTCACAGTTCTGAGGCTGCTATAATCATCTCACTGAAAGCATTCCAAATTCCATCAATTTTTCAAATCTGTAAGTGATGCCCTATTCTCTCACTTTGATTAGTGGCCTTTTAGTTTGAGAGTCAATTTAAATTATTGCATAACATTCAGTGACTTCACTGTATAAACCTTCCCAATAAAGTATATTTCAGGATCTCATTTGCAATGTAACTTCACTTCTGATACTTGGGTGCTGTTGGCATTGATTGATCATTTACTGAAAGAAAGGGAATTGAGTTATTTACCAGGCACTGGGAATGATTTTCCTGGATATGTTCAGCAACAGTCAAATTGTACTTTAGCCCAGATGGTCATTCAATAAGGTTTGTGTTGTGAAGATCAAGATCTTTCTGGCCATTTAAAATGGTCCAGATCTATCAATTGCGGTGGGTCATAATTTCAAGGCTATCCAGGAAGATTTGCTGGGAGTTTCATTGGAGGTGCCCATGTACTGATAGCACAGGAATTACTCAGGAAGTTTCAACATGCATTGGGCAATTCTACTGCATCTGGAGCCCTCTGAAATTTTGAGTTAGAGTCAGAAACTTTGGATGGTTCCAACTTCCTCCACAGAATAATTATCCAGGAAAAGCTGGAAGCATTAAGACTCGTTCTAGTTCCTGAGTATCTATGATCATCCCCCCTGCCCTGCCCACCTCCCCCCTACCACCCCCTTATCCCTGTCAACAGACACACCAATTACATCCACCCAAACCCCAGCCCCCTCACCATTTGACAATCCCCAAGCACCCAAATATCCCCACAACTCGCTGACTACTCCCCGCTCCTGAGAACTCCACATTGCTGGCTACTATTCCATCACTCCCAGCAAAATTTGCAAGTCTGGGTGAGAAATGCACAGCCTAAAGTAGAATATAGGATTTGATTTGATTTGATTTTTATTGTCACATGTGTTAGTATACAGTAAAAAGTATTGTTTTTTGTGCATTAAAGCATATCATACAAACAGAAGGAAAGAAAGAGTGCAGGATATAGTGTCACAGTCATAGCTAGAGTGTAGAGAAAGATCAACTTTATGTAAGGTAGGTCCATTCAAAAGTCCGATGACAGCAGGGAAGAAGTCAGTTGGTACATGAGCTCAGACTTTTGTATCTTTTTCCCAGCAGAAGAAGGCAGAAGGGAGTATGTCCGGGGTGCATGGGGTCCTTGATATGCTAGCTGCTTTTCTGAGGCAGCGAGAAGTATAGACAGTGAGCAGAATAGTAATCTGACAGTGATTGCCACTTCAAGAGAAACTTGGTCCAATGACTGGACACAACCCAAATTGTAATGGTTAAAAGGGAAGCAGTTAACAATGCAGGTTGTTCTTTCATTTGAACTGAGGGTATTTAGGGATGTAACAGATTGAAACAACAGGGAGAGAGTTGATAAATGAACAAGCAGGTAAGTCTGTGATAGGCTGGAGAAAGGAGTCATTAAATAACAAAGGGATGGTGATGCAAGGCAAAAAAGAGACCTAATTGAACATTTACCTTGTTCACCTTTAATATTTTCTCTTTCCCTCCTCCTATCATTGTAGCAAATTGTAACTTTCTCCTTTCACTTAAACGACGTGAGTTTGGATCTTTTCCAGATGGATGGGAATGAATGTTTTTTTCTCTCCTAGTTGCAGTAAGCCTGGGTGAAATAGGTTTTGCAGTCTCAGCTTAGAGTGTACAGCACAAAACTGTTCCCGTTCTTAAAGACAAATTGTGTCCTCATGAAATATTATAAAGCCATTCCAACTCTAATTTTTTAAAAATACTCTGAAACTACTGCCTTGAAACATCAGAACGACAGATCTGTTCACCTCCAGGGAAGCATGAATAGGAACAGCACTATAGGCACAATCAACATTTACAAGGTTACACCAAAGTCATGTTCTGTACAAAACGCCAATTCCCAGCCTGCTTCCGACAAACCATTCAACATTGTGAAAAGAGTTGGCTAAAGGTTATCAGTGCATGTTGACTTTTCCTCTCTTTGAGAAGCAGCTAATCTTCAGTACAAAGAAGCACCAATAGATTGGAGGTGGCATGATTCACCCAAATCCTCTGAGAATGGGTTTTTGAGGCTTTGTAGGCAAATCAGAAACTGCAAAATGTAACGTAAACTCAAATTTGCACCATTTCATTTTCATAAGTTGTAGCAGAGGCAGGAACGATTTTATCTTTAGTTTTTTAAAAAGCATTTAGACAGTTACATGGGTAAGATGGGCATAGAACAATATGGGCCAAATGTGGGCAATTGTAACTAGCTTTGTGGTTAAAAAAAGGAGCAGCATGGACAAGTTGGGCCTATTTTCATGCTGTAAACCTTTGCGATTCTCTGACTCTATTTAGTTAATGAAGACTCGTCATGAACATAATGATGTGTTGAGCAACAGCAATGGATACAGAAAACAATTCATCGATCTGTCCAATGACTAATTTTTTGCTTTCTTTTTCTTTGTATAATAATAACTTAAAGTTATATTTATACACTGAGTGTCCCACCCATTACAGGACCAGAAATTCCCATCCGAGGTCAATGGACCTTTTAATAATCTGTCCATCAAACTTTGCCTACTTTAAACAGAAAGTTACTGTTCTCTAAGTGAATCGTGACACAATATACAGCAGCTGTATGATCAAAGGAAAAACCTCCTCTGTGTGCAAACTTTTCTAGCAGCTGCCATGACTCATTCTCTGTTATCATTGTTGTGGGTCTTACATGTGGTGTAGCTGGACTTACAATAAAGCTGGAGGCTAGACTGTTGGTAAATATTTCCTTTTATTGACAGTAGGCTAATGATATACAATACAGACTTGGCAAAAGGTTCGATACAAAACCATCTCCCTCCATGCTCTGTTATCATGTCATGTTGGCTATGTCTTCACATATTTGACTGCATTAAAACCTCATTAAAGATTTGATCATCGTTTCTCCTCTCTATTTCCTGGAAAAACTAGCTGTACAGACAATTCCATAGTCTCTTGAACCTTTCATTCACAAACTGCGGACCATTGTCTGAAATGACAAGATCTGGAATGCCATGTGATCTAAAGTCAAGTTTAGTGAGTTGGTGATTGCTTTGAAGTTATTCCATAAAAACATTTAACTTCAATCCAACAGAAGTAATAATCAATTACGTGGAACACCTTCCCCTTTAGTTCAAAAGGATCCATTCTGAGATATTCCCAGGATATGAATGTAAGTGAGAATATGAGGATACCATTGGTTTCTTTTTGATTTTGGTGATAGATTACATTATATATTTTTAACCATTGTTCTGTGCCTTTATCACCACTGCCCATAACATCTGCCCTTCTCTTTGCTGATGCAGTCCTTTCTCACCACAAAGAGAGCACTGAATAATGGCACCTATCATACCCTCTTCACTTTTTCAGTTTGCGGTTAAATGTACTGCAACTTCTATATGCCACGAATTGGACTATATCAGCCATTTTAATAAAATATTTATTTTGCATTTTCTCTTTTGCTCGTATTGCCAACAATACAGTTTTTGTTAGGTCAAACCTCCCTCAACTGCAGGAAATCCAAAATTCTCTTCTAAGACACCCACAACAAATTGATCCCAAGTCAGCTTGTCTTTCAGGGCTTCATATTCACAGTTCTCTGCTAATTGATAAAACTCCTAATAAGAGAAACTCGCTGGTCTTTGGGACCGACTATTGAATTTTGCTTTCCCTGTAATTATGTATTTTTTTGGTGAATAAGATAAGTAGGAATGACTTTGATAACTTCTTCATATGTGGCTGTGTCTTCATCTCTGCCCAGTCTAACTATTGCACCATCTGCATACTGCCTATAGTTTGGAGTGAAGTACTGACCTTGCTGGCCTTCTCTGCTGGTCACAAAGCTGTTCTACATATAGCAGATCTGTGATGCCAGCTTCATTATTTCTCAGCTTGACCCAGACCTTCCAAATATCGAAGCAGTCCTGTAAAGGTAAGTTTTTTTTGAAATCTTTGTCCCTAATAATCGTTTCTCTGGAGTCCAGTTGAAGATTTTACCCCAATATTCTTGTCCTTTGCATTCATTTCTCTTGCTGCTTCTTCTAGTCACTGAGCTCTTCACTCATTGCTCCTTTTTTCTGGCTTTTGTTTATTATCACCATTATGGTTCTTAGATGTGGTGGTTGTGCATCTGTATTTCGAAGTAAAACTCAAAGTTAGAGCATTGATAAACCTTGTGGAGAATCTTAGGAGAGAATATGTCAACATGTCAGTTCTGGTGAGAACATCAGTGTGAAACTCTCTGGCTCCACTGGCCTGTTTCTTCTGCAGATCATCAATACTCTGAAAGCAAAACTAACACTGAATTTATTAATAATATCATTGATTGCATTCAACGTATACAAGAGGCCATGAGGAACAGTTAATGATGTCTGTGACTGCACTGACTATGCATCTCTACAGGGACAGCCATTGTCTCTGGAAGCTGTACCACAGATAATTTCTGAGGTTGCTTCAGACTGGAGGAAACCCTCATCCTCCTCAGCTATTGGAGGACTTTCCTTCTGGCTTGAGGGAATCTGCTTCTGGGGTGCAACCGGCATTGTGTCCAAGCACAGTTGGGTCATCTGTATAAATGCCCTGGTCAGAGACTTTAGCTCCTCATGTATTCCCTGGATATCAGTGCGCAGGATCTGACATGCCTGCTCCTGTCTGCAGAGAACACCATTGTGTTGTGCAGGACATCACACTTCAGCTGCACAGGGTGGATAAAGAAGCATGTCAGCAACCCATGAACTTGGAGCAACCTGTCTTCAGGTGCCATTGTTGTAAGGTATTATTGAAGAATGCTAATGACTGAATAAGCAGACATTGAGACTTGGACAAGTTGCAGAGCTGGGCCGAGAGGTGGCAAATGGAGTTTAATGTGGAAAAGTGTGAGGTAATGCACTATGGCAGGAATAATAAATGTGTAGAGTATAGGGCTAACGGTAGGATTCTTAGTAGTCTTGATGAACAGAGGGATCTTGGTGTATATGTGCATAGATCCCTGAAAGTAGGCAGTCAAGTCGATAAGGTTGTTAAGAAGGCATATGGAGTCTTAGCTTTTATTGGTAGGGGGATTGAATTTCGGAGCCGCAACGTCATGTTGCAACTGTACAAAACTCTAGTGCGGCCGCACTTGGAGTATTGTGTGCAGTTCTGGTCCCCACATTATAAGAAAGATGTGGAGGCATTGGAGAGGGTACAGAGGAGGTTTACCAGGATGTTGCCTGGTATGGAGGGCAGGTCTTATGAAGAGAGGCTGAGGGATTTGAGGTTGTTTTCGTTAGAAAGGAGGCGGCTAAGAGGGGACCTTATCGAAACATATAAGATGATTAGAGGTTTAGATAGGGTGGACAGTGATAGCCTTTTTCCTAGGATGGAGAAAGCTAGCACGAGGGGACACAGCTTTAAATTAAGGGGTGATAGTTATAGGACGGATATCAGAGGTAGGTTCTTTACCCAAAGGGTGGTTCGGGAGTGGAATGCCCTGCCTGCAGCAGTTGTAGATGCGCCAAGTTTGGTGGCGTTTAAGAGGTTAGTTGATAAGTATATGGAAGAGAAGGGAATGGTTTAGTTTGGAGGGGCATTGCTTTTTATATTGGTCGGCGCAACATCGAAGGCCGAAGGGCCTGTTCTGTGCTATAATGTTCTATGTTCTATGTTCTATGTTCTATGTGCCTAGCACTCTGGTTACTGCCGCATGGATCTCTCTCTCAGATCGGCCACTCACTTATGGGAGAAGATCACCCACCCAAACCACCGCAACATGATCGAGCTCATCGTTGCCGTGGATTCTTCCAATCACAAAGTAGGAGCTTACACAGCCGCGGGAAATTCTGACAGATGGTTGCACACCTGCTGCTGCTGTGAACTTGGAAACACATTGCAAGGACTATTAACCAAGATTAGTGTGCTGGTATCAGCAAAGCATAGTACTTTACCAGTAGAATGCTGGGGCCAGGGAATATGAGGATAGCTTCAAGCAATGCATCGTATCAAGGAGTGCCAAATGGGTGACAAGCTCTGATTTCAGCACCAGGCTGTGGCAGCTTCACTGTTCACACACATGTCATGAGATGCACCTTACAGCAGTAATGTCCTATGTCAAATCACAGGATATTGTACATCTAATAGATTATTAGCATCTAAATTGGATAGTGATCAGTTGACAACAATACTCTGGAGTCATGATGGCTACAGCTTGCAGGATAGAAACCACCTCACTCAGCCCCACAAATACACACCAGGCTGTCATGTCAGAGAGAGTAAAGTCACAGCATTGCATCACATTAAACACACACAACCTGAAAATTCTCAGTGCCATCCAGCAATGTACAAGAAGGATGGGTTGCACCTAAACTGGAAGAGCATAAATATTGTGACCAGGAAATTTGCTGATGTCACATGGGAGGATTTAAACTAATTTGGCAGAGAGAGAACCAAAGCAAAGGTGAATTAGCTGAGTAGGGTCAGTAAGACTCAGAGAAACAGCAGTCAGGGTGTGGTTGATGACCAAAGAAGGTCTGGCAGACTGGAGTGCATTTGTTTCAATGCAAGAAGTGTAACAGGTAAGGCAGTTGAACTTAGAGCTTGGGATTACTACTCGGAACTATGATGTTGTTGCTATTACAGAAATTTTGTTAAGGGAAGGGCAGGATTAGTAGTCTAATGTCCCAGGATACAGATGTTTCAGGAAGGATAGAGAGGGATGTAAAAAGGGTGGGGGAAATTGCACTACCGATTAAGGAGAATATCAAAGCTGTACTGAGGGAGGACACCTCGGAGGTTTATACAAGATGCAATATGGGTAAAGCTCAGGGATAGGAAGGATACAGTCACAATGTTGGGGGTTTACTATAGGCCACCCAATTGTCAGTGAGAGATAGAGGAACAGATATATAGGCAGATTTTGGCAAGGTGTAAAAGTAACAGTGTTGTTGTGATGGGAGATTTTAACTTACCCTGTATTGATTGGAACTCATTTAGTGCTAGGGGTGTGGATGGGGCAAAGTTCATAAGGAGCATCCAGGAGGGCTTCTTGAAACAGTATGTAGATAGTCCAACTAAGGAAAGAGCCATACTGGACCTGGTATTGGGGAATGAGCCCGGCCAGGTGGTCGATGTCCCAGTAGGCGAGTAGTTCGGGAACAATGATCACAATTCAGTAAGCTTTAAGGTGCTGTTGGATAAAGATAAGTGTAGGCCTCAAGTTAAGGTGCTAAATTGGGGGAACGCTAATTACAACAATATTCGGCAGGAACTGAAGAATATATATTGGGGGCAGATGTTTGAGGGAAAATCAACATCTAGCATGTGGGAGGCTTTCAAGTGTAAGTTGATAGGGATTCAGGACCAGCACATTCCTGAAAGCATGAAGGATAAGTATGCCGATTTTGGGAACTATGGATAACGAGAGATATTGTGAGCATAGTCAAAAAAAAACAGGAAGCATTTATCAAAGATAGGAAGCTGGGAACAAATGAAGCAAGTATGGAATACAAAAAAAAGTAGAAAGAAATTTAAGCAAGGAGTAAGAATGGCTTGAAGAGATCACAAAAAAGCCTTGGCCAGCAGGATTAAGGAAAATCCCAAGGCTTTTTATGCATATATAAAGAGCAGGAGAATAGCTATGGAAAAGTTGGCCCACTCAAGGATAAGGGAGGGAGCCAGAGGAAATGGGCCAGGTATTAAATTAGTGCTTTGCATCAGTATTCACCAGTGAGAAGGATTTGGTGGATGATGATCCATTTTTGGGAAAGATATTAGATGGTTGAGATTAAAAAGGAGAAGGATTAGCGTTCTTGAAAAACATTAAGGTAGACAAGTCCTCAGGGCCTGATGAGATATACCACAAAACCTGAGAGAGGCAAGGAAAGAAATTGCTCAAGTCATGAGAGAAACCTTTGTATGCTCACTGGCTACAGAGGAGGTACACACAGTAAGAAGTCTCAAAACACCAGGTTAAAGTCCAACAGCTTTATTTGGTAGCAAATACCACTAGCTTTTGGAGTTTTATCCATTCGTCAGATGGGTGGAGAGTTCTGATCACAAACAGGTCATATCATGGTACACACTCAGTTTACAGAATACTGATTAGAATGTGACGTCTTTACAACTAATCAAGTCTTAAAGTTGCAGATAATATGAGTGGACTTAGCAATAAGCATAGGTTTACCAGGATGTTGCTTGGTATGGAGGTTAATAGCTATGAGGAGAGGTTGGAGAAACTTGGTTTGTTCTCACTAGAACAATGAGGTTGAGGGGTGACTTGATAAAAGTCTACAAGATTACGAGAGGTACGGACAGAGTGTATAGTCAGAAGCTTTTTCCCAAGGTGGAAGAGTCAATTACTAGGGGGCACAGATTTAAGATGCAAGGGGCAAGGTTTAAAGGAGATGTACAAGGCAGATTTCCTTACATAGAGTGAGGTGGGTGCCTGGAACATGTCGCTGGGGGAGATAGTTGAAGCAATACAATAGTGACTTTTAAGAGGCATCTTGACAAATACATGAATAGAATGGCAATAAATGGATATGGTCCCCGGAAGAGTAGGGTGTTTTAGTTAAGTAATGTAGCATGGTAGATGCAGACTGGGAGGGCCGAAGGACCTGTGCCTGTGCTGTAATTTTTTTTTGTTCTTTGTTTTTTTTCTAAGTCCCAACTAGAGTTCGTAGGGTCAATGTATGCCATTAACATATGACACCACAACATCTCTTTCTTTCGCACATGATCATGTTTTAGTATTTTGTCTTGTACCATCTTTCCACTCCCAACTCTACATTCCTATTGTCCACCTACCTTGTCTGAGCCCTATCGGTTATTATATAATAATTATTATATACATCCTTTAGGCTCCATTTAATCCATGTAGCAGCTACTGTGACAGGTCTGTATTTTTTGGCTTAGACAAACCCTATTCTCGTCCCTCAGACCCATTATTTGCATTATAGGAAGTGGCAAATATTCACCTTTATACAAAATGCTGAGGAAACATCAAGAAATTCACATCAATTGGATACTTTGAACTTGGATGTGGTATTGAATTGCTGAGGCTGCCATGGGAGGGTCAACATGGTTTGGATCTCTTGACTGGAGTGGCATCTTGGAGTTAGTATGTCTGTAAAAACACCAGTTCCTACCACTGCACCCCACCCCCCCCAACCAATCCTCTTGCCAACAAGAATTGCTACGTGTTGGTTATTGGACAGTTTATAAACATAGATACAAGACCACCGGCTCAAAATAAATAAGTTTAATTATTGTATTTAACAATGACAGGCCGTTTAAATTAAAGCTCGCACAAATGATACTGTTTAGTTTCAAGGGCAAGGAGTTACACATTCAATGAATGCTGAAATGAATACAAGTGAGTCATACTGTGCCAATTATGCAAAGACATCACTATTCATTGAATGGGATCTGAAACAGACTTGAAATTAATCTTCCTCTATAAATGTATTCAGACTTTAATAGCTAAGGTTGAACAGCCCACTCAAATAAAAATAGTGGGTTCCTATTGAGACTTTACTAAAAAAACTTCTAAAAAAATTCTGAATAAACTCAGCTGAATTATTTATGAAGTGTATTTATTTGGCTGGAGGAATTTAAATTGCACAACTAGGTATCAGCACCAACCTGCCAACCTAATCAAGTGTGATAAATATGCATAGTAAAGGCAGTGTTAATCTCCCTTGTGATCAGGCCTCTGCTACAGCAGATTTTACATACTTGTCACCTAAACTGAGGCAATTTACAAAGCAACACTATTAGAAATCCAGATAAAGTCTTAAATGAACAAAATGTCATATACAAATCCCAATGAAATTTGAGACACTTCTGCACCAACCATTAAAATTGTTATTAATCAAATGAAACAAACTTTTCACATTCCATTTAGGATTTGTATCTGGATTTATTCAAAACTAGAACCAGGAGGCATGGCCTCAAAATAAGATGGAGCAGGTTTAAGACTGAGTTGAGGAGGAAATTCTTCACCCAAAGGCTGGTGAATCTGTGGAATTCCCTACCCAATGAAGCAGTTAAGGCTATCTTGTTGAATGTTTTTGAGGCAGGAATAGATAAATTTTTGAGCATAATTTTAAGGGTTATGGTGAACTGATGACTAAGTGGAGCTGGGTCCACAAAAAGATCAGCCATGATCTTATTGAATGGCAGAGCAGTCTCATGGGGATAGATGGCCTATTCCTGCTCCTAGTTCTTATGCTCTTATTATGTTCTTATTTTAGTGTAACTGCCAAAAATCCAATAAGCAGCTGCACTAGGCAATGACCTAGTGGTACTACCGTTGGACTATTAATCCATAAACTCAACTAATAATTGGAGACCTGGATTCAAATTCCACTATGGCAGATGGTGGAATTTGAATGAAATATAAAAATACCAGGAATTAAGAATCTACTGATGATCACAAAATCATTGTTGATTGTTGGAAAAACCATCTAGTTCACTAATACCCTTTGGGGAAGGAAATCTGTCAGTCTTACCTGCTCTGGCCTACATGTGACTGCAGAGCCACAACAATGTGGTGGACTCTGAGTTTCCCTTGGGCAACTAGAGATGGGCAATAAATGCTGGCCAGCCAGTGACATTTATGTCCCACAAATGAATGAAAAAAAATTACATACCTGTAATAGTAATTGGTAATAGCAACTTTATCAAGAATGCTGAGAGCCATGCCCAGTCCCAGCATGTCATAATCTGAATTAAAAAAATAATTTTGTATTTTAAAAACACTCAGCAAAAATCTTTAAAGAAGGGTCCAAGGTCACCTGACTTTTTTGTTCATTATAACCACTGTCCTACCTCAAGGGGGAAACCAAAGAACATTACAGACTGGTGTGAGTTGACATCCTTCCCTGAAATCAATCAAAGTGGTATTATCTGATCTGAATGTGTCAGTCTAAACCAAAGACTCACACTGCCTCCAAACCTCAGATGTGTCAATCCAGACACCAGGACGTGGGATCAAGATGAACATCATATCCTATTTTGAAAAGCTACGTAGAGATAACCAAGTTTCCTTTGGCTGTTTAAAAAATTAGTCAAGGGGTCTGTGCAGGGAGTCCCACAAAAGTTATCAGAAGTATCAATTCAGTCAGATTTGGAAACAATCTGTAAGACATCAGGCAACCAGAATATTACAGTCTTCAAAGTTCACCTGGGAATCATCTCTGAAATATCAGTGACGAGAATCCTCACAACCTTGAGTGAGCTCTACACTTTACAAGAGCCTCACTTCAACTTTAAATCAACAAATGCATTGAAAAACCCACAGGTCTGCTGTGTGGAAGATGAAAGATCATAAATCAGAATGTTAGATAACTGTAATCATTAGAAGAGCATGACCTTTATATCCAATCTTTATGTACATGGCTGTCTGAATGAAACTGTGTGTGTAAAATTGTGGTTAATTTAGGGTAAGTGATTTTAAATTCATCAAAACTTGCTGCTGAATCACTTAATTGCAATACACATTCCAAGGAAAAAGAAAAACATACCTCTTCCCTTACAAAACATACTGACTGTGAGCATTAAGAAAGCAAATGGATTCTGTATGTGGTACAAGTCTTAAAATTATTTCAGTTGTATTCTTGATCCCATCTTTGAGCAATGCAAGCAGCTAACATTGAAGTGCATTGCACACTCACGATGCATTCATGCAGAGGTCAAATTTTTTTTTTGACAGTTCTTCTTCAGCAGGCCTCAACAAAAGCTGTTTGCTTTTCAGAACCCACTTTTCCATTTTTTATTCTTACTAATTCCTTTATTCGGTGATGCAATCATACTAATGTTGCTTCCTAACTTTGTGTTGGTACACAAGGTATTCTGTCTCTCAGAATTAGACCAATTTACCAATATTCTCAATAATCTTCACCCCTCTATTCAATTTAAAAGCACAAGACATGAGGAAATCATTAGTGTTCATAACACCACAGTGTATAAATTAGCACGAGTAAATAACAGGCACAAGTTAGCAGTAAAAGTATTTTTCAAGATAACTGTCTTCATACTTCTACACACAATCACCCTAAACATGCCTTCTGTAGGCTGGTGAGATCACAGCTAATACATCACAGGGGCACAAGGCTGGAGCATTTTAGTCAGGCTGTTACTATCCATTTTACTGCATCTCACATCTTAACCTCAGCTTTCAATTTAATAATGAATCTAATGTTGTTGATATTGACCTAGCATGAATTGCTGGTTACCGAAGTAAGTTCCAAACTTCTACTACACTTTGTGTGTAATTTGTTACCTAATTTCATTCCTGAAAGATCTAATTCTGTTTTTTATATTATACCCCCTAGTCCCAGACTCCTCTAATTTATTGACCATTTATCTCATTACCACATTGATTACACCTCCACACATTTCATTGACTGTAAAGCACGTTGGGATGTCCTGAGGTCATAAAACATACCATTAAAATTCATTTGTTCATTACTGAGTGTGATATTTATGTAAACTGGTTTCATGTTTGGCTTTAACATAGACACTGTAGTTCAAGTAAGTCACAGTATAGAGTGGGATTTTCAGACAGCATTCACCCCAAAACTGAAAATCCTGCTTGGGGTTAATGGACCTTTGCATTGTACCACTCCCTGTTCGCTACAATTCCCAGCACTCTGAACTTAAAACTAATTTTGTTTTTTAAAAATACAAGGTGGGCAGATTGGGAAAATTCCCCGCTATGTGAAACACCATTGATTTGATTTGATTTGATTGTTTTTTATTTGATTTATTATTGTCACATGTATTAACACATAGTGAAATGTATTGTTTTTTGCATGCTATAAGGAAAAACATACTGTTCATAGAGAAGGAAATAAGAGTGTGCAGAATGTAGGGTTATGGTCATAGCTAGGGTGTAGAGAAAGATAACTTACTGCAAGGTAGGTCCATTCAAAAGTCTGACAGCAGAAGGGAAGAAGCTGTTCTTGAGTCAGTTGGTATGTGACCTCAGACTTTTGTATCTTTTTCCCGGTGGAAGATGGTGGAAGAGAGAATGTTCAGCATACATGGGTAGCTTAATTATGCTGGCTGCATTATCGAGGCAGCAGGAAGTGTATATAGAGTCAATGAACGGGAGACTGGCTTGCATGATGGATGAGCTATGTCCACAAACTTTTGTAGTTCCTTGCGGCCTTGGGCAGAGCAGAGCCATACCAAGCTGTGATACAACCAGAAAGAATGCTGCTTTCCATCTGTAAAAATTGGTGAGAGTCATAGCTGACGTGCCAACTTTCCTTAGTCTTCTGAGGCATTGGTGGGCTTTCTTAACTATAGTGTCAGCATGTGGGGACAAAGACAGGTTGTTGGTGATCTGGACACCTAAAAACTTGAAGCTCTTGACCCTTTCTACTTTATCCCATTGATGTAGACAAGGGCATGTTCTCTTTTACGTTTCCCGAAGTCAATGACAATCTCCTTCATTTTATTTACGTTGAGGGAGAGATTATTGTTGCTGAATCAGTTCACCAGATTCCCTATCTTATTCCTGTGCCCTATCTTGTCATTGTTTGAGATCTGACCCACTATGGTGATGTCATCAGAAAACTTGAAAATCGAGTTGGAGGGTGATTTGGCCACACAGTTACAGATATATAAGAAGTATAGTAGGGGGCTGAGAACATATCCTTCTGGGGCACTGGTGTTGAGAATGATCGTACAGGATCTATCCTTACTGATTGTGATCTGTGAGTTAGGAAGTTCAGGATCCAGTCGCAGAGGGAAGTGTCGAGGCCCCGTAGCATTACTGCATTACTAGTTCTTCCCATTAACGCATATCACACTCTTATCAATCGAACTAATTAGACTCTGCCCTGAAATCCCAGGGGACAACCCAGAAAAAAACAAAGCTGCCTTAATTCGGCATGGGCAAATTGGACCACAGGGCTGTTTCCATGCTGTAAACCTTTATAACTCAGATTAAAACAAGCATCCCAATAACTCAGAGCAACTGTAATTTTGTAATTTTGGCATTACTGTGAAGATATAGAGCTTCACTCCAGGTGTTATTCTATTGACCCACTAGGAGGTTTTTATTAAAACAAACTTTATTCAACAATACAGTTTAATTATAAAAAGAATTAGTGTAATTTTTACCAATTCAAATACTTAAACATGAGATGATATAATTCTTAACTGCTAGACTATCTTTATTAGTTCCAATTTAAATAATATTCCTCATAGACATAAACTCCTCTTCAGAATCAGTTAGTAAAAGCATGCAGGTTTATGTGGGCTGCCAATTCTCAAGCGTCCAGAGCACTTCTGGAGAGAAATATATATTTTCCCAGACTTCAAATTTCAGAGAGAAAGCGAGAAGAATTGCTGTTCTTTGCAAATCCAAGCTGTCAACTGCCTGTTTATCTCTCTGTAGGCCTAATTCCTCCCATTAGCACGTGGCACATCTTGTCAGTCAAACTAATTAAACCTCAATCTGAAACCCCAGGGGACAACCCAAAAATAACAAAGCTGCATTAACTCAGCATGGGCAAGTTTGACCAATGGGCCTGTTTCCATGTGATAAATGTCATAACGCAGATTAAAACAAGCACCCAAATAGCTACGAGCAACTATTATTTTGTTTTCTTGGCAGGTGAGCTAAATGAAGCAACCAAAGTGCCACCATTTAAACAGATTTGAATCTTAATATCTCTTTCACAAGAAACATGACATAAATATATTTCTTAAAGGCACAGTGTCTTTACAATACAATTCTTGGGATAAAGATTTGATGGGAGAGGTAAAGTAAAGGGCACCAGAAGCACCAATGTAATGATGCTATGCAATGATGCTATGTAACGCTATGTAATGATGATGGAACATCACACATTGGAGTGACAAAAATTTGGAGGGAAGAGAGCCTTTAATTCCTCACAGAAATTTCAGTATGTATACTGTAACTGCAAATAAAAAGTAATGGTTTTAACAAGCTGCAGTCTGAAGCAGCTTACTTTAGGAGAACCCAAAAAAAAATCCATCTGGACCCCAATCACACGATAAACCAGTCTGCAGCTTATTTTTATTATGGCAGCATTGAATTAATTGTCAGTAGTCACTGCCTGTGGCATCATCCAGCCACAGTTAATCATTGATCACTGTCACAAAATCCATTACATAACATACAGTCTGCAATCCCGACATTCTGACTAGCATCTACTACAGGAGACTTCCTAAATCAAACACTTCAGGCAATTTATCAGACTGCATTCACTCAGAAAGCAGAGTCCATGTGAGAATTAGGCCATGAAAATAGGGAACAGCTGGCTTTATGAAATATGCTGGCAGCTAATCTAAGTGGACAAAGGCCAGATTGCAGATGTAACTACATTGGAAGTCACTCTGTCACTAATTAGCATGATAATTTGATTAGTATGATCATTCTGTCCACATTGAGTGTCATGTCTCCCCATGTGAGTTCAGATAGCATGATTAAAACGCTGAGAATTTGCATTGCATATTCAATGTTTCTTTGCATAGAACATTAATGTTTCCACCTACCTATTGGCCCATTGCTTCCAATGGCAGTGTACCCCTGGGGAGGAACTCGCCTGGGAAATTCTCAGGTAAGGATTACACAGCAATTGTTTGGGAAGTTCAAACTTCCAATGGGTAATCACCCTGCAACATTCCAAAACGTGATTGAAATTGCAAACTTAAAATTGTAGAATTCATACAGTGCAGGAGACCATTTGAGCCATGAAGTCTCCTCCAGCAGCAATCCCACCCAAGCGCTGTACCAGTAACCTTATGTATTTACTCTGGCTAATCCTCCTGACACTAACTAGCAATTTAGCATGGCCAATCAACCTAACCGGCATTTCTTTTGACTGTGGGAGGAAACCCATGCAGACACAAGGAGAATGTGCAAACTCCACACAGACAGTGATCAAGGCTGGAATTGAACCCAGGCCTCTGGGACTTGAGGCAGTTGTGTTAACAACTGTTCACATGGTTTTGACTGTCACACAGCAATAGTTACCAGAAAAACTTCAAAAAATTAAAACCATTTCAAACTGCTGGGTAACTAGAGCAGTCAAAACACCTTCTCCCCACTCCACCAAACCCCCAGTCCCCAACACTCATTACCCTTTACTCCACCAGCATCCCCAGACAACATCTTCCCCATGGGACTCCCTACCTCCTCCATGTCCCATGACCTATCCTCCCTCACCCTCGAGAATGAGAGAATCCTTGCAGGGCAAAAGTTGGCCATTCAGTCCATCGAGCCTGGCCCAGCAACAATCCCACCCAGGCCCTGTCCCCATAACTCCACATATCTATCCTGCTAGTTCCCCTAACATCTAAGGGGCAATTTAGCATGGCCAATCACCCTAACCTGCACATGTTGGCTGCGATTCTCCCATCCCGACCTGCAACTTTGCTGGTGAGTCAGGATGGGAGATCCCGGCCTTCAAAGAATCATAGAATTCCTGCAGTACAGAAGGAGGCTATTCAGCCCATCAAGTCTGTGCTGACCAGAATGCCACCCACATCCTATTCCTATAACCTCACATATTTACCTTGCTAATCCCACTTACACAATAGTCAATTTAGCACAGCCAATACACCTAACCTGCACATCTTTGGACTGTTGGAGGAAACAGGAGTACCGAGAGGAAACCCATACAGACATAGGGAGAATGTACAAACTCCATACAGATAGTGCTCAAGGCTGGAATCAAATCTGGCACCCTGGCACTATAAGGCAGGAGTGCTAACGACTGTGCCACCATGCCACCCTAATGCTGGCAGCGAGCCAGCAAAAAAGGGGTAAAAAAGGGGATGTGGCTTGCTTAAATATAACTGAGCTGCACTCAGCTGTTGACCCTGGGGATGCACTACACTATATTGATCTCACCTGGCAAGAATTGGAGGATCAGGTGACATAGGGGAAACTGGATTTCAGGGTCAGTAAATGAGAATATTGTGACTATCTAACCCATTTGCCACTTCACCAGACATTACTGATCTCTTCTGCACTGCACCTGCAACTGTTGCATGATTTCTGCCTCCCATTGGCTCATAAGCAATGAACGTGATTTGTCTGGATATTCTTTTAACTCTTTGCCCTATTCTGGGGGACATTGGATTGCAAAACTTGATAAAATGAGATAATAAGTGTTACTATTTCAACTCTGCTAGTAAAAAGTTACACTCTCCAGAAGTAACAGTTCTCTTCTTCAGTGGTCACTGTGACACCGCCTGCTGCCCCTGCACATGCCACCTGTCCACATTCTGCAGGTTAAAGGTACAGTCTCTTCAGCAGGTGGAAGAGCTGCCTTAACCTAATCCACCAACAAGAAGAGAACTAAGAATCATAGAATCCCCACACTGCAGAAGGAGGCTATTTGGCCCACCGAGTCTGCATCAACCACAATCCTATCGAAGCCCGAGCTCCATTATCCTACGTATTTACCCTGCCAATCTTCCAACACTAAAGGGCAATTTAGCATGGCCAATCCACCTAATCCGCACATCTTTGGTCTGTGGGAGGAAACTGGAGCACCCAAAGAAAACCCATGCAGACACAGGAAGAATGTGCAAACTGCAAACAGACAGTGACCCTGGAAACAAATCCAGGTCTCTGGTGCTATGAGACAGCAGTACTAACCACTGTGCCACTATGCCACCCTTCAAATGTTATTTATGAAAATGCTATCTGTATTGTTGTGTATGCTTACACCCCAGTGTAATGACAATCCATTTAAACACATTTGTAACATGCCTGGCCCTTAGCATATCATATGTGAGTGTACCAAGTTATTGAATTGCCAATAGCCGTTATAAGCTTATTGGCACCCTTAACAAGGAAATGATGGGAACCTCCTTGATATGCAATTACTGTTTATACTTATATAAAATTTAAAGTTTATTTATTAATATTATTATAAATGCTTACATTAACACTGCAATGAAGTTACTGTGAAAGATCCTTAGTGGCCACATTCTGGCACCTGTTGGGAAATACTGAGGGAGAATTTAGCATGACCAACCAGCACATCTTTTGGACTACAGGAAGAAGCTAGAGCACCCAGAGGACACGGGGAGAACATGCAGACTCTGCACAGACAGACACAAGCCAGGAATCGAACTCAGATCCCTGGCACTGTGAGGCAGCAGTGTTAACCACTGTGTCACCATGACACCCACAAGTATGTAGGGAATAAATTGATTTTTTGGAGTTTGGTCTAAAGGTGGATCAATCAGGAGTGAGGCATTGTGTTCTGAAGCAATTCCTATAGCTGGTCAGACTGCATGTGAGAAGCATGTTTGAAAGTTAAGAGAGTGAGTAGTGTGGACATCAATAAGTACCTGTCTAATATAGGAATGTATAACACAGTTTTTGGTGTTCCACAATGCATTTAACCCCAGTGATGGAGTAGTTTCTGTCTTTCCCAACAGATCAATTTCTATTGATAACTTCTTAAGTGTTTCTGAGAGTTTATATTCAAAGGCAGTTCATTTTTAAGTTCCTAGTTTAATGGAAAATGTTCAATTCCTGACAATCTATTGACTGTCAACCTCTTGTGGTCTATGAGTCTGCTATATCATTAATTGTGGACAGCTAGCTATGACATGCTAACTTGATTAACGAACGCAGTATTATTGGCATCAGAAGCCACAGACCAATTACTTCTTTGTACTTCAATCTTTACAATTGTACTGAGTCTAAAAAGTGGCAAAATATACAATTAAATGGTAAAAATTGTATTTGAAAGGCAGCACGTAATCATATTTAAGCACAAAAGACTCTAATAAGCACTATCACTTTTAATCCATCACCACTAAACTATAAAATACTTCAGTTGTAAGTTTTGAAACATCAGCCTGATGATAAAATGCCTTACTGTGGGTGCAAGACTTTCTGAGGTGATGGTATATACAATTACCAAGTAAAAAGTCAAAAGGTGGGATACTCGAATAGTACAGAATATACGCACCAACCAGTGACCTTGTAAGGCAATGAGCAATATGATAACAGAATCCCTACAGTTTATTTTTATTTATTTATTAGTCACAAGTTTGTTTATAATGAAATTACTATGAAAATTTCCTAATTGTTACACACTGGTGCTTGTTTGGGTACACTGAGGGAAAATTTAACATGGCCAATGCACTTTACCAGCATGTCTTTCAGATGCTAGAGCGCCCAGAAGAAGCCCTCACAGACATGGGGAGAATATGCAGACTCTGCATAGACAGTAACTCAAGCCAGGAATTGAACGCTGGTCCCTGGTGCTGTGAGGCAGCAGTGTTAGTCACTGTGCTACTATGCCATCCACCTTGGTCAAAGAATTAGATTTCCTGCAGTGTTTTAACAGAGGAAGGAAAAGTAGGAAAGTAGAGAAAGTGGAAGGAGTGAATTCCAGAGCTTAGGACTCTGGTAACTGAAGGCACAGCCAGCAGGTGAGATAATGCACATCTGTAGCAAGGCAGTTAATTTGTGAGAAATTCTTGAAGATTTGATTCACTACATGAGTAAAGTGAAGAGGTTACTGGTATATAAAGTTGAGACGTTTCTGTGACAACAAGGGCAGCTCTATGTGAATGCTTCACCAGAGGGATTTGAGGTTAAGAAGAAACAGAGTTAGGGAAATTTCATCACTTGCTTTTTAGCAGCATCAGAATTCATCCTTTCCATTGAAATATTAGGCAGAGTGTAGCAAGGCCCAGTAATATGGGGGATTTTGAAAGGCAATAATGCAGTACAACTCATGAGTACCCAAATGTTGGACATGCTGATTACAGACACCTCTGTGGAAGATTTCTCTTAGCTATCACATGGAAATATTGGAACTATTAACCAACCGAGGCAACCCTTAATCATCAAGGCATCAGCTTTTGTTTTAATATTCTTCATTTTTGGGCATCACCACCAAGATCAATATTTATTGTCTATCGCTATTACTCTTGAGAAGGTGGTGGTGAGCTATCTTTCTGAACCAATGTAACCCATGCGATGTGACACACACACTGCACTGATAGAACAGTAGTTCCAGGATTTTGTCTCAGGGACAGTGAAGGAATGACGATATCATTGCATTTCAGGAAGATGAGTGACTTAGAGGTGAATTAGTGGGTGCTGGCATTCCCACGTGTCTAATGCCCTTGTACTTCTAACTAGTAGAAATCGGTAATTTGGAAGGTGCTATCAAAAGATGCTTGGCAAGTTGCTGCAGTACAAGTTATAGACACTGCTGTCTCTGTGGGCTGGTGGTAAATGAAATGGATGTTCAAGATGGTGTTTAGCTACCAAACAAATGGACTGAATTGCCCTGAATGGTGTTGATCTTCTTGAATATTGCTGGAGTTGCATTCATCCAGGCAGATAGAGTACGTTCCGTCACACTCCTGACTTGTAGCTTTCAGATGTTGGATAGACATTGAAACTTCAGGAGCTGAGCCACCTGCAGAACATCTGACATGCTCTTGTAGCCACAACATTTATTTAGCTGATCTAATGAATTTGTGGGTCAATAATTGTGAAACCCCCATCCCCCGACCAATCCCACTGGCAGGATGTTTGGAGAGTGGTTGGACCAAACAATGGTAATGCCATTGAATGTTAAAATGAAGTGGTTACATTTTCTCTTGTTCAAGTTGGTCATCTCTGCCATTTGTGTGGCAAAAATGTTACTTGTACTCATCAATCCAAGCCTGAATGTTATTCCTGACTTGCTGCAGACTGCTTCAGTATCTGAGAAATTGTGAAGGAGCACTACAATTTTTGACTTTATGTTGGAGAAAAGGTAATTGATTAAGCAGCTGAAGATGGCTTGGGGCGCTAGTCATGAAACAGCTGTAATGATGTCTTTGGGCTGTTAGCCATCAACAACAAAAACCATCTTCCTTCATGCTCTGTGTAGCTCAAACCAGTGGAGAGCTTTACCCCTATTCCAATGTCTGCAGTTTCATTTTGGCTCCAAAATGGTAAAGAAAACCCACAGCTTAGCCTTGTACTTCCCTGACTTCCATGGAGAACTTTATAAACGCATTTTCTCTCATGAACAAGGTATATGTCATTTACAGATTGTTCAGATACACTTTACACAGACAGATGTTAGAAATATCCCCATTACCACCTTCGCTATCTGCTATAAAATTACCTCATCCATCTCTGAAACTGCCCTAACTTCACTCTCCTCTTACTGCTTGAGGATCAATAAAAATCTTTCTTTAAAAATAATTTTCCTTTATAATTCTCCTTATCCTGCATTAAAAATGCCTTGTTTCAATTCTGTAGTTGTTCCTTTACAATCCAATTACAGTGTGCAAGCAGTTTAGACCAAAGTTATTTAAGCTTTGCTGGTTACAGATTAGAGAGAAGAATAATTCAATCTCAAACAATACTCAATCATTGATTCCATTCGGATGATTATTTGACTGACAAGTTATTTCTAATAAAATAGTGGGACAGGAAGTTCCATTAAGTCTTTTCTTATTAAAGCGAGTTTGATCTGATCAAACCTGAGGTGTTTGAAAAATCCCATGCCAGGAGGATGCTTGAAATTTCAGAGAAGCAGCCAATCAGAATCAATTTGTGTTAACTTCCTGAAAGAGAAGAGAAATATCAGCCAGAATTTCAATTGTCCAATGCCCAATTATCTGGCTTTGGTGGTTTGATCACATTCCAAATTGAGTTGGCACCTTATAGCAGAGTTCATTGTCATCTGTAAGTATGAATCCCATGCATGTTAAGGATCCATTTGTAAAATTGGTATGCCCCAGCCTGAGTCAATATTTCATCCACTCACCTAGCAAATCTGCCCATTTCCTCAACTATCTACACCTGACGTTCCCTTCTTCAAGATGAGTAAGGATAAGATTTAGCTTTATGCATCAAGAAAAAGCAGAGAGAGAGTAATGGTCAAAAGCTTCATGTTCAATTATTTATTGTTCAGTGTTTGATTGTGTGCTGTTGACTGCTCACTGTGCTGTGGGTTGTAAGTCAAGCCAATGGATGTGGTTAAAGAAAATGAAAGTAAGCAATAACTTTGTGAAAACAGATATTTTAAGAGCAATGATTAAAGCACCTGTTCATAGATCATCCCTGATGAGTGTCATCTTTGCATATCTCAGAGGCAAAATACACACTATAGAGTGATGAAGATAGAAGAAAGTTTACAATGATGACTCCACCAACATTCTTTTCTTCCCTGGGAATTGTACCTGTGCCATTGGAATCAATAAGTTTTGAGGCTTAAGATCTAATTAGGACATGAATGTTTCACAGGTCACAAGAAGGTGATACTCATTCATTGTCTTGTTACAGAAGGTCAGTGAATATTTCAATTATTTCAAGAGGACACATTTATATTTGGTATGGTGGTAACTTCTGAAAAAAATCTGTGTCATCATTAAGTAAGGTACATTCTGACAGAGATACTAGGGAAATGGGGAGTCCATAAAACGATGCGTGGAAGTGTTGCATCATTTGGCTTCTGGGGTAAATATGGCATACTACCTAACAAACTAATTTGTGATCAACTTACTGAAAACACTTCAATTTCACTAATTAGGGAATATTTTTTCATGCAAGATGGCGAATGAATATTGGTAAAATCCACAATCTTTGCAGTCCAAATTGAACTTGCCATATTTGATTCGGAGGTTAACAGACTCAGGGTTGCAGAGACAGTTTGCCAATGCAAGGGTTACAGACTAAGGGATCTCAGCATTTTCATCATAGCAGCCCCATCGCTGTCTGACACACTAAAAAAATTATTGATTCACATCATGTTCACCTCAAGGAAAAAATGTAACTGGTGCTCAAAAATGAATCACTTTGCAAAGGTATGTAGATTGAAGTTGGGGAATTCTCCTTTTGATATTTTGAGGAATTTGTTCCTAAGAGTGAAAGACAGCACTGATGAATCATCAGGTATGATAAAGCACTCAAGTCATTTTATGAATTGCACAGTGGAGAATTTTGGATGTGTCTCCTCACTGATTTTGGGGTGTAAGTACCCGTATTGAGAATAAACTACAATCATTGTTCTTTGCAACTTTCCCTCACTCTTGTGACAGATACTCTTCAAGATTATGATGATTCTATTTATTCTGGGTTTGGGAATGATCACAGTTCAAGCTATGAAAATATCACCATGAACAGAATCACATTCTACATAGCCAAAGGCAATGCCTGATGAGAGTAAATTTCAAACTTGAAGACTCCAATGGAGCACACATTAGTATGATTGATGACATTAACTGGTCACAACAATATCCTTCCTTATTTGCCACATTTTGGGTGGTTAAGGGATATTGTCATATGTCTTGTGTCAATACATTACTTCCAACAGTCTGGAAAGATTTGAGACCATTGATGTTTGAGATTCCTGCTGAAGTGTCACAGGACCTGAAACAACTTGAAGCTAACAGCATCACTAGGCAAATCAATTCATTGACATGAATGTCAAACCTTGTCTTTGTGCAATTCTAAAACTTATACTGCACATCAATCTTGAGGTGGTAACAAAATCATCATTCCAGACAAATAACCATTTCCCATAGTCCAAGAACTATTGGCATTTTCTCAGGATTCCACAGTCCTCACATAGTTAAGCATGCAATAGATCATTTTCAAATACCATCAACACAGCAAAGTTTATATCTTACTCAAGAAGGACTCTTTAAGTACTGCAGAATGCCTTATAGACTAGGTACAGCAAATTATTTCTTCAGGCCCGTCAGATACTGAGGGGATGTTCAACCTACTCAATGGAATTGTAGTCCTTGGAAAGGGGAAGACAGGGCTCGAGCAGAGGTTAACAGCAGAGTTCACTCAGCTTGCACAATATAATTTGACACAACATGACAATTGCACATTTATGACATTTGAGATTGATTTTAGAGTGCAGAGTGACAACAGCTGGAATAAAGCCTACACGTGATAACATCAAAGCCAATTTCATGCTTCCTGGACCATCTAACATGAAAGAATTGATGCTGCAAAGAAATCTCAAAGAAACTAAGTAAAGCAAAAGAATGCTTCAACATGTGAACACATGCAAGGAACCATGATTTGAAGCTGGAGATTGGGCTTACATCAAATGAACGAATCGTGACCACAAACGCACATCGTCTCTCTCAAGACCAAAACAGATCGCATGGTTGTTGGTACCCATGCTCATCTGTTGGACAACAACACAGAATGTATCATAAGAGGCTTAATGTTGAGCAGACCGGAATATTTTGAGGAGAGTGATTGAAACACATATTTCCTTTTCCAGTGTGCAATGTTGACTGTTCACTTAATCAGTGATTGTATAGAATTATAACAATAAGCTTGTAGACTTTAGCATTATCATCATTGATGCCCTTCGTACTTCAGATTTTGGCAGCGATTTTACCTTGGCACCCTACCGATTGACGGGTGGGGTGAGCTGGTAAGATTGCAAAGAGGTGGAAAATTGGGTTTGCGGCCGAATTCTTGCAATCTTACCTGGACTGGATTTCTAGTGAGACTGGTTTAATTTAAAATAAAGTCATTTAATTATACAGAGGAGAAAAGATGTTCAATTGATCAGTTATTTGGTTTTAATTATGTGTGACAATTGACTGCTCACAGTGCTGTGTACTGAGTCAAACCTTTGATTATGGTTTGCTTCTGCGTGGTCTTCTATAGAGTCGGTGCAAACTCAACAGGCCGAATGGCCTTATCTCCTTTTGCACTGTAGCAATTCTATGGTTCTATAATTCTATGGATTCCGGATTGTTGCAAATAGTTATGAGGAATTTAGAATTTCTAATGCTTGCACTTTATGTAAAATAAATGCGTTTTGTTGCTTAGTTATTCATTTTGATAACCACAATATTTCACCAAATATTGAAAATGCCTGCGAAGGCTGCAAAGGGACAGTGCATCTTTCATGAAGAATAATCTCTTGATGTTTGAAGATACGCACCAATTGTTCACAGTGCCTGATGGGTTCTCTGTTGTTTTTGTGATGTGTAAGACTTAACATTCAATCTATCTGCAGAGGGTGAAGAACTGATATAATAAATGACTCTGTAATAGTTGCCTTAAAATTACATAGGAGAGCTGAGCCTTGAAATTGCTGCTCAGATGTCTTTGAAGATTAACTGTGGGTTCAGAACACTTACTGTAGCTGGTCTATACACTGTTTTAATGTTTTCTGTCTGTCAGCTAGCACCTTCAGAAACCTCTGTCCCTGACATGCTATTGTTTCGCTTCAGATCCTACACCCTATTTATGACACTGAATGTTGACACCTTTCAGGGCAAATATTATGGGGCAGTGACAGTCATTGGGACAACATTGGGTTAATCTCCAAATCGTGCAAACTTTCTGCTGGCTGTTTGCTTACATTTATTGGATGAAAGTAAGAGCAAGATTCTCTCTGGGAAGGATAATTTAACATGGGCAGGATTAAGCACAAAGAAGCACCTTTCAAAATAAAATCATCCATGGGATGTGACCAGCTGAGAATGGTGGATTTCCTTACCTGAAGGGCATTAGTGAACAGGATGGGTTTTTCTGACAATCAACTATGGTTTCTTGGTTATCAATAGATTCTTAATTCCAGATTTTTTTGTTGAATTCAAATTCCATTATCTGTCTTGAAGGGATTCAAATCCAGATCCCCAGAACATTAGATGAATTTCTGGGTTAATAGTCCAGTAATAATATCAACAGGCCATTCTCTTGCTGTTAGCTTTAACTTTCAGACTAGCTATTGCCTGACTTGGATCTCACTTCATTGAATCTGTAGCATATAAATTTCCCTGAATTGCTCCTTTCAGACCTGCTTGTCTCAGGCTCAATGGGTACATACGGAGTACCTGATTTGGTGAATTATCCACAAAGACCATTTATTGTGGCCCATCTGCTTTCTCACTCATTGATGGCTTAGATGCTGCAGGTTGATTAATTTATGTGACTAACTTCTTTACAGTCCTATGCTTATGGCCTGCAGCCCAGAGATCTATAAATCTTTTGGAAGCAGGTCCAAAAAAAATTAACTAATTGCCACATTTCATTATCTATTAGTAACCGGGGTTAACAAAACTATAAAAAGTGTAAGAGATCAATGAGGTTCATTCTGCTGGGCCAGAACTCATAGAAAGAGCAGCTATGTTAAAGACATAGATTGTTATGTTGGGCTCGGTACTGCCATGACAGAATTCCATGTTTCTGGTCACTTCCAACTTGGTATCCAATGCTGGAAAGAAAGCTGGTGCAGAGTGTTGATTTGATTTGAATTGATTTATTATTCTCATAGATATTAGTATACAGTAAAAAGTATTATTTCATGTGTGCTATATGGACAGAGCACACCCTAAATAGAGAAGGAAAAGAAAGAGTGCAGAATGTACTGTCAAAGTCATAGGTAGGGGGTAGAGAAAGATCAACTGAATGTGGGCTAGATCCATTTAAAAGTCTGATGACAGCTGTTCCTCTGTCAGTTGATACTGTTGTATCTTTTTTTCAATGGAAGAAGATGGAAGGGAATATATCTGGAGTGTGTGATATTCTTAATTATTCTGGCTGCTTTGCCGAAGCAGTGGGAAGTGTAAGCAATGTCAATGGGTGGGATGCTGATTTGTGTGATGGTGGGCTTTGTTCACAACTCTTTGTAGTTTCTTGCAGTCGTGGACAGAGCAAGAGCCATATCAACCTGTGACTCAACTAGAAAGAAAGCTTTCTATGGAGCATCTGTAAATGTTGGTGAGAGTCATAGAGGACATGCCAAATTTCCTTAGTCTTCTGAGAAAGTAGAGGTGTTGGAGGGCTTTTTTAACTATATTGTCGGCATGGAGGGATCAGGATAGGTTGTTGGTGATCTGGACCCCAAAAACTATAAGCTGTCAACTATTTCTACTTTGTCTCCATTGATGTAAATAGGGGCATATCCTCCACTATCAAACATGAAATCAATAACTATTTCCTTTGATTTGTTAACATTGAGGGAGAGATTATTGTCGTTGCATCAGTTCATCAGATTCTCTATCCCCTTCCTGTACTCCGCCTCGTCATTGTTGAGATCTGACTCAGTATAGTGGTGTCATCAGCAAACTTGAAAGTTGAATTGGCCACACAGTGATAGATGTATAAGGGGTATGGTCTGGGACTGAGGGCACAGCGTTGTGGGGCACTGGTGTTGAGGATGATTGTGAAGGAGGTGTTGTTGCCTATCCTTTCTGATTGCGGTCTGTGGGTTAGAACCCAGTTGCAGAGGGAAGAACCAAGCCCCAGGCCACAAAGTTTCATAGGAATATGGTGTTAAAGGCTGAGCTGTAATCAATAAACAGGAGTCTCACATAGAACACAGAACATAGAACATTACAGCGCAGTACAGGCCCTTCGGCCCTCGATGTTGCGCCGGCCAGTGGACCCTCTAACCTAGACTATTCCAATATCGTCCATATGCCTATCCACCGAACATTTGAATGCCCCCAAAGTAGGCGAGTCCACAACTGCTGCAGGCAGGGCATTCCACGCTCTCACCACCCTCTGTGTAAAGAACCTGCCTCTGACAGCCGTCCTATAACTACCACCTCTTAATTTAAAGTTATGTCCCCTCGTGTTGGTCAGCACCATCTGAGGAAAAAGGCTCTCACTATCCACCCTATCCAATCCCTTGATCATCTTATACGCCTCAATTAGGTCACCGCGTAACCTTCTTTTCTCTAATGAAAATAACCTCAGGTCCCTCAGCCTTTCCTCATAAGGCCTTCCCACCATACAAGGCAACATCCTGGTAAACCTCCTCTGCACCCTTTCCAATGCTTCCACATCTTTCTTATAATGCGGCGACCAGCACTGTACGCAATACTCCAAGTGCGGCCGCACCAGAGTTTTGTACAGTTGTAACATAACCTCACGGCTCCTAAAATCAATCCCTCTACCAATAAAAGCTAACACACCGTATGCCTTCTTAACAACTTTATCAACCTGGGTGCCAACTTTCAAAGAGCTATGTACTTGTACCCCAAGATCCCTCTGCTCGACAACGCTATTAAGGGTCCTTCCATTAGCCCTATATTTCGTATGCCTGTTATTCCTACCAAAGTGAATCACCTCACACTTATCCGTATTGAATTCCAGTTGCCACCTCACGGCCCAGCTCTGCAACCTACCTATGTCCCTCTGCAAACTGTAACATCCATCCTCGCTGTCTACAACTCCCCCCACTTTGGTATCGTCAGCAAATTTACTAATCCAACCCTCTACACCCTCATATAGGTCATTTATAAAAATGACAAACAGCAGTGGCCCTAAAACAGATCCTTGAGGTACACCACTTGTAACTGCACTCCAGGTTGAATATTTCCATCAACCACCACCCTCTGTCTTCTATCAGCTAGCCAATTCCTAATCCAAACTGCTAAATCACCTTCAATCCCATGCATCTGCACTTTCTGCAGTAGCCTACCATGGGGAACCTTATCAAACGCTTTGCTAAAATCCATATACACTACATCAAATGCCTTACCCTTATCTACCTCTTTGGTCACCTCCTCAAAAAACTCAATAAGGTTTGTGAGGCACGACCTACCCTTCACAAAACTGTGCTGACTATCCTAATCAATTTATTTCTCTCTAGATGCTTATAAATCCTATCCCTTATAATTCTTTCCAAGACTTTGCCCACAACAGAAGTCAGGCTCACCGGTCTATAATTTCCAGGATGGTCCCGACTCCCCTTTTTGAACAAAGGGACAACATTTGCCATCCTCCAGTCTTCCGGCACTATACCTGTAGCCAACGACGACATGAAGATCAAAGCCAAAGACTCTGCAATCTCCTCTCTAGCCTCCCAGAGAATCCTAGGGTAAATCCCATCTGGCCCAGGGGACTTATCAATTTTCATACCCTCAAGATTCGCTAACACCTCCTCCTTATGAACCTCAATCCTGCCCCGTCTACAACCTAGTATCGCAGTATTCTCCCCGATAACATTGTCTTTCTCCTGCGTGAATACTGACGAAAAATACTCATTCAGTGTCTCTCCTATCTCCTCAGGCTCCACGCACAACTTCCCACTGCTATCACTGACTGGCCCTAATCTTGCCCTAACCAATCTTTTATTATTTATATAGCTGTAAAAAGCTTTAGGATTCTCCTTAATCCTATCCGCCAAAGTCTTCTTGTGTCCTCTTCTAGCTCTGTCAACTCCCTCTTTAGCTCCTTCCTGGCTGATTTATAGCTCTCCATTGCCCTAACTGAGCCTTCACGTCTCATCATTATATAAGCCTCCTTCTTCCTGTTCACCAGAGATTCAACTTCCCTAGTACACCATGGTTCCCTCACTCGACCACTTCCTCCCTGCCTGGCAGGTACATATTCATTAAGGACATGCAAAAGCTGTTCCTTAAATATGCTCCACATTTCAGATGTCCCCAGCCCCTGCAATTTCCTGCTCCACCCTATGCATCCTAAATCTCTCCTAATAGCCTCATACTTACCTTTCCCCCAGCTATAACTACTGTTATTCGGTACGTGCCCATCCCTTTCCATCACTAAGGTAAACGTAACCGAATTGTGGTCACTATCACCAAAGTGCTCACCCACCTCCAAGTCTAACACCTGGTCTAGTTCATTACCCAATACCAAATCCAATATAGCCTCACCTCTTGTTGGCCTATCTGCATACTGAGTCATGAAACCTTCCTGCACACATTGAACAAAAACTGACCCCTCTAACGTACTTGAACTATAGCTTTTCCAATCGATATTAGGAAAGTTAAAGTCCCCCATTACAACTACCCTGTTACTTTCACACCTATCCAGGATCAACTTTGCAATCCCTTCCTCTACTTCTCTGGAACTTTTTGGAGGCCTATAAAAAACTCCCAACAGTATGACCTCTTGTTTCTAATCTCAGCCCACACTACCTCAGCAGACAAGTCCACATCAAACGTCTTTTCTGCCACTGTAATGCTGTCCTTAACTAACAATGCCACTCCTCCCTCTCTTCTATCACCACCTCTGCTCTGACTGAAACATCTGAACCCCGGAACCTGCAACAACCATTCCTGCCCCTGCTCTATCCACGTCTCTGAAATGGTCACAACATCGAAGTCCCAAGCACCAATCCAGGCTGCAAGTTCATCCACCTTATTGCGTATGCTCCTCGCATTAAAGTATACACACTTCAAGCCACCCTCCCGTTTGCCACTATACTGCTGCGACATATACTGACATAGATGTCCTTGTTAGCGAGGCGTTAATAGAAATCATAGAAACCCTACAGTACATTAAGAGGTCATTCAACCCATTGAGTCTACACTGACCACAATCCTACCCAGTCCCTACCCCCCATATCCTACATACTTTACCCATTAATCCCTCCAATCAACACATCTCAGGAACTAAGAGGCAATTTTAGCATGGCTAATCAACCTAACCCCACATCTTTGGACAGTGGGAGGAAACTGGAGCACCTGGAGGAAACCCACACAGATGCGAGGAGAATGTGCAAACTCCACACAGGCAGTGACCTGAGCTGGGAATCGAACCCAGCTCCGTGGAGCCATGAAGCAGCAGTGCTAACCATTATGCCACCGTACCGTGTTCCGGGGTTGAGTGCATGGCCAGGGAAATGGCATCTGCTGTGGACTTGTTGCAGCAGTAGGCAAACTGTAGTGGATCCAGGTCATCCAGGAGGCTGGAATTGATTCGTGCCATTATTAATCTTTCGAAGCACTTCATAATAGTAGGTGTCAGAGCCACCAAACGATAGTTATTAAGGCACTGGCTTTTCTTTGGTACTGGAATGATGGTCATCTTCTTGAAGCAGATAGGGACTTCAGATAGTTGTAAAGAGACATTGAAGATGTTTGTGAAGACCACCGCCAGCTGATCCACGCAGGATCTGGGTGCTCATCTGGGTACCTCATCCTGGCCTGTCACTTTCTGTGGACTGACCTTCAAGAAACTGCTTTATGTCTGCAGTGGTGACCTTGGATACAGATTTGTCTAATGTTCCTGGAGTAGAGGGCATGCTCTCTCTGACCTCTTGTTAAAATTGACATAGGATGAATTAACAATGGGTGCATTGGAGCCAGCGATTTTACCTGCCTGTTATGTCTTGCAAATCTTTTAGGAGTCAATGGTGATCCATGAGGTTGGTCTGAGACTCGAGCTTCATTTAGTACTGTCTTTTGGCATCTTTTATGGATCTCATTAGATCATATCTGATTTTCTTGTATAGATCAGGATCGCTGATTTGAACGCCTAAGACCTGGACTTCAGCAAGCAGTGCATATCCCTGTTCACCCATGGTTTCTGTTTGGGAAAAACATGGATTTGCATCTTTGGCATATCGTCTTCTACACACTTATTAATGAAGTCAGTTAATGTAGTGGCATATTCATTCAGACTGGTGATAGAGTTTTTAAATACTGACTAGTCTATTGACTCTAAGCAACCCTGTAAGAGATCATTCAATTCCTCGGGTCAAAGTTACACAACTTTCTTTGTTGGATTTTGCCGCTTCAGTTTTTGCTTATAATCTGGGAGGAGGAGCACAGCCATTTGCTCCGATTTACCAAAATGTGGGCGGGTGATAGAGTGGTGGGCAGGTTTGATATTTGTCTAGCAGTGGTCTAGGATGCATGGGCGTCTGGTGGAACAGGAGATGTGTTGGTTATAACGAGGTAGGAGCTCTTGTTCATGTGCTTTAAAAAAATAACAATACAGGAAAACTTTTCTGCTGCTGCTTCAACATGAATGAGCGATGAATGAGGCTTCAGAATGTTTTGTCTCAAGGCTATTTGTAGTGGGAAATAACTGCGTGTGGATTGGAAGTTTTAGGACAGATTCTACATAGAAACATAGAAATTAGAAGCAGGAGTGGGCCACTCAAGCAACCTCTGGTATACATTTGATCATGGCTGATCTTCAAAGTCAATACCCTGATCCCATCTTCCCCTCATATCCCTTGAGCAATATCTAATTTCTTCCTTAAATCATAATGTTTTGACCTCAACTACTTCCAGTGGTAGTAAATTTGATAGATTCATAAGTGAAAAAAAAATCTCCTCACCTCAGTCTTAAAGGGTTTAACCCTTATCCTGAAACTAAGATCCCTATTTCTAGACTCACCCACCACTGGAAACATTCTCTCAGAATCCACCCTGTCTAATTAAAATTGTATAAGTTTCTGTGAGATCCTCTCTCTCTCTTCTAAACTCCAGTGAATATAATCAGTTATTGTGGTTGGCTCAATGTACATTTCAGAAACTTGCTCTGTTTATTTATATTGAAAATCTAAGCTAATCATTCTCAGCTCAATAGCCATTAACAGTACTGCTGCATATATTCAGGGAGGTGAAAGGATTTGGTGACCCAACTTTGCACAAGGTCGGAGGGCTTTTGGGTCTGCAACGTGACTGAGAGATGGATCACAAGGTGCAGAGAGGAAGAAGGAAGAGGGCTCTGCACAATGGGTACCCACAAGAGAGCTTATCCACAATGGGCTTTTCTAGAGCACTTCTCCTGTGAGCCCCTGGTGTTCTTGGCATCACCCCACACCCCAGAAACTTGATGTAGTCCCTTTTGCTCACCTCCAGAATGCCATGTGTGAATCGCAGTGCCCTCTGCATTGATGCCCCTTTTCTGCAATTCATCAGTATGAGTCAAGCAGCATTCTTTCATTCTTTCATTAACTTCCCTTTAAGAAGGACAGACTATCTTTAAGAGCTGGAAGCTAACTGGAATGCATGCTATATCTGCATGCTATTAGTGTCCCTTTGTACTTGTAGTCCATCACCAGCAGCAGCGGTTGTGCAGGGATATCCACATTAAATAATGGACAGGAGAAAGGCTTTCCTCAATGGTGAGAGAGCAGAATATTATGGAAAGTGAAGATGCTAAGACTATTTTTTTTAAGAATATGGAAGTCTTTAAAATGATGGTAGGGTCATTTTAACTCTCAAAAATAGGATGTTTTGGTTTCATGGTAAGCAAATCATTCAAAAATTTCAGACTCAAAGCCAACAGGCAGAGTTTTATGAGAATGATTCTAGATGTCCATCTAGTGTGAAAATGAGTTGCAGTTCCATTATTTGTGCATGTCTTTACACAGTAAAGATTTACAACACCAATTTTACATCATGTCTTTACACCCAGCCTTGTGCACGTAGTGCACAAAAAAATAGGCTAGGACCATTTTGAGAGACCACAGGCAGTGGGCAGGGCCTAGGTCACCAATCAGCAGCAGGGGGAGCTATTGTATATGTGCAGACCTCTGTGTCTGCATATGCACAATCGCAACAGCAAAGGGCTGACAGAGTGGGAGAAATCTGTCAGGCTCCTGCTGTCGTAACTGGTCACAAGCATCCTCCCCCTGCAATCATTGAGGCTCAGGGTGAATCGCGAACTCCACTCTGCCTGGAAATATAGCCTTGCCATCCCCAGAGTAAGTGTGCCCCCTTCCCCTCCATTGATTTGATGCAGAGTGGCGACAGGCCCACTCTCCATCATTCCACTGATCAGGACTGCAGAGTGGCAGTGGGCCTCTCGCCCAATCAGACTGCTCCAGCCTGGCCCCACCTTTCCAGGTTCTGCTTCCTCTTATGTCATCCAATAGGACCCTCCCACATAGGCCTTGCCTCTAGCACTGTCCAATGGAGAGTGTCAAGATGTCTGGTGGGCATTCCTGAGGTGCCAGTTGGCAGTGCCAAAGTGCCAGGCCAGCACTGCCAGGCTAGCAATGCGCAAGGGGCACTCCCCTTGTCCTTGGCTTCCTCAGGGGGCCACAATGGCCTCCAATATGACCAGCAAGGCCAACATGACTGTTTCCCATTTATGGGAAGCAAGTGAGTTTATAGGAAGCAAGCAAATGAACCCCGACAATTGAGTACTGGACTCACTAATGCCATGTAAATGAAGATTAAAATAAATTTAAATAATTTATTTACTGGAAATGGATGAGAGGTAATCTGATTTTGTCGAAAGTCAGGAAATTGGGCACAATTTCTCGGCTCTTGCGCAATTTTGTCGGTTTGCTCTGCCTGTTGATGGGCGGGGTGAACTGATAAAATTTGGCACAACATGCTGATTAGGCGAACTGACCATGCTAAATTCCCTTCAGTGTATCTGAACTGGTATCAACTAGGGGATTTTCACAGTAACTTTGTTGCAATGTTAATGTAAGTCTACTTTTGAAAGTAATAAATACACTTGAAAAAACTTAAACCCCTTCAGCTACCTCCCCTGCCCTCCCCTCTTCCCTGCCCTGCAATCTTGTCAGAAGTGGGACAGTGAGTGGGTTGACCTATTTGCTCCCAGGCAATCAGGATGGGGAGGAAAGATGGTGGTGAGGGGAGAAGCATCTTCAATTTTTTTTTAGGCAGTTATGTACTGGGCTGCAAGAACAGGTCAGAGTCTAAGGGTCTCCTGCCTCCCCAAAACCTGTCCACCATCTACAAAGGTACAAGTCAGGAGTGTGATGGTTGATGTTTTCTGTTTATTTAGCAAGTAGTGTGACTATGCTAGCAGTGAAGTATTGCTGTGAAAAATTCTCAAATTACAGTTATAAATAGGTTATACAAGTCTCCAGCATGCTGCTTCAGGAGGCCTGATGTGATGTCAGGTCAATCTTATCTGGACAGTACTGGGTCTCCCAAGCAGTCAAGGCAGTTATGTACTTAATATTTTAAAATACTTTCTATTTTCAGTTAATGTTGGCTCGCCTCAGGAAACCAGCCAGGCAAAATAAAGCAGCGATGGAATCATGAGATAAAAGCCCATGTGGCATTATGGGCAGAATTTAATGGAGTCAGCTAGATGTTGGCGGTACAGCCTCTCCCCATAACTTCTATCCCATCCCATTTAACCGCCTCCAGGAGTGCAGCGATGATCCCTTGTGAAAGCCTCAGTGCATTACCGATGGCAGTCGCCATTCCCAGACATGCTGCCAGCAATGGAGAGCTACTCCTTGACTGCATGTTGTGTGCAGTTTTGGTCTCCTTTTCTGCGAAAGGATATTCTTGTTCTCGAGTTCATGCACTAAGGTTTACCAGGCTGAGTCTGGGAATGACAGGACTGAGGTATGAGGAGAGATTGACTAGATTAGGATTGATGTCACTGGAGTTCAGATGAATGAGGGGGGGATCTCATAGAGACTTATAAAATTCTAACAGGACTAGACAGGGTAGATGCAGGCAGGTAAATCTAGAACCGGAGGTCACAGATTGAAGACTCAGGATGGACCATTTAGGGCAGAGGTGAGGATACATTTATTCACCCAAAGAGTGGTGAGCCTGTGGAATTCATTATTACAAGAAGTAGTTGCTGCCAAAAATTGGATGATCTATTCAAGAGGCAGCTGGATGCCGCACTTGAGGTGAATGCGATCAAAGATTATGGGAAAAACAGAATTAGGCTATTGAATTGGACAATCAAATTGCCTCCTTCTGCTCCTATCTTTGATGTTTCTATGTTTCTGTATTTCCTCATGACCCATCAAGCTAATCTTCAATCAATGCAACCCCCACCTCCACAATCTCCTCTTAACTTCACAATCTGATCTTAATTCTTCCTGCCCCCCTCCCCACAACCCTCACCTTGACTAACCTCAGATGCTGTTCCTCTTTCCCAGCTAATACCAATGAACCTACCTGTTCCTCAGATAGGCAAGCGGCCTGCTGACCAAGAGAACCTGGAAATAATATGAAGTTTAAAAGTTAGAAACTTTTGAATGGAATGCCCTTGTCATCACCTTGTAGTTTCCCTCACACCTCCACTGTCAATTTCTATGTGATCCTATTTAATCTTTTAGAATATTGCTCCCCATAAATATATCATCATATTGCTAGTCAACTGTGACTCTGCTTCCAAGCTTTTCAAAACACTTTCATCTTTTGTCTGTCTTTTTCTGAAGCCAAGTCATAAACTGTAAGAATCATTCATTTTACTGGACTTTAATTCACACTGTCCTTGAATTCTAAATAAGGAAGAAGTTACTGCTTTCCTGTGAAGAGATTGTTCCAAATGTGGACAACTTGATATATCTGTGGCTGTAAAACTGTGACTCTTCAGGAGTCATCAATGTTAAGCTATAAAAAGCCCACTGTCCAAAGAATGAACTAATTTTATATTCATTAGTACCCTATCAATGTTAAATACTGTTGGAAGCTTTCTTAAAGCTTAATCAATGCCTTCCTGTTAATTTCTTGTTAATTTTCACCTCTTTAAACACAACTCTACTTTTATTACCAGACTGACAACAATGATTTCAACTTTTCAGCATGACATCGACAGGATGCAAGACTGGGCGGAGAAGTGGCAGATGGACTTCAATGCGGATAAATCTGTTGTGGTCCATTTTGGTAGATCCAACGGGATGAATGAGTACACTATCAAAGGTAGGAGTCTTAGCTGTGTGGAAGAGCAGAGGGATCTTGGGGTCCGGGTCCATAAGACTCTCAAATCGGCCTCCCAGGTGGAGGATGTGGTTAAGAAAGCTTATGGTGTACTGGCCTTCATTCATCGAGGGATTGAGTTCAGGAGTCAGGAGGTAATGCTGCAGCTTTATAGGACCCTTGTCAGACCACACTTGGAGTACTGTGCGCAGTTCTGTTCGCCTCACTATAGGAAGGACGTGGAAGCTATTGAAAGGGTGCAGAGGAGATTTACAAGGATGTTGCCTGGATTGGGAGGCATGCCTTATGAAGACAGGTTGAGGGAGCTGGGACTGTTCTCCCTGGAGAGACGAAGGTTGAGAGGCGACCTGATAGAGGTTTACAAGATGTTGAGAGGAATAGATAGGGTGGACTCTCAGAGACTATTTCCCAGGGCTGAAATGGTCACGACGAGAGGGCGCAGATTTAAGGTGCAGGGAAGCAAGTACAGAGGGGATGCTAGGGGAAAGTTTTTCACTCAGAAGGTGGTGAGTGAATGGAATCGGCTGCCATCGGTGGTGGTCGAAGCGAACTCGCTGGGGTCTTTTAAAAGACTTCTGGATGAGTATATGGGATCCAATGGGATTGGGGGTTATAGATAGGTCTATGGCTGGGTAGGTTTTGATGTGTTCGGCACAACTTGTGGGCCGAAGGGCCTGTTTGTGCTGTAGTGTTCTATGTTCTATGTTCTAGATGTTTTCCCAGTAAGAATCTTTGCAAAACCTGTTCCAATTGGATTGGCTTAGCACATCTTGTAATACAATATGGGATGAGATCCTTATCAGTAATCAAATTAAAATCCTAAATTGCTGTACTGCACAACGTGAATACAACAGCCCTCATCTTTAGTTCAAGCCTCATAACTTTGCTTGGGGTCTCATTAATGCATGCATGTCCTGAGACATGGTACATTGGGGAGACCATGCAGATGCTACAACAATGGATGAATGAACACCACTCGACAATCAGCAGGCAAGATTGTTCCCTTCCTGGTGGCTAACACTTCAGCAGTCACACGCATTCAGCCCCTGATCTTCAGGTAAACGTTCTCCAAGGTGGCCTTCATGACACATGACAGCTCAGAGTCACTGAGCAAAAACTGATAGTCAAGTTCCGCACACATGAGGGCGGCCCAACCGGGATCTTGGGTTCATGTCACACTACCTGTAACCCCCATGACTTGCCTGGGCTTGCAATATCTCACTTACTGTCCTGTCTGGAGACAAAATACATCTTTTTAACTTATGCTTAATGCTACCTCCACTCACATTGTCTGTGCCTTTAAGACTTGATTAGCTATAAAGACTCACATTCTAATCAGTATTCTGTAAACTGTGTGTGCCTTGATATGTCCTGTTTGTGATCAGAACTCCCACTCACCTAACGAAGGGCAAACCCCAAAAGCTAGTGGCATTTACTATCAAATAAACCTTTTGGACTTTAACCTTGTTGTGAGACTTTTTACTGTACTTATCCCATCCAACACTGGCATCTCCACATCACCACTGGGTATGGTCATGACCTTGCACATCTAGGAGGGTGCAACATACCTGCAATTGCCAGAGTCATGTCTAACAACACAGTGACTGCCAGATCCAGCTTGCTATCTTCTTTCTTTAAAAAGATTGAATGGAGGATGGCAAAAGCATTTGATAGAAAGATGACTAATCAGACACTTCACCTGCTTATCGTAAAAGCTGGTCGTGCATGAGCAACCAATGTTAGGCTGATATCAGTCATTGGAATAGCTGTCTCACATGCACTGTGTGCTTTACTGCACATAATCTTTCCCATGTTGGCAGCAAAATGGTTCAAAGAATCAAATAATCAGAATATATCATAAGCTGCAAGCATAGTTTTGCTTTTGCATTTCTCTCAATCATTCTTGGTGTAAGCTTTTGTGCCAACAGTAACTTCTTTATGTTCAAAGCAAGGCTATTCCACTAAACAACAAGAAGCCATAGTAAACAACTTTAAATCTATTGATGAAACATGTATAACATATTTAGAACTGTTAATTGAGAATTTTACACAATTTTTCATTGCTAGAATTGCCATGCAATTTACCAATTAAACAGAAAACATCAATCATCACACTCCTCATTTGTGCCTATGGGGATGGCACTCAGGTTTCGGGATGTCAGGAGGTGAGTTACTCACTGCAGGATTCTTAGCCTCTGGAGATAGCATTAAGCATATATTATCTCCACGCACATTGTCTGCACCTTTAAGACTTGAATAGCTGATTAGCTGTAAAGACTCACATTCTAATCAGTATTCTATAAACTCTATGCCCCTTTATATGCCCTGTTTGTGATCAAAGTTCCCCACTCACCTGATGAAGGGATAGCGTTCCGAAAGTTAGTGGCGTTTAGGACATAGAACATAGAACATAGAACAATACAGCACAGAACAGGCCCTTCGGCCTTCGATGTTTACTGCCAAATAAACATGTTACTACCAAATAAACATGTTTAACCTGGTGTTGTGAGACTTCTTATCCTATTCTTGCAGCCACAGTGGTTATATGTGAATTCAGTTCAGGGTTTGATCCATAGTAACCCACAGGATGTCTCTAAGATACCAAATAGACAACTTTCCATATCAGCTGCCTGCATATAAATACATGTGGAAGCACACTATTTGTTTCAACCAGTTTATACTGATAGTTGATCAGTCCCACAAATTTCTGACCAACTTTACTTATATTCCCTTATCTTGTGAACATCCTTTCCTTTGTCCTCTTATTTAACCTGCAGATTAACTTTTAAGATGCTGCCAATGGTGGTTTGAAGCAGAGAACAATATTGCCCAGTGCATTAGATTCCATGTTCCAAATTGTGAAAAATTGAGACTATTTTGACAGCTAATAATGTGATGCCCTGACTCCATTTGGAACCCAACAATAGACAATTTAATGTCATCAGCTGCACTTTCTGTTTCAGTCCTAAAATGGTGAGCAGACCTGTTTTGCTTTGCATATAAACTTACAGGTCCCTTTCCTAAACCAGAAAGCCTTTATGTTTCATTGTCACAGATTGGACTGCACCAATCCAGGAATCATTTGGGACATAATGACAGTGTAATTTACAGACTCATATCTTTGTCCTGCGTCTATTTAACATTGGGCAGCCATAAATCAGCATTTCTCATATCCCCTGTTTAAAATTTCCCTTGCTTATATTTGCTTTCTGTGTAACATTTATAAATACATATTCTGTAAACTCAAAAACTGGACGAGATCAAGCATGCACTTTCAATTTCTTTTGATAAATGTTTGAAACCTTACAACCTGACAGTGGCTGCTTTATACCTGTTACAGACTGGTATTGCAGCAGAACAGGCTGTGCATAATAGACTCAGTCTTCTAACTTGAGTCAGTCAGTAATTCAAATTCATGTCGGCAATTTATTAGCTATTCATTTTGATTCTCCGTGACAAGTTTCTCCCTTACACGGCTGTATGTTGGCATTACATTTATATTTCGACAAAATATTTCTTTCTCCATTTACCTTTTATTGGGGCCACAGGCTTGTGGGTGTCCACAAGCACTCGCCTACCTTATGCAAGTGGTCATTCGTCATGTGTGATCCAAGTGTTAGCGAGCTATTAAATTATGGAAGTTTGGAGATGTATTTCAACCAATAATGTAGTTAATGAGGTTTAATTTCTAATTTCATGTAAAAAATGGCATTTTAAAAGGTTATGAAATAAAGCAGGGTGATTTTCAGAATGATATGAAAAGAATTATTGCAGGAAAATCTAACTGGGTAGGTTGGACCAAAAACTGGTATCGATCATAATATGAGAACAAACTGGAGAAAATTATTCATCAAGAGCAGGGATTGGAGTGGGAGGGTAAATTCCATTCCCAGCTACTGCTGCTTCAGTTTTTTGCTTTTTAATTTCTTTCGGTCCTTCTTTCTTCCCTCTCTTTCATTCTGATAGTACAGGTGCCAACCAGTACTGGAAAGGGTACAATGGAAGTTCACCAGGATATTGCCTGGGATGGAAATTTGAGCTATAAGGAGGCTCTGGATAGGCTTGGATTGTTTTCTTTAGAACGGAGAAGGCTACGGGGAAAAGGATTCAGGTGTATAAGGTTACGATGAGTATGGACAGGATGTGTAGGGAGCAACTGTTCCCCTTGGTTGAAGGGTCAATCATGAGAAGTCATAGTTTTAGGGTAAGGAGGAGGAGGTTCAGAGGGGATTTGAGAAAAAACTTTTTCACTGGGTGCTGTGTGAATTTGGAATGCACTGCCTGCGAAGGTGGTAGAGGCCAGAAACCTTACAACTTTACAACAATATTTGCATGAGCGCTTGAAATGTCATAATATTCAAAGATATGGGACAAGTATAAAAGAGTGGGATTAGTGTGACTTTAATGGTAGATATTGCCAATGCTGGCTTTATGGGCCAAAGGGCCTTTTCTGCCCAGTGTGACTCTGTAACTAATCCCTTAAAAGAAAACTGATTGGCCATTTTAACTTATCGATTCCCATGAGTCCATGGTGATTGGTTAAAAGAAACTTGCTTTAACAAAGCTTTTATTTATCCTTTTCATAAAACTCAGAGTGTGTTAAAGTCAATGAAGTACATTTGGGATATAGTCATTGGTGGAGTAAGTAATCTGTGGCAGTAATTCTGTGGTGTGATCTATTTGAGCATCAATCTCCTTTAATGCTGGCCTATTGGTAGATCTTCCCAGTGTCATCTAATCATCTAATTCATTTAGCAGGCTTCCAGCAGTATTTCTGATGTTACTGGTGTATCTGCTTTGGGCAGTTGGAGGACGGAAAGGCAGAAAGGCTATGTAAGGCCTGTTACAGAGTGGCATGTTGTGGGATTCCAAGGCTGCTGTAAATAAAAATCTTTTAAAAAATCTTTTAAAAATCAGACTTTTCCTAGTGCGATAATTTACTCCTTGGCTAATTGCACCAAACAAGGTACCCTTTTGATTCTTATCCTCCTGTCACACTCTAGAAATGATGGAAATTTGGAACCAGTGTTATTAAAAGCATTGCTTCCATATTGTGGTTACTTTTCCTGCCTCTATACTTCTTCATAAGTTAACAATTTGTTTTTGCTTCAGGATGTTGAGCAACAACTCCAGCCCATGTTGTAGAGTTCAAAGGTTATAGTTTGGGATTTTCTGGCTCTGCAAGGGCAGGTTTTTTAGATGCAAAGATGTTTCACCATTGGACACGGGTGGGTTTGCCTGTTTCCACTGAAGGCAATGACCATTTGCATTGATCTCCGGTCACATTGTCAGGGAACACATCAAACAACAGTGACCTGCTTCCACCACAGGAAAATGCACCATAGTGTGGCCAGAATCCTGGCCAATGGAAATAAAGGTAGTTTATTTATTAGTATCACAAGTGGGCTTACATGAAGGTACTGTGGAAATCCCAAAGTCGCCACACTCCAGCTCCTGTTCAGGTACACAAGGGAGAATTCAGCATGCCAAATTCACCAAACCAGCACATCTCTCAGACTGTGGGAGGAAACCGGAGCACCCTGAGAAACCAACGCATACACAGAGAGGACATGCAGACTCTACACAGAAGTGACCCGAGCCTGGACTTGAACCCGGATCCTTGGCACTATGAGGCAGCAGTGCTAATCACTTTGCCACTGTGCCACCCTATATGCTAAGCTTTTGGGCAATTCACCATTTTGGAAGAACTTAGATGAGTTATTGCCATGATTACCACAGCATTTGATTCTGCAGGCTTCCTCAGTGTTTGATATCCCTTGCTGCAGGAAACCTCAGAAGTGGCAGCCCCTGGATCAGTCACAATCAATTCCCTCACCTCACTTATCCACTGCCATCTAAAATGGGACATAAAATCTCAGCCTAATAATTGTTCTCAAGAGCAAAATATTGAATATGAAAACCACAGTCAAAAGCAAGCAAAAACCCATTAAAGAAGAATTTATATTCTTTGATGTGAAAAGCAAAATTTATTTTTATAAGTTATCTGTCTGAGAGGAAGAAACTCTGACCTGATGAAAATCCGTGTGGAGAACGAATGTGGCTGGTTCTCTGACTCTCCATTTACTTCTTTTTAATCATTTATTTTCACATCAAGGTTATGAGCTATAACCCCAACTCACATTGTAATATTCAAAGGCTCAACAAAAAGATTACGAATAAAGAAAACTAAATTTGGGCTCTTTATTTGGCTTTTGAGCTAATTTAATATGTATGTAAGTCAAACATAGCACTGTGTCTGATTATTTTGCTGTGTAATATAGTGCAAATAAATGTTATTATTAGTTCAGTCTGGAGAATGCATGTGACAAGTCGATGCTTCTGCCTTGTATTGGCTTTGAAACATATCCATAAAAGGCAAATTGCTAATTCTTTGGAAGGGGACTCGAATGTGAGGTATGTACCAAGCTGTAAGGTTTTGATCATAAGGAATAACTGTATTTCTGGAATGGAACCTATATTTTGCTGCGAAGAAATTGCTGATTGTTGCCTGATTTGTCACAGTGTATTCCTTCCAGCCTACCATTGCCATATTTCCTTTATTTAATTGTTCTTTCCATCCTTCTTTTGCCTTTAACGTATGTTGACAATCATTCTATCTTTAACAATGGTAGTCTCTCCTACCCTTCAAATTACTATCCTATTGCTTAATGATTAGCATTCTCAAACTTGACATCATCCAGAAAGTTAAGCTCTAATCAAGTCCTATCTTAGATACAGCCATTTCACAAGTGATTATGTTCTTGGTGCAGAAATGTTTGTAATTCTCCATTTGATCACTTTACCATGGACATTTCCAACCCTTGAATGAAATATAGTATAGTTCCCTTTTAGATCCATTGACCCTGTCTATACTTCCTGCTGCCTTGGGAAAGCAGTCAGTATAATTAAGGACACCACACACTCCAGACATTCTCTCTTCCACCTTCTTCTGTCAAGAAAAATGTATAAAAGTCTGAAGTAATGTAGCAACTGACTCAAGAACAGCTTCTATCTGCTGCCATCAGACTTTTGAATGGAATACCCTGCATTAAGTTGATCTTTCTCTATACCCTAACTATAACTATAATACTACATTCTGCACTCTCTTGTTTCCTTCTCAATGAATGGTATGTTTTGTCTGCATAGTGCAAGAAACAATACTTTTCACTGTATATCAATACAAGTGATATTATTCAAATCAAATTCAGTCAGTGCTGGAAAACCTGGGACTTGCTAGATCTCATAGTTAGACACTCAAACAAATTCAAATCAAGACCTAGCCATGTTGCAGTTGCTAATTCATCCCATAATCTTTCCGATTAATTTAGGAAGTTCCGCATTGCTTCTTTCTATCTCCCATTTAAAAAAAATTCAAATAGCAATCACCTCCTCTACTTATCATTCAGACTTGAGCTCTGTTTTGTTAATGGTTCAGCTACCCTACATATCATTGTCTGTCTTTCTTAAAGGGGAACTGCACTCATTGCACAGAAGTTGAAATGGACTGTGGAAGATTTGGAGATTAACAAAAACATAGATAACAGGATAACAAGAGAGGGGAGTTTGCAGGTTTCTGATGCATTGCTGGAGCAATGGTATAGGAAGTGGGAATGAGGAGAGACAAAGAGTGAAAATCTCCCAAGAATACCATGGTGGGTTGAGGTGGAAATATCCCATACGTCCCATGATGGAAGTGGGAACAGGAGGGTTTCCCACGGCAAAGACCGATAGGAAACCATACCAAATCTTCTGGCCCTGACCTTATTAATTACACATCCCGGGTTTAGCATCATATTCAGTGGAAGGGCGGGCATGATGGCATATATTCTGCCCTTATATTTGGCTACCATATTGAAAAGTGTCCAACATCACTAACATTGGAGATAGTGGATGGACTTTATGAAAAAGAAGATGGATCTCTAGGAACACACCAAGGCTAGAAGATAGACATCCTCGATGAATCTAGAAGATCCATATATAGAACCTCCACTCTTTTATAGCTGTAATGTTCCAGGTTCCAGAGTTTCTGGTTGCCTCCATCCTTAATTCCAAAGATAACTCAAGGCATTGTCCAAATGACTTCTACACATCACATTGTTCCAGGCTTGTTCTAGATTGCTGCTTTTTCGCACTGGTATTGGGAAGAAATGAGTGTGGGTAGTAGATTTCAGACAGGTCTTCATCTGCACTCCATTAGTGGCAGGCAAATTAATTTCACACTGGCCTAGAGTGGGATATACTAACCAGCATGAAGGGAGATTCCAGTGAAGTCAACTCCCAGAACTTGGCCTGAGGGCGTAGCAACAGTTTCGCAAGATATTTAGCGACCTCACACAGCTTATCAGGGAATGGATCTTCACATGACATCCACCCACCACAACCATCTTTCATGCTTCTCAATGAACCACACTCCATCAATAGTCTCTGGCAATCAGGATTCAAACTAAGCTTTCAGATATTCCACCTCACCCTCATACACTTGCCAATTCTGTCAACTTTGCTTACAAATTTTCCTGTTTCCATATACACCAGCCCTTCAGCTGTGTCAGGCACATCATCCTAACACATTGCAGCACAATTTTTTCTTTCCTTTTCAGGATAGGGCAATCCATAGCAAGGAGCAATGCAGAACCAGAGAGGGACACTTATGCCTGCAACATCTGAACTCTCTGGCAAAGAGGGAGTCCCAAATCATGAGGCCTACTGTGACAAAAACCACCACTAAGAACATTTAGGAAGATGGTTTGTATCTAACACCCTCTTCTCAGCTCTTACCTCATCATCATCCTGCTATCTTACTTGAAAACAAAGCACCAGATGATGTGACCATGAAGCTTCTGCTTTGCACTCTTCTCCAAATCCTTCACCTCATCCCTCTCCTCTGCAATTACGCTTTCAGAAACTCAAGAACTACCAGCCAATGCCATCTGTCTTTTTTAGTTCTTCTGGAATGATTTTGTTGTTCCGAAAATGTATTTTTATGTCTTTAAGCTTATGGAGGAACATGAGCTGAGGAAATGAATTAAGTCAGCATAGTGCCACAGTGGTTAGCATTATTGCCTCATAGAGCCAGGGCCCTCGATTCAATTCAAATCTTGGGTGACTGCACATTTTCCCCGTATCTGCATGGGTTTTCTCAGCGTGCTCTGGTCTCCTCCCACGACAATGTGCAGTTTCGGTTAACTGGCCGTGCTAACTTGCCCCTTAGTGCCAGGTCAACATCAGGACGACCTGCAGGGTAAATACTTGGAGTTACTGGAGTGGGGCTTGAGTGGGATTGTTTCTGGTGCTGGGTGGATGGCCCAACAACTTCCTTCTGCACTGTCAGGATTCTAAGATTCTATGAATTAATGGCAGTTTATTGAAGAATCATTTCATTTTGTCAGGCAATCCTCTATCAATTAATGTGAATGGAGGTCAGGGTGTCATCTGATTGTAAAACCTATTGTAGAAACGATCACTTTTTTTTTACCAGCGCAAAGTGATATTGGCATTGCCAATCTTCTGCACTTATCAAAAGTTTGATATGGCAGCCTTTGATGGATGGGGCTGGTATATCTCTCACAGAGACAATAATGCAGCACGCCTGCAAAGACAAGAAGTGAGATCAAAAACCTCAGCTGATGATTACTGACACAGGTTATGTCAGCCCAATACTGCATTCTGGCTGCAGATATCCTTGCAGTAGCTGAACAGCTCTGCACCTGTCTCCGCTGAGCTGAACGACTATGAAGGCTGTTCCCCGTGCTTATTACCATATGGGTGCATCAGTGCCTGCACATCTGATAGGTGGCATCGTGCCAATTAGCCTACACTATCTGTTAAAGAGTGACATACAGTGATTTGAATGCTACAAGACACTGCCTAACGTTTGTCAGGCATCACATATAAAACTTGTGCTCAGCTGCCAAGGACTTGGTTGGGAGTTGGAACCTTTGAATACACTAATCTCCTGTCAAGCAAGGAATGTGTACTTTAATGTGTAGATGCTGATGTCCAACAAGTGGGCACCAACAGCCCTGAGCTGTCCAGTATCTCACTGGTGCTCTTCCTTCCTCCAAAGCATTTAGTTATCAGGCAATTCTCACTGGAATTCCTGTCATTCCACCAACTGATCTGCGCAAAGGAAAAGGCAGCAGTTACAAGCGCTATTAAAAACTTCAGTGAGGATAAAAAAATGCACACCCTTTCCCAGAAGAGCAGAAAATTCTTTGCAGGACCATCTTACTCTGATTTCCATGCCCAATGAATGTCAGATACAGTTGACCCCATAGCCCCCTGGATTCTTATTGTTTAATTTGATTTCATTTATTATTGTCGCATATATTAACATGCAGTGAAATACATTGTTTCTTGCATGCTATACAGACAAAGCATACTGTACATAGGGAAGGAAGGGGGAGAGTGCAAAATTTTACAGTTTTAGAAGCATAGAAGGGGAGTAGAAGATAGAAGTAGAGGGTACGGCTTGCAAGAACCACCAAGCTCTGGTGCCATCTTGAAACCGAATGAGCGAGAAAGCCATTCAGCAGGCGGGCTTACTTTGTTAACTTTTCTCACTCGGGTGAAAATGATAATATCAGATTGGTGATTGTTTTTATAACAGACCTGTCAATTATAAAGAAAATTAAGAAGAATTTAAAATGGATGGTTAACACACTACTGCTCTTGGAGGGTGGCAGAGGCAGTTAAACTCAATCCCATTCCAAATATTCTGTACGTACATGTCTCTGGAAAAAAGCATGAAGGATGAAATGATCTCATTCTGCTGTAATGACAATAATAATCTAACGAAAGTCTCTCCTGACAATCGGGAGCTTATTACTCAGGCTTTTCTTACAAATTGATACATAGTGCCAAGAGGTGGAGATCGGTGGAAAAAAATTGTCACACCATTCCCTGCTCAGATTTTCCCAGTTTACATCTGGGATTTGGGCAAGCCAAATAGAAGGTCAATGCTGTAGTCTTGATGTTCAGAACTGATTTGCAATCATCTGAATGGTTGTACTGACAAATTCATGGCCCTCAAACAACTTGGAAGCGAAGTCACCTAATGTAGTACTAAAGAGTGGCAATTCATAGATGTCAATTGCTATCATTTTCCCAAAGTGACATTAATTTATATTCAAAGAATCTGATACTTAGGATCAAGGAATGATCATTTTTATTAAAACTGGTATAATTAGCTGGTCAACCTCTTGGGAAACAAGCTTATAATTAAATCTGTGAATCTAGCAATAGCTAGCAATAGTACCCTAAGGTACATGAATATTGATAGAAAGCAGTAAAATTTGTAAATATAATCCAATAAATCATTCAGTGGCATAGTGATTAGCACTACTGTCACACAGAGCTACGGACCCGGGTTCAATTCCCAGTTTAGGTCATTGTGGGGAGTCTGCATGTTGTCCCCCATGTCTTTGTGTGTTCCCTCTGGGTGCTCCAGTTTCCTTCCACAATCTGAAAGATATGCTGGTTAGGTGCATCGGCCATGCTAAATTCTCACTCAGCGTTCTGGAACAGGTGCCGAAGTGTGGCAAGTAGGGGATTTTCACAGTAACTTCATTGTGGTATTAACATAAACTTATTTGTGACACTAATAAATAAAGTTTAAAAACAAAACTAAAAAAAATCACCAATTTGAAGTCCAAAGACTGCTGTTACCTCACAGATTTTGTTTGCATATTTAAGCATTAGGCAGTTGATTAAGATTTGATTTTAATTTAAATAAATGAAACTTGCATTTGGGAAGACTTGTTTTCTTTTGAAAGATCATAGAAACCAGAAGAATTGCAGAATGTTTAAATCACTTAGACGTTACAATGAACGTGGGAAGAACTTGGCTCAGTACATGTTATGTTTTCTTAATCAAATGAAAAAAACATTTTTGAGAAGGTATTGCCCCTTTAAAAACTTTGCGATGCTACATGCTTCCTAGTGAGCTGTGATCAAGTGATATAATAAACATTACTTCAAGGTCACAAAATGCTCATCAAAGCATATATATCTTTGGTTGGTCCCACATGTGATTTATATTGTTTGAATTAATGAAACTGACCCAAAATTGACAAGTTAATGACAGTATAAATGATGATAGTACCCTAACCTCAGGCTACACAATTGGGAATCTGCAACTTGGCTAACATTTTGTGGATCAACCTTGAGGCCTTTTGTTTTGTGCAGTTAATAGAAATTTTCTGCCAAGATGCATTTTTCTGATACAAGTACACTTCAGCTCGATATCTCGGTCTTTTCATCCCCTGTCACAAGGAGTGAAAAAAAAATAAGCTCAGAAATTTCAGGAGCCCTACTCTGTTCCCAGAAGTATGACACGAGGGAGATTTTGCTCATCCTTCTGTTCCAGTTTTGATTCCACTCTAAATTAAAAGGAGGAGCTAATATGAATAATCAAGGGTGTGTGATGTACTGTCAACTCAGGATGTTGGAGAGGCATCTTGCTACTTTACTTCTGGCACAATGGTTAGCACTGCTGCCTCACAGTGCCAGGGACCCAGTTTCAATTCTGGTGAGTATCTGTGTGGAGTTTTCATGTTCTCCCTATGTTTACATGGGTTTCCTCCAGGTACAGTTTCTTCTCACACTCCAAAGATGTGTGGGTTAGGTTGATTGGGGCTTCTTGTTAGGGGATTAGCAGGATAAGTATGTGGGCATCCATGGATAGGCTTGTGTGGGATTGTTGTCAGTACAGGCTCAATAAGTTGAACGGACTCCTTCTGCACTGTAGGAATACTACAATTCTATATTCCTGGCAAGGTCCAGGACTACTTATTTGGCTTAATTCTTCAAAGATAAAGGCATTTTACATCTGCTTTTCCTTTTCATGATGTGAACCAATTCACAAAATCCAAAATCAATCTTTCTGAGATCAATTGCCATTAAAATATGGTATTATAGGATCCACTGATAACCATGATATTGTAACGACACCAGCTTCATGTGGGTAGACTCACTCATGCAAGTAAGCTGGATATAAGCTTCTGCAGGTGGCCAGCATCTTTCTAGTTCCATTGTGAAAAGTGGTGTCAAGGCTGTGGTGTGGCACAGGTGGAGGGGAGATAGAAGAAGCAACCTGGCCCCATGGAAATCTATCAGAATGGACAGGTTTTGAGCGTAAACAAGGTGGCAATGGGTTTTGTCCCAACCTCTTCTTTCCCCTCGTAGAGATGATTCTGCTTCCAAAATGGGCTGACATTTCCAGACCAAAACCTTTTATTTATAAAGGCATTAAAACAAATAGGTAGCTGCAAAATGACAAAAGGATGAGAGAGCAGAATCATAGAATGGTAAGTTATTACAGCAGAGAAGCAGTATATTCAGCATATCATTTCCGTTAGATTAGATTCCAAACCTTAATTTATTGCCATGATGTGTAAATTAGTTTAAATAACCTAGTTCACATCAAAGTTGAGGAGTCTCATGGCTGTAAAGTAAATGTCACATGGGATTCTCTCCTTTGCTGTAATGCTGATGAATCTACAGAGTGGTAGGGCATTTCCCTCTATTACCCCGTCTCCCCAACCATATCCTTCTCATCAACTGAAGGCTATGTCTCAGGATCAGGCTCATTATTATTAACTGGATGGGTTCCAGGATCATTTATTGCTACTATTGGGTTATTTGTTCTGCATCTGAAGTGGAACCAAAACCTAAACCTATCGAAGGCGATTCTCCCAAAAAAACATTCTAAGTGCCAAATCTGTGTGAGAACAGGAATAACTTCCACTAGTTTTTTTTTTAGTGGCATTTTCAGATTGAATCTCCTACACTCTGAACACTGCAAGATACCCAAGTAGGATTCACTCTGAAATCAGCAGGCAGAGCCTGTTCTTGTGGCAGAGGCCAGCAGCATAACGCTGAGTGCACCATTACACATGTGCCAATCAGTCAGCGCTGATATCGGTGCATGCGCAGTAGCCCTGTACTATTGGGCTCCTGATTGCAGGCAAGCCCTGCGACTCCCCATCAATGGCCATCCAGCTCCTTCACCTGGCCACTCCCTCCCCTTCCCCCTACCACCCAATCATTGGCCTCCTTGATGTCTTTAAGCCAAGCATTAATGTCTCTCCCCCAACCTCAGCCAGACCCGATTGACCCAACATCCCGCTTCCCCGACAGTCCTGCTCCCGCTCCATCCCCTGCAGTCCTGGTCACCCTCTTCCCTCTGTGTCCCAGCAATTCTCTGGTAGAGTCACAGGGGAACACCCCTTCCCAACTGATTTCTCCTGCAATAGACCCTGATCCAATAGGCAGCATTCCTCTCTGGCCCTGTTCCCTTTGCATTGCCTGATGCCCAGTGGGCAGTGCCAAGGTGCCTATTGGGCATCGCCAGTTTGGCCCTTGGGCTGTGCCAGAGCCCAGGATGGCATTACCAGGCTGGCACTGTCCAGGGGGAACCCTCCATATCCCTGACATCTTGGGGGAAGGAGGGGGTCTCAAGGCTCTGTTCATTCCAGTGGAATCAGGTCACCTGTTCTCTGTTAATAGGTAGTTGCTGTAAACCCCAATCGAGAGAAACACTCCCGATGGAGGAGGAAACACTAGAGGGCCCAGAGACTTCAATTCCAGGCCTGTTAGCCCTTGCCAGGAGATGATCCATAAGATATGCAAATTAGGCATCTTTCAGGATAAACCCTGCCACAAGGTGTACCCAAAATCAGGGCATTGGCACCAACTGGATCTGATCATCATCAGACATGACTGTCTGAAAAGCATTCTTATCGCACAGCACTGACTGTCATACCAATCAATCCCTGCTTAAGAATGTGACTCCTCAAGTGTTTTCATTCAAAGCAGAAGTGCTGCCATTCTTTGAACGTCAGCCATATTGCCTATTCAGATAAAAACAACTGTTCCTCAACTCGATTGAACTAGTGTTCTCGGGCATTTCCACACTGAATGCCAAAACGATATAAAACTGTGATGTATTGCAAAGCAATGCATCGCTATATAATCAGTCACATGATGTTTGTGACATTACCAGAGGAATTCAAGGGCTTTTAATCAATCTTCCATGTTGGACTTTAATCTAACAACAGCCCTTAACTAAACCTGCTTTGAGTTGGTCCAAATCCCATAGTGTGGCACTTGATCATCTTTTGTCTTGTTAATAATATTGATTAAAACATAATAAGAGAAAGACAGGCGGCAAAGAGGTCTTTCCCAAAGGAGTTTCAACAAAATCCCAGTGTTCAACAAAACTGGAGAAGCCAGCCTCTGATTGGACAAGTGTGGACACTGATGTGGTTGGTGGTCTGGGCCTCAGAACAGAAATCAGAGCATGCTCACTGGAACCGGGGGAGAGGTGTAGAGGGGATCCGTGGTGCTTGGGGGGTGGTGGAGCAGGCCTCTGAGTGGGATGGGGGGGGGAGTAAAGCAGGTCTTGGAACGGTTTCGGAGGAAGGATTACAATACACCGAACTGTACTTGAGCAGAGACATGATACTCTCAGAGACAGTTCTGATGGAAAATACAGGAAGTGTGGCTGAATGACTGGGAGCTATTATAAAAGCTCGATTTGCTTTCCCCAGGAAAGCAAATTTTGCCAAGGAAATTCTGCTCCCCCAGGTTTAAAGTTTCAGGTGTAATTAGGCTTTGTATGTACACCGTGCTCAGCCACTGCACAGACGCTATACTGATCAGAAGTAAGGGATTTCAACAAAGCTTAGTGAGGTCCTCATGAATCATAACATGTCGAAGCAGTCTTCAATAAAGGATTTGCTTACAGTTTCTCTGCTGGCTAACCTACCCTTAGGGAGATCCGTTTGATAGTCCCAGTATTGGGCTGGTATCTATCAACTTGACAAGGAATAGAGTGCTTTTGTCTTGATAGTTAAATGTAGATGTATTTCTCCCAGAAGACAATACTCTTTCCACTGAAATTGCACAGTTTTGCATTGACAGAACACTATCTAGTAATAGACGTCAGTTCAATTTATCATTGACAGTAAAATCAAATATTCTTCCTTAGCCCTGGTGAAGAAATATAATTCAGTGCAGTTTCCTTAACTCAACCATATTCCATATCATTGTACAATAAACCAGATCGAAAATCTTTAAATTTCAGGAAAATTTAATAATGCAAAATGAATGAATCATAAATGCACATGGACAAGCACACATGTACACACGCACATGTAAGTGCAAAACACATGAGCAGTGGAAGTGGCTCTACAAACATTCCCATCCTCGATGATGGCAAGTAACATTTGGGAAAAGGCTGAAGTGTTAGTAATGATATTCGGTCAGAAATCCTGAGTGGATGATCCATCTGTACTTCCTGAGCTCCTCAGTATCATTGATACCAGTCTTGAGCAAAATCAATTCATTCCATGGGATTTTAAAAAATAACTGAAGGGACAAAATATTGCAACAGTTGCAGGACATTAATAACATCTAGGCTGTAGTACTTAAGACTGACCCCCTGGAACTACCCACAGCCCTAACCAAGCTGCTCAATGCGGCTGCTGCATGGACACCTACTTAACAATGTGGAAAATTGCCCAGGCATGTCCTATTTATTAAAAGCAAGATAAATCTCAATCTAGTCAATTATCACTGTGTTAGTTGACTCAATTTTTAGAAAAGTCATGGAAGGTATTGTCCACAGTGAAAAAATTTTTCTCCGATTGTGACGGGATCTCGATCAATTGGACCAGTGAGCTAACAAATAGCAGATGGAGTTTAATTTAGACAAATGCTAGGTGATGCATTTTGGTAGATTGAATCAGGGCAGGAGTTATTCAGTTAATGGTAGGGCAGTGGGGAGAGTTACAGAACAAAGACATCTAGGGATACATGTTCACAGCTCTTTGAAAGTGAAGTCACAAATGAACAGAGCAGTGAAGAAGGCATTCAGCATGCTTGGTTTCATTGGTCAGAACATTGAATATAGGATTTGGGACGTCTTGTTGAAGTTGTGCAAGATGTTGGTAAAGCAACACTTGGAATACTGTGTGCAATTATGGTCACCCTATTATAGTAAGGATATTATTAAACTAGAAAGACTGCAGAAAAGATTTACTAGGATACTACTGGGCCTTGATGATTTAAGCTATTAGGAGGGCCTGAAGGGTGACCTTGTAGAAGTCTATAAAATAATGAGGGGCATAACAAGGTAGATAGTCAATAACTTTTCCCAAAAGTAGGAGAATCTAAAACTCGAGGGCATAGGTTCAAAGTGAGAGGTGAGAGATACAAAATTGTCCAGAGGGATAATTTTTTTTATACAGAAGATGGTGAGGTCTAGAACAAGCTGTCAGATGTAATAGATGAGGTGGGTGCAATTTTATCTTTTAAAAAGCATTTAAATAGTTACATGGGTACAATGGATATAGAGGGATATGGACCAAATGCAGGTAATTGGGATTAGCTTAGGGGTTTTAAAAAAAAGGGCAGTATGTACAAGTTGGGCCAAAGGACCTGTTTCCATGCTGTGAACCTCTATGATGTTATGACTCTATAGTAATATGAAAGAGACTTACTCATTGATAAACTGCTTACTGACGTTCAATTTGGGTTCCATCAGTACCATTAGGCCCTAAGCCACAGTTCAAATGTGGACAGAAAAGCTGAATTCTGGAACTCAGCTGACTTTGATTACAATGTGGCAATGGAATCAGGGAGAACTCTGGGATTAGAACCCTACCTAGCACAAAGAAGGATGGTTGTGGTTGTGGGAAATCAATCACCATAGTTCCAGGATATCACTCCATGAATTTGTCAGGACAGTATTCATGGCTCAACCATCTTCAGTTGCATCATTAATAACCTAAACTCTCTGATGATCACAGTTTAAATTCTATTCACGATTCCTCAGATGCAGAAACAATCTGGATCCATATGCAGCGAGATTTGGACAATATTGAGGATTGGGCTGATAAGTGGCAAGAAACATTTGTGCCACACCAGTATCATGTAATGACTATCTCCAACAAGAGAGATTCTATATCCCTTTAACAATGAATGGCAGTAATATCACATAGTAATCAATATTGTTGGGGTCACCATTGACCAGAATGCTAACTGGAATAATGATATTGAACATAGAACTATACAGCGCAGTACAGGCCTTTCGGCCCTTGACATTGTGCCGACCAATGGAACCAATCTAATGACCCTCTAACTAATCTATTTCAATCTTATCCATATGCCTATCCACTGACCATTTGAATGCCCTTAAAGTTGGTGAGTTCGCAACAGCTGCAGGCAGGGCATTCCATGCCCTTACTACTCTCTGAGTAAAGAACCTATCTCTGACATCCGTCTTATAATTACCACTCCTCAATTTAAAGCTATGTCCCCTCGTGTTAATCATTACCATCCGAGGAAAAAGGCTCTCACTGCCCACACTATCTAACTCTCTGATCATCTTGTATGCCTCAATTAGGTCACCTCTTAACTTCCTTCTCTCTAACGAAAATAACTTCAAGTCCCTCAGCCTTTCCTCATTCGACCTACCCACCATACCAGGCAACATCCTGGTAAATCTCCTGGTAAATGACAAACACCAGTGGCCCCAAAACAGATCCCTGAGGCACACCACTTGTAACTGAACTCCAGGTTGAATATTTCCCATTAGCCACCATCCTCTGTCTTCTATCAACTAGCCAATTCCTGATCCAAACTGTTAAATTCCCCTCAATTCCATGAATCTGCATTTTCTGCAGTAGCCTACCATGGGCAACCTTATCAAACACTTTGCTAAAATCCATATACACCACATCAATTGCCTTACTCTTATCCACCTCTTTGGTCACCTTTCCAAAGAACTCGATAAGGTTTCTGAGGCACAACCTACTTTTCACAAAACTGTTGACTATTCCTAATCAATTTATTTCTCTCTAGATGATTACAAATCCTATCTCTTTTTTAATTCTTTCCAAATGTTTGCCCACAACAGAAATAAGGCTCACTGGTCTTAATTCCTAGGATGTCACTACTTCCCTTCTTGAACAAGGGGATAACATTTGCCATTCTCCAGTTTTCCGGCACTATACCTGTAGCCAACGACGACATGAAGATCAAAGCCAAAGGCCCTGCAATCTCCTCTCTAGCCTCCCAGAGAATCCTAGGGCAAATCCCATCCAACCCAGAGGACTTATCTATTTTCATACTCTCAAAAATTGCTAACACCTCCTCCTTATGTACCTCAATTCCATCTAGTCTAAAAGCCTGTATTTCAGTATTCTCCTTGACTACATTGACTTTTTTCTGCATGAATACTGATGAAAAATATTCATTTAGTGCCTCCCCTATCTCTTCAGGCTCCACGCACAGCTTCCCACTACTGTCCCTGACTGGCCCTCATCTTGCTCTAACCAATCTTTTATTCTTGACATACCTATAGAAAGCCTAGCAGTTCTCCTTGATTCTACCTGCCAAAGTCTTCTCATGTCCTCTTCTAGCCCTTCTTAACTCTCTCTTTAGCTCCTTCCTGTAACTCTCCAGTGCCCTAACTGAGCCTTCACGTCTCATCTTGACATAAGCCTCCTTCTTCCTCTTCACTGGAGATTCAACTTCCTTAGTACACGATGGTTCCCTCACTCGACAACTTCCTCCCTGCCTGACAGGTACATATTTGTCAAGGACTCGCAGTAGCTGCTCCTTGAACAAGTTCTACATTTCAGTTGTTCCCAGCCCTGCAATTTTCTAGTCTAACCTATGTATTCTAAATCTCGCCTAATAGCCTCATAATTACTTTTCCCCAGCTATAACTTCTGCCCTTCAGTATATACCCATCTCTTTCCATCGCTAAGGTAAATGTAACCAAATTGTGATCACTATCACCAAAGTGCTCACCTATCACCAAGTCTAATACCTGGTCTGGCTCATTACCCAGTACCAAATCAAATGTAGCCTCACCTCTTCCCAGCCTATCTACATTCTGTGTCAGGAAACCTTCCAGCACACATTGTACAAAAACTACCCCCTTCTAATATGCTTGAACTATAGCTTTTTCAATTGATATTTGTAAAGTTAAAGTCCCCCATAACAACTACCCTGTTACTTTCGCTCCTAACAAGGATCATCTTTGCAATCCTTTCCTCTACATCTCTGGAACTTTTTGGAGGCCTATAAAAAACTCCCATCAGACTGACCTCTCCTTTCCTGTTTCTAATCTCAGCCCATACTACCTCAATAGACAAGTCCACATCAAACGCCTGGCCTACATGTGACTCCAGAACCACAGCAACGTTGTTGACTCCCAACTGCCCTCTAAATAAGGGCAAATAGGTAGGGACAATAAATACTGGTGTGCCAGCGAAGCCCATGTTCCCATGAATGAATAAAAAAAACATATGCACAAGCATACACAGATATTTTTTAAAAATTCAGTTAAAAATTATAAATGATACCTGACTAAAAAAAATGAGATTGTCCTCTGGTTTCCTTTAAAGATTTTATTTTTCCAAATTATTGACTCAGAAACGCTGACTGAAGAGTACTGATGTTTCTTGGGAATTAAGTACATTGCACATGCTGGGACTGTACAATTCAAATTCAGCTCACATAGTCACAGCTCTGCGCAAAAAATATCAGTTTGTGCAGGCACAAAATGTACTCAGACAAAGATATGGATAGATTGTTTTATTTATAGAATGGTGAGTGAGAAATGACGGATTACAAGAAATAATTCACAGAGTAATTTTATGGCGGTGCATTTAATAAACTTGAAGAAGAAGAAGATACACATTTTTCAGTACCAAGGAAATCATAGAATGACCCAACATAGTGGACTATTCGGGAATTGTACATTTACCAGCTCTTTGGAAGAGTTGACAATTAGCCCCAATTCCCCGCACTTTACCAAAAGGCCACCAAATGTTTTCTGTTCAAGTATTTCTCCAATTCCTTTTTCAAAGTTATTTTTGGATTGGCTTCCCTTATTCTTTCTGACAGTGCATTCCAGATCACAACAACTCACTGTATAAGGTTTTCGACTGTATGTCACCTTTTTCTCCAATTACCTTAAATTGATGCCTTCTGGACACTAAACCTGCTGCCATTGCAAACAGATTTGTCTTATCTACCCCACCAAAATCTTTCAAGAATTTGAATACTATTATCAAATCTCTGTTTAACAGTTTTCTGTTTTACGGAAAACAATCCTTGTTTCTTCATGTAAAACTCCCCTAGGCATGCCCTCAAAGAGCTTAACATTCATCTTAAAGGTTGTGTCTGAACTGACCACAGGATTTCAACTGGGTCTACGTCCATGGCTGGAAATTTACATTCCCACCCATCACGGGAATCGGAGTGGGCAAAGGCAGACCATGGAAAGGTCCGTTGACCTTGGGCAGGATTTTCTGATTTCGGGACAAGCGAGGCTGTACAATCCTGCCCCATGTCTCCTAAAGATTTGACATAACTTTTTTGCTCTTGTATCTTTCCAGATTGTACTTGTGAGGGTATATTCCCAGGTCTTTCTATTACTGCACCCTTTAAAATTGTACCATTTGGTTGATATTGCTTCTGCTCACTCTCCCTACCAAAATGAATCACTTCACTTTTTTTTAGTGTGAACTTGCATTTTATCTGTCCATTACACCAGTTTGAACGAAGTGTGATGCTATCTTTCTCACTGCATATTACACGCAGACTTTTTCCCTACTGCTAGGGACAAGGGTCATCATGGCAGACAAGGATAGAGAATATGCTAGAATGAAAAAAGAAATTGAATTCCAAAAGGCAAGAAATCACATCAAAAACTTGTGACTCTGAGTGTTAATGCAGGAACTGAATTTCCATATTATGAACACTCATTAGAACAATAACAGATCAGATTCCTCTTGCTGGCACATCTTTCTCTCTGCAAATGGGAACTTAGAAATCACGCTGGCTTAATTTAAGACTGGACAAAATTGGCTTCCAAATTTTTAAAAAATTCATTCATAGATGTGGGCATCATTGGCTCGGCCAGCATTTTATAGCCCATCCCTAACTGCCTTTGCACTGAATGCCTTGATGAGCTATTTCTTAGGAGCATTTAAGAGTTAACGACATTACTGTGAACCTGAAATCACGTAGCCAGATCAGATAAGGACGACAGATTTTCTTCCCTGAAGAATATTAGGTTTTTATGACAAAGAAACAATGGTGATCATTGGACCTTTAATTCCAGATATTATTGGATTTAAATGTCATCATCTGCTCTGGTGGGATTCAGACCCAGACTCCTAGACCATTACCCCTGCTCTCTGGATTCATTGTCCAGTGACAGTACCACTCCCACCTCCTCCACAAAAGGAGAATTTAGTTCACTTACCTGAGAAGCTATGGTGTGTAACACTAGAAGACCACTCAACCCCCCCGCATGGTGCATGCCGATGAAATGACCAGTGGGGTTGGGGTGGACGGGGTGGTGTTGGAAAATATGGAAGGCTTGAGGAGTGGGCAAGTTCAAGGTGAGCATGGAGATTGTTACTTCTGTGAACTCAGTTGGAAGGGGAGGCATTTAGAGGGTAATGCTGATGGGTGATGTGGGAGGAAGGGTGACCAATGGGAGGATTCATTGGTAATGGCTGGGTGCTGTTAGGGAATAGGTTATAGGAAAAGAGTAAAAGGTGCCGAAGATCAGGGTCTCAGCACTAAAGCAGAACCCTGACCAGGCAAAGGTCTATCTATAAGGCCGAGAGAGAAAGGTAGTAATGTGGCTGGGAGGCTTCTGGCACATGGTTCACATGAGCCTTGACAAAGAATGAAGCCTCAAGGTATAGGCATCATGTGGTGAGACATAAAGGCAAAATGGGTCTGCCACAGGAGTGGGGTGGGTTGGGGGGGAGAGATTGTGCACAGTCATAAATACAAGCAGTGGGAAGAAAAGCCCAGGGGACGTGCATAAGTTGAAATGATTTATGTAATTACAAAAATGCCATAACCATACACAATGATTGCCCATCTGTGCAACCATTGTGAATTTAATACTTCTTCATTTTTCTTACTGTACCACAAGTCTATCTGTGACTAGAATGATAGAACGCAGGCCAGAGCACAGTAAAGCAGAAACTCAGCATTCTGCTGGACCAGGGTCTTTATGGCATCTGCCAATCTCCTCCTGAAGGCCTCCATTTTCTCACATGCTGGAGCCTTGAAATCAGACAGCAGTCTGACACACTGCTTCATTTCTCTGCCACTCTATTGAGGGTCTCTGATATCTCTGCCTGGTGTTTTCCCCATATCTCTTCTTCATGACTACTTCCAGAGGCTCAACATCTGACTCTGACTTAGCAAAGTCTTCTCTTTTGGCATCTCCACATGCCGGAGACCTTAGCCCTGCTGTGGTCACCCCTGTGAGGTGAATCACTGAAGTGTGAGCCTAAGCCTAACTCAGATCGATCACACTGCGAGGTGTGTGCCTCCGGCCTGGTGGAGGATGCAGGTGAACGATGTGATGGCTGTAACGACAGGTCATCCTTGTCCTGTCTCGCGGTCTCCTGCTTATTGGATCTGATTTCAAATGTGGAGGATGCCACCCACCCCCATCCTCCCCACCCACCCCTCCCATCCCTCCAGCCCCCCACTGCTGCTGTTGGCACCAAGAATAGAGCAGAGAATGAGTGAGTTCTTCAGCTACCTCCTACATTGCACATTGCCATACCCTCAGGTTCCGATTTTCTAGAGATTAAGTATGTTTCTTCACTGAATGCTTGGACACGGACACAATCAAAGATATGGTCCTCCCCTGCCAGCTCGACAGCCTGCAGCTCAAATTGTGTGATTTATGTCTTAATTCAGTCCCTCTCTCGCCTCTTGTGCGCTATCTTTCCTGTATGAAGATAGATGGATGGATTGTGAAAACTTCTGATGCAGGAACAGGTCCCATGCTAAGTATTCTGTGGCTAATACATGAACATCTGACTCCCCAAGGCCTGTCCACCATGTACAAGGCACATGTGAGGAACTTGAGGCAATACTGTCCATCAGCCTGAATAGATGTTGCTCCAATAGCTCCCAGGGAGCTGGAGACCACCCAGGTCGATGCAGGCTGCTTGGTTCCACCCTCCTCCAGTGCCGTTGACATGCAGTCCCTCTATCATCCACTCATTGTGGCAGCGTTTGTGTGCAATTAGTCTTCTGGTGGACTTTCTTAACTATAACCATTCAACATGACACTGTCTATCCTGTCCCACAGACACTAGGGGCAGAGATTTCTCTGATTACAACTATGTTTGAGCATGATGGTAATTTTTATAAAGGCAGAAACTGGAATGTGGTGAGAGAATAAGGGAAAATAGGAGTTAGGGTGACCCAAAGAATAGAGCCAACATTTTGAAATGTTGGTCTATTCTTTCTCCATAGATGGTGTCAGACTTGCTGAGTTTTTCTAGCATTTTCTGTTTTTGTTTGTGATATTGAGTTTTAGGTGCTCTCCAGTCATTTCAATTTGACCTGTCTAGTTCAGGGTATTTAAAGGTACTCTGTGGGAAAGTGATATATACCAGGCCACTCTGGGGTCAACTAATGGCTAATTGCAAAGAAATTTCCACAAATTGGGCATCTCTTATAAAAGTCTTAGAATGAGGCTTGGTTATCAAGATCAGAAATATTGCACAAAATTATTGGCACTTGCATTTCCAAATATTTTTGACACTTTGAAGTGTCCCTTCTGAATTATGATGACTGAGGTGGTGACCTTTTCCAAGTGACAGCCTTAGGCTAGTGCAAAACTTATATAGAAAACCATTTTGTGTTCTACAGTAGCAGGGGAAGGTGGAAATTGTACATTTCAGTGTTTCGATCTATTTGATTTTTTTTCTCATGTTTACCTGTAATCCCCCCAGGAAAGTTGATGGAATTGCAAAAAAAAAGGAAACGTAAAATGAAGAAGAAACTAGAAGGAGGATTGAGTTTCCATAGCAACATTTGAGTGACGATGGCATAGTGGAAATAGGATTGGACTAATCTTCCAGAGACTCAGACTAATGGGGACATGGGTTCAAACCCCAACATGCCATCTGGTGGGATTTAACTTTAATTAATAAAATCTGGGGTTGAAAGCTAGTTGAGTAATAATAACTATGAAATATGTATCTTATTTGTATGTTATGTACCCAAATGTATTTTATTTCCTCATCGGACATGTTTGGATTTGATTCTCTCCATTGAGGATTTATTAGGTTAGAGATCCAGTTGGTTTGGCTGTTTGATAGGCCCATGGTTTGGAATGGCAGTGCAGGCAAAGTCAAGAATTGCAAGGAAAAGTGAACAAAAAGAAGCAAAGCAGAGCTGGACAGTTGTTGAAATTGTTGAAATGGACGTAATTTGTGGAGATGTTAAATATTAACTACAGGATAATCCAGGTAAAGTCACCTGCAGCAGAGAAATAATGAAGGCAAACAGGAATAGCAAAGAGAAAAAACAAACGCAGAAACAGCATTATTCATAGAAATTCAGCTGGAAGAATGGCACAACTTAGAATCAAGCTGGATCACTGATAGGTATTAAAATGACTTGACATATTTAGAAATTAACAAAGAATTGAAAACAACCAGCCGGATTGGAAAAAAAAATGTTTTCCCTCAGCCCACAACTTGTATCTAATTCTTTTGTGCTGAAACAGTTTGAGTTAGATCTACCTTTATAATGTTATTTTTTAAGCAAACAACATCTAATTGCATTGTCCAGCAGCAACTTCATATCAGCAGTGTTTATACCACTCATTATTCAGCAGTTTTTGATTTGATTTGATTTGATTTATTATTGTCACATGAATTAACATATAGTGAGAAGTGTAAATTCAATGTATGCATTGTAATGCTGTGCCACCTACACAAAGAAAGTAGTTTGGTATAAAATGCTTCCCTCAATATCCTTTTAAACCCAGGCAAGAAGAAGGATATTGTAGAATTACTGTGCAGAAGGAGACCACTTGGTTCATCAAGTCTACACCAACAACAATCCCACCCAGGGTCTATCCTCGTAACCTCATGTATTACCTCCTAATCTCCTTGACGCTAAGGGAGAATTTACCATGGTCAATCCACCTAACCAGCATATCTTTGGAATGTGGGAGGAAACTGCAGCATCCGGAGAAGCCCATATAGACACAGGGAGAATATGCAAATTCCACACAGTTATCCAAGGCTGGATCCCTGGTGCTGTGAGGCAACATTACTAACCACTGTGTCGCTGTGCTTAAGCTCTAGTAGAAAGATCTTGGGCAGCTCAGGAAAGGATGCAAGCATTTATTAAATGCATTGGAATTGTAATGTCAATGGAGATGATAAGGTTGTTCTGAAGGCTAAAAGTTTTAGTGTTCAGAGTCTCAAGAGTGAGAAGCAAAACAAACTTAACTATCCTAATCATGGCTGATGAGCTATGATTATTGAAAAAATCCTAATAAAGGCCAGTATCTGACTGAAAATAACTCAACTGTAGTAGGAAAAAGAAGCAGATCATTGCATTCATACAAAACAAAAGAGTTCCAAGTGCTGATTAGAGCTCTTTAAAACGACGTAAAGGAATGCACTGATGAATTATGCAACTACCTTGGCTTTGTTTGAGGTGAAGCAATATGGTAGATAACTCTCCATCGAATGTAGATCACCTGGCAAATTAATCCAAAGTCTATTGCATGTCGTTAATGTTAAATTACTTATCCCAGATGCTGCAACTCTGAGACGTCTGAGGGTCTTGGGGGCTGGAAATGCTGGAAAACCTCTGGTGACTCCAGCAGTTTTCAGCCTGTCAGCTTGTCGAGAAAGCTGCTGGAGAAAATCACTATAGACTGCCTCCAAAAACATGTCAAGGACATTTATTCCTTCAACACAGGCCAAGGAATTTAGAAGGAATTTATTTACACAGCGAGTTGTGAGAATGTGGAACTCTCTGCCATGTGGTAATATCAATGCATGTGGTTCTAAACTGCCTTCTGTTCCTCATTTATCAAAGAGACATTTCAGCATCTGAACTATAACAAAGGCTTGCTCATGGTTTGGTGATGATATCACCACTTGGCTATCCGCCAGGTGATCCAAACAAACCAAATAACTCCTGAAATACCTGACTCCATTTTAGTGCTGGAGAAATGGTTATACTGAGGACAAATCCTACATAAAAACAGCATTTAGTTTCTGAAAGAAGAAAGCACAAGGGATAGAAATTGAAGTTTGAGTTGCTATAATATCCAAGCAAGAGCAGCTGAGAGCAGGAATTCCTGTACACAATTTTTCAGAAGAATCTGGCATTGATGGCATTCCAGCTAATAAAACAGTCAAGAGGCCTGCTGCTGGCCTTTGCGTGGTGTCTAACTAATGCTGGAATACGGCCATCAATCCTATTATCAACAGATAAAGATGATGCAAAGAACCCATAGCTAAGCAATAAATGGAATACATCATCTGGAACAACACAGGCTGAATTCAGCTAGGCCTGAAAGAGCAGAGTGCTGACAACTTGGGAACGGGCAGGCTTGCACACAACCCCGACACTGTGAAGTCAGTCCTGAATTCTACAGAAAAATGGGGGGGGCAGGGGGGCTTGCCACTGTAATGTAACATCAGTTGAAGCTGTTGAGAAGGCAATTAGCCTGAGTTTACATGCAGTTGAATGGAATTTCAGAGTGTGTTTCGTCTTTGAGAGACAGAATTGTGGAGCTTTTCACAACCACAAGCAGATAACAGTATCGGCAATAAAGTGAGGCCTCACTACAACCTCTGCCAGCTAACTATTTTGAAAGTAGTTTTTGGCTTGAAGGAGAAGAGTTATGGAGCAGACGTCATTGACGGGAACAGGACATCCCTGGGGGTGAGCACAGCATTGGGTTGTAGTCATGTAAGGGTAGCTTCACCAAGGGCAGGGAGGCTGGATTTGTATGAAACACAGACGGGCACTATGTCTGTTCAAATGTGGGGAGCAACGTGAAGGCCAGCTGCAAAAGGAGCACATGAGAAGGGAAGAGGCCAGTTGGCATTGTACTGAATTACCCAGCCTTCATGGCCCTAGCATGAAGTGGACAAGTGGCAGAGAGGGATAGAAAACCAGGCACCAGTGTGTCAACAGCTGCAGAGGGCCAGCCTTCAAGTGGGCATGCCGGAGTAGTGCACATAGAGGAATGCCCCTTGAAAAAGATGAAAGAATGTACTAGGTTCGTCTCAACTATCTGAAAATGCCTGAGCTGAAGAGTAAAACTGATAGATCAGCCATGATTCTATTGAATGGCGGGATAGGCTTGAAGGGCCTGGTGTCTGACTCCTGCTTCTATAACTTGTGTACGTACGAACTTTATTACCCTCCTTATTGCCTCTTCACAGATGGATTCCTCGAGTCAAGCAATTCATGCTTATGAGGGATCTCACACTGCAGCAGAGGGGAAATATAAAACCTGTTACAGGTCCACCCAAGTAATCATCGACCACTGGGCCGCTGAAGACGAGATTCAGATTTCTCCACTGCACTGTTGGGGCCTTCAGATATTCCCGACTAAGGGTCTCAAACAGTGCACTGCATAATCTAACAACTCAGAGAAGGGATGGAAGGGGAGAGAGGTCCTGCACAATGTGGATATAATTGATTATCATTGCTGATCTGATAAGGAGGATGGGGAGGTGGCTGTTGATGAAGTAACTCTGCATAAGGAAGCCTTTATACTTGAGCCAAGGGGCATTGAGAGGTGCTCAAGGTATGCTTAAAGCCAATTTCATACGGATCCACTTGCTGTGACGCTGATATCCATTCTGCATCAGAGTAATAAAGACTCACCTTTATGCCAACTTGTTGTCATCTTACACTCTATCACCCAGTGTCCAGTTGACAGTGCACACTGGCAAAGCTCAAAAGCTGAACAAACATGACCAACTACAACATGAGGAGCCCATTGAGAGCTCAATGGTGTTGATGAGATCTGACAAAGCAGCAGAAAATGCTTGGATGACTAACAATGTTAATTGTGACATTTATTGATTGGCATCACCATATCTTGGCTAAACAAGTTCAAAAGCTAAACACACTGTGAATCCCAAATGCACCCAGCTGCTCTTCTCAATGCATTCATGTGTGTGTTGACATGGTTATCATTCAATATTTACAGCTGCAGAGATGCAGCCTGGCTGCTGATAAACAATGTTCTGTGGTTTGGGACGAACTTGGCAGCCATCCTCTGTTTGCCTGAGGCCTGGAGGTTCCTGAGTGCAACACTTTCTTTTGTTGTCCCAGCTACTGTAAGCACCGGTGTCACTGGCAGAGGGGCTGTGGATACTGTCCACATGCAGTGTCCTGAGAAAAGCTCCCAGAAGCACCTGCTTCCGTCGAATGTACTTGTATCTCCCTACAGACCAGAGATGGATGAGAGTCTGGTGGAGACTGGAGGAATCTTATCTCCTTCTTGCTTAATCCCTACTGCATAGAGCACATGGATAGAGGGTATAGGTCAGTGTGTATCTCTGGTATCCACTGACTATCTTCTAGATCTGGCTCCAGAGGTTGTGCATGACCACTCCTGAGACAAGGTAGAATTCATATCCTAGGTGCACTCCTCCATCACCATATGTGGCAGCACGTACCCTCTGACAGCTCAGGCAGATCCACTAACTCTCACCACGGCTCCAGCAATTTCCAGAGCCCATCATTAGCATGGGGCTTAACATAGGCCTTGCCTCCCAATGTCCTCCAGCACTCAGTGACCTCGGTTGTTATAGATTCCATCAACTATATGGGCACATCTGTAATGAACTCATCAGCTAGTGACCCAGGCCAAAGCTCTTCAACAAGAAGGGAGAATTAGAGTCAGGGATTTGGAATCGGAAACATGAGGTGAAAGCCACCACTCTCTCCCCATGACTCAATTAGTGCTGGCAGCCAGAGGTGGGATGAGGTAGTAGCTGCATCGTCACTCACCCTGGTGCCATAGTTAAAGCAGCACCCAAGCCCTGATTCAAACATCTTTTGTCTCGGCAAACTCCCCCTGCAATCATCCTAAGAAATCTAAAGCTTGCTCAAAACAGACGTCCGGCAAAAAACAACAGCCATGCTCACATTGCCCCCATGCAGCAAGGAGCCTACAGCGCCCAACTCACCAGCACACTGCAGAAGCCAGGAGTCTTCCACCTCACACACACACACACACACACACACACACACACACACACACACACACACACACCAACCACACACACACACACACACACACACACACTGGAGCCTCCAACCTCACCCACACACACACACAGGAGTCTCCAAGCTCATCCACACACACACACAGGTACCTTCAATCTCACCCACACACACACTGGAGCCTCCAATCTTACCCACACACACACTGGAGCCTCCAATCTTACCCACACACACACTGGAGCCTCCAACTTCACCACACACACACACACAGGAGCTTTCTGTCCCAAATTATGGGGGACAGCTGATTTCAACAACAGCAAAAGCCGCCAAAATGAAGAGTTGATTGTCACTGACATGTCGCCATATGTCAGAATGGATATGTTGCTGCTGCTGCATCCTTTGGGTAATCCCTCCCTAGTAATGTCCCTTACTGAATTATCCCCATGTAGGACTTTAAGAAGAGAGCATTATGGAGAGTGCACTCTGGCAGAGCGAAGGAAGCCATTGACCCATTTGTGAACCAAAGTTTGGGGGGTGTTGGGGACGGGGCTAGCTCACAGTTGCTGACTCCTCTGTAATATCCATCCAGGCTGGTGTGGTCTACGAAAGTCTTTTCTTGCCTTCCACTAGAAGAGGGCCTCACCTTATAGCATGACATTGCTACATTGTGGGTGACTCAGTGTCTGCCCTCCGGTATGTTGTCAATAGCTCCCCTGTCCACTTCTAGGGTCCTTGGTTGAGCCTCTGGAGTTCAGGAGTCTCCCTGCAGCTATAGGCATTTAGGAATCCAGACTGCAGATACAAAGGCCTTCAACAATGTTCCTGAGATAAGCCCGCAAGCAGCACTGTCTATTGGCTTGAGAGCCTTTTAGACCTGACTCTGTCTGCTTTTCAGTCGGGTAATACCGGAGCTAGTGCCTCATTTCCTGTCTTTTTCCATCCACTAGATAGGCCTCATGGTGACAGGCAATTAATCAGTTGTCCACCATATGATCAACCATGTGGCACCCCTTACTAGTAGTGCCACCAAGACTCATACTGTGCATGTAAAATCCAGTTCCATCTGACAACTTTAAATAATAGAAGGAAGACTCCAATATCTTGGACAAAGGCACTGCACAAGACAAGGACTGACCATGTCAAAACTGATGGAGAAAGGATGAAAGTCTGGCTGGTTTATTTGCAACATTACACAGCCATGCGTCTTTTCTGTGGGTTCTAGGGCTTGGCAGGATTTAATTGCAGTAGCTGCCAGGGTCAGATGAGTCAGTGACAGTGAAATCCCAGATTATCACCAGTATAATAAGGATTAGGAAATGGCAATAAACACTGGGCCACCTATATTAAAATCTAAACGTTCTGGACAAGGCACAAACATTCTCCTCACTTCTGCTCGGAAATCTCATGAACAGCAGCAGAATGAGTTGACAGGTGTCCCAGCCTCATTCGTAAGATGTCTGCTCAGAGTGCCAGTGTAACAAACATTAAATGCCTGACTATTCAACAGACTGAGGGAAGCATTGCCACAACTGAACCAAGACTAAGAAAACTAACAGATGCACCTTATCATCTGCGCTCTATTTCTTTCTCGTATACTTGTCACAGGTTGTAGCCTAAAACTGCCTACGAGCAGAAACAGCCCCGTTTCGACTGATTATTTGAATTGGGCCTGGAAATGATTCTTTTATGAAATCACCAGCTTCATGCATCATGCCAACTTTTAATTTGTGTTGGTAGCTGCCATACATTACTCTGCTATGTTACCAGAAAGGAACAATTGACACGTTTGTAACATTTTTCACATCCTCAAAAAAATGTCCAAGAGTTTTACAAACAAAGAATTATTTTTTGAAGTGCAGTTGTTGTTTTCTGGGCAAACGCTTCAGACAAGTTATATACTATACACAGCAAGGTCACACAAAAAGCGTAAGATAAATGACCATCTAATCTGCTTTTGGTGGTCATGGTTTTGAGATAAATATTAGTCAGATCATTGAGAGAATTTTGTGTATTCGGCCGAGGAATCTTTTATAAAATATTTATAGTTGACAGAAAAGCTGTCACAGGACATACCAGAATTTGTTGTTTTTGAGCTGCAATTAATCCAGCTGAAAATGACAGAGAATGGAAACCTCAAGGGGAACTACTCTAAGGAGTAACCAGAATATGTTTCTTTTTGCGGAAGATATCTGAACAATGTAAAGCACAAACTCTTCAGCTTTAATGAGGCATGTGTGGAAGCCAAATTAAATACGAGCTGATGTCTGATAGCTCCACTTTTCAACTATATTAGAAGCTGGCAAAATAATAGAACTTCAGAGATAAATTTAATACATTATCGTAAATTTTCTATTAACTATTTTCCTATTTATTCAGGAGCAAATTGGTAAGAAAGATACTAATAAAAACCAAAAATAAGGAAGTTGAGGAAAATTGTTCAAATTATTCCAGCAGGTATTAATTGTTGGACTTTTCGCTGGTGTTGTGAGACTCCTTTCTGTTGTTACCCCAGTCAAATGCTGGCATTCCCACATCATGGTATCAATTAACAGGATGAATTGACAGGATTAACTGTTTTTTTTTACAACTGTTAGATTAGCTACACCCCTTATTACAATAAAGGTAAAAATTTCTCTCTATGGGCAGGATTACTCATCCCTTCCTCTCCCCACAACCCCACCAGCCCCTGACGAAGTGTGTTACAGCTGCCCGCCATTGACCAAAGGCAGGATTTTTTGGTCCTGTCTAGGTGACCGGGTTTATCAGTGATTCTGTCATCAGGGAACCAATGGCGAAATATCGCCATTGACAGGACCAGGAGATCCTCCAGCGAATAGAAGGGGCCAGAAAATTTCGACCTATGTTGACAGATCTTTGCAATCTTTCAGATGGGCTAGTAATGGCCTAGTAGCATTTGTCGCTGAGCTTAATAATTGAGAAACTCAGCTAAAATTCTGGGGACCGGGTTCAAATCCTACCATTGCAGATGGTGGAATTTGAAAAATATCTGGAATCTACTGATAATCACAAAACAATTATCGGAAAAACCCTTCTGATTCATTAGTGTCCTTTAGGGAAGGAAATCTGCTGTCCTTTCTTAGCGGGGCTCGTATGTGCCTCCAGAATCACAACAATGAGGTTGACTCCCAACTGCCCTCTAACAACTGGGAATGGGCAATAAATGCTGGCCAGCCAGTGATCCAATGTTCCATGAATGAATATTAAAAAAAAATGTATCTTGCCATTCCTGGAGTAGCCTTGTCCGCAAACCATTATTGTCAATGTAACATGCACAGGTTTATTCATTCAATTATGGAACAAGAATCTTTCTAAGTCCTTTTGGCAGGAATGTGCATCCTGCCCCCATTTCCTCACTCTCCCAACAGCCCAGTTTTAGCAGCGTGACCTCTGATTCACCACAACAATATCAGAGGAGATATGCTGACATATCAAAAGTTATTTCAGATAGCAGTGGTCATGAGTTTTCTCTTGGCAATAACCCAAATTGGGGTTATCTTCGGATATTTAAATTACTGCCATGTTTGACATAGTATTCTGACTAGGAGAACTGTGAGTAAGTAGATATCAGAGGGTAAACAAACTAAGATAGAGGCAATGTTGGCAGGAGTGCTAACATATCGCCAAAGTCCTTATTTCTTAACTGCTGCTTGCTGGAGATTGTGCTTCATTCATTGCACTTTTTGAGCAGAAAGTTAACACCAATTCCATTAAAAACAAAGTTTGAGGCCTCTACTCTAAAAATGATGCCTGATGTTCAACTGAACCTGAACGCAAGCATGGACACACGCAAGCCTTATGCTGTTTGCTCTTTAAAACAAGTGTCGCCTAAACTATGTTAAACATGCTATTGAGTGGTTGCATGCCAGAACAGGAAATGCAAAATTGTGAGGCTTGTATGAGATAAATCTAGCACGTGCTACTCAAATTCAGCCAGTATCTCTTAAAGCAGAGGTACATTTTAGTTGAAATAGGCACTAGAAATCACTTTAAGAGTCAGTTTGACCTGGGAGATACACAAGAATGGCTCTCAACATTGCAGAGAGTGGGCTCCACGATTTTTCAACCCTGCACAAGGTATTGTGGAGAAAGAGAGATACTATCTTTCATAGAATCATAGAATCCCTCCAGTATAGAAGGAGGCCTTTCAGCTCATTTAGCCTGCACTGATAATAATGCCATTCTGATCCTATCCTGTGATCCCAAGTATTTACCCTGCTAATCCTCCTGACAGTAAGGGTCAATGTAGCAAGACCAATCAACCTAACTCTCACATCTTTGGACTACAGAAGGAAACTGTAGTACCCAGACGAAACCTACACAGACATGGGGAGAATGCACAATCTCCACACAGACAGTCACCGAAAGCTGGAATTGAACCTGGGTCCCTGGGGCCATAAAGCAGCAGTGCTAACCACCCTGGAGATTTCAGCAGATGATGAGTTTCAGTCAGGATCTCCTTAGTAAAATGGAGATGTCTGACAAAATATTCCTTGCTGAGGTTCAGATAGGAGAATTGCTCCCTGAAAACCAAAAGTGGTTATGATTGTTCCTCCTCCTTCTTCTTCCAGTAGCTTGTCTTTCTCCTCATCACCTCATGTTATCAGCCAAGGAAAATTCAGCCTATTGCACCCACATCTGGAACAATTGGTTTGTGCATAACACATCAGTGCATATCACACCGGAACCTGCAAACTCTGGCAATGTCAAACAATTCTGGAAACCACCAAACACTTCTACCATTGCAGCACTAGCTAGTTAAAATCAATGAGCAACTAATGTGAAATGAGTTGTGTTGATGGAGTGGAAGTGGCCTTTTCTTTTGAGGAATGATATTTAACTGGGCATGTTTAGCAGATGGTGAAAGCTGGAGGAAAAGGGTAAGGAACTGAGGGAAGCAACTAGCCTTTTTACAACTATACAATTAATTCAAAAAATATTCTTCAACGGCGGGGGAGAGAGGCAGGCAGGGCTAGCATTTGTTGCCCATCCTTAATTGCTCTTGATTCAGGGGAATTGCTAGGCCATTTCAGAAAGCATTGTCTTTTTTAAGAATCAACCACATTTCTATGAATCTGGAGTCATGTGTAGGCCAGGTCAGGTAAGGACAGCAGCTTTCCCCTTCTCTATGACAATTGATAATTTTATGGTCATCGTTAGACTTTTCATTCCACATTTTTTTAAAATTCAGATTTCATCATCTGCTGTGGTAGCACTCAAACCTGGGTCCCCACATGATTATACTGGGTCTTTAGTCTAGAGATAAAACCGCTATGCCACCACTCCCCTTAAGAGAATGAATAGGCTACTTGGCTCCTTGAGCCTGCTCTGTCAGTCAATAAGATCATAGCTGATCGAATTGTGGCTTCAACTCCATATCCCATCAATGCCCAATATCTTTTGATTCCCTTGTTAGACAAGAATCTATCTACATCTGCTTTAAAAGTATTCAATGTCCTTCCACAACCACTCTCTAGGGAAGAGAATTTCAAAGATTCAAAACCCTCCAAGAGAAAAATAATTCTTCTCATCTCTGTCTTAAATGGGATACCCCTTTCCCCCTTATTTTTAAACTGTGTCCCCTCATTCTAGACTCACCTTCAAAGGAGCCTTTATAAATCAGAGTATTGAGTATAAAAGTTGTAGTGTGTAAGGTTGTATGAGGCATTGTGAGACTGAATTTAGAGTATTGTGTACAGTTTTAGTCACCTCGTTATAGGGAGGATGTAAATAAGGTTGAAAGAGAGCAGAGAAGATTCACAAGGATGTTGCTGGGACTTGAGAAACTAAGTTACAGAGAAAGATTGAATAGGTTAGGATTTTATTCCCTGGAAGGCAAAAAAATGAGGGGAGATTTGATAGAGATGTATAAAATTTTGATGGATATAGATAGAGTGAATGCAGTTTTTTTCCACTCAGGTTAGGGGAGAAAAAAAAAAGAGGGCGTGCATTAAGAGTGAAAGGAGAAAAGTTTAAAGATACTATTAGAGGTGGGGGGGTGGTGGGGGGGGGGAGCTTCTTCACACAGAGAGTGGTTGAGAGTGTGGAATGAGCTGCCGGATACAGTGGTAAATGCAGGGTAGTTTTACTATTTAAGAAAAACTTGGACGGGTTCATGGATGAGAGGGGTGGGGAAGGATTTGGTCCAAGAGCAGGTCAGTGAGACTAGGAAAAAACTGGCTTGGCACAGACAAGAAGGGCCAAAAGGCCTGTTTCTGAGCTGTAATTTTCTATGGCTTTCTATGGTTTCTATGGGAAACATCCTTTCAGCACCCACCGTGGCAAGCCCCTTCAGCATCTTACATGTTTCAATAAGATCTCCTCTTCAAAATTCCAATGGATACAGGCCTAGTCTTTCCTCATAAAATAACCCTGCCCATCTCAATTTTCAATCCAGTAGACTGCTTTTAATACATTTATATCTTTCCTTAAAAAGAAGGCCAAAATTGTACACAGTGCCCTCAATGTTGTCTCAGCAACACCCTGTACAACCATAGTAAAACATGCCTACTTTAATATTTCAAAGAATTTAAATTCATCCAGCTAGTAAGGTGAGATTTGAACCCTTGCTCCAGAGCTTTAGCCTGGCTATCAATACCACAGAACTATTACCTTCCATTGCTACTCAGCTTCAATTTTCTTCAATGTATCTTTTCACAGGATGTGGGCATTGCTGGTTTGAACAGCATTTGTTGTCATCCTGATTGCTATTCAGAAGGTGGTGGTGAACCTTCTTCTTGAATGGTTGCCATCCATGTGGTTTAGGTGCATCCACAGTACTATTAGGAAAGCAGATCCAGGATTTTGACCCAGTCACAATGAAAGAATAGTGAGGGCGGTGTGTGATTTGGAGGAGAGCTTGCAGATGGTAATGTTTTCATGCGCGTGTAGCATGATGATGTAATGGTTAGCACTGCTGCCCCACAGAGCCAGGGACTTGGGTTCAATTTTGGTGTGGATTTCCTCCGGGTGTTCTGGTTTCCTCCCATAGTGCAAACATGTGCAGGTTATGTGGATTGCCCCTTAGTGAACCAAGATGATTAGGAGAATTAAATACATTGGATTATACAGGTAGGGTGTGGATAAGATGCTCTGTTGGAGATTTGGTTTAGACCTGACGGGCTGAATGACTTGCTTCTGCATTGAGAGAAGAAAAGAAAATGCCCTTCCTAGCTGGTAGAAGTTGAGAGTTGGTACTGTTGGAGCTTTGTGAGTTGGTATGGTGCAGCTTGGAGATGATACATTTTGCTGTCACTCCAATACTATGAAATGCAATCCCAATTCTACATGAACTAACTTTCCCGCCAACTGGTCAACAGATTGCTCCCTTTGCCACAGTATTAAAATAAAAACCAGCACAAAATATATACCCCTATCCAAAATCAAAAATTGCCATTATCCATTCAAAAATTACCTGAGATACCAGAAGTCCACACCTATTTTTGCCTCTTCTTATGCTCCTACACAGTGCTACCCAGCTACTAATGGGAAGGGTGTTGATGGTCTTTTAGGACAACTTGAAGTTATAGCTCTGAGTTTCAAACAGCAGTCATGATGTGAAGATGCCGGCTCACAAGCTTGTGAGTTTACTATCAAATAAATTGGTTGGACTTTAACCTGGTGCTGTGAGACTTCTAACTGTGTTTCAAACATCAGTACAGGTGTCATATTGCACTACATACTACCTGCCATTACAATCTGTTGACTCTGTCAACAATCTGAGCTCACACCAGGAACTGCAGACACCATTTGAAAGGCAAAAACATCACCCATGGTTTGAATAGCCAGGCACCAAGAAACCAAATCAAGTCAGACTTTGATGTTTTATTTTCCTGGTGGATGCAGGATAAACAGGAGCACTCCTCCTGGCTCCCCAGTTCACTTGGGCACAAAGCTAGCCAAAACCATGAGTAATTCTGTCGCATGTTGCGGAGTTGAAGGGCACAAAATATCTAATGCAAAGACATTTAAAAAGTCTAGCAAGAAAAATAAACACAGAAGGTTATTACATTCTGGACTATTATAGCCTCTCATTAAAGATATGTTGAAGTGTTCTTCTTCATTTGGAGAAAGAACAGAGCAGCCAGAAGACCATTATTATAACATATATGCAGGGCAGTAATGGAGATCAATCATTGTTCAGTGTACCGTTTGTATGACTATGGCGTCCCTTTTACCTGTTAAATATTTGCAGATAATACAAATCTAAATTGAAAAGCCAATAGCATTTAAGGAAGGAATGCAGAGAATGCAAGCTTGAATGAGATTTGTTTCAAGACAATAGATCAACCTCCTGCCAGAATGTTCCCTCGAGGAAAATAAAGAAAAGTTGTTACAGCAAACGCAGTTCAGATAGCTTGACATGAAACTACTACATATTTCCCTGGCAACACCTCTAAAGTGTAAAAGTGTGATGGGAGTAGACTACATCCTTTACTGAGGGAGCTAAGAAATCTTATTTTTCTTTTAATTTTTCACTCTTCTTAAAATTACAAAGCTAGTTAGTGCTCAGGATGGACCAGGCAAACTCAAATCCATTCCTGGCTTGCTCCAAAAACCACATTCAAATCCCAATTGAATTCAATTCTTGCCCCCCACAAGATAGACAAACAAGATAAGGTATTGCACTCCAACTTGGGCTTGTTCTTAGCCAAAATATTGAAAAGTGAAGGAGCTGAATGTACCAATCAACTCAAGAACAGCTTCTTCTCTGCTGCTGTCAGACTTTTGAATGGACTTATCTTGGTCTAAATTGATCTTTGCCTACACCTTAACTATGACTGTGACACCACATTCTGCACTGTCTTTCTTTCTTATGCACAGTATGTTTTGTCTGTATAGTGCAGAAGAAACAACACTTTTCACTGTATGTTAATAAATGTGACAATAATAAATCAAATCAAATCAAATCAGCTGAGTTATTTGATGTCGATGCAATCCACTTTCACACAGTTTGACTGCTCTGTGAAGACTGGTGATGCTTCTTTCACCTAGATTACTTTTTGATTATTGTCCCATGATAAACAGTAACATAGCTGGATTAACAGAAAGCAGCTGATATTTTTCTTGAGAATATTATGATTTGTTAGTGTGCTTAACAGCACAGTAAAATTGCTAATTAGTTGTTCTCCTTTGCTTGTGATTTTTTTTTGCTGATAAAGTGTTTAACTGATTTGTTCTAAGGTCATGAAAATGCTGTTCCTTTTCCCACGGAGAATGGGAGTTGAAGGAAGGTATTGCATTCCGAGATTTAATATTATGAACTGCCATTGGGAGTTTTGCTTTGCTCTACAATTATATATTCTAGTGTGATTCCTTTGGGCTAAGAATACCAATTTGTTTTTCTGATTTCTCAAGTGCATTTTTATCTTGAACAAATAAAATTAAAATAAATTCTAAATAGTTTTGAACCCTTTGGCTGCTGTCAAGGCTGAATTGATAACTGAGGGAGTGAAGAAAATAAACTGTTCAGGTCATAGGTTAGATTGCTAATCTGGTTTTGGGAATCTGATTATAAAATAATGAGGGGCACAGATCAGCTAGATAGTCAACATCTTTTCCCAAAGATAGGGGGAGTCTAAAATTAGAAGGCATAGAACATAGAACATAGAACATTACAGCACAGAACAGGCCCTTCGGCCTTCAATGTTGCGCCGACCAATATAAAAAGCAATGCCCCTCCAAACTAAACCATTCCCTTCTCTTACATATACTTATCAACTAACCTCTTAAACGCCACCAAACTTGGCGCATCTACAACTGCTGCAGGCAGGGCATTCCACTCCTGAACTACCCTTTGGGTAAAGAACCTACCTCTGATATCCGTCCTATAACTATCACCCCTTAATTTAAAGCTGTGTCCCCTCTTGCTAGCTTTTTCCATCCTAGGAAAAAGGCTATCACTGTCCACCCTATCTAAACCTCTAATCATCTTATATGTTTCGATTAGGTCCCCTCTTAGCCGCATCCTTTCTAACGAAAACAACCTCAAATCCCTCAGCCTCTCTTCATAAGACCTGCCCTCCATACCAGGCAACATCCTGGTAACCTCCTCTGTACCCTCTCCAATGCCTCCACATCTTTCTTATAATGTGGGGACCAGAACTGCACACAATACTCCAAGTGCGGCCACACTAGAGTTTTGTACAGTTGCAACATGACGTTGCGCTCCGAAATTCAATCCCCCTACCAATAAAAGCTAAGACTCCGTATGCCTTCTTAACAACCTTCTTGACTTGACTGCCTACTTTCAGGGATCTATGCACATACACACCAAGATCCCTCTGTTCATCAAGGCTACTAAGAATCCTACCATTAGCCCTATACTCTACACATTTATTATTTCTGCCATAGTGCATTACCTCACACTTTTCCACATTAAACTCCATTTGCCACCTCTTGGCCCAGCTCTGCATAGATTTAAGGTGAGAGGGGATGGATACAAAATAGTCCAGAGGGGCAATTTTTTCACCCAGAGGGTAGTGAGTGTGTAGAACAAGCAGCCAGAGGTAATAGTAGAGTTAGGTACAATTTTGTCTTTTAAAAAGTGTTTAAACAGTTATATGGGTAAGATGGTATAGACGGATATGGGCCAAATGCGGGCAATTGGGACTAATGTAGGGTTTTATAAAAAAGGGCAGCATGGTCAAGTTGGACTGAAGGGCCTGTTTCCATGCTGTAAACCTCTATGACGCTATGACTCTATGTACAGTTAGAAGTCTCACAACATCAGGTTAAACACCAGCAGGTTTATTTGGCACTAGCTTTTGGAATCTCAGGCTCCTTCATCAGGTGAGTGAGGTCTTGTATTCACAAACAGGTCATATGAAAACACAAACTCAATTTACAAGATAATGGTTCAAATGTGAGTCTTTACAGGTAATCAAGCATTAAAAGTACAGACAATGTGAATGGCGAGAGGGTTAAGCACAGGTTAAGGAATGTGTATTGTCTCCAGTCAGGACAATTAGTGAGATTTTGCAAGCCCAGGCAAATCGTGAGGATTGCAGATAGTGTGACATGAACCCAAGATCCCGGTTGAGGCTGCCCTCATGTGTGCAGTACTTGGCTGTTAGTTTCTGCTCAGCAATTCTGTGTTGTCATGTGTTATGAAGGCCGACTGTATGACTATCTATGTGCATCTATGACTATAACCAGAGGAGCTGCCAACATTGACCATAGTTCCTTTGACTTAGTAAAAGGGAATAAATAATAAACTCAGATAGCTCCTGCTCAATGATTGATATTCTTACTGGGAGACCATATATATGAATATTCAATATTGATAGAGTATTAATACTGCAATCCCCTTGCTCCACACAACTGGTGGTCAGATATCCTGCTGGTGCTCTTTGTTTAGTTCCACACATGAGAAGCTTCAAGTTAATTGAAGTCCTTGATGCTCATGGAGCTGTCACAACCTGGGGCTGAAAAACAGAACAAAAATGGAGAAGAAAACAAATTAGAACTCCTCAGAACTCCTCATGTATATATAAAAAAGAAATGTTGAGCTCACATGATGATTCAGTGGGTTTTCAAAGAACATCAGATTGGTTAAAGCCAAGACTTGATGCCCTGTGTGAGAAACCTGGTCTCATGCTGGGCTGCCAGAAGAATGTGACAAGAGCACATAAACATAACAGTGCACCTACAAATAGGATGATAAACAGGAAAAATAGCATTGGAAAGAGATCACCGGTGGGAGTAGTTTCAATGCTGAAGAACATTCAAAAAATAATCAAAGATCAATAGAATCTCTACAGTACAGAAAGAGGCTATGCGGCCCATCACACTGCACTGACAGCAATCCCACCCAGGTCCTATCCCCACAACACCACATGTTTACCCTGCTAATCCCCCTGACACTGATGGACAATTTAACATGGCAAATCCACCTGACTCGCACTTCTTTGGACTGTGTGAGGAAACAGGAATACCCAGAGGAAACCCACACAGACAAGGAGAGAATGTGCAAACTCCACACAGACAGTGACCAAAGCCGGG